>CM029018.1:120522283-121722283 GCA_016801055.1 Panax notoginseng
TTTATCTGCTTACTTGTGAATACTGCATTTACATTGAATAAATGAGTACTAATTCTTTATTTACTGCACTTAGTACTTCACACCATATCTACCTGTGATATAAATGCCTCGCACATGTCAGCATTTCCATACCGTGAGACACGATGTATGTGAATGTATGTTGTGTGATCCCTCCATCAGGAGGCTATACCATCGGTGTTTGATTATTGGACTCGTCGGGAGACTAATTCCGCGAGGCTCAAGAAAGGCACTGCCCAGATTCGCTCCAGTTGAAATATCTGATTAACTTCCCATCAAGTAAATTACGATGATCTAGGAACTTTCATACCAAAAAGCCGCGAGAGTAGCCTAAGATAGGTCAGCCTCTGATAAACCAAATGTGGAGGGAAGTGTCTTTATACCTTTCCATTTTCAATTACCTGTAATTTTATTTTCATGTCAATCTCAATGTAATGGAAAATATAAAGGAGTATGTGAACATGCATTCCTTTTCATATCAAGACTTGTCATGCTATCATGTCATCGAAACAGCTGACATCTGTTTTGTAGGATAATAATCCTAAAAAATGGACACATTACATAGCATGTAACATTTCCACGTTTCCCAGACTAAACTAGATAAGTCTTTTTGTAGGGAAATGATTGGTCCCGTTACCCGTTTAAAGTCCAAAAAGGCATCAAGCCTACAGTCAGACATGGCTACAAGTGCGCAGCCTAATCCTACTCATGTCTATCACGAGGAGTTCGAAGGATTAAGAAATCAAATTATAGAGTTGGTTGTTCTGCTCAAAGAACTACACAAATTAACTCAAGGTCCACAAATACCCATCCACACAGAACCCTCTACACATGGAGGAATCCAAGGTCTGGATAGAGAAGTTCCAACACCTGAGTCTCAGACTGAGAAGTCCAACAAAACCCCTAAAATCACCCATCTTAAAGAAGATCAAGACACTGGTGATATTCGGAAGAAGGTTCTACAAATGGAAAAGACCATTCGGTCCATCAAAGGGATTGGAACACACAGAAGTGTTTCATATGCAGACATTTGCATCTTCCTCGGGTTCATTATTCGGAGAAATTTAAAACTCCCAATTTTGAGAAATATGATGGATTGGGAATCATTACACCCACTTGAAAGTGTTCATTGGAGAACTCGGGTCCTATGCCGAGGATGAAAAGCTGAGAATCAAGCTATTTCAGAAAAGTCTGACTGGAAAAGCCTGAGCATGGCACACTAGATTGGATAACTCAAAAATTTATAACTGGGAGGAATTAGCCCGTGCTTTCATCAGTCAATACAGCTTTCAAACACAGATGGCTCCAAACAGGTATCAAATTACCAAAGTTAAGAAACAAGTCAATGAGTCATTCAGAGACTATGCCCAAAGATGGAGGCGTCTGGCTGCTCAAGTTATCCCATCTATGACATAGTCTGAAATGGTGATGATCTTCTTTGATATGAAAGAAGCTCCATTTTATGAGAGGGTCCTAGCTGGAATAGGAAAGTCATTCTCAGAAATGATCAAGCACGAAGAAATGGCATAAATGGGATTGAAGTCTGGGAAGATTCAAGACCTAGCCGCTTTAAAAGCTGTAGTTGAGCACATCCAATCTGGATGTTATGGGAACAACCCCCGAAAAGTCCATAAGAAGAAAGAAGAGGATGCTTTCTTGATACTGCAAGGATAAAAAGGTAATCAAAACTTACCTATTTAGAGGATAAACTATTCCCCTTTTCAAGCACAATCTTCAAATCCTCCCTTGCCAGAGAGTGAAGAGGTCAGACGTTTAAGAGTGTTCACACCCTTAGGGGATTCACTCGAAAACATTTTCAAACTTCTGACAGTTCAGAAGAAAATCACTCATACTGACAGTTATCACAACATTTTTTAGGTCACACACATACTTGAGGGTTCTTGTGAGCTTTGGAAGATATCGATCCAGTAGACATCTAAGAAGTTCATTAGGGTCATCAGTGATAACTCCATCTCCTAACAGAAGCGGTGGGAGCAGACAGTTATCACATCCATTGGAAAATGGTCCAACAAACCACACTCATCATTGCATTTGCATCATGCTGCATTACATTGCATCTTGATTATCTTGTCACATTTCAAGTGTCTAGTGGTCTTTATCCTATCTATGCCATTATATTGCATGAATATGATAAAGAGGGGCATATGTATATACTCAAAATTTTGCATTCCTATTACTAACCTTGCAAGAGGGCAAAATTATCTTCCAGAGATAACCTTTGAAGTCAAGTCAGCTCAACCCCGGAGATTGTAACAACCTCAAAATTCATACAATTTAATTCTCGACTTCGATTGTTAACGATACATTCAACCTCTAATTTTACATCATTAAACGATAATACAACCATTAAAATTTGCGGAATAATTAAAATTTTCTATTACAAACTATTCTTGTTCCCCAAACTTTCAACATTTGCATCTAAATATCTCAGAATCATTTTAATACTACAAGAGTTTACATCGCAAAACGATATTACAATTCAATATTAATACATTATTCGGAACCTTAAACATAGTTCAAATAATAATAACTCAGCCAAAGTATATAAATCTTCAAGTATCACATCTGATTCATATCTTTCAAGTAACACATAACTTTACCTTAAATCTTTAACTTGCAAAAGTGGTTATTTGCAAGGTTGAGCTTGACAACCTAGCAAAATCTAACAGTTTTCATGCATCACATTGCACATAATAACATGCTCGATATACAACTCATAAATATTGGACTAACATAACATACATGATGTAGTTCATATAACAAGTATAAAGATTTCAAATAATTCATTATCAAATTCACATAGCAAATAGGAACTGAAAGACTTGCCTTGATCGTTGTTTACCAATAACAGTTTAACAGCTTACAGTTATCTGCACTTCACGTGCCCTACAAAATTATATAATCATACACATCAACTATTAGTCACATAGCAACGCATAGTAGTTGTAATGTAAACTTTACTCTATATCTCATAAGTCCGATGACATCCAACTTTGGATATGCTTTAAACATCATTATAACCTATTTTTAAAAGTTATTGAATACCCATTTCGGATAAGATAGACACTCCAAAACAGTGTTCAAAAAGGGGCATTCAAAACTATTTTTCATTCTTTCCCAGCTTTACCCTCTCTCGCTAAAAATAGTCATAACTTTTCTGTTTCAAAACATTTTTGAGCAATTCTTGAGCCCATGCGAAGCTAACTTCTGAGACTACAACTTTTATTCTTAACCTTTCCCAAATTCTAAACATAGAATTCTAGAAAATTAGTTCAAGGTGACTGCCCTGAGTTGGTTAGATAGTTTTGACTCGACTACTTTGAATGGTCGTAACTCTTTGCTCCGAAGTCGAAATTAGTCCGTTCTGGAGTCCATGGAAAGCTTATTCAGTGTACTATAACATACCAAAAGCCCAGAATTATCTAAACAATCTACCTAACCCCGAATTTTTGTTTTTGGATCAGCAGTCCACTAGTTTTTTGGACTTCTCGTTTTGACATTCAAAACTCGCTTCGACTCGTTCCAACCAAACTTTCTTTACAAATAAGTCTTATTTAACATAGTCAGACTCGTCTAAGGTCTCGGCTCCCTATTTCTAATTATAATCATTAGAACTCATTTACATAATCAATTCCAAGCAAAAATAAACATAGTAAACTAACTAGTTTACTAACAAAACTAACTAAACTTCCAAAATTCAAACTTTAACTAACAAACTAAATACAATATTTAAAATAATAACATTACCAAAAATTAAATAAGAAACATACCCGAAAATACGAATTCCATAAACTGACTACGCACTTCCACGCCAAAATTTAACTAAGGATGTCTTTATAAAAAGTCCTCCCACAACAAAGCCTTTCTCAAAATTGGAGGTCTTGTTATTGGTGAATGAAACAAAGGGTCAAGCCCTTCTATTTATAGGTTTAACAAAGGGGTAAAGTTCTCAATTTAGTCGATGTGGGACTTGGTTTATACTAATTCTAATTGGTTTATACTAATTTTTCATATTTTTAACATGCTAAGTGTATTCATTCATCACGAATTCGTTTCTTAACCGATTCGATCCGTTCAAGTTGCGTTGTTTTCGTTTTATAGAGGAGAACACCAATCATCCATCAATTTAAAGTTTCAATCATGAATTCATCATCAATTTTAGTCTCAAAGTACACCAAAATAAACATTACCATCAAAACTCAAATTCCTCTTCTTTAGCATAGATACATGAATTTTATTTCTGAAAAATCGTTTTAGATGACCATTATGAAATTATAAAATCCAATAACATATATAACATTATAACCCACAAATTCATTAACCAAAACCCCAATTTTAAAAGAAATTCAAGAGCACATAAACTAGAAATATAAACTAGATTATGTACCTTTATTTTCTTAAGAAATAAAATTAACCTTATCAGTAAAATTATAATTTCTATTCAACCATTATAATCATAATATTATTTAACAAATTCTCACTCCTCTAATTTAATTATTTAATTAAATTAAAATACCACAATTATACTCGCGTAATAAAATACATATAAATTTCATCTATTTTATCACACTTAAATAAACTATTCCATAATAATTTTTATTGAATATTTATTTAATACCATAAATATTCATTTTATTCTATAAAGTTTCAAACTAAAATATTTAATGTACTTAATAAATATTTTACTCGCATTATACTAACATTTACATTTTCATGCAATATATTACCTTCTCACTTTATTAAATCAATTATACTTGTATTAATTCACTATTTTAATTAAGTGAATTATTCACTCTATATATGAAACTTAACTCATAATAATTTCCATTGCCCACAAGGCATAACAATTAAAATTATATTATCTCATAACATAATTTTAACATAATTAACTAATATTATTTAATTTCTTTAATAATTTAATTAACTATTAAAACTCACATTCTCCAACATATGAATATATAATTCTCTTCACACCAAATCACATATCAAAATATATACACCTCATAATAAGAATTTTAATTATTAAATTCTTATTTTAATAAATTATGAAAATTCGGGTTGTAACAACCCGATATTTTCTATATAAATAAATCAGAAATTTTGTGAATAATTTTTTTTTTATATTAAGGATGAGGATTTGTACAAGATTATGTGTATATGTATTTATATGGTAAGTAAAAATATATTTATTACATAATTATTTACAAATGAATTTATTTTAAAATTATTGATTATTAAAAAGTATATACTTATAATAATCAATTTATGGTAGAAATATTTTAATAATTATTTTCCATGAAAATATATAATCATATATTATCTAAATAATATATGAACTGATTTTTTTAGAATAATTATAATAATTATTTTATTATATGAATTTTAGTACAGGTTATTAAGTTAATTATTTTACCTTAATTATTAAGGTTAAATAGGAAGAATAAATCAAATATGGTATCCAAACCCTAATTTTGGATTATTGCCAAGGTATGAGAATAATAATATAATATTAATTATATTTTGATTTTTCAGTACTATGAATATGTACTGCATGTACGTATTGATGATAATTGGTCAATTATGGTGTTTAATTTCAAAACCCTAGTGTTAATTGGTTAAACCCTAATTTTACTTAGGGAAACTCTAAATTGAAAATCAATTGTGAGCTTAAGACTGTTATATAACTATGTTATATGTTTTATGTTGTGTATTAAGTGATTAATTAGGTTAAACCCTAATTATAATCTAGAAACCCTAATTGTAAATTAGAAACCCTAATTTCTAATTTGAAAGCCTAATTGCTAAAATCATAACTCTAATTATTAGTTTAGTAAATAATTATGTTAATTAGGAAACCTAATACATAAATTGGGGAAACCTAATAATATCAAGAAAACCCTAAATATATTTTTAAAACCCTAATTTTCTATTTAAAAACCCTAATTATAATTATTTAGTTATAATTTAATTTTTATTGAACTCTATACATAATTGTTCAAACCCTAGAAATTATTTAGGAAACCTTAATGTTTAAAATCTAGTGATTAGAATCTAGATTCAAGTGTCATGGATAAGAATACCCTTAAATTATTTTATTAGTTTACTAAAATACCCCTCATTGGATATTTTCTTGAGATAACTTGCAAATCTTTCCATATTTTGAGTTGATGAACAACCTTACCAACTCCACATGCTCTAAATGACAGCAACCAGCCTCTTTCATCAGCCATTCATGCATCTAACAAGTGTATAAATAGATTTAAGGAGAGAGAAAATCATTTGATACACTAATTTTTGTCCAACTCTCATCCTTGACCCTCTCTCACTAGAACTAACAAATTTATCTAGCATATCAGTTCCCAAGACCAGCCCCACGATCAACCATAACAAACAGAAGCCAGAGAATTAGAAATTTTTCTCAAGAAGGTATAAACGAACCCTAGAATTTCTGTCCAACGATTCTGTGTTAGATGTTATGTTTGATTGTTAAAATATGTTGTATAAGGTGTCTAAGGATGATCTGGGTTGCTAGATGTTAGATCCATAACATCTAGAGGCTCGGATTTGAAGATTTACAAAATCTGGAAAAATAAAATTTTGTCTTCTGACAGTGAATGTCAGTCCTTATATCTCTGTGATCTGTATAGATTTTGGTGTTTTGAAAGCTTTTAGTTGTAGTCGAGTATGTGTTCTTTAGTCTGAAAGTTGAATCAAGGTCATAGCTTCAACATATTGCAAGTTATTTGTGGTCAAAGGTCGTTGACCGACCATGACCAGACCAATTCTGGGTAACCCAGAAACTAGTTTGCAGTGTCTGACAACATTTTTGTCAAGCTCATATCTGTAATGTTATAGATGTTCTGATGTTGATATTTAGTAGATCTTGTAGCCTGTTAGTTGTACTATAGATCCATGCTTTTAAATCCCTTAAACATCAAATGGATTTAACATAGTGGCCGGTCAAAGTAGGTACATTGTTCACGAATTCGGTTTTCTAGGTAACCCAGAAAACCTATGAACACAGTTTCTGACGAGGTTTGACTGGTCTGGATCTGACGATTTTGTTATGTTTTTTGTTGATATTATGTGATAGATCTACTCTCCTACATGTTAGCTACACACTACCGGTTTTAAATCACAAAAATATTACAAGATTAACAAGTTGTGGAAGCCCAAAACGAGCCAGTCAAACTGTTCTTCATTTCTGGGTAACCCAGAAAATGAAGAACAGCTCTGACAGTCTGTTCAACGCTTCAGATCTCGTTAGTTATGCATGGTTTGATGATGTTGTTTGTTGGATCGTGTAGTCTTGTACTTGTACTACATTATCTTATCAACAACATGTTCAGAAACACATCACGCACGCTTTTAATCTTGGTCAAACATGGTCCCTCGAAACTGTCTATGGTGTTCTGGATTTTTGCCAAGAACATGAAGAACACCTATAGCGACGGTTCTGTCGCTATAGGTGGTCTTTAGCGACAGATTATTTAATATTTTTTCAGAAATTAATTATTAAATAGAAAAAATTAGTTTTTAATTATTAAAAATACAAAATAAATTATTAAAAATTTCGAAAATTAGTTTTTAATTATTTTTAATATATTTCATAAATATTTAATATTTTTGAAATATTAAAAATATTTAATTTATTTAATTATAATATTAAATAAATTATTTAAAAATGATTTTAATATTAGAAAAATCATTAAAAATTATATTATGATATAAGAAAATATTTTAAGTTATTTTTAATGACTTTTAATATTTTATGATAAATTTCGTTAATAAATTGATATTAATGGTAATTAATTTATTTACTAAATGAATTAAATAAATTAATTAAAAATGATTTTATTATATTAAAAATCATATTAAATGAAAATAAAGTGTTTAAAAATATTTTAAGTTATAAAATATAACTTTTAATATTTAAAGGATAATTTCATTAATAATTAAATATTAATGATTATTAAGTTATTAGTTATGATATTAAATTTATTTAATAATTATATTAAATAAATAGTTTATAAATGGTTTTATTACTTTAAAAATTATTTAAAAAGGATATAAATGAATTAAAAATATTTTAAGTTATGAATAATGACTTTTAATATTTTGATAAATAGAACATTAATACTTTAATATTAATGATAATTATTTAAAAATGATTTTAAATGTTTTAAAAATCATTTAAGGGTAATATTAATACTTTAAAAGTATTTTGAGTTATTATACATAACTTTAATATTTTGGAAATGATTTCATTAATAGTTTAATACTAATTAAATATTTATTATAATAGAATTGATTGGTATTTAAATCATTTAAATATGATTCCAATGTTTGAAAATTTATGATAAATTATAATAAATGTTTTAAAATTTTATTGAGTCATTTAAAAATAATATGACTGATACGTACTGATGTTAAGTTATAGTATAGAGTCTTAGACTCGATAATTACCCGATAAAATTGTCGGTAGACCGACATGTTTCAGAAATTGATCTGGACTTAGATATTTTGATTGTATAAGTGATTATTTGTGATTCAATGGTTATTAAACATAGGTGCTAATGTGATTAGGTTATGTGTTGACTGCAATAAGCAGTGTTATGTGTTATAGTATGTTGTTCTAATCGAACGAACTATCTTATTAATGATAGGTCGTGAGATAAGCGATAGATCTTAATTACAAGTTGTAAGCAGCGCTTCAGGCAAGTATCTAACCTTTGCATTTTCTTTATGCAATGGATGTGAGTAAGAATGTTTCTAAACTATATTATTATTGTACAGATTATGAACTTTATATTATATAAGCTCATTGAATATCAACATGTTAGTATATGATAATTCGGACATATATATTCTGTTCGTTAATTTTTAGAAGTGGTTAAACAAGTGTCCCCACTTGGATAATCATTGTATTTAATCACATGTTGATATACCTTTGTCAATTACCCGTATACAGATATATTGAATTATAGATTATTATTGAACAAGATAAAACCTTTGATTTAGAACCCAGACAGGTATGAACATCCCTACACGGGAAAATTTTTATGCGCTCCGGCGGACAAAGGATGAACGATAATATCGTTCTAGCAATGTAGTATTGATCAATGCAGGGCATAACGGGCTGATCACCCCCGTGCCCGTAAGTTATGACGGTTTACAGATAAATTTCTGTTTAACCTTTTCGAAAATGAAAACAATGTTCATGGCATGTCACCATAACCCCAGATATAGTCATTATGTAGTTTCAAAAATTTGAAAGAGAGTTGTTATGTTATTATTATCGGTTCAGAATACTTCACAACTATTGACTTGTTGTAGAAGAATAGTACAAAGAAAACAGTTAAATCCTTTCAGCTTATATATATATAATTGCTATTGCTTGCTGGGCACTCAAATGCTCATCCTTGCTTAAATTTAAATGTTTTCAGCTAAGTGCGAACGACCAGAGAACTCTGCTAAGAACAAAGGAAAAGGGAAGGTTGCTGAATAAACGAATTACTATGTTATGTAATAGTTTAATGTTATTAAGACAATTATGATATATATTATCTATCATGGGTTGTAATGAATGTTTAAAGGTTTCGTACTTGGGAGTTAGACTCTGATAATTATGTAAATTAATTTGATCTTTTATATTATTGTTATTATTATTAGTATTATTCCGCTCATAGAAATGGTATCGTGAAGAACCGAGTTCGGGTTTCAAGTATCCGAGTTTGGGGTCCTCACACGGGTTGTCACAGAGATAACCCCGGGAGATACAGTTTTCAATCTCGGAGACAACTCCGAGATACTCAGTTTCAATCCTAGAGATAATCATGGGATAGTCTGTTCCAACCTCAGAGACAACCCCGAAGGGTGAAGTTCAAGTTCTGGATACAACCTCGAAAAAGTTAATTCTAACCTTAGACACAATCCCGAGGCACTCAGTTCTAACCCCAGAGACAACCCCAGGAGGTCAAGCACACCTCAGAGATAACCATGAGGACACTCCGCACCCACAAAAGCTCAATCTTAGAGATATCCCTGAGCAACGGCTATTACATCTGCGCAAAGCCGAAGATAACCCTGGTGAGGGGCAAAATTATCATTTTGCCACCTCAATACTACATTCACGTCATCTTAGCATCATTCAAACCCATACTTTATGAAGGCCCCAAATTCGGGTATCTTCCAACCCGATAGATGGTGCTACATGGTGCTACAGTTCACACATACATTTAATTGAAATAATTCAAAAGAGTGAATATGTCTTCTATATATTCCAAAACAATATTCCCAATCCCAGGATCTTTGTAAGCATTACATATGTTCTTTGTCACAATATCAAATAATTACAACATTCATACTATACTATTACAAAGGCAACTTATTGGTCCGCCTTAGCCTTCTCTTTATCTTTACAAGGTCCTTCAGTTCGTTCGGTCTTAGCTGCATTCATATGGTTCAAGCAAGAGTGAGCATAACTAGCTCAACAAGTATGACAATTTTATTTAAGCAATAGGTTTGAATCATATGAATCGTATATCTTCTATAACTGAATTAATAGTTATGAAGTACTATAGATAATTCAAAATAGCACTTCTTTTTTCTTTAAAATGTTTAACAATGAACAACATAAGTTAAACATCAATTTCAGTCCAAGACCTTGAGCATTTCATTCTTTCTTTGAAAAGGACAACCCGACACCAAGTCCGTAAGTTCGGCATATCTTACGAGCACGTCTAGGTGATCAGCCTAGAGTACTCTATGTTGTACAACACTACTTCTTTAAACGTATCTACGTTTAAGTTATGGCAACCTCACGTGCCTGTCGTTTGACGACAAAACATTTGTTTATTCATACTCAGTCTTTCTTTGAAATTAATACCAAAACAGTTTGGCAAAAGATAACAACATTGATAACATTTTGATAGATTATCAGGAAATCCATAAAACACATTAAGTCTAGACAAAGAAATTGGCTTCGACTTCATTATACATCAATTCATGTGTAAGATACATGAATTACAAAGCTTGTCCAAGAGAATATAGACAAGGGTTAGAATACTTGCCTTCAGCATCTTCTATAATTACTACACTTTCCTTTTGAGTCGTTAAAGATTCTACAATACATAAGTACATAACATACTACATTAGGTCATAAAAAATTAAGTATAGCCACTAATTTATCTTACCCTTCTTCTAAATATAATTATTCCTTAGATTGGTTAATATACGTTATTGTTTATCGTATTAGTTTATATTTACGTTCAAGTAATCTTCGTCAACATTTAGTTGTAATTTCTAAGGTTATATTCATCCCTAAGGATATTATTTCAAGTTAATTAAAGTTATAATTTACTTTCCGTTAACTGCCATTTCCTTTACATGCATTTTTATTCTTCATTGGTTTTCTCCTAGTGTTGGCGCTGCGGCGCCGGCTTTCTACACAGGTTTCGCGCTGCGGCGCGAGTTAACAGTTTCTACATCTTGATCTCGGCACTGCGGTGCCAAGGTACTATGCTATGGCCGCGTTGCGGTGCCACTTCATAGTGGGTTGGGGTTCCGATCTGGTGCTGCGGCGCCAAGGTTAGACCTTTGGGCGGCACTGCGGCGCCGACCCTGAGCCTCAGATAATTTTCACAGTTTAATTTCTCAACAATTTTTTCGGCCTCATAACTTACTCATTATAAGTCGAAATTGGCTCGCTCAAAAGCCGTTAGCTCACTTATCACGTGTACTACGATTTCATTAGAACATATTACATTTTCGAATCCGTTAACATGGAATTCATTGATTAAGTTCTTTATTGAGCGTTCGTTAAACGTTCGTGAACGTTCAAAGCTCGTTTCTTTGTTCTAAGTCAGAATTTGACCATTTTCGAGTCCGCAACTCTAAAATGTAAACTTAGACTATTCTCCATCGAAAACCAACGTTTTCAAGTTAAACGGTGACTTTTGACTTTTATTCCGAGAATTTCACGATTTCGACAATTATCGTTTAATCTCGTAAATTTCGTCATAACTTCGTTACTTGAGATTTTTACACCGTTCAAAATGGATTCATTCCATATATCTATCATCCTAACCAAACATATTTCATTCAATCTTATACATGATGGTTTTCAATTTGTCCATCAACAATAAAATTATAATTCTTCAATGTTCTTCATTAGTTCATAACTTTTATGATTATGATTCACTTGCAACATGGCTTATTAAGGTTTAAGTCATCTAATAACCATCCTTGTTACTCCTTATCATATATGCTTCACCAATAATCACTTCTCTATCATACTAACAATGAAGAGATGAAGGTTAATGGTTTGAAGGTTTATTACCTTTGAAGTTCCAAGCATTCTTTCTTTTTCTTGAGTTAGGAAAATCTAGCTCTTACTTCTCTCAATATAATTGCTTAGCTCTAAGATGTGGGTGTAAAATGAACAAGCAACAAATGAGAAATCTAAGGTCCTATTTATAGGATTTCCAAGGTGAGGGCAATTTGGTCATTAGGTTATCCCACCTCCTTACTATTCCTTACTTGGCCACCACACCTCTTATCCTTTGCTTGGCCACCAAGTGGCCAGCCATGACTCACCTATGGGGCCCACATGGGTTTTTCTCACCCGGTTACCCATCGGTTCAATCCACGGGTCCGGTTCTTGGTTTGGGCTTTGGTTTAATTAACTTTGGGCCTAACGTTGGGCTTGGATTATTAATCTTTGGGCCTTAACAAGATTACACTTGGGCTTGCCCAATTCCTACACAAATCCTACAAGTTCATTACAATAGGATTAAAGCGTTTAACGTATAATTCTAGTATTCCTTACGTATACAAGTTCGTATAATCATTCGTTATATACGTCATACTATCTTTCGTATATACTAGTACAATACTTCGTATCATACTCATATTCATTGCTTCGTATAATACTTGCTTATTATACGATCATCATTTATTCAATCTTTACTTTCCTTAACATTCTCAACTTAGTACGTAGGTAAAAACTGTGTTTGTTATAATTGAATTATTATTACATAATCCATCCTCCCTTATTATTCTATCATTACGCATTTCTCGGATGTTAAAAAATAATTCCCGAGCAGAAATTGATGAATAGTATTTTTCAGAACATTTCGCGGAACGCTTTTATTTTCGTCTTGGAAATTCAAACACCTTAATTCTACCACATAGCTAGAATACTACAATATTACAACACTTTTAGGTTATAGAACAACCTTCATATTGCTTACTCAATATAATAACATATATTATAATTTTATTCATTATTTAATCAAATAAAATTATTCTACAAATAATCCAATTTTTTCGGTCGTTACATTCTTCTCCCTTATAAGGATTATGTCCCCAGAATCTCGCTATAACTTAAACAAATAACTGAGGGTAATTCTTTTTCATCTTTTCTTTAAGTTCCTGCGTTGCTTCTTCGGCATCATTGTTCTTTCATCACACCTTTACCGAAGGTATAACTTTGTTTCTCAGAACTTGCTCTTTTCTATCAATGATTTGAATAGGCGTTTCTTCATACATCAAGTCCTTCTCAATATGAATAGGCTCATACTCTATTACGTACTTATAATCTGGCTTATAAGGACGTAACACAGATACAGGAAATACATTGTGTATTCATTCTAGGTCTGGAGGTAATGCTACCACATAAGCTACCTTTCCTACCCTTTTTAATACCTCAAAAGGTCCTATGAACCTTGGACTTAACTTTTTCTTCTTTCAAAAATATATCTTTCCTTTCCAGGGAGATACCTTTAGAAATACATACGAGCCTACTTCAAACTCTCTGTTCACTCGATGCGAATTCACATACTTCTTCTATCTGTCTTGAGCTGCTACCAGACGCATTCGTATCAGCTTAACTATATCCGATGTTTACTGCACCAATTTGGGTCCTAGCATTCAAGGTTCTCCCACTTCATCTCAACACAATGGTGTTCTACAATTCTGTCCGTATAAAGCTTCATAAGGTGGCATGCCTATGCTCGCATGATAACTGTTATTATACGCAAACTCTACAAACGGTAAATGATCATCCCAACTACCTTTGAAATTCATGACACAAGATCTCAGCATATCTTCTAGCATCTGAATTATCCTCGCGCTCTGCCCATCAGTTTGTGGATGATAAGCCGTACTTAAATTCAGTTGCGTCCCTATCTGTTCTTGTATACTCCTCCAAAAGTTTTATGTGAATCGTGGATCATGATCTGACACTGTCAAAACTGGTACTCCATGTTTGGAAATAATTTTCTTAACATAAAGTTTAGCTAACTGATCTAAGTTAAACTTAACTCTTACTGGTAACAAGTGAGCCGACTTCGTTAACCGGTCCACTATTACCCAAATTATGTCGTACCCCTTCTGAGTAATTGGAAGTCCCACCACAAAGTCCATCGTGATATGCTCCCACTTCCATTCTGAAATCTCCAATAACTGTAACAAGCCACTGGGTCGTTGATGTTCGGCCTTAACCTTTTCACAAGTTAAGCACCTACTCACGTATTCTGCTATCTCTCTCTCCATGTTTAGCCACCAAAAACTTTGTTGAAGGTCTTAAACATCTTAGTATTACCAGGATGAATCGAGTACCTCGAACTATGAGCCTCTTATAACACTTCCTCCTTTAATTCCGTCTCATTCAGAACCCAAATTCTTCCTTCAAATCTTAATAATCCCTCATTATCAATACTATACTTTAATTCTTTTTCATCGGTTAGCCGCTTCTTCACCTGGTCACACTCATCATTTCTGAGTTGTACCTCCTTGACTCTCTCTACAATGGTAAATCGAATCTCTGTTATAAACAATCTCTGACCCAAATCACTCGGTAAATTTACCTCTAACTCCATCCTAGCTATCTCTATTATTAACTCAGTTTGAGCCGTTAACATAGACAACTTTTTTTGACCCTTTCTACTTAAGGTGTTGGCCACTACATTGGCTTTTCTTGGGTGATACAGGATTTCATAGTCGTAATCCTTTATCAACTCCAACCATCTCCTTTGTCTCATATTTAAATCCTTTTGTGTGAAGATATATTTTAGACTCTTATGGTCCGTGTATATCTCACATTTCTCTCCGTATAAGTAATGCCTCCATATCTTTAAGGCAAACACTACCGCGATCAATTCTAAATCATGAGTAGGATAAATTTTAACATAATCCTTTAACTGTTGTGATGTATACGCAATGACCTTACCATGCTGTATGAGCACGCAACCAAGTCCTATATGCGAAGCATCGCTATAAACTATAAAATTTCCTGTATTATCGGGTAAAGACAATACTGGTGCTTCACTCAAACATTTATTTAGCTCCTAAAAACTGTCTTCACACTTCTCCGTCCATACGTACTTCACTGTCTTCCTTGTCAAGTTAGTCAACGGAGTAGCTATCTTGGAAAAATCTTTGATAAATCTTCGATAGTATCATGCAAACCCTAGGAAACTCCGCACCTCAGTCGGCGTTTTTGGTTGTTCCTAATTAATCATTGCTTCCACCTTCTCTGGGTCCACTGACATTCCATCTGGGTCAATAACATGACCCAAAAACTGTACCCTTTCTAGGCAAAATTCACACTTAGTGAATTTCGCATATAACTTCTCCTTCCTTAGTGTCTCCAACACTAATGTGACGCCCTCAAATTCGGGTATCTTCTAACCTGACAGATGGTGCTACATGGTACTCATAATCATACATTCATTCCATTAAAACAACATCAAAATGAACATAATTTCTACTTTCTTAATACAATAATAATAAATCCTTCCCCCAGGTTCTGTAATCGATACATTCTTTGTTATCATAATATTATTCTTACAAACATACTAATCTATTATAGAATAAACTAATTATTCATCTTCGCTTTGCCTTTATCTTTACTAGAACCCTCAGTTTGTTCAGCCTTAGCTGCAATCATATAATTCAAGCAAGAAGTGAGCATAACTACCTCAACAAGTCTAACAAAGGATAATATAAATACCACATCGAGAATCATATGATTATCTTCCATAACTGAACAAATAGCTATCAAGTACTAAGAAACATTGACTAGCACTTCTCATTTCATAACAACAATTCCAAAGAATATTTAATAGCTTAGGAATTCTGAACCGGTCGAAAGACCATGAACATACTCTTTTCGTTTTCATACATGAAAAGGACATTCCGCCACTAAGGTCGTACATCTGTTCTTTCCTACGAGCACTTCTAGGTGATCAACCTATACTACTCTATGTTGATCAACATTCATCTGTTAAACGTATTTACGTTTAAGTTTTGGCAACCTCACGTGCCCATCGAATAATCGATGAAAATATATTTGTTTGTTCATATACAAACTTACCTTTGAATCAGTACCAAATACTTGGCATAGGATAGCATTAATAGTTCTATATCGAAAGACTTGTAAACAAATCAATCAAACTCTTAAGAATAGTCTAGCCGAGTTAAAACTGGCATCGACTCGTTCGTAAAATAATTCATGCATCTCAGAACATGAATCACATAGAACTTGACTAACTCTAAGGTTAGACAAATGTTAAGAAAACTTGCCTTCAAGTGTCTTCGAATATAATATTCAACAATTTTTGCTCGTTACAGTATCTATATGATATATTCACATAGCACACTGAGATTAGTTACTAAACAATATAACTTCATTATTTTAACCAACTTCTTTCTCTTCTATGTATTACTTGAATTTATTTCATTAATAAATGTCAACTCGACTTACTATGCTTCCTTACGGCTTGCTACATTCTTACGTTACTAACCTAGACTTAATCATCTTTGGTTAAGTACACTTGTTGAATATCGTTCACGGTTTACTTACTTACACTTCGCGTTCTCCGTTTACATACTATTAAACCATGCTCAAGTTCCAAAAGTCATCACTAAATAAGTGAATTAAGATTGATCTTACTATGTATATTAAGTACATACATGCTTCACTATTGATTTTCAATTACTTTGGTTAAAAAAAAACTTGGTCAACATTTCTTCAGTACCCCCCCCCCCGCCCCGGCGGGGGTTTCTTCTTTAAATATGCCCGCCCCGGTGGGCTAGGCCCCTGCTAACTCCCAAAATCCCCCCCGCCCCAGTGGGGGTTTTGGCCTTTACATAGCCCGCCCTGACGGGGGTCCCAGCTGATAACTTACTTTTCTTGCCATGTTTTACGCATTTGTTTTACATACGTGACCTTTCCTAATTCATTTTACATCCGTATTGGCTCATTCAAAAGCCATTAGCTCCTAAATCATGCTCATTATGATTTCATTTTCGAATCTTTTAACACGGACTTCACCGCTTAGTTCATTATTAAGCGTTTATTTATCTTTCGTTAGCGTTCATAGCTCATTTTCTTCGTTCTAAGTCAGAATTCAACGATTCTTGAGTCCACGACTCTTGAATAAGTTATCTTACGTGATGCCACTGAAAACCAAAGTTTCCAAGTTACACGATAAGTCTTGACTAATTATCCGGAATTATACGATTTCAACGTTTAACGTTTAATTTCGAAAAATTCACCATAACTTCGTTACTCGTGTGTTGTACGCCAAATCAAATGGAACAACTCCATTGATTCCTCATCTACATCCTAACCAAGCAAAATTCACATGCCTTATTAATGATAGTTTTCAATTTGACCATCAACCACCAAGTTACCATTCAAAGGTTTTCTTCGGTTTAAACTTACGTAATTACTTACGATTTCTACTTAAACATGACTTATCAATGTTTTAATCATTAATAGCCATCCTTATTCCTTCGGAAGAGACATGCTCCACCAATCTACGATTTTCTATGAAAAGAAATCGAAGACTTATGTTTACGAAATATTACCTTTTCGTTCTTCATGTTCTTGTCTAAACTTGTATGGTTTGCTTTAAAGTAGCTTGATTACTTGTTTCTAGATCTTTCTCTCTCTCAATATATGTTGGACAAAGTTTGTAAAACATAAAATGACCAACCTAAGCTTCTTTATATAGGCAAACCAAATGTAGGTATTTTGGTCAATTGGTGACCTCCTTACTATTCCCACCTCCACAACAACTTAGCCACCAAGTAATCAATTTACTTGGCCTCCAAGTGGTTACTTTACTTGGCCACTGAGTGGCCAGCCCACATGGTCTTGTGGGTCCTCCCCATGGGTTGTCCCATGGGTTTTACCCATTCGATGACCCATCGGTTCGATCCGCGATTCGATTTCTTGGATCGGGCTTAATTTAACTTAACATTGGGCCTTAGCTTGGGCTTCATTACACCATTCCTTGGGCTTGATATAATCCAAACCCAATTGGATTTTACAAAGTCCTTAGACTCAAAGTCCATTAAGAACTAATCGTATTCTACGTGTATAACTCACGTATTCTCTTCGTTTAGTAGTCATACGATATTCGTATTATACGTCGTAATATTCTTCATACTATACTCGTATATTATCATACACATTTCATTTCCTTCTCAGAATCCACTTTTCCTAACCCTTAGGTTTTAAGTCCGCAGGCAAAAACTTTGTTTGCCATAACTGAAATATTATTGGATATTACATATCGTCTTAGAATTATATCATTACGCGTTTCTCGGAAAGTCAAACTTAATTCCCGAGCAGAAACGGATGAATATTGTTTTTACGAAAATTTCTCGAAAAACTTTTATTTTCGTCTTAGAAATTCATAACAATTAATTCTAGCACATATCTAGAATCCTAACCACATCCGCACATTCTAGGTCATAGAATGACCTTCACATAGCTTACTCACACAAATAATCAATTAAATTCATTTAATCCACATAATCAAATAAAAATTTAATTCATTTAAAAATTCGATTTTCTCTGGCATTACATTCTCCCTTTCTTATAAGCATTCTGTCCCCAGAATCTTGCTATAATTACATAAACAAATGAGGAAAAGTTTCTTTCATTTTAATTTTGAGTTCCCACGTTGCTTCTTCAGCAGTGTGGTTCCTCCAAATCACCTTCACCGAAGGTATTATCTTATTTCTTAAGACTTGTTCCTTCCTATTAAAAATTTGAAGTGGAAGTTCTTAATACGTTAAGTCTTTTTCTATCTGAATAGATTCGTACTCTATTACGTGTTTGTAGTCCGATTTATAAGGACGTAACACTGACACATGAAACTTATTGTGTATACGTTCCATCTCTAGAGGTAAAGCTACTTCGTAAGCTACCTCTCCTACCCTTCTTAAAATTTCAAAAGGTCATATGAACCTTGGACTTAACTTCCCTTTCTTCCCAAAATGTATCTTCCCTTTCCAAGTCGATACTTTCAAAAAGACATACGAACCTACTTCAAATTCCCTCTTTTCACGATGAGGATCTGCATACTTCTTTTCTCTATCTTGAGCCGCTACCAATCGAGTACGTATTAACTTTACCATGTCTGTCGTTTGTTGTACCATCTCCGGTCCCAACATCCGACGTTCGCCTACTTCATCCTATCACAGTGGAGTTTTGCACTTCCTCCCATACAACACTTCGTAAGGCGGCATGCCTATACTAGCACGAAAACTATTGTTGTACGCGAATTCCACCAAAGGCAGATGTTCGTCCCAACTCCCCTTGAAATCCATAACGCAAGATCTTAACATATCTTCTAGCGTTTGAATTGTCCGTTCGCTTTGTCCATCCGTCAGAGAATGATACGCCGTACTTAGTCTCAACTGCGTTCCAATTTGCTCTTGCAAACTCCTCCAAAACTTTGACGTGAATCGTGGATCACGATCTGACACAATCGAAATAGGTACTCCATGTCTAGAAATAATTTTCTTAACATAAAGTTTAGCTAATTGTTCTAGGTTATACCTAACTCCTACTGGTAGAAAGTGAACAAATTTCGTCAATCGATCCACTATTACCCAACTAGCGTCGTATCATTTCCTTGTCGTTGGAAAACCCACCACAAAGTCCATGGTGATATGCTCCTATTTCCACTTTAGAATCTCTAGTGATTTCAATAACCCACTCGGTCGTTGGTGTTCAGGCTTAACTTTCTGACAAGTTAAGCACTTACTAACATATTCTGCTATTTCCCTCTTCATGTTTGGCCACCAAAAGTTCTGACGAAGGTCTTGATACATCTTAGTACTACCCGGATGTATCGAGTACCTCGAACTATGAGCCGCACTCATTATCTCTTCTTTGACCTCAGAATTATTTAGAACCCAAATTCTTCATTCAAAACAAAGCAATCCCCCCTTGTTGAGGTTGTACTTAGTCTTCTCTTCATCTTTCATCCTCTTCTTTATTCATTTGCATTCCTCGTTACTTAATTTCACTTCTTTAACCCATTCCATTATCATTGGTCGAGTCCCCATTGAGAATAATATCTCTACCGCTTCACCCAGTAATTTAACTTCTAACTCCATTTTTGTCATCTCCGTTATTAACTCATTCTGAGTCGTTAACATTGATAGCTTTTCTCTACCCTTCCTACGTAGTGCGTCAGCTACTACATTTGCTTTCCCCGAATTATATAAGATATCACAGTCATAATCTTTTATCAACTCTAACCACCTCCTCTGCCTCATATTCAACTCCTTCTATGTGAAGATATATTTCAGACTTTTATGGTCCGTATATATCTCACACCTCTCCCCGTATAAATAATGTCTCCATATTTTTAAAGCAAAAACTACAACTACTAATTGTAGGTCATGAGTAGGATATGCCTTCTCATAATCCTTTAACTGACGTGACACGTACGCAATGACCTTGTCATGCTGCATAAGCACGCAACCAAGTCCTCTATGCGAAGCACGCTATAAACTACAAAATTTCCCGTATCATCTGGTAAAGATAATACAGGTGCCTCACTTAACCTTCTTTTTAGTTCTTGAAAACTATTCTCACACTTTTCCATCCACACATACTTTATTGACTTCCTCGTCAAATTCGTTAACGGAGTAGCTATTTTAGAAAAGTCCTAGATGAACCTTTTATAGTATCCCGCTAACCCAGAAAACTCTAAACCTCGGTTGGCATTTTCGGTTGCTCCCACTCATTCACTGCTTCCACCTTCGCTGGATCCACGGATACAACTGCACTCTCTCAAGCCAAAATTCACACAGTGAATTTTGCATACAACTTCTCCTTCCTTAGTGTTTCCAACACTATCTTTAAATGTTCAGCATGATCTTCTGGCGTCTTAGAATTGAATAGAATATCATCAATGAACACTACAATGAACTTGTCCAAATAATGTTTGAACACTCTATTCATCATATCCATAAATGTGGCTGGCGCATTAGTCAACCCAAACGACATAACCAAGAACTCGTAATGACCATAACGAGTTCTGAATGCCGTCTTAGGTACATCTTCCTTCCTTAGTTTAACTGATGATACCCCGTACGCAAATCTATCTTAGAAAAATACTTTTCCCCTTTCAACTGATCAAATAGATCATTGATCCTAGGCAGTGGGTATTTATTCTTAATCGTTAACTTGTTCAACTCTCGATAGTCGATACAAAGTCGTAATGACCCATCCTTTTTCTTTACAAACAGTACCGGTGCTCCCCATGGAGACACACTCGGTTGAATGCACTTCTTATCTAATAGTTCCTGTAGTTGAACCATTAACTCCTTCATCTCTACTGTCGCCATCCTATATGGTGCCCTTGAAATTGGAGTCGTACCCGGCAAAAAATCAATCACAAATTCGACCTCCCTATCCGGCGAAATACCTGGTAACTCCTCCGAAAATACATCCATGAACTCTTGAACTACCGGTATCTGTGCCAATGATGCTCCTACTCTTTGGGTATCTACAACATGGCACAGGTAACCTCTACACCCCTTTTTCAACATCTTCCTAGCTTGTATCATGGTTAGACATCAAGAGCGTCCCGGTGATTTATTACCATAAAACACTACCTTGGTTTTCTTAGAAAGATGAAAGTTCACACTTTTCCTATAACAATCTATTATAGCCTTATGATTAATCAGTCAATCCATACGAAGAATTACATCGAATTCTTTCAACTTTATCGGTATTAAATCTACCGATGACTTATTACCTCTAATATCTACGCAACAATCCCTAAGAATATGTTCAGTTGAAATTATCTATTCGTTTGCTACCTTAACATCTAAAGGTATTTCTAACTCTTTAGGGATTAAACCTAATTTCTTAGTAAATCCATATGCTATAAAAGAACAA
Source organism: Panax notoginseng (assembly GCA_016801055.1). NCBI lineage: Eukaryota > Viridiplantae > Streptophyta > Magnoliopsida > Apiales > Araliaceae > Panax > Panax notoginseng. Next base: position 120,544,542 of record CM029018.1, read on the forward strand.
GTAGCACCCGAGTCAAATAACACATAAGCATTTATTTTATTGACTGGAATGATACCTGCTACTACATCCGCTGATTCAACCGCATCTTGGACAGTCATATTAAAGGTACGGGCTGAGGGTCTACCCGCCAATGGTGTTGGTCTAGTAATGGCTAACTTACCACTACCAGAACCCTTACTACCCTCTGACCCCTTCTTCGAGCAATTTCTTGGCGTGTGGTCCATCGACCCACAAACAAAACAGCCATGGTTTTTCTTATGATTAGGATAGTTGGGTGATATATGTCCCTCCTGCCCACAGTTATAACAACCCAATTTCCCTTTCAGACATACTCCCAGATGAGTCTTTCTGCATGTCTTGCATGCCTCCATCCTACGTTTAGGATCCCCTTGTTTCACCCAGTATTCCCGGAGTTAAAATTCTTCCTTTTGGACAGACTTCCACTGCCACTCGCTCCCTCTGCCTTGGTTCCTCCCTCTCCCTCACTCTTATTCTTTCTCTCTTTGTGGTATTGGGTCAACACTTCACTACCACCTTCTGTGATGATTTCTTTCTCCGTAATGGTCCCATATGAGGCACTTTGGAAAATAGAAATTCTACTATAGAGCCAGGGTTTTAAGCCCTGCTCAAACCTACGATCCTTCCTCTCTTTAGTGTACACTTGGCGTGGAGCAAACCTTGCCAATTCATTGAATTTGGTCGCGTACTAGGGAACCATCATATCCCCTTGCTTAAGTTCTAGGAACTTAATCTCCATCCTCCCTTACATGCTAGTGGGAAAATAGTTCTCAAAGAATACCTTCTTCAAATGTTCCCACGTAACAGCATCAGTTCTAGCCCCACCCAGGTGAGCTTTCCACCAAAAATTGGCTTCCCCCTTTATCATGTAAGTCACAAAAGAAGTCTTTTTCGCCTCAGCTACGTTTGTAATAACAAACGCTTTCTCTATCTCCTTCACCCATGTCTAGGCCTCTATTGGGTCCGTAGTTCCTTTGAACTCAGGCGGACCTACTCTTTTGAATTCCTTAAAGGTAGTCGTTCTGGCTACCCTAGGTCTCGCGGGTGCTCTACCCCCAGTTTGATTAAATGCAGCCGTTAATAAATTAATGAACTCTTGCATAGGGTTATTCTGATCCCCTTGGTTATCGTTATGTGATTACGTTATCTTCTTCTTGGCGGCATTATTCTGATTAAATAAATAAAGTTTTATTATTATCTATTTACTTACTTTGTTGTCATTCTATAATAATAATTCATACCACAACAAAAGCACATTTAATAAAAACTTCATTATATTAATATGCTTCTTCATAGTTCAAAACTATATACAATATGCTTCCATAGCCAAAAGTTATTACATTACTATCCCTCGATTCACTTCTACAAAAATTGGGATTTACAAAAAGACTACCATTTAATTATACAAAAGAGGGTTTTACGTCAATACCCATATACAAAAAGATCTACCAATCTACTAATACTACCTCACGGCATTCTCATGTTTCTGATTTGCTAGAATCGAAATAATATCTCGACTAATAGTATGTCGAGTCTGCACCGACTCAATGGAATAACAAGCAATCTTTAGCTTGAAATCCTCGTGTGCACTCTCGTGGATGTAAGACATCCGTGCTATTTTCTAATCTTTCTCAACCAGTTTTTTACGAAGCTCTACGACCTCGTTCTTATAATCCCTAGCCTTATCTGTCATGAGCACCTTCTCATCATGCTCTGACTCAAAGTTTGATTCTGCGGACTCCTTGGCCTTATAAAGACCACTAATCTCCTCCTTCTGGTTCTGCACAAATAACCTACACATCCCTTCCTCAACAATTTCCTACTTTGTGTTATGGTAAGACAACACGAACATCCCGTGTGACAACCCGAGAATTTAGGAAATTAATTAAATCTTAAATAATGGATTAAAGGTTGAATAATAAACCTAGACAGAAAATAAGTGAATGGATTTGACATTTTTGAGAAGGCATTTTAAGGATTTCAAAATCTTTTGGGGTGAATTATTCTTGATTAAGGATATAAGTGTATATGTTCTGTGTATATGGTTGTATATGTGTAGAGTATGTGATTAAGGGTCAAGGGTTGACCAGATAAATTATATTAGTGTCAAACCCTAGTATTATATTAAGAACGTCAACGTTCAGTTAGAAAATTTTTACGATTTATAAGAAACCCTAAAACTGGTTTTGGAAACCCTAATTTCAGTCCGGGAATTCGAAACCCTAATTTAGAAGTTGAAAATCCTAATTTGGGTTTCGGGAATTTGAAACCCTAATTTGGGAATTTAAATGTTATGTATAAGGTTTTTGTGTATTAATCACAAATCTAATTAGGGATAAGCCTATTGATTAATTATAAATTCTAATAATTAGAAACCCTAATGTACAATTATGGATCTAATTGCTAAATTAACAATTTTAATTAGAAAATATTAAATCTTAATTAGCAAGCTTGAATTATGATTAGGAAATCTTAGTATAATTAGAGAATCCTAATTATAATTTAGAAATATTAATTTTCTATTTTGAAAACCTAAATTGGAAATCCTAGAAATTTAATTTGCAAAACCCTTGAGTAAATAGTTACCGTACAATTTTCTACAACAGGGATAAGCCTCCCTAGCGATTAACGACTTTTCAGATAATATAGATTTCAACATTAATCATAAAAGAACCTTTAAGTAAATAGTTACCGTACAATTCAATCCTTCCACCATACAATGTCCCAATTAAATATAAGATATGGAATTACTGTCAAGTCTTAATTTATTTAATTATATATTTTTCGACTCCTAAATGCACAACACAAAATAATACAAAGTAGAAACTCCTTTCTAATTTCATTCTGCCTTGGCCAAGGACTACTGGGTTGTCATTTATCGAATCACATAGGAAATTTCTCTTCTTTTACTAGAAGCGATAGATTCTTTATTGATCATACATTATCTCCATGTACGACTTATTATACCCAAGCATACCCTTTGATATACCCTAAGGGTCTTAAGGAATAAGTCAAAGTATAACTCATCATACACAAGATACTATGATGATCTCAAGTCTAAGGATCACTTGTACTACTATCACTATAGGAATTTCTATTGACAGGCAAGTAAAACTCTATTAGGTATTCCTTAGTGAGCCACGTTCAGTGAACTTATTCTCTAATAATCACCTACATACTTGCTTTAGTGTCTCCACATAAATGATCATGAGATCAATTATCCTCATCCAATGAGCAAGCAACGTATGTACCAATCTATCCGGATTCACTAATCCCCAATTTAGTAATCCAACGATTGGGAACTATTTTAGTTTTAAGCTTTCTAAGAATTTAGATCTCATTAGAATGATCGTCATCATTATTCTAAAAATATTGCTTAAAACTACGGGTTTATCACATAATATAACACAACATCATGTAGATAATTAAAAACCTTTAATAAATTAATACTTTTTATTAATAAATGAATAAGATTGTTACAAAGTATATGCTTTATCGTCAAACATGATTGGCTTGTGTGCATACTACTTTCAATCTCTCACTTGCACTAAAGCCAATCGTCATGGTATCTCATACACTTCTTCTCTAAGTGACGATTATCCTACTGTTGGATAAGCTTTAGTTAATGGATATGTAATGTTGTTCTTGAGAGTCCACTATCTCTATAGTGATTTTTCATCTTTCAATGATTTCTATAATCAAATTAAAGTGCCACAACACATGTTTAGATCCAAAATGAGACTTAGGAACTATTCCTAGTTCTGTAATGAACATTTCATCCAAACAATCAACTTGTAGCTTCATTTATAGCTATATACTTTGTCTTTATCACTAAACTAGCAACTCTTTGTTGTTTAAAATCTTTCCAATTCACTGTATCACCGTTCAAGGTAACGCTTTAACTTAAAGTAGATTTTCTATCGTCTTGGTCTGTCTGAAAAAACTTGAGTCTGTTAAGCCCTCTAGTTTTAATTCAGACCCACCACAAATATGATCACATCCTTAGTGCTGGTAAAGTACTTTAAGATGTTTTTCACTGTCTTACAGTGATCTTCTCCAGGATATGAATGATCAACATCAGGTCTCGTACATTTCATTGTATACATGATTATCACTCATGCGATCTCTCTTTTTAGGAGTCTATGGGGACTATTAACAGAGATACACTCCATGACTCATCAACATGAGACATCTCTTAGAGTTTTCCATGCTAAATGACTTTAGCATCAAATGAATATACACTCCTTGGGTTAAGTCGAGCATCCTCTTAAATCTATCTATATAGATTTATATTCCCAATTAAAATGCTCTTCCCAAATCATTCATGGAGGAATGTTTAGACAACTTTATCTTTACTGATTCTAGCATTGACATGTCATTTCTTATCCGTAGTATATCAACATATAATACTAGAAAAGTCATGACGCTCCCACTGACCCTTTTGTACACACTAGGTTCATTCTTATTTTTGATAAAATCAAACTTTTTGATTGTCTCATCAAAACGAATGTTCCATTTTGAGAAGCTTGCTTCAATTCATTTCTCTGAGTGTCTACAACTCTTACCTCATCGTATTTAACTGGATCATCATCTTCTATGATGTGTACCTCATCATCATAATCTATGATAAATCCATACCTCCTAGGTATCTTCGGTACTATTCTAAATTTATGATTCGGTTGTGGTACAATAGGTCTATCTACAGGTTCCTCTTATTTGACTTATAGTGTTTTGTGGTTCTTGAACTCTTCAAGATGTATTATCCTCCCATTAGCCCCTTTAATGATAAACACATTTATCTTAAAAGGTAGCATATTTTGCAACAAACACCTTTTGCTAAGTAGGATTATAGAACATATACCCTAAACTTACTTTAGGATGTCCCACAAATCAACACTTATCAAATCTTGTCCCAAGCTTATCCTTTGAAACCTTTTCACATAAGTTGGACAACCCCTTATCTTAACATACTTAAGATTAGGAATCCTTCCTGTCTATAACTTTTATGGAGTCTTGTGGCCGGATTTTGAGGTTACCTTTTTCGTAAATATACTGCCATTTCTAGGACATTATCCCTGAAGAATATTGGAATGTCGGTAAAATCATTATAGACCGCACCATGTCCAACAAGGTACAATTTTTCCTTTCAGATACATCAATCAATTATTGCGTATCAGGAGGCGTCCATTTTGAGAAAACTATTTGAGATGATTTAGAAACTCATTGCACTAGTATTCCTTCCTTGATCCGATCAAAGAATCCTAATACTTTGACAATTTGTTTCACTTTTGAATTCTTTGAAACTTTCAAATAATTCATACTTGTATTTCAGCAAATACACGCATTCAACTCTTTGAATGATCATCTCCTTTTCTTATACTAATTTGTTCATTATGAAAAATTATTTTCACGTAAGTCAAGTATACTAAATCCATTAAGTAATATTCCAGTTCTATACAAAACATTATTATTATAAATAGAACAACAATTGTTCTTAAATATAATACAAAAGATTTCATTATCCAACAACAAAATAGAAATAATATTTCCAACGAGAATTGGAATACAATAACAACTTCTTAACTTAATAGATTTGCCCATAGGCAGTAATAAACTATAAGTTCCTATGGCTAATGCAGCAACATTTGCTTCATTTCCCACATATAGGATTACTTGTCTTTGTTTAACTTTCTACTTTTGCTTGGTCCCTTCATAAATCTATATTTATGATAACCAAAGTCGGTATCCTATACCCAAGTAAAATCTTGACTCAAAAAAAAATTTATTTTAAATCATGAACAAAATTGTATTTGTAACCGAAAGTTCACTAAGCTTCTTCTGGTTAGCCTTTGCAAGATGCTTCTTGCAGTTTCTTTCCAGTGTCCAGGCTTATTGCAGTGGAAGCAAACTCCTTTGCTATATGTATCAGTTTTGTTCTTATTATCCTTTGTTTTTGCCTTTTTATTTACCTTCTTAGAATCGTTCTTCTTTTCAGAAGATCCTTTTGCCCCTACCAGTAAAGCTCGGTCTTTTTTGGTTGGAAAGTGACTTTCAACATTTTTCAACATGTTAAGCAAATCAGCGAAGCTGATATCTAGCTTGTTCATATGAAAAATTTACGACAAGTGTGGAAGGAGTCCGGGAGTGAGCGCAAGATCAAATCTTGGCTCAACTCTCCATCCTTGACAAAACATGTTGTCCTAATTGATCAATCAAATTGATTATGTCAAGGACTTTTATCTGTACTGTAGTGTCATCAGTCATTCTAGATCGGAAGAGCTCCTTAGATATCTGATATCTATCAGTCTTACTTTTCTAACCATCAATTACTTGATGTGCAGGAATATAATAAGAGCATCCATAGTGTCATGCTGACGCTGAAGCTCGTTAATCATGGATGCGAGCATGATGCATTGAGCCAACTGTGCATCATCTTGCCACTTTCTAAAAGTAGCAATCTCTTCCTCAGAGGCATTGTCTGCAACCATTGAAGGGATAGGCGTATTAATGACATAAGATAACTTTTCAACCGTGAGAACTATTCTCAAATTTCTTAACCAATCCGTTTAATACGGTCCGGTTAAATAACATCTAATATGCTTTGCAGTGATAGTAATTTAGACATTGTAAAATTTTGTAAATGAATTTGTAATTAACAACATTTTAGCATACATTCTTTTATTAATTACCAAAATAAATTAGGTCTTATTTTAAATTGGTATCTCACTATTTTCATCAAACTATATTACCCTCACTTATATAGTTCGACAAAATCTAATTAAAGATTTGCTAGTGAAAATAAGGATCTCATTTCAAATGTATATAGCCTTGTGGTGACACAACAAACTATATATAAATAAATAGGTAGACAACTCTTGTCAATTACATCAACTATGCAACTCCTAGTATTTTGCCTCTTAGATTATTTTGATCAAGTGGTGGCACATCCGAATCAAAATTATCCAAGTTAAGTCCAACTTAGCACTCTATATATTCAAAAAAGAAAAATATTGTCCTTGTGGTGACACAACAAAATAACATTGTTCAGTTTTCTTTATAAGCATCAAATGTGATAAAATTAACATCTCAAAGAATTAAGATAATCCTTGTGGTGACACAACAAGCTTATAATAATTAATTGATACTCTATTATTTTTTATCATGCTAAAAGGCGACGTTCGATATTCCAAATATCTTTGAACGCTTAGGACTTAAAATAAAAAAATTTGAGGGGTTTGCATGCAATTAATCTGTCTCATCTTGTTTAGCGTGCATGCACACACACACACACACACACACACACACGCACACACACACACACACACACACACACACACACACACACATATATATATATATATATATATATATATATAATACGGGTCATATTAATTAGAATGTGAAGCATGTTTGCATAATATATAATATATATAGTATAAACATGCGCATATAGAATACTATATTCTACCTGGATTGATTATGGACTTTTATTCTAGTTTGATTTACTAGAGCCACCAAGTGAACCAAAAGGTCAAACCCTAGGGGTGCAAGAATTAATATTTAAATATAACTATTACATTTAAACCCGGGCTCCATTACAAACGAGTCTTCAAGCGCTCATTGCTCCTTGATCTCCAATTCTTCAAAATTAATTATAACTATTCCTATTACAAAACTATTTAAAATAAATAGAAACCTTGATCAGCAGTTAAGGGGAAGTACATAGGAGGGAGTTAGAATTTATATTAAGAAAAAATTAGAAAAGACGAGGTACGCAGACCCCATTTAATAAAACTCATACATTCGTGCACACAACTAAAATAAAATCCAATCACATTGGTCAATAGTCTATAATCAATCTCATTTATTATCATACACATCTACATATGCATCAATAAATAAATTCATCTCATGAATAATAAACATTCAATATATATATTGATATCATTTAATGGACAAATTTAGTTAGCATAAAATCTAATTTTGAATCAAAATAAACTTCTTTATTTTAATCCAAATTTAAATCAAAATAAACCTCTTTTATTTTAATTTATCCAATCTTGAATAAAATAAACTATTTTATTTTAATCAAAATTCTTTAATCAAAATAAACTCATTTATTTTAATTAATTATGGAATCCAATTCCATGTAAAAAAAAACTCCTTTATTAAAGGAAACACGGGTTCTCTTCATATTCACAAATAAACTCCTTTATTTTGAATAATATGAAATCTCATTCCATATCTAAATAAACTCCTTTATTTAAGAAAATATTAAAATTGAATTTCATGCTAACTAATTATTAATTAAACAAAAAGATAAAGAACAACAATCATACAATAAAATGGTTTATTTAAAGAAATAATTAGAATCGTTCTAATTGATTTATTCACAACCGGTTTAATATGAAGAACCTAAAGGGTCATACCATAAAAGGAAGAATAATTATTTAAGAAGTTAATGGCATAATCGTAATAATAAGTTAAGTATATTTAATTTAATCTATGGTGATAGAATAAATTAAATAGCTTAATATTCATTATTTAATATTTTAGAAATATTAAATATAAATTATTAAGAGGATTCTTATTATTATTATTACTATTATTATTATTTAATTCCTAAAGAAGTTAGGGAATTAATTAATAAAAGTACTCTAATTTATTCCTAATAAAATTAGGAGGCTAATTAATTAAAAAATTTAATTAATTATTCCTAATAAGATTATGAGCCTAATTAATTAAAAGAGTTTAATTAATTAAAATAAAGCACAATTCCTTAATTATTAAGGAGGGTTGCCTACATCTATAATAAGAGGAGTCATATTATGGTTGTAGAGGAGTTGTTGACTTTTTCAGAACATATGTAATTCTAATAGTTGGAGAGTACACTCCTTTTCTATGAGAGATAGAAAAATTAGGATTTTGTCAAACACCCATCTTCTTGAATCTTTCTTCTTCCTTGGTGGATCACCTCTAGAGGCCAAACACTTGGGTGGCTAACGTTGATCAAAGGAAGGAACTAAACTCGGTTGATTCAAGTTAAGTTGAACGCGAAAAGGATTTGGAGGTGAATTTATACCTGAGGAAACTCGAATCTTCAAAGGTATGATTCTTGTTCTTTATCTTTTAATTTAATTAATAATTGTGCATAAAGGATGATCCGAGTATATGGTTTGTAAAATTTTAAAACTTTGATTTTCCATGCTTCCGCTTAATCTGTGCAATTTGATTGCGTTCATGAATATTACAAACCTAACAGTTTGAATTATCCGTTCGCTTTGTCCATCCGTCTGAGGATGATACTTAATCTCAACTGCGTTCCCATTTGCTCTTGTAAACTCCTCAAAAAGTTCGACGTAAATCGTGGATCACGATCTGACATAATCTAAATAGGTATTCCATGTCTAGAAATAATTTCCTTAACATAAAGTTTAGCTAATTGTTCTTGGTTATACCTAACTCCTATTGGTAGAAAGTGAGCCAATTTCGTCAATCGATTCACTATTACCCAAATAGTGTCGTATCCTTTCCTTATTGTTGGAAGACCCACCACAAAGTCCATGGTGATATGCTCCCATTTCCACTTTAGAATCTCTAGTGATTTCAATAACCCACTCGGTAGTTGGTGTTCAGGCTTAACTTTCTGACAAGTTAAGCACTTATTAACATATTCTGCTATTTTCCTCTTCATGTTTGGTCACCAAAAGTTCTGACGAAGGTCTTGATACATCTTAGTACTACCCGGATGTATCGAGTACCTCGACCTATGAGCCTCACTCATTATCTCTTCTTTGACATCAGAATTATTTGGAACACAAATTCTTCATTCAAAACGAAGTAATCCCCCCTTGTCGAGGTTGTACTTAGTCTTCTCTTCATCTTCCATCCTCTACTTTATTCGTTCGCATTCCTCGTTGCTTAATTTCACTTCTTTAACCCGTTCCATTATCGTTGGTCGAGTCCCCATTGAGAATAATATCTCTACCGCTTCACCCGATAATTTAACTTCTAACTCCATATTTGCCATCTTCGTTATTAACTCATTCTGAGTCGTTAACATTGACAGCAAAAAGTACAGCTGCTAGTTCTAGGTCATGAGTAGGATAGGCCTTCTCATAATCCTTTAACTGACGTGACACGTACGCAATGACCTTGTCATGCTGCATAAGCACGCAACCAAGTCCTCTATGCGAAGCATCGCTATAAACTACATAATTTCCCGTATCATATGCCAAATACAATACAGGTGCCTCACTTAAACTTCTTTTTAGTTCTTAAAAACTATTCTCACACTTTTCCATCCACACATACTTTACTGACTTCCTCATCAAATTCGTTAATGGAGTAGCTATTTTAGAAATATCCTGGATGAACCTTCTATAGTATCCCGCTAACCCCAAAAATCTCTGAACCTCGGTTGGCATTTTCGGGTTCTCTCACTCATTCACTGCTTCCACCTTCGCTGCATCCACGGATATGCCATATTTATCTATAACATGTCCTAAAAACTGCACTCTCTCAAGACAAAATTCACACTTAGTGAATTTTGCATACAACTTCTCCTTCCTTAGTGTTTCCAACACTACCTTTAAATGTTCAGCATCATCTTTCGGCGTCTTAGAATAAAATAGAATATCATCAATAAACACTACAACGAACTTGTCCAAATACTATTTGAACACTCTGTTCATCATATCCATAAATGCAGCTGGCGCATTAGTCAACCCAAACGACATAACCAGGAACTCGTAATGACCATAACAAGTTCTGAATGCCATCTTAGGTACATCTTCCTTCCTTACTTTTAATTGATGATACCCCGTACGCAAATCTATCTTAGAAAAATACTTTGCCCCTTACAACTAGTCAAATAGATCATCGATCCTGGGTAATTGGTATTTATTCTTAATCGTTAACTTGTTCAACTCTCGATAGTCGATACAAAGATGTAACAACCCATCCTTTTTCTTTACCAACAATACCGGTGCTCCCCACGGAGACACACTTGGTTGAATGTACTTCCTATCTAATAGTTCTTGTAGTTGAACCATTAACTCCTTCATCTCTACTGGCGCCATCCTATATGGTGCCCTTGAAACTGGAGTCGTACCCGGCAACAAATCAATCACAAATTCGACCTCCCTATCCGACTGAATACCTGGTAACTCCTCCGAAAATACATACATGAACTCTTGAACTACCAGTATCTGTGCCAATGATGCTCCTACTCTTTGGGTATCTACAACATGGCACAGGTAACCTCTATACCCCTTTTTCAACATCTTCCAAGCTTGTGTCATGGTTAGACAACAAGAGCATCCCGGTGATTTATTACCATAAAACACTACCTTGGTTTTCTTAGAAAGCCGAAAGTTCTCACTTTTCCTATGACAATCTATTATAGCCTTATGACTAATCAACCAATCCATACCAAGAATTACATTGAATTATTTCAAATTTATCAGTATTAAATCTACCGATAACTTATTACCTCTAATATCTACGCAACAATCCATATGAATATGTTCAATGGGAATTATCCCTTCGTTTTCTACCTTAACATCTAAAGGTATTTCTAACTCATCAAGGATTAAACCTAATTGCTTAGCAAATCCACATGCTATAAAAGAACAAGTAGCACCCGAGTCAAATAACACATAAGCATTTATTTCATTGACTGGAATGATATTTGCTACTACATCCACTTATGCAATCGCATCTTGGACAGTCATATTAAAGGTACGGGCTGAGGGTCTACCCACCAATAGTGTTGGTCCAGTAATGGCTAACTTACCACTACCAGAACCCTTACTACCCTCTGACCCCTTCTTCGGATAATTTCTTGTCATGTGGTCCATCGACCCACAAACAAAATAGCCATGGTTTTTCTTAGAATTAGGACAGTTGGGTGATATATGTCCCTCCTGCCCACAGTTATAACAACCCGATTTCCCTTTCGGACATACTCCCAGATGAGTCTTTCTGCATGTCTTGCATGCCTCCATCCTACGTTTAGGATCCCCTTGTTTATCCCCTAGTATTTTTGGAGTTAAAATTCTTCCTTTTGGACAAACTTCCACTGCCACTTGCTCCCTCTGCCTTGGTTCCTCCCTCTCCCTTACTCTTATTCTTTCTCTCTATGTGGTATTAGGTCAACGCTTCACTACCACCTTCTGCGATGATTGCTTTCTCCAGAATGGTCCCATATGAGGCACTCTGGAAAACAGAAATCCTACTATAGAGCTAGGGTTTCAGGCCCTGCTCAAACCTACGAGCCTTCCTCTCTTGAATGTCCACTTGGTGTGGAGTAAACCTTGCCAATTCATTGAATTTCTCCGCATACTGGGGAACCGTCATGTCCCCTTGCTTAAGTTCTAGGAACTTAATCTCCATCATCCCCTACATTCTGGTGGGAAAATAGTTCTCAAAGAATACCTTCTTGAACTGTTCCCATGTAACAGCATCAGTTCTAGCCCCACCCTGGTGAGCCTCCCACCAAAAGTTAGTTTCCCCCTTCATCATGTAAGTCGACAAAGAAGTCTTTTGCGCCTCAGCTACATTTGTAATAACAAACACCTTCTCTATCTCCTTCATCCATGTCTGGGCCTCTATTGGGTTCGTAGTTCCTTTGAACTCAGGCGAACCTACGCTTTTGATTTCCTTAAATGTAGTCGTTCTGGCTACCCTAGGTCTCGCGGGTGCTCTACCCCCGGTTTGGTTAAATACAGTCGTTAATAAATTAACGAACTCTTGCATAGGGTTATTCTAACCCCCTTGGTTATCGTTATGTGATTCTGCTTCCTGATTACATTGTCTTCTTTTTGGCAGCATTATTCTGATTAAATAAATAAAGTTTCATTATTATCTATTTACTTACTTTGTTATCATTCTACAATAATAATTCATACCACAACAAAGCACATTTAATAAAAACTTCATTATATTAATATGTTCCTTCATAGTTCAAAACTATATACAATTTGCTTCCATAGCCAAAAGTTATTACATTACTATCCCTCGATTCACTTCTACGAAAATTGGGATTCACAAAAAGACTACCCTTTAATTATACAATAGAGGGTTTTACGTCAATACACATATACAAAAAGATCTACCAATCTACTAACACTGCCTCACGACATTCTCATGTTTCTAATTTGCTAGAATCAAAACAATATCCCGACTAATAGTATGTTGAGTCTGCCCCGACTCAATGGAATAACAAGCAATCTTTAGCTTGAAATCCTCCTGTGCACTCTCGTGGATGTAAGACATCCGTGCTATTTTTTAGTCTTTCTCAACTAGTTTCTTACGAAGCACTACGACCTCGTTCTTATAATCCCTAGCCTTATCTATTATGAGCACCTTCTCATCATGCTCTGACTCAAAGTCTGATTCTGCAGACTCCTTGGCCTCATAAAGAATACTAATCTCCTCCTTCTGGTTCTGCACAAATGACCTACACATCCCTTCCTTAACAATTTCCTACTTTGTGTCATGGTAAGACAACACGAACATCCCGTGTGACAACCCGAGAATTTAGGAAATTATTTAAATCTTAAATGATGGATTAAAGGTTGAATAATAAACCGAGAAAGAAAATAAGTGAATGTATTTGACATTTTTGAGAAGGAATTTTAAGGATTTCAAAATCTTTTGGGGTGAATTATTCAGGATTAAGGATATAAGTGTATATGTTTTGTGTATATGGTTATATATGGGTACAATATGTGATTAAGGGTCAAGGGTTGACCAGATAAATTATATTAGTGTCAAACCCTAGTATTATATTAAGAACGCAACGTTCAGTTAAAAAATTCTTACGATTTATAAGAAACCCTAAAACTGGTTCTGGAAACCCTAATTTCAGTCCGGGAATCCGAAACCCTAATTCGGAAGTTGAAAACCCAAATTTGGGTTTCAGGAATTTGAAACTCTAATTTGGGGATTTAAATGCTGTGTATAAGGTTTTTGTGTATTAATCACAAATCTAATTAGGGATAAGCCTATTAATTAATTATAAATTCTAATAATTAGAAACCCTAATGTACAATTATGGATCTAATTGCTAAATTAACAATTTTAATTAGAAAATATTAAATCTTAATTAGCAAGCTTGAATTATAATTAGGAAATCTTAGTATAATTAGAGAATCCTAATTATAATTTAGAATTATTAATTTTCTATTTTGAAAACCTAAATTGGAAATCCTAGAAATTTAATTTGCAAAACCCTAAGGGTTAAACCCTAAACCCTAAAGGTTAGGGCAAATGACAAGTATGCCATTAAAAATTTAATACCAAATGACCTTAATGACCATTTTTGTCATTCTTTAATTAGGAAGTGTGAAAATCTTGCCAAGATCTTGGTGGTTCACCAAATTAAAATATCCCATGTGCTCTATATCTAACAAATCAGCCAACTTGTGCCACCTAGCATCCCAAGTTCTTTGAATCTAAATAAAAGATCAAAAGTAAGTAAAGTTACTTACTTTCATAAGCAAACCAACCTAGCCCTTCTCTCTCTTCAAATTTCAAAATCTAGAGTGAGAGAGAGAGAGAATCAAAGCTAAGAACACTTCATAGCTTGCTAAGATCAGGAATCAAAAGTCAGAATCTAGATCAAAGCTAGAAAAGGTATAAAACCCTAAATTTTAGAAAATCATGTGATCTTATGTTAAGGTTATGATTTGTTGTTTAAAGTTGTGTTAGGAGATGTCATTTAATGATCTGGGTTGTTAGATCAAGGATCTATAACATCTAGATGCACGATTTTGAAGTTTTTAGAAATCTGGAAAAAGTTAGAAAATTGGCCTGACAGCCATATGTCAGGGCCTCTAGATTCTTCTGTGTTAATGATTTATGGTGTTTGAAGTTTTATATGTGTAGCATGCCATGTAGGCTTTAATATGGAACTGGAATCAAGGTTATATCATATCTAGATTTCATGTTATAAGAAGTCAAACCTCGTTGACCGAAAACGAATTGTGTTTCTAGGCAGCCCAGATTTTTGCCCAGAAAGTCTGACAACATGTTTCGAGCCTCTGATCTTGCTACGGTTTATGTTTTAGTCCGTGTTAGTGCTTTAATCTTGTAACCGGACATGACAACTACTCATCCATGCTTTTATATTACTCAGATCACGACCAGAATGAAAATTAATCGTGGTCAAACAGCTGTTGACCAACATGCCGGATGAAGTTTCTGGGTAACCCAGAATCTTCAAGAACTGTTTTCTGACATTACTTTGACCGGCCTTGATTTCTTTAATGTGTTGAGGTTATACTGATATTATGTTATATTATTGTTCTTTGACATGTAGTCTACACTATTGAACCTTCATATTACCATGATCAAGCCTAGTACTCTGGATTCAAGGCTTCCAAAGTAGGTACCTTGGTTGTTCTCCATTTTCTGGGTAAACCAGAAAATGAAGAACATGCCTGACAATGTTTTTGAGGACCCAGATCTCTCTGATTTTATATTGAATGGTCATGATGTTTGTTTAGGATTGTAGTATTACATCAATACTATAATCTGAGCACATGATCGAACCTAGATACCTCAGGATCCATGAATTATAGCTGGTCAAACCTAGCACCTTTTTCACTGACATGAATTTCAGGGCAGGCTCAAGAACACTTATAGCGACAGTTTCGTCGCTATAGGGCCCTTTAGCAACAATTTAATTCTAAAATTAATTATTTTATTAAATAAATAGAAAAAAATAGTTTTTAATTATTAAAATTACATAATAAATTTCTAAAAAATATTTTAAAGTCTGAAAATTAGTTTTAAATTATTCTGAATATATATAATATTTTTGGAATAATAATGGTATTTAATTTATTTAATTATAATGTTAAATAAATTATTTAAAAATAATTTTAATACATGAAAAATTATATTATGGTGTAAGAAAATATTTTAAGTTATTTTTAATGACTTTTAATATTGTGTGATAAATTTCATTAATTAGTTAATATTAATGATAATTAATTTATTTAATAAATATATTAAATAAATTATGGAAAAATAGAATTAATGATTTAAAAATCATATAAAAATAATTTAAGTGTTGTAAAAATATTTTATGTTATGAAATATAACTTTTGATATTTTGTCATGAAAATATTAATATTTAAATATTAAAAGTAATTATCGGATAATGAATTTAAAGGTTTTAAAATTATATAAATATGATTTTAAGGTATTAAAAATACTTTGGTATAGTATAAATATATTATAATATTATGTTATAATTTTCATTAATATTTAGTATTAAATAAATATTAATGATAAAGGAATTATGTGGTATTTAATTCTTATAAATACGATATTAATGATTGAAAAATCATGATAAATGATAATAACTATGTAAAAAATTATTATGAGCTTATGAAAATTATTTTGACTGCTAATAAAATTATCTAAGATAATTGTTAAGTGTTTAGGCAGAGTTTAATTGAACTTAAACTCGATAATTGTCCGATTAGGCAATCGGGATGTCAGAATTGTACCGAACTCGACTCAGACTATAACAGTTTGGCTTGAGGTTAGGTTTTAGGTGCTTTATAGACTGATAGGGTTATGTGATAACGTGTTTAGGTTATTTTAAATATTGTGATGATGTTATTCTAATTTGTAGATCGATATAATTTATATTAAGTATTCCGACAAAGCTAATAGAATGTGTAACGGTAATCAACCGAATAGGCAAGTTTTTCTTAACTCGACCTCGAGTTGTTTCATTCAAATATACTTATGGTTAATCATTGCCGATTTTCATGTCTATGAATTGTTGAATCGTACTCAGTGCATATTGCATGTATTCATCAGGTATGAAAGGTTGATCACCTTCATTACCATTCGGTCCAGATATAATTGATATGTTCATGTTCAATGTTCGTTCAGCTATGTAAAAATTTGTTCATGCTATTTCGCAATTATATTGTAAAACTGTAGCCAGCTTTTGTTCAATTCTTTCAATCATGATATATCCTTAATTTATTGAACTTAAACTTGTTGGTAAACTTATTGCTCACCCTTGCTATATAATGATAAACATTGCAGATAAGGCGAATACATTCGGATACAGGAAAGGATAAAGCCAAGTGCATCTTGGGATTATATGTGCAGCTAAATTGTAATAGTATAGTATGATAATAATGTTATATGTTAGACAGGTTATGAATTGTGTATAAGTTAAGGTTACTCGACCTTGGAGAATAGTGTGTAAAGTTTATTGTATAAACAATTTATGTTTATATCTTTCACAATAGAATTATAGAATGTTAGTATAACAGATCTGCGGTGATTTGGGACCCGAATTTAGGGCTTTTACAGAGCTGTAGGTTATGAACCTTAGGTAGAAATACCTGAGACTAATAACTGCAGTTATTAGGATAAGGACTAACTCAAATAGAGTTAGTGTGTCAGTAAGATTTAAAGACGAATCTCGATGAGTTGTAAAGATACTGAGTTCCCTAACTCTGATAATAAAGGTGAACAGTATTGGTGAATAGATAAAGTCTAAAAGACTAAAGGTACAGGGACAGTAGATCGTAAAATAAAATGATCATAGTATAGAAATGAGTCGTAATGTATACGATGAGATCACCCCGTGATCTGATAAGGTTATAGTATGGAGAAGGATCAAGCGAATGATTAAAAAGTTAACAGCAAATTACTGTGTGTAAGTTGTACAAAGAATTGGTACAGATTCAGGAAAGGATTATGAATACGGATTAAATGAAATTCGTATTGAGAATGGAGTTAGGATTAAGTGGGGATTTCAATTGAGGACTCATGTCAGCAGCTAAGTTATATGATTCTTCGTATGGGAGGGGAATTGTACTTGGTGCAAAAGCCACTTAGTTTCTGGTACTGATAATCATTGAAATATCTGTGTCACACTATTTGCTATATACCTATTGAGAAGGTGATTCTTTTCTCAGGTGTATAACCGATAGGTAGGGTATAGTTAAAAGATATAAGGTTAAGTACGAGTTCTTAAAACTCATACTTATGGTACGTTCGTGACTCATAATTGTATAAAATATTTTTGAACCCCTCAGCGAATGGACGCCAAAGGTCTGTCTAGGACAAGTTCTTAAACTCATATGATTGTGAAAAGTTTCTGAACTCATGAGTGTGGTATGACGAACTGGGAATAGTTATGTGTGAATGGAGAATTGAAGATAATAGGAATAGATAGACTGTTTAAGAAATAGATCATTAGTGGAAGATTAGGTTTTTCCAAATCTTCTAGCTATGCAAGATTCGGAATTTTTGACATTAAACTAAATACGCACTATGTGTCTTTTTGAAAAATAAATTTTTTTCTCAACTCCTGGTGACCATAGTGTATGAGTGGACTTCGGGCCACCGACACATCGTTACCTGTTAAGATAATAAAACTGATTTACAATGAATTTTGAACAATTTACAGTATAGTCTATGTTATTTGTTTCGGCTAGACGATAATGATTTGAAATATCAAAATATATTTTTATTTATCACTTATGTACCATGTAACCTGGTGCAGAGATGATAAAAAGTTGATGGAATTGTAATACAGGAATGCTTAGTGTTGAATTTGATGTAAAATTATTATTCCACTATTTTATGATGTGTTATGAAAAAGTCACTCGATGACGGTATTCTTAAACGGGCTATTAATACAGTACGACATCATGACATCATTTTTAAACAATTTTTAAAATTTTAATTTTCCAACGGGGTTTGGCTATACCTAAATATTTCGATTGAATTGAATTATTGATATAAGTCTAAGCTATTTGATTCGGCTAGACCAACGTTTATAAAAATTCTAAGCGTTATTTAAAAATTTTCTCGAACCAAATTGTTTTGGTGCGGAATCCGATAAGACTGAGGTAAAATTTTTGTGCCTATGGCAGAGACGAGAAATAGATTAAACCAGTATTACTAGGCCAGTACAGGGCAGAACGGGCTAATTACCCACAAAGTTCATAAGACCAGTGCAGTTTGTAAATGAATTTCCATAAAACCTTTTAAAAAATAAAAGTTCGTAGTCTGTATGACTCCTCAGCACTATTTCAAAATTTTAACTCTTGTGAGAGATGTTTTATGTGACGCCCCCAAATCCGGGTCTCTTTTAACCCGACAAATGGTGCTACACGGTAGTCATAACTGTACATTCATTCTAATGAAACGACATCAAAATATGTGTTTCAACGACATTCTTATTACATTAATAATAATAAATCTCGTTCCTAGGTTCTTAAACCATTACATTCTTTGTTCATCATAATATAATACATATACTTACTAGTCTATTACAAGATAAACTAATCATTCGTCTTCGCCTTGCCTTTATCTCTACTAAAAACTTCGGTTCGCTCGTCCTTAGCTGTATTCATATGGTTCAAGCAAGAGTGAGCATAACAAGCTCAACAAGTACAACAATTTCATTTAAAAATCATGCTTGAAACATAGGAATCGTATATCTTCAGTAACTGGATAATAGTTACGAAGTACTATCAATAATTCAAAATAACATTCCTTTTCCTTCAAAACGTTTTACAATAACAATATTCAGTAAAATATCAATTCTGGTCCAAGACCATGACCATTTCATAATTTTTTTGAAAAGGACAACCCGGTACAAAGTCCGTAAGTCCGGTATATCTTACGAGCACTTCTAGGTGATCAACCTATAGTACTCTATGTTGATCAACACTACATCCCTTAAACGTATGTACGTTTAAGTTTTGGCAACCTCACGTGCCCATCGAATAATCGATGAAAATACATTTGTTTGTTCATTAACAAACTTACCTTTGAATCCATACCAAATACTTGGCATAGGATAGTGTTGACAGTTCTATATTGAAAGACTTGTAAATCAATCAATCTATCACGAT
The DNA here is from genome assembly GCA_016801055.1 of Panax notoginseng. Lineage (NCBI taxonomy): Eukaryota > Viridiplantae > Streptophyta > Magnoliopsida > Apiales > Araliaceae > Panax > Panax notoginseng. The sequence goes on from CM029018.1 coordinate 120,564,470, forward strand.
TAGCCTAGCTGATTTAAAACTGGCATCAACTCTTTCTTTAAAACCATACATGCATCTCATAACTTGAATCATTCGAAAACTTGGCTAACACGAAGGTTAGTCAAGCGTTTAGAAAAACTTGCCTTCAGCGTATGCTACAATAAAATTACGTTTCCTTTCAGCCTTTACGGTCTCTACAATACATAATTCATTACATACCACATTAGGTCATGAATGAACATACATAGTTCCTAAATAATCTTACCCTTCTTCTCAATCTAATCATGTATTAGATTTGTTATTTATTAGTTTCGACTTTCCGTCGTTCTTACCATCTTCTTTCCCTTTTATAACTTAATTGAAATAATTTTATTAACACAACTCAGTTCGAGTTAAACATCAATCCTTATGGCTTACTAATGTCCTTACATTATTAATCGAAACTTGATCGCCATTGGTGAAGTATCAATTTTGATTACCATTCATGGTTTACTTAATTACCCTTCACGTACTTCTTTTAAATTATTCTTTCTTTCAACCTCTAATGCATTGCTTAAGGTTATAAATCTAAATGATGTTACATTAAGTTGATTAAGAATTTAATTCAATCTTTATTCGTTTCTCCTTTCCTTTACAATCAAAACCTTTCTTCTCCATCTACATTCTAGTGCTGGCGCTGCGGCGCCAGCTTTTGTACTGCATCTCGCGCTGCGGCGTCGCCCATTTGGGCTTGAAAATCGAACTCAGCGCTGCAGCGCGAGTACCTTTGTTAATGGTCGCGCTGCGGCGCCAACTAACAGTAGTTGATGCTCACTTTGGCACTACGGCGCCGCTACTTTAAGCTTTGAGTCGCGCCGCGGCGCGAACTCTGAGCCACAGAAAATTTTGACAGACTTTTTTAATTGTGAGATTCTCGGACTCGTAACTTCTTCGTTATAAGTCCGAATTGGTTCGTTCAAGAGCCTACGATTCACAAATCACGTACTCTACGTGGTTATGCAAGAATTTTATCTATTCGACTTTGTTTGCTAACAATTCACCTATTAATCCATTTTTAACAAAAACAATAAATGTTCGTGTACGTTCAACGCTCGTTTCTTCGTTCTAAGTCAGAATTCGGTCATTCTCGAGTCCGCAACTCTATAAAGCCAAATAATACTTGTCTCCATTGAAAACCAACGTTTCCAAGCTCAATATCAAAATTCAACTTCTATTCCGAGAATTTCACGAATTCGACAATTGTCGTCTAATCGTGTGACTTCCGGCGAAATTTCATTACTTAAGATTTTTAAACCATTTAAATTGGATTCAATCCATTATACTAACTTCTCGACATACATGCTTTATTAGCTTATAAACATGATAAGTTATTACTTATTCGTTGTGGGTTTATAACTTATAAAAATATAAATTACTTATATTTTCATTACTCATGACTTTTGAGGATCTTAATCTTTTAACCACCATTCTTGCATCTTCTTACTATCATACTAACTTCATTTGTATAAGCATGTTACTAGTTCATATCCATTCATTATAAGTTCATAACTTATATAAGTATAAATGACTTATTCATGACTTATTACGGCTTAAGTCCATTAACCATTCATTCTTATCATTCTTTAGCATGCTAGTTCTACCAATACCCCCTTCTCTAACAATGGAAGAGAAAGAGAATCATGGTTTATGTGTACTTACTCTTTGATGATATCTTGCTTAATCTTTGATCTCCTTCTTGCTTCTTGAAATATGAAAGACTAGCTTTCTAGCTTTTCAAACTTATTCTCTCTAACCATTAAGCTATAAATTATTGGTGTAAAAACTAACAAGGAAAGTCTAACTTTATATATGCTTATTCTCTCAACCAAATAAGTTGCTTAGCTTGGAAGAAAGTTAACAACCAAATAATGAATTTTGAGCTTGCTATTTATAGACTTTCTAAAGTTAGGGCATAATGGTCATTAAGACCTTCCACCTCCTTACTATTCCTATCTTAGCCATCAAGTAACTTGCCCTCCACCACACTTAAGCATTAAGTTAACTTGTTTAGCACAAATTTTATCCTTTGCTTGCTCACCACATTTACTTAACCATTAAGTTATCTTGCTCCCCACTTTAATTACTTGGTCATTACATATCTTAGCCATTAAGTTACTTGTTTATCACTTTGGATCACCCATGGTTTAAACCATGGGTTTAAACCAACCCATAACCCCCTTGGTTCCTACTTTGGGCTTTAGCTTAATTATCTTAACTTAATCATTTGGGCTTACATTTAATTTATTTTGGGCTTCACATTACAAATACTTGGGCTTGCACCTTAAATTCCATTGGACTTCCATATTAAATCTATTGGACTTGTACATCCTACATAATCTACAAATCCATTCATTTAGCTTATAGCCTTATAACGTATTGTCTACGTATTAATCTCATATTATAACTCGTACACTTATTTAATATACGACATTCCATCATTCATACTTGCTCGTATAATACCTCGTATTATACTCGTATTCATTACCTCGTACAATACTTATGTATCATACAATCATTGATTTATTTTATTAATCACATTAAATTTTTTCTCGTAAATCATTTTCCCTAATCGTTAGGTTTTAAGTCCGCAGGCGAAAAATTGCGTTTTTCATAACTGAAATATTATTGGATATTCCATCTCACCTTGATATTCTATCATTGCGTATTTCTCAGAAGTTCAAAAATAATTCCCGAGCAGAAATGCGTGAATAGTATTTTTCGGAAAATTTCTCGAAAACTTTTATTTTCGTCTTGGAAATTTAAACACTTTAATTCTATCACGTAGCCAAAGTACTACGACGTTCAGACATGTTTAGGTCATAGAACGACCTTCAAATAGCTTACTCCCTTAAATAATCTATTAAATTCATTTATTCCGCATAATTAAATAAAATTTTAATTCTCCCAAAAATTCGATTTTTCTCGGGCGTTACATTGTTCCCTCCTTTTAAGGATTCTGTCCCCAGAATCTCACTATACTTAAATAAACAAATGAGGAAAAAAAATTTCTTCATTTTAATCTCGAGTTCTCACAATGCTTCTTCGACATTGTGGTTCTTTCATTTCACCTTCAACGAAAGTATTATCTTAATTTACATGACTTATCACTTCCTATCAGCAATTTGAGTTGGAATTTAAACATTTATTAACACATTACGCTATCTTCCTTTTATTAGTCCTTCTTTTAAATTCCTAATTATTTGGAACTCAAATTTCTCCCTCAAACCAAGATTATACTTAGTCTTCTCTTTATCTTGCATCCTCTTCTTCATTTGTCGGCATTCCTTGTTACCTAATTGTACTTACTTAACTCGTTCCATTATCGTGGGCTGAGTCTATGTTGTGAATAACCTTTCTATCCCTTCATTCCGTAATTTAACTTCTAACTCCGTTTCGCCATTTCCGTTATTAACTCATTCTGAGTTGTTAACATCGATAGCGTTTCCCTACTCTTCCTTACTTAACGCGTCGGCTTCTACGTTTACCTTTCCTGTATGATACAACATATCATAGTCATAATCTCTTATCCATTCTAATCATCTTCTGTACTTCATTTTCAACTACTTCTATGTGGAGATATATTTCAGACTCTTAAAGTTCATGTACATCTCACCTTTCTTCCCACATAAATACTATCTTCAGATTATTTTTTTTTAAAAAAAAACTACAGCTGCCTATTATAGATCATAAGTAGTATAGACCTTCTCATAATCCTTTAACTGGCGTAATGCATATGCAATAACCTTGCCATGCTACAAGAGCACGCAATCTCGTCATCTATGCAAAACATCAAGATACACTATAAAATTCCTCGTATCATCTGATAAAGACAATACAGGTGATTCACTTATCTTTCCTTTCTCACATCTCTTTCCCAACATCCCTATCAATTTGCCACTGACTTGCTCAGCGCCCCTTACGAAAAACCTAACTTCAGTACATCAGTCAACCCAATTGACATAACCAAAAACTTGTCATAACTATAACGAGTTCTGAACGTCATCTTAGGTACATTCCCTGTTCCTCACTTTCAACTGACGATAACCCATACACAAATCTATCTTTAAAAAAATACTTTGCCCCTTTCAACTGATCCATTAGATCATCGATCCTGGGCAATGGTTATTTATTCTTAACCGTTAACTTATTAATTATATATTTGACTTACGCATTGGTTTACTTAACTTTACTTCTTAGGGTTCGCGTTCTTATAGCTTCATGTCATACGGAGATATCTTACTTAATACATTCATCATCTTTGATGATTTACATTCTTATCTTCTTCTTAATACTTCTCTAGGTCTCAGCACACATCACTTCTCTGCTAGTAGTCTATATGGTACTCTGAGTGGTTTCCCACAAACAACCAACAAACAAGTTCCCGTCTCATCTACACTGCCATCACAGTGAGTTAGATCGGTTTTCCAGTTTCGTATATACCTTCGCTCTCTGAAGGAATTGTTTGGCCCAACTCCCATATGTCAACCATCAAAGGTTACGATTATACCACAACCTAAACTTGTCTTAACATCCTTCTAGATTGCATCATAATTAGACAACAAGAAAGTTTCGGTGATTTATCACCGTAATTTACTACCCTAGGTTTCTTAGAAAACTAAAGTTTATACTTTTCCTTACACAATTTATTAAAGCTCTGTGGTTAATCAACCCATTTAAACCGAGAATTACTTCAAATTCTCTTAACTTTATCGGTACTTATCTACCGATACTTGCTTACCTTTCTTATTCATGAAACGATTTTCATGAATATAATTAACGAAAGTCATTTTCTACTCCTCTACCTTAATGTTTAAAGGTACTTATTATCTCTTTCAGACAGACTCCTAGATGAGTCTTTCCATATGTCTTACACATTTCGATCCTACTCTTAGAATCCTCTTCCCCCACTCCAATATTCCTGGAGTTTAAAATTTTCTCCCTTTTGGCATACTACCACTGGCATTCTCTGCCATAGTTCCTCCCTCTGCCTTGCTCTCATTCTTTCCCTCTTTGTGGTACCGAGTCAACACCTCACTACCATCCTCTGCTATAATTACCTTCTCCAGAATGGTCCCATAAAAAACCTTCTGGAACACCATAATCTTACTATAGAGCCAGGGTTTCAGGCCCTGCTCAAACCTACAAGCCTTCCTCTCCTCTGTGTCCACTTGGTGTGGAACAAACCTTGCCAATTCATTGAATTTGGCCGCGTACTGGGGAGCGGTCACGTCCCCTAGTTTAAGTTCTAAGAACTTAATCTCTATCCTCCCTTGCATGCTTGTAGGGAAATAATTCTCAAACAAAACCTTCATGAATTGTTCCCTTATTACCATATTTGTTCTAGCCCCACCCTGGTGAGCCTCCCACCAAAAGTTAGCTTCCCCTTTCATCATGTAAGTCGCAAAAGAAGTCTTTTGCACCTCACCTACGTTTATAATAACAAACGCCTTCTCTATTTCTTTTACCCATGTCTGCGCCTCTATTAGGTCCGTCGTTCCTTTGAACTCCGGTGGACCTATGTTTTAAACTCTTTAAAGGTAATCGTTCTGGCTACCCTAGGTTCCACGAGTACTCTACTCCCGGTTTGGTTAAATGCAACCGTTAATAAATTAACGAACTCTTGCATAGGGTTGTTTTAACCCCCTTGGTTATCATTAAGTGATTCTGCTTCCTGATTACGTTGTCTTCTCTTTGGCGGCATTTTCAGATTAACTAATTAAAATTTCCTTATTATCTATTCACTTACTTCGTTATTATTTGCCACATAACAACTCGCACCATAACAAAGCATATTAAATGAAAACTTCATTATATTCATATGCTTCTTCATAGTTTGAAACTATTTACAATTTGTTCTCCATAACCAAAAGCTATTACATTTCTATCCCGAATTTTGAACTTCACAAAAGTTGGGATTTACAAAAAGACTACCCTTTTTTTTACAAAGAGGGTTTTACGTCACTACACACATATTTATAACTCTAGACTTCTAATAATGCATAACAGCATCCTCGTGTTTCTCATCCTCTATATTCGCTACAGTATCCCAACTAATCGTATGACGAGTTTGTCCTGACTTATTGGAATAACAAGCAACTTTCAGCTTGAAATCCTTATGAGCACTCTCATGGATGTAAGACATCCGTGCTATCTTCCGGTCCTTCTCCCCCAGTTCTTTACGAAGCTCATCGACCTCCTTCTTATAGTCTCTGGCCTTATTTATCATGAGCACCTTCTCATCATGCTCTGACTCAAAATCTGCTTCTGCAGACTCCTTCGCTACATACAGAGCACTAATCTCTTCATTCTGATTCTGCACAACTGCACTCAGTTGCACATTCTTGTCAAGCTCTGCCAGATACAATGATCTCATTTCATCTAGAGGTGATGACTCTGGTGTAGATACCACCGTAGCCACTGATGTTACCTCCATTCCCTCCTCCACATCGTTCATCATATGAAGATATGATGCTATATCCATCTCTCCCTCGAAGTAGTTCTCCTCAGAAAAATACTCATCTAGCTCTGACTCCTCTAAAATCACTAATGGTACCTCCGCCACTGGCATGGGTACAGGCTCAACTCTGTTCACCAACTCGCCGTTCACCACGTGTATATCTCTATACATCAAGCTATCGTTCGACATCCTACAATAACACATATGTTGATTAGTACATAACACACCATAGTATAAGCACAAATCACATTTAATTTATTTAGGGTTACTTTCCATCTTTGAAATCTTCTGGTACTGAGTTTTCTCAATACCTTATCGACTCATTCAACTCAAGTTAAGCTTGAGCTTACTTCCTTCGGACTTCTCTTCCTTAACGAGGTTATTAGCCTAAGGTTCTTCCCCCCTTATGTTTTATAACCTAATGCTCTGATACCAACCTGTGACGCCCCTAAATCCGGGTCTCTTTCAACCCGACAAATGGTGCTACACGGTACTCATAACTGTACATTCATTCTAATGAAACGACATCAAAATATGTGTTCCAACGACATTCTTATTACATTAATAATAATAAATCTCGTTCCCAGGTTCTTAAACCATTACATTCTTTGTTCATCATAATATAATACATATACTTACTAGTCTATTACAAGATAAACTAATTATTCGTCTTCGCCTTGCCTTTATCTCTACTGAAAACTTCGGTTCGCTCGTCCTTAGCTGCATTCATATGGTTCAAGCAAGAGCGAGCATAACAAGCTCAGCAAGTACAACAATTTCATTTAAAAATCATGCTTGAAACATAGGAATCGTATATCTTCAGTAACTGGATAATAGTTACGAAGTACTATCAATAATTCAAAATAGCATTCCTTTTCCTTAAAAATGTTTTACAATAACAATATTCAGTAAAACATCAATTATGGTCCAAGACCATGAGCATTTCATAATTTCTTTGAAAAGAACAACCCGGTACGAAGTCCGTAAGTCCGGTATATCTTATGAGCACTTCTAGGTGATCAGCCTATAGTACTCTATGTTGATCAACACTACATCCCTTAAACGTATGTATATTTAAGTTTTGGCAACCTCACATGCCCATCGAATAATCGATGAAAATACATTTGTTTGTTCATTGACAAACTTACCTTTGAATCCGTACCAAATACTTGGCATAGGATAGTGTTGACAGTTCTATATTGAAAGACTTGTAAATCAATCAATCTATCACGATTAGCCTAGCTGAGTTAAAACTGGCATCAACTCTTTCTTTAAAACCATACATACATCTCATAACTTGAATCATTCGAAAACCTGGCTAACACGAAGGTTAGTCAAAGCGTTTAGAAAAACTTGCCTTCATCTTCTGCTACAGTAAAATTACGTTTCCTTTGAGCCTTTACGGTCTCTACAATACATAATCACATAACATATCACATTAGGTCATGAATGAACATACATAGTTCCTAAATAATCTTACCCTTCTTCTCAATCTAATCATGTATTAGATTTGTTATTTATTGGTTCCGGCTTTCCGTCGTTCTTTTACATCGTTCTTACCATCTTCTTTCCCTTTTATAAGTTAATTGAAATAATTTCATTAACACAACTCAGTTCGAGTTAAACATCCTTCCTTGCGGCTTACTAATGTCCTTACATTATTAATCGAAACTTGATCGCCATTGGTTAAGTACCAACTTTGAATACCATTCATGGTTTACTTAATTACCCTTCACGTACTTCTTTTAAATTATTCTTTCTTTCATCCTCTAATGCATTGCTTAAGGTTATACATCTAAATGATGTTACATTAAGTTGATTAAGAATTTAATTCAATCTTTATTTGTTTCTCCTTTCCTTTACAATCAAAACCTTTCTTCTCCATCTACATTCTAGTGCTGGCGCTGCGGCGCCAGCTTTTGTACTGCATCTCGCGCTGCGGCGTCGCCCATTTGGGCTTGAAAATCGAACTCGGCGCTGCAGCGCGAGTACCTTTGTTAATGGTCGCGCTGCGGCGCCAACTAACAGTAGCTGATGCTCACTTTGGCACTACGGCGCCGCTACTTTAAGCTTTGAGTCGCGCCGCGGTGCGGACTCTGAGCCACAAAAAATTTTGACAGACTTTTTTAATTGTGAGATTCTCGGACTCGTAACTTCTTCGTTATAAGTCCGAATTGGTTCGTTCAAGAGCCTATGGTTCACAAATCACGTACTCTACGTGGTCATGCAAGAATTTTATCTATTCGACTTTATTTGCTAAAATTCACCTATTAACCTATTTTTAACTAAAACGATAAACGTTCATGAACGTTCAACGCTCGTTTCTTCGTTCTAAGTCAGAATTCAGTCATTCTCGAGTCCACAACTCTATAATTCCAAATAAAGCTTGCCTCCGTTGAAAACCAATATTTCCAAGCTCAATATCAATATTCGACTTCTATTCCGAGAATTTCATGAATTCGACGATTGTTGTCTAATCGTGTGACTTCAGGCAAAATTTCGTTACTTAAGATTTTTAAACCAATTCAATTGGATTCAATCCATTATACTAACATCTCGACATACATGCTTCATCAGCTTATAAACATGATAAGTTATTACTTATTCGTTGTGAATTTATAACTTATAAAAATATAAATCACTTATATTTCCATTACTCATGACTTTTGAGGATCTTAATCTTTTAACCACCATTCTTGCATCTCATTACTATCATACTAACTTTATTTGTATAAGCATATTACTAGTTCATATCCGTTCATTATAAGTTCATAACTTATATAAGTATAAATGACTTATTCATGACTTATTACAGCTTAAGTCTATTAACCATTCATTCTTATCATTCTTTAGAATGCTAGTTCTACCAATACCCCTTTCTCTAACAATGGAAGAGAAAGAGAATCATAGTTTATGAGTACTTTCTCTTTGATGATATCTTGCTTAATCTTTGATCTCCTTCTTGCTTCTTGAAATATGAAAGACTAGCTTTCTTGTAAGACCCCGAATTTTATGAAATAAAAGTATTCAATTTTTCTATTCAGTAAATGGTTAAATTGATAAATGTTAAAGTTAAGGGTGATATATAAAATATTCATTATTGTCGGGGAATATTCGTTTGGTCGTGGAATATTCTTTCTGTCGGGGAATATTCGTACGACGGCGCAGCTATTTGTGGGCCCCATAACGAATAACTGTCGGATGAAGAAAATGACAAATTTGAGTTTTTACAAATAACGGCGTAGTTGTTACCGTTAACACTGTTGGAATAGCCGGTGGTTAAAATACAGTAATACGCGTTATTGCACAGTAGCACACGGTATTGCATAGTATTTTTGAAATTATTGATTCTTACGTAAGAAGGCACTACTCAATAATTGTTACAGTAATTACTGTTCAATATTTTATTTTATTGATTCAATAATTGCTACGTTGAAATTTTATATTATTGTTGTTCAATAATTGTTGTTGCACAGTATTTCCCATTATCAGATCAATAATTCATATTATTTGAATAGTATTATTAGATAGCATTATTGGCAATGTCTAGAAAGTTCTGTCTAAGGAGAGGTTTGGTCATCTAATTGCGCGCCAGTAAGGAGAAATCCTTATTGGAAAGCCCCCTCTTTCCTGGGAACGGCCTGGTTGTCATAAATGTGATTCTGTAATATTATTTGTGAATAATTAATTATTGATTCATATGATAAGGAAATATTTATTTTATGTGGATATAAATGAGAGATATATTTTTGTGGTTAAAAATGAAGGAGTTAATGTTGAGGTTTTTATCCGTATTTTTGTCGGAATGGAGGTATTAAAAATCAGGATTTTTGAGATATTTTGCGGGGGTTATAATTTTTAATCCGACCGTTGGATCGTGGTAATTTTTGGATATGTTATACATATATAAGTTGAGTATATGTCCATAAATTTTGAACCGTTAAAAATGAACGTATGATTTGTTATGAATTTTAAGAGGTGGCTGATTCGGAAATCAGGTTATAAATCATTTTTGGTGGAAAATTCTAGAATTGGTGGGCCCCACTTGTGGTTGGTGAAGAAATGTGCTGAATTATATTTCAAATGTGGTGGGTGGGAATAGTAGCAGGTAAAGCCATCAGGTTGCAGGTCAAACCTACCAAAATTTTCCTATAAATAGAGGGCTAAGTTAGAATTGAAAATCACACCAGAAACAAGTTTTCTCTCTTTCTCTCTCTAGATTATTGAGTGTATTTTGTGAGTATTTAGATACTCTGTGAGTTTCTATTCATCAGTGCAAGTTTCCTTCAGCCTTTTACCGATCAGAAGTACTGCTCTTTTGAGGTAAGGGATAGTAAGGGATAGTAAGGGATTTTAAGGGTTGTTATGTTTTTCAGTTTCGTAATTTTTCTGACCTTCAAAAATTCTGGAAAAATTTGAAATGATATTTTGATGAGTTTTCTTGATTGTGTCCAAAAATGGTGATTTTTGGATGTATAGATTGAGAGTTATGAATTTTATGAGAAAAAACTATTTTAAAAGTAACAGCTTATAATTCCTTGTGGTTAACTCCAAAATTGATGAAATTTTTATTGGGAGTACATGTATATGATAGAAGTATACTCTGTAAATTTCAGAATTTTTGGATAAAAGTATAATTTTTGATAAATGTCTAAATATTCGGCTATTTTGGCCATATGAAAAATATTAAATGACTTTTAAAAATTTTGAGAAAAATATATGTTCACTATGGGACTATATTATGCTAAATCCCAGAAAAGAAATATTTTTGGAACTGATTTGGTATTTTTCATGAAAATGGTCTAGTTATGAGTAAATGAATTAAATATGTTTTGTGAAGAAAGAAAATTGGAAAATAGGATTTTATGGCTTGAGAATCCTATATGAGTTATATGCAGATTTTTGATGAGGGTTTTGGTTATTGATGATGAAATTGTCAGAGTTGGCATTTTATGATGATTAAATGCATTAATTAGTAAAGTGTAAACAATTAAAATAAATTGTTTATAAATTTAAGTAATGTTATTCTTTCAATATCATTATACCGAAATATTGGTATGAATTTTATTGTAGAATTTCTATCTTTTGTGTCGGGGTTACTATTCATGAGTTACGAATATTACTCTTGAGATTAAAACTATATGTTGATCATATTATTTTTATCATCATATATAACATTTTTATAACCCTGATGTTGAAATTCTCTTTCACTGGAGTGTAAAGATGGATAGATTATTGGTATGATCATGACTAGGGTTCTCTTTGGCCTGTAGTGCAAAGTTGAATTGTGACTGGTATGATCATGACCATTGAATTTATAATTTAATATCTTAAGCTTAAGTGCAATGGTGAATTGATCAACATGGTTATAATTATTGTTTATATAAATTCTGAAATGATTATATATTTCTTTGAGATATGAATATATTTGGCCTGTAGTGCAAATATGAATTGTTGATGAATATTTTTGGCATGTAGTGCAAAGATGGCCTGTTGATGAATATCTTTGGCCTGTAGTGCAAAGATGAACTGTTGTTGAATATCTTTGGCCCGTAGTGCAAAGATGGTTTGTTGATGAATATCTTTGGCCTGTAGTGCAAAGATGAACTGTTGTTGAATATCTTTGGCCCGTAGTGCAAAGATGGTTTGTTGATGAATATCTTTGGCCCGTAGTGCAAAGATGGATTTGTTAGTATGATTATAAACAGGAATTGTGATTTGGTATAACCATGATCTTTGATGTTTCAGGTAAAGACAGGTGATGAAAATATTCTTCGTCCTGGGTGCGAAGAAAAATTTATAGTCACAATTATGATTATGAGTTATTCATATGATTGTGGAAAGGAACTGTTGAGTGATGTTACATGGATAAAATATTGTTGGTGGATTTTTAACATGGAGAAGATAATAGACTTTATAGTCTATTTGACTCTTCTAATGGATTGCTCGTTCCGCTGCAACTATGGTTGAAATTTTTATCATTTACCATATGTTCTAAATCTCTGATTTATTGTTGATGAAGGCTATTGATAATTGAATTATCTTTAGTCATGATATTCTTTACTGAGCTAGTTGTGCTCACCCTTTTGCTTCACAATTCCTTTCAGGTAATAAGAGTGTAGCTGGGTCGAGCGGGGGTAACAAGGGAATAGAACGGTGGTCATCATTTAGTAGTTATATTTGGTGAAGAAAATAGGGTGAGGCGAACCCAACGTTGGAAGGGTGTTTTGTCACTATCATACAAGATGTCTAATGACATACAACCTCGTGTCATCATAGGACAGGGTTGTGCTCATCCACTTGCTGAGTATATCTATGGGCACTACCTATATAATCTTGGTGTTTGTTTGAAGTATAATTCTCAATTAGAGACAGTGGAGATAATGATAAGTCAAGAGAAGACTCACCATTGGGAAGAATATGATAGTAATCTTCTCGTTTTTCTTTGGGGTCTATTGGGTCAACCAAGGATAATTCTGTGGCCATATAATATCTATCATAACCTAGACGCGTGGCCTCCCATGTACGAAGGTTTCCTTGAGCACTTCCCAAAGATTCTAATTTCTAAAACAGTTTTTGACTATACATTTATGTAAGGTGTTATTGTGAGGTGATGTCCACGGTTGGAACATGAGTCACATTTGGTATATATTTGTATTCAAACTCACAGCATATGTGGTGTTGTATTTTGCACGACAATTGTTGCAATAAAGTTGTAGTTGTTTTCTGTACCATGTATTTGGCGACTCAGAATAGGTTGGATGGAATGGACCTATTTTGGGGTTGTTACATTTCTAGCTTTTCTAACTTATTCTCTCTAACCATTAAGCTATAAGTTATTGGTGGAAAAAGTAACAAGGAAAGTCTAACTTTATATATGCTTATTCTCTCAACCAAATAAGTTGCTTAGCTTGGAAGAAAGTTAACAACCAAATAATGAATTTTGAGCTTGATATTTATAGACTTTCTAAAGTTAGGGCATAATGGTCATTAAGACCTTCCACCTCCTTCCTATTCCTATCTTAGCCATCAAGTAACTTGCCCTCCACCACACTTAAGCATTAAGTTAACTTGTTTAGCACAAATTTTATCCTTTGCTTGCTCACTACATTTACTTAACCATTAAGTTATCTTGCTCCCCACTTTAATTACTTGGTCATTACATATCTTAGCCATTAAGTTACTTGTTTATCACTTTGGATCACCCATGGTTTTAACCATGTGTTTAAACCAACCCATAACCCCCTTAGTTCCTACTTTGGGCTTTAGCTTAATTATCTTAACTTAATCATTTGGGCTTACATTTAATTTATTTTGGGCTTCACATTACAAATACTTGGGCTTGCACCTTAAATTCCATTGGACTTCCATATTAAACCTATTGGACTTGTACATCCTACATAATCTACAAATCCATTCATTTGGCTTATAGCCTTATAACGTATTGTCTACATATTAATCTCGTATTATATCTCGTATACTTATTTAATATACGACATTCCATAATACCTCGTATTATACTCGTATTCATTACCTCGTACAATACTTATATATCACACAATCATTGATTTATTTTATTAATCACATTAAATTTCTTCTCGTAAATCATTTTCCCTAATCGTTAGGTTTTAAGTCCGCAGGCAAAAAACTGTGTTTTTCATAACTGAAATATTATTGGATATTCCATCTCACCTTGATATTCTATCATTGCGTATTTCTCAAAAGTTTAAAAATAATTCCCGAGCATAAATGCGTGAATAGTGTTTTTCGAAAAATTTCTCGGAAAACTTTTATTTTCGTCTTGAAAATTCAAACACTTTAATTCTCTCACGTAGCCAAAATACTACGACGTTCTGACTTGTCTAGGTCATAGAACGACCTTCAAATAGCTTACTCCCTTAAATAATCTATTAAATTCATTTAATCCTCATAATTAAATAAAATTTTAATTCTCCCAAAAATCCGATTTTTCTAGGGCGTTACATTTTAGGTAGCATGTGATGCTGTGTATGAAAGGTATAAGGTGTAAGGTAAATTTAGGGAATGAAATTTTTAGAAGAAGTGGTGAAGGTGACAACCTGAGAATTTAGGAAATTATTTAAATCTTAAATGATGGATTAAAGGTTGAATAATAAACCTAGACAGAAAATAAGTGAATGGATTTGACATTTTTGAGAAGGAATTTTAAGGATTTCAAAATTTTTTGGGATGAATTATTCAAGATTAAGGATATAAGTGTATATGTTCTCTCTATATGGTTGTATATATGTACAGTATGTGGTTAAGGGTCAAGGGTTGACCAGATAAATTATATCAATGTCAAACCCTAGTATTATATTAAGAACGTCAACGTTCAGTTAGAAATTTCTTACGATTTATAAGAAACCCTAAAATCGGTTCTGAAAATCCTAATTTCAGTCTGGGAATCCGAAATCCTAATTCGGAAGTTGAAAACCCTAATTTGGGTTCCTGGAATTTGAAACCCTAATTTGGGGATTTAAATATTATGTATAAGGTTTTTGTGTATTAATCACAATTCTAATTAGGGATAAGCCTATTGATTAATTAGAAATTCTAATAATTAGAAACCCGAATGTACAATTATGGATCTAATTGCTAAATTAACAATTTTAAATAGGAAATATTAAATCCTAATTAGCAAGCCTGAATTATGATTAGGAAATCTAAGTATAATTAGATAATCCTAATTATAATTTAGAATTATTAATTTTTTATTTTGAAAACCTAAATTCGAAATCCTAGAAATTTAATTTGCAAAATCCTAAGGGTTAAACCCTAAACCCTAAGCGTTAAGGCAAATGACAAGTATGCCATTAAAAATTTAATGCCAAATGACCTTAATGCCCATTTTTTTCATTCTTTAATTAGGAAGTGTGCAAATCTTTCCAAGATCTTGGTGGTTCACCAAATTAAAATATCCCATGTGCTCTATATCTAACAAATCAGCCAACTTGTGCCACCTAGCAACCCAAGTTCATTGAATCTAAATAAAAGATCAAAAGTAAGTAAAGTTACTTACTTTCCTAAGCAAACCAACCTAGCCCTTCTCTCTCTTCAAATTTTGAAATCTAGAGTGAGAGAGAGAGAGAGAGAATCAAAGCTAAGAACACTTCATAGCTTGCCAAGATCAGGAATCAAAAGTCAGAATCTAGATCAAAGGTAGAAAAGGTATAAAACCCTATATTTTAGAAAATCATGTGATGTTATGTTAAGGTTATGATTTATTGTTTAAAGTTGTGTCAGGAGATGTCATTTAATGATCTGAGTTGTTAGATCAAGGGTCTATAACATCTAGATGCACGATTCTGAAGTTTTTAGAAATATGAAAAAAGTTGGAAAAGTGGCCTGACATCCATATGTCAGGGCCTCTAGATTCTTCTGTGTTATTGATTTATGGTGTTTGAAGTTTTATATGTGTAGTATGCCATGTAGGCTTTAATATGGAACTGGAATCAAGGTCATATCATATCTATATTTCATGTTATAAGCAGTCAAACCTCGTTGACCGAAAACGAATTCTGTTTGTGGGCAGCCTAGATTTTTGCCCAGAAAGTCTGACAACATGTTTCGAACCTCTGATCTTGCTACTGTTTATGTTTTAGTCCGTGTTAGTACTTTAATCTTGTAGCCGGACATGAGGACTACTCGTCCATGCTTTTATATTACTCAGATCACGACCAGAATGAAAATTAATCGTGGTCAAACAACCGTTGACCAACTTACCGGATGAAGTTTCTGGGTAACCCAGAATCTTCAAGAACTGTTTTCTGACATTACTTTAACCGGCCTTGATTTCTTAAATGTGTTGAGGTTATACTGATATTATGTTATATTATTGTTCTTTGACATGTAGTCTACACTATTGAACCTTCATATTACCATGATCAAGCCCAGAACTCTAGATTCAAGGCTTCCAAAGTAGGTACCTTAGTTGTTCTTCATTTCTGGGTAACCTAGAAAATGAAGAACAGGCCTGACAATGTTTTTGAGGACCCAGATCTCTCTGATTTTATATTGAATGGTCATGATGTTTGTTTAGGATTGTAGTATTACATCAATACTATAATCTGAGCACCTAATCGAACCTAGATACCTCAGGATCCATGAATTATAGCTGGTCAAACCTAGCACATTTTTCACTAACATGGGTTTCTGGGCAGACTCAAGAACAGCTCAAGAACACCTATAGCGACAGTTTCGTCGCTATAGGGCCCTTTAGCGATAGTTTATTTCTAAAATTAATTATTTTATTAAATAAATAGAAAAAAATGGTTTTTAATTATTAAAATTACATAATAAATTATTTTAAATTATTTTAAAGCCTGAAAATTTGTTTTTAATTATTCTGAATATATTTAAATTTTTTGGAATAATAATGGTATTTAATTTACTTAATTATAATATTAAATAAATTATTTAAAAATTATTTTAATACATGAAAAATTATATTATGGTGTAAGAAAATATTTTAAGTTATTTTTAATGACTTTTAATATTTTGTGATGAATTTCATGAATTAATTAATATTAATGATAATTAATTTATTTAATAAATATATTAAATAAATTATGAAAAAAAATAGAATTAATGATTTAAAAATCATATAAAAATAATTTAAGTGTTATAAAAATATTTTAAATTATGAAATATAACTTTTGATATTTTGCCATGAAAATATTAATATTTTAATATTAAAAGCAATTATCGGATAATTAATTTAAAGGTTTAAAAATCATATAAATATGATTTTAAGGTATTAAAAATACTTTGATATATTATAAATGTATTATAATATTATGTTATGATTTTTATTAATATTTAGTATTAAATAAATATTAATGATAAAGTAATTATGTGGTATTTAATTCTTATAAATACGATATTAATGATTGAAAAATCATGATAAATGATAATAATTATGTAAAAAATTATTACGTGCTTATGAAAATTATTTTGACTGCTAATAAAATTATCTAAGATAATTGTTAAGTGTTTAGGCAGAGTTTAATTGAACTTAAACTCGATAATTGTCCAATTAGGCAATCGGGATGTCAGAATTGTACCGAACTCGTCTCGGACTGTAACAGTTTGACTTGAGGTTAGGTTTTATGTGCTGTATAGACTGATAGGGTTATGTGATAACGTGTTTAAGTTATTTTAAATATTGTGATGATGTTATTCTAATTTGTAGATCGATATAATTTATATTAGGTATTCCGACAAAGCTAATAGAATGTGTAATGATAATCAACCGAACAGGTAAGTTTTTTTTAACTCGACCTCAAATTGTTTCATTCAAATATACTTGTGATTAATCATAGCTGATTGCCATGTCTATGAATTGTTGAATCGTACTCAGCACATATTGCATGTATTCATCAGGTATGAAAGGCTGATCACCTTCATTACCATTCGGTCCAGATATAATTGATATGTTCAATGTTCGTTCAACTATGTAAAAATTTGTTCATGCTAGTTCACAATTATATTGTAGAACTGTAGCCAGCTTTTGTTCAATTCTTTCAATCATGATATATCCTTAATTTATTGAACTTAAATTTGCTGGGCAAACTTATTGCTCACCATTGCTATATCGTGATAAACATTGCAGATAAGGTGAATACGTTCGGATACAGGAAAGGATAAAGCCAAGTGCAGCTTTGGATTATATGTGGAGCTAAATTGTAATAGTATATAGTATGATAATAATATTATATGTTAAACAGGTTATGAATTGTGTATAAGTTAAGGTTACTCGACCTTTGAGAATAGTGTGTAAAGTTTATTGTATAAATAATTTATGTTTATATCTTCCGCAATAGAATTACAGAATGTTAGTATACTAGATCTGCGGTTATTTGGGGCCCAGATTTGGGGCTTTTATATCTCGGCGATTTATTACCGTAAAATACTACATGAGGCTGTGTGATGACCCGGGTAAGGGTGTGGTTTTAAGAAATTCTGAGGACGAAATTTTTATAAGGCAGGAAGGATGTGATAACCTGGAAAATCGGATTGTCCAGAATTAAAGTTTAAAGAATTAGTTATTAATAAAATAAATTTTTATTAATATTATTTTGTGCTATGTGTTTATTAGTCGTTCTAGAACCTAGGATGATTATAAGTCGGGAGGATTCTGGCTACGAGCTAGGCTGAATGAGCAAGAATTTTTAAGACGAAAATAAAATTTTTCCGGAAAAAAAAATATTTTTGGGAAAAAAGACGAAATAGGAACTATTCACCCGACGAAACCTAAGGGTTAGGGTTTGAATAACCTAAGCCTTTTCGAGAGTTCGGTATGTCGAAATGACATTCCGTTGAAAGATTTGACGATAATATATCGTGAAAAGTTAAATAAGCCGATAAAAGTTTTTTCGAAAAACGAGCAGAAATCGAACAAAATAAAAATGATGAAAAGTATTATTATGTACTTTTCATTTGTTTGACTATGTTAGGAGAAAACGTGAAGGAAAACTCTTAACCTCAAAAAGTATTTTTTAGTTTTTCAGAGTTCTGAAGAATGCGTAAAAGTTACACTGTAGAGGAAAGACGCAATATCCAAAAATATTTGGATTCCGAGAATCGCAATTTTTAAAACTGTCAGACAAAATTCGTAAGACAGAAACACGAAGCTTCCAAGGGAAGCTTCGTGAAAAGTAAGGTGGTTTCGTAAGGAGGTGGAAATAGTAAGGACGTGTGAATAGTAAGGCAGTTTGGCCAAATGACCAAAACACCCCTAGCCTTGGTTTTCTATATAAACAAGCCTTAAGCTCATTTGTTTGGTTTGAAATTTCAACCAACACTTGGGAGAGAGAGAGAGTTTCGATAAAGAGGAAAAAGAAGAGGAAAAGCTAGCCCAAGTACACGCTTTGTTCAACGGGAGAAGATTAAAGAAGAGAAGTAATCCAAAACCTAACTTTTGAATAATTTTTAATTTTCTTTAAGTTTTCTATGTCAAAAACATAGCTTAATGAGAATAAGAAGTAAAAGATGTTAAGAATGATTTCATATGGTTGAGATCATGTAGAAATAGACAAATAAGAATTATAAATTTAGTTTGTAAATTTCTTAAGGAAGTATAAGATTCATAATGAATTTGAGCGATCCGAATGAATCATAAGAACGATTCGGTGAAATTAGTAAGGAATGGTGTTTTATAGCATTAAATTCCAAGGAAAAGTGAAATCATAATCAAAATATCGATTAAAAATGAAGAACGAACGAAGAACGTGAAGAACACGAAGAACGTTGTTGATGGACAAATTTAAAACCATCGTAGTATAATTGTTGTTGATGGACATGTTTAAAACCATCGCGTATAAGTTAGTTTCGTATTACTTGGTTATGAATGGTAGAAACGTTCATGAAGAACGGTTTAAACTTAGCTATAACGAAGTTATGGTTATATTTTGTAAAGGACGAACGATAAGTAGAAAGTATGTAAATGAACCCGAATGTGTAGGGTTTCATAAGAATGTAAGAGAATGTAGGAAACGTGAGTCATGGACTCAAGAATAAATGAGTTCCAAGTTTGGATGACCGAATTACAGACGAACAGACGAAGAACATTAATAAACGTAAAACAAACGAAGGATAGAATTTAAGCCAATTGAATTATATGTTAACGGATTCAGAATAAATTTTTGTTCTAGTGAAGTTGAAGTACGTAAAATAAGGAAGAGAATGGCTTTGGAATGACCTCATTCTGAGCTATAACGAAGAAAATATGAGATCGTAAAGTGAGCGTCTCAAACCAGTGCAAGACTTTGAATTTTTTTTTTAAGTTTCATGCTCGGCGCCACAGCGCGAGCTGAGTATTGGGAGGTGGTAGCGCAGCGTGAGCTCGGCCCATCAGCTACTACTGAGTGGCACTGCAGCGCGAGATGTAGAGAAGGAGTTGGCGCCGCAGCTCTAGACAGGGGAAGAAGGTACTGAAGAGTTGCGCCGCAGCGCGAGGAGAAAGAAGGGGACCGGGGACCGGCGCCGCAGCGCCAATGCAGGGCAAGACCCAGTAATGAGCTTTTAATTGTTTAATTACTGGGGGATGTGCAAGAAAGAATAATAAACATAATGTAACACTAAAATAAGTGATTTAAACCTTTAATGAAGGTTGAACGAAAAGATTTAACGGGATTAAAAGACGAAGAAGGTAATGAACGTAAACGCAACGCAGTTCGATGAACGATCAGTCTTAGCATACAATAAACTGTATGACTTCGACATTATGAAAGATTAATGAATGTGGGGTTCATGTAATGAATAAACGAATGAAAGCCGTAACGAACGGTAATGAGATTAATGAAGGTCTGAAGGTGAGTTGGATAGAGAATGTTAGAATGAAGTAAGCGTTAAACACTTTAGCCGACGTGAGGGTTGAGTGTACGCGAATATTAATCGGGCAGAACCTACACTCCGTGTATGGTTTGACCGTAAGGTAATGAAGAATGTTGATTAAACCGTGAAAGGTGAAGAAATAAAATTGAAGACAATAACGTATAACGTTATGAAGCCAAGTTAATAAGTATAACTTGAACAACGTTCCGAGTCGAATGAACCAGACATTGTAAGGTATGAATAGGTTAATATAGAATGGTTAATGCTATGACCTCATAGTATTGACATTGAATGATCGTTCTTGTGACACCCCCAAAATAGGTTCATTCCACCCAACCCATTCTGAGTCACCAAATACATGGTACAGAAAACAACTACAACTTTATTATTACAATTGTCGTGCAAAATACGACAACACATATATTGTGAGTTTAAATACAAATATTGTCATCTAGATAGTATTCAAACTCAAATGGAGTCCTCATTACAATTATTGATACACTATTTTACAAAATAGTGAGGACTACTAAAACAACTATCTTGAACCATCATTCCATACCCCGACTAATACCCGCTACATTCTTGCCTCCTCAAAAGAATAATACTTCTGGCTGAAATATTAGATATAATGCTGAAAGAAACTTGCACCGTATAGCAACACTCAAGATATCAAAATACTCACAAGAATACGCTCGATAATATAGAGAGAGAAGATTTTAGTTTCTGGTGTGATTTTCAATTCTAACCTAAGCACCCTATTTATAAGAAAATGCTTAGAATACCAAAGCACAAAATTTAATAAAATATTATTATTTATTAAAAATTTCCTACGCACACCTTAGAATTCTGAATTCAGCATCTTACACATATAAGTGGGGCCCACCAAAATAAAAAACACGTTTTACATATTTTTTGTAACTAAATAAATTCAGATCCAATATTCTGGAACTTCAATAATTCATAATAAATAGCCCTTTTATCAGAAAAATTTAAATCTTATATCCTTTCATAGGAAATTTAATTCTCTACAACTTTGTAAGTTTAAGTTTTTCCAAATTCCAAGCAGAAATTGACCGAAATCCATATACGGACGATTTTGCAGGCTATAATCAAATTTAAGTCAAGAAATGGGGTCCACAAACATGAAAAATATTTTTTTAATATTTTTAGTAACAAAAATACTCTTCCTCCTCATTTATTCATATATCCCACATTCATTGTAAAAATATCACCATTATTATATTATTATAATATAATAATATATTTAAATGAATTTTTTATCAAAAAAAGATAAAATATTAATTTTCAACAATTGTCACATTAAAAATTTTCTCCATCTATATCCACATACAATGAATATTTTTCTCATCATATAAATCAATAATTAATTATTCACAAATAATATTACAGAATCACAATACTGACAACCAGACAGTTTCCAGGAAAGATGGGACTTTCCAATAAGGATTTCTCCTTACTGGCGCGCAATTAGATGACCAAACCTCTCCTTAGATAGAACTTTCTAGACATTGCTAATATTGCTATCTAATAATATTATTCAAATAATATGAATTATTGATCCGATAATGAAATTACTGTGTAGTGACAATTATTGAAACAACAATAATATAAAATATCAACGTAGCAATTATTGAATCAATAAAATAAAATATTGAACAGTAACTACTGTAACAATTATTGAGTACTGCCTTCTTATTACACCTGGCAAACGGGCGGGCGGGCCCGGGCCGGACCGGGCCGAGCGCGGGCGGGCCAAAAATGGGTCGGGCTAAAAACGGCCCGGGTTTTGGCGGGCTGAAAAAGTGAGGCCCGTGGCCCGGGTTGGGCGGGCCGGGCCTGCCCGCGGGCTTTTTCCTATTTTTTTTTTTGCAAAATCTTGATACACCAAAAATAGTAATAATAATAATTTTAATTATTTAAATTAACTACATATCTCAATCAATTAAAATTTTAATAGTATTATAATTTTAGATATTAAAATAAAGGCATGATTTGGGATAATGATTGATTTACTTTCCAAATAAGTAGGGGGAATGCATAATTAAGGGATAATGATTGATTTACTTTTTAAATGTACTACAATAAGTAAGGGGATTGCATAATTAAGGGATAAAATTATCTATATTATTGTGTATAGATTTTGGACTTGCAAAGTTGCAATCTAAAAAATTAGTGGTTGATTCGGATTATATATTGCTAGTAATTCAAAGTATATAATCAAATTTGATTCTTTAAAATTAATATAATTTATTTAACTTTTAAAAATAATAAATATTGTAATTAATACTAATATATAGATAATTTTAAATTTTTATAATTATATTATCTAACTTAAACTAATAATTGTTAGTTTAATAGTTTTATACTTTGAAATTATTAACTACATATCTCAATCAATTAAAATTTTAATAGTATTATAAATTAGTATTATTAATTAATTATCTACATTAACTACATATCTTAATTATAATTTTCAAATATAGTTAAAATTTATTGAAGATTGCATTAAAAACAAATAGTTGTTGTAGCTTAGTTGGTTTGAACTCTTATTTATTTACTTACAAGTCTTGTGTTCAAGCCCAACAAGTAGCAAAATTTTATTTAAAAAAAAAAAAAACTCACGGGCAACAGGCCGGGCCGGGCCGGGCCAAAAACGGGCCGGGCCAAAAACGCCCAATTTTTCATGGGCTAAAAAAGTTAAGCCCAAAGCCCAGTTTTTACGGGCCAGCCCGGCCCGGCCCGCGGGCCTGGGCCAATTTTGCCAGGTCTACTTCTTATGTAAGAATCAATAATTGGTGCAATACCGTGTGCTACTGTGCAATAACGCGTATTAATGTGTTTTAAACACCGGGTATTCCAACAGTATTAACGGTAACAATTACGTCGTTATTTATAAACAACGTATACTTGTCGTTTTCTTCATCCAATCGCTTTCCGTTATAGGGCCCACAAAAGGCTTCGTCGTCGTACGAATATTCCCCGACAACAATGAATATTTTATAACCACTTGCTTATTTAAAAATATTTGTACATTTTACCCATAACTAACCACATTAATCAAATAAACCCTTACTATTTCAAAATAATAAATAAAGGAAATTCCATTTTATTAAAAAAAATTCAGGATCTTACAACCTCCCCTCCTTGTGAAATTTCGTCCTCAAAATTGACGTGCGTACCTGGTGTTTCGAAAAGGTGAGCATACCTCACTTTCATTTCTATTTCCAACTCCCAGGTCATTTCTTAAATAGCAAGGTTCCTCCATAAAACCTTAACTTGCGGTACGACCTTTGTGCGTAGGACATGCTCCTTCCTATTCAAGATCTTGACAGGTACCTCCTCGTACGTTAAATCTTCGGCTATTTCGTCTGGTTCTAACTCAATAACGTGGTTCGGGTCGTCCACATAATTTCGTAACTTCGATACATGAAAAACGTTATGAACACGCGATATATTTGGCGGTAAAACGAGTCTATAGGCCACAGTTCATATTCGATTGAGGATTTCAAATGGACTAATAAATTGAAGGTTTGAGCTTTCCTCACATCGCTAATTTTTTCTTTTGGAATAACAACTTCTTGCACCTCCTTCATATTCATCAGCTCCGATGTGTAGCTTGAGCGATTTTAACTTTATCGATTAAAGTCGATTTTACTCATATATCATCACGTGATCCATAGAATCTTTAACTCTATCTCTATCATTTGTAAGTTATACGAAATGGGTCTTTTTGTTAAAAACATCGCACTCGTAACCACATACGATTTTCTACTCAACACGTCAGCTACCACGTTCGTTTTTCCAGGATGGTATGGTCAGAACAGGTGCCAAAATCAGTCTCCTCTTGAGTTCTTCGAAGCACTTCCCACATTCCTTGCTCCATTCAAATTTTGTATCTCTACAAGTCAGCTGAGTTAATGGAGTAGCGATTCGAGAAAATCTTTCCACGAATCTCCGATAATAACCAACTATGCCTAGAAAGCTACGAATTTTGATTACTGACTTAGGTTGCTCTCAACTGTGAATCATATCCCAATCTTGGATAGCACGTCACAATGACACCTATCAGTTTACTACCGCATGAATATGGTGTCCCCTACAGAGAGTCTGTCTTCGGTGCATTCCAAAAAGGAAGTCACCAAATAGAGGCTAGGGTACCAACTCCTGTAGTTGGGTTTCTAACTCTTAAAGTTCAATAGGAGTCATTCAATACGAGATTTTAGAAATGGGTTTTGTACCGGGTTCAAAGTCGATACAAAATTCAATATCATGCTCTGGGAGTAGGCTAGGAAATTCTTCAGGAAATACGTCAAAAAATTTACTAACAACAGAAATATCATTGAAATCTGACGTATTTTTGTTCAAGTCCATGACATGGGCTAAGAAAGCTTGACATCCATTTTTTAATAAACAAATGGCTTTATGGCTTGATATGAAAGAGTTTGACTTCAATGGTTTGGTTGGTTGAATTCGAATAATAGGTTACTTAGGAATATAAAAACTAACTACTTTACGAAAGCAATCAATTTTGGCATGATGAGTAGTTAACCAATCAATCCCTAAAATCACATCAAAAGTAAGTATCTTTAAAGAGATAAGATCAACAGGTAATGTGATGGTGCCATCCTGAATCAAGTAAAATTTATAAATAGTAGATGTAATGAAGGTTTCTCTTAATAAAGTTTCAACAAATAAGTTAAAATCTAATTTCTCAAGAGTCAAGTTCAAATGTTGAGCACAAGCAGGAGAGATAAAAGAATGGGTAGAATCGGTATCTAATAAGGTATAGACTTCGCAAGAATACTTTATGATTAACTAACCCGTGATAACTTCGTTCGGGTTCCTCGTGTTTTGGCCAGTCACGACAAACGCTTTTCCTAAAATCACCGACTTTATTTTGTCTGTATCCTCCTTTGGTGCCACCGTCCCATCTGGACTTGATTTCGCTATAGGACAAAATCGAGCTATATGACCGTCTTTTTCACAACTAAAACATACCTTGGAAGGCTGTGGACAGTTTGGACTTATGTGTCCCTCTTCTTCGCATTTGTAGCATCTAACTGGCGTTCGTTCTCCTCCCCTAGAATTTGTTGCTGGTGCTGGTGTTGGTGCTGCTGCCGATGTCTTCCCGTCATCGTTAAATCTTCTCTTCTTAAAATTTCCACTTGAATCATTTCTTCTATTATCTTGGCCATGATTACCACCGAAGTGGTTACCATTTCTGGCACGATAATTTCCTCCACGATGGTTATCATTGCTCTGGTGATTGTTACCACCGGTACGACCTTGGTTGTGGTCCCCCGGTTGAACGTACTCATTATCTCGCTCTAATAATTGAGCCATGTTGACAACGTCTAAATACAGAGAAAATTTGTGAGAAATGAGATATTGACGTATGTCATGTTTTAAACCTCTCAGAAACATCCGCGTTATACATTCCTCATTCTCCACCAAATGAGGTGCAAACCTGAATAACTCGGCGAACTTCGCCTCATACTGGGACACCGTCATGTTGTTCTGTTCTAGTCTAATAAACTTTACCTCCTTCATATGACGAATACTTTCAGGAAAGTACTTGTCATTGAACAGTTTTTGAAACGTTTCCCAAGACATGTTGAGTGCGGCTGGCTGGGTACGCTTCACAGATTCCCACCAGTAATCTGCCTCGTTATGAAACATAAAAGTGGCGAATGGAAACTTTTGTTCCTCCGTGCATCCCAAGACATCGAATATCTTGGTAATTTGCTTGACCCACGTCTCCGCCTTAATTGGATCCGACTTTTTCCAGAATTCTGGTGGTCCCAACTCTTTGAACTGTTTGGCTGTGACAAATCGTGCGTTGCTATCATTTCCACCGGTATTTTGTACACGAGTCTCCCTCGTCTGATTTTGCATGAACTGCAAAAAGCTTCTAAATATCTCATCGTTCATCGTCTGATCAGTGGTGTTGTTCACAAGTAGAACATTATCGGCTTGTTGCACGTTCTCCTCATTGGTGAACAAAGGTGTCTCAACGATCTCATTTACTCCACTGTTAACATTCTCAGTTGTCATTCTCAATTACAGCCATAAAACAAGGGTTAATTAAAGAAATTAACATATCACGTAATATCCCTATATTCTGACCAACCAACAAATAAGCTTAGGTAGGACATACTAGCAAAGGATTTACTCGTCTCTTCCCTCCTAGTTTTATTCCCCGATCTCCGCCAGAGACCATATCTCTAAGCTCTGATACCAATGTAATGCCCCCAAAATAGGTTAATTCCACCAAAACCATTCTGAGTCGCCAAATACATGGTACAAAAAATAACTACAACTTTATTATTACAATTGTCGTGCAAAATACGATAACACGTATACTGTGAGTTTAAATACAAATATTGTCATCTAGACAGTATTCAAACTCAAATGGAGTCCTCATTACAATTATTGATACACTATTTTACAAAATAGTGAGGACTACTAAAACAACTATCTTGAACCATCATTCCATACCCCGACTAGTACCCGCTACATTCTCGCCTCCTCAAAAGAATAATACTTCTGGCTAGAATATCAAATATAATGCTGAAAGAAACTTGAACCGTATAGCAACACTCAAGATATCAAAATACTCACAAAAATACGCTTGATAATATAGAGAGAGAAGATTTCAGTTTCTGGTGTGATTTTCAATTCTAACCTAAGCACCCTATTTATAAAAAAATGCTTAGAACACCAAAACAGAAAATTTAATGAAATATTATTATTTATTAAAATTTTCCTACGCACACCTTAGAATTCTGAATTCAGCATATTACACATGCAAGTGCGGCCCACCAAAATGAAAAACATGTTTTGCATATTTTTTGTAACTAAATAAATTCAGATCCAATATCCCGGAACTTCAATAATTCATAATAAATAGCTTTTTTATCAAAAAAATTTGAATCTTATGTCCTTCTATATGAAATTCAATTCTCTACAACTTTGTAAGTTTAAGTTTTTCCAAATTCCAAGCAAAAATTGACCGAAATCCACATACGAACGATTTTGAAGGCTATAATCAAATTTCAGTCAAGAAATGGGGTCCAAAAACATGAAAAATATTTTTTTAATATTTTTAGTAACAAAAATACTCTTCCTCCTCATTTATTCATATATCCCACATTCATTGTAAAAATATCACCATTATTATATTATTATAATATAATAATATATTTAAATGAATTTTTTATCAAAAAAAGATAAAATATTAATTTTCAATAATTGTCACATTAAAAATTTTCTCCATCTATATCCACATACAATGAATATTTTTCTCATCATATAAATCAATAATTAATTATTCACAAATAATATTACAGAATCACAATACTGACAACCAGACAGTTTCCAGGAAAGATGGGACTTTCCAATAAGGATTTCTCCTTACTGGCGCGCAATTAGATGACCAAACCTCTCCTTAGATAGAACTTTCTAGACATTGCTAATATTGCTATCTAATAATATTATTCAAATAATATGAATTATTGATCCGATAATGAAATTACTGTGTAGTGACAATTATTGAAACAACAATAATATAAAATATCAACGTAGCAATTATTGAATCAATAAAATAAAATATTGAACAATAACTACTTTAACAATTATTGAGTAGTGCCTTCTTACATAAGAATCAATAATTGGTGCAATACCGTGTGCTACTGTGCAACAACGCATATTACTGTGTTTTAACCACCGGGTATTCCAACAGTATTAATGGTAACAACTACGCCGTTATTTATAAACAACTTATACTTGCTATTTTCTTCATCCAATCGCTTTCCGTTATGGGGCCCACAAAAGGTTGCGCCGTCGTACGAATATTTCACGACCAAACGAATATTCCCCGACAACAATGAATATTTTATAACCACTTGCTTATTTAAAAATATTTGCGCATTTTATCCATAATTAACCACATTAATCAAATAAACCCTTACTATTTCAAAATAATAAATAAAGGAAGTTCCATTTTACTAAAAAAAAATCGGCATCTTACAACCTCCCCTCCTTGTGAAATTTCATCCTCAAAATTGGCGTGTGTACCTGGTGTTTCAAAAAGGTGAGGATACCTCGCTTTCATTCCTGTTTCTAACTCCCGGGTCATTTCTTCAATAGCATGGTTCCTCCACAAAATCTTAACTTGCGGTATGACCTTTGTGCGTAGGACATGCTCCTTCCTATCCAAGATCTTAATAGGTACCTCCTCGTACGTTAAATCTTTGGCTATTTCGTCTGGTTCTAACTCAATAACGTGGTTCGGGTTGTCCACATAATTTTGTAACTTCGATACATGTAAAATGTTATGAACACGCGACATACATAGCGGTAAAATGAGTCTATAGGCAACAGTTCCTATTCGATCGAGGATTTCAAATGAACTAATAATTCGAAGGTTTGAGCTTTCCTCACATCGCCAATTCTCGCTTTTAGAATAACAACTTCTTGCACCTCCTTCTTCATATTCATCAGCTCCGGTGTGTAGCTTGAGCAGTTTTAACTTTATCGATTAAAGTCGATTTTACTCGTATATCATCACGTGATCCATAGAGTCTTTAACTCTATTTATATCATTTGTAAGTCATACGAAATGGGTCTTTTTGTTAAAAACAACGCACTCGTAACCACATACGATTTTCTACTCAACACGTTAGCTACCACGTTCGTTTTTTCAGGATGGTATGGTCAGAACAGGTGCCAAAATGAGTCTCCTCTTGAGTTCTTCGAAGCTCTTCCCACATTCCTTGCTCCATTCAAATTTTGTATCTCTACGAGTCAGCTGAGTTAATGGAGTAGCGATTCGAGAAAATCTTTCCACGAATCTCTGATAATAACCAACTAAGCCTAGAAAGCTATGCATTTCGATTACTGACTTAGGTTGCTCTCAACTGTGACTCATATCTCAATCTTGGATAGCACGTCACAATGGCACCTATCAGTTTACAACCGCATGAATATGGCGTCCCCTACAGAGAGTCTGGCTTCGGTGCATTCCACAAAGGAAGTCACCAAATAGAGGCTAGGGTACCAACTCCTGTAGTTGGGTTTCTAACTCCTAAAGTTCAATAGGAGCCATTTGATCTGAGGTTTTAGAAATGGGTTTTGTACCAGTTTCAAAGTCGATACAAAATTTAATATCATGCTCTGGGAGTAGGCCAGGAAATTCTTCAGGAAATACGACAAAAAATTTACTAACAACAGAAATATCATTCAAATCTAACGTATTTTTGTTCAAGTCCATGACATGGGCTAAGAAAGCTTGACATCCATTTTTTTAATAAATGAATGGCTTTATGGCTTGATATGAAAGTGTTTGACTTCAATGGATTGGTTACTTGAATTCAAATAATAGCTTGCTTAGGAATATGAAAACTAACTACCTTACGAAAGCAATCAATTTTGGCATGATGAGTAGTTAACCAATCAAACCCTAAAATCACATCAAAAGCAAGTATCTTTAAAGAGATAAGATCAACAGGTAATGTGATGGTGCCATCCTGAATCAAGCAAAATTTATAAATAGTAGATATAATGAAGGTTTCTCTTTACAAAGTTTCAACAAATAAGTCGAAGTCTAATTTCACAAGAGTCAAGTTCAAACGTTGAGCACAAGTGTGACGCCCCCAAAATAGGTATACAACACTCATTCTGAGTTGCCAAATACATGGTACAGAAAGCAAACTACAACTTCAATAAAACAATTGTCGTGCAAAATACGACAACACATACTGTGAGTTTAAATACAAATATTGTCTTCTACACAATATCCACACTCAAATAAGTCCTCAATACAATTATTCAAACATTATTGTACAGAAATAGTGAGGACTGCTAAAACATCTTTCTAGAACCATCACTCCATACCCCGACTAGATCCTGCTATGTTCTCACCTCTTGAGAAGAAAAATGGAACAAAAAGAAAAAGGGTGAGCTCAACTAGCCCAGTAAAGAATATTATGACTAAGATAATATACAACAAATTATCATTAGTATTCAACAGGAAAAAATCTGATAGAATATAATTGACAACAAGTTTTAGATCAACAACTGCAGCGGAAACAGCAAACTATTAGAAGAGTCAAGTAGAGAATGAATTCTACTATCTTCTAAGATTTAAAAGTCTATCATCAATATTTTATCCCTGTAACATCAATTAATAATCATCTTTAACCAAATATTCATCTTTGCACTACAGGCCAAAGATATTCATTTGTATCACCAGTCGGTCGTGTTCATCTCAACACATGTTCATCTTTGCACTACAGGCCAAAGATATTCATTAAATAATCATACATCTTTACACTACAGATCAAAGATATTCAGTAATATCATCATTTAGGACTGAGGATGATGAAAAATATCTTAAAGATAACGAATCCAGTGAGACAGAAGGACAAATAGTAGGGATTCGTATAACAGTTTATCTAAGATCAACAATACTTCATAATAATCAATTGTGAAGTAGAATTCAAAAATAAAGATCAAAACATGGATACAATCAAAGATAGTAACCATAATAGGCAACTTGAACAAAAAGAAGAAAATTTTATTTTTCGGTGAATAGTGCCGTATTCGTGAATAGTGCCGTATACGTGAATAGTAACGTATACGTGAATAGTAACCCCGACACAAAAAGTTCTAAATTTGATAAAAAGTTCATACCAATATTTTGACATAATGATATTGAAGAAAATATCATTTAAGAAGAAGATAATATCCCTTACTATCCCTTACCTCAAAAGAGCAGCACTTCTGACTGGATATCGGATATGACGCTGAAAGAAACTTGCATTGATGAATAGAAACTCACCAAGTATCTAAATACTCACAAAATACACTCAATAATCTAGAGAGAGAAAGAGAGAAAACTTGTTTCTGGTGTGATTTTCAATTCTAACTTAGCCCTCTATTTATAGGAAAATGTTAGCACGCCGAAGCAGACTTAACCTACAACCTGATGGCTTTACCTGCTACTATTCAAGCCTACCACATTTGAATAAAAATCTCAGCACATTTCTTCACCAACTAAGAGTGGGGCCCACCAATTCTAGAATTTTCCACCAAAATCATTAACTCCGAAATTCAACAATTTCTGAACCAGTTATCTCGTAAAATTCATAACAAATCATACGTTCATTTTTAACGGTTCAAAATTTGTGGACATATACTCAACTTATATATGAATAACATATCCAAAAATTACCACGATCCAACGGTCGGATTAAAAATTATAATCCCCGCAATATTTCTCAAAAATCCTGATTTGATTTTTAATACCTCCATTCCGATAAAAATACTGATAAAACACCTCAACATTAACTCCTTTATTTTTAACCACAATAAATATATCCAACATTCATATCCACATAGAATAAATATTTCCTTATCATATAAATCAATAATTAATTATTCACAAATAATATTACAGAATCACAATTATGACAACCAGGCCGTTCCCAGGAAAGAGGGGGCTTTCCAATAAGAATTTCTCCTTACTGGCGCGCAATTAGGTGACCAAACCTCTCCTTAGACAGAACTTTATAGGCATTGCCAATAATGTTATCTAATAATATTATTCAAATAATATGAATTATTGATCTGTTAATGGGAAATATTGTGCAGTGACAATTATTGAACAACAATAATATAAAATTTCAACGTAGCAATTATTGAATCAATAAAATAAAATATTGAACAGTAATTACTGTATCAATTATTGAGTAGTGCCTTCTTACGTAAGGATCAATAATTTAAAAATACTGTGCAATACCGTGTGCTACTGTGTAATAACGCGTATTACTGTATTTTAACCACCCGGTATTCCAACAGTATTAACGGTAACAACTACGCCGTTATTTATAAATAACTTATACTTGTGATTTTCTTCATCCAATCGCTTTTCGTTATGGGGCCCACACAAGGCTGCGCCGTCGTACGAATATTCCCCGATAGCAAGAATATTCCACGACCAAACGAATATTCACCGACCAAAAATGAATATTTTATAACAACTTGCGTATTTTGAAAAAAAATTCATATATCACCCTTAACTTTAACTTTTATCAATTTAACCATTTACTGAATAATAATTATAAGAAAAATTGAATATTTTTATTTCATAAAATTCAGGGTCTTACAATCTCCCCTCCTTATGAAATTTCGTCCTCAAAATTTACGTACCTGGTATTTCAAAAAGTTGAGAATACCTTCCTTTCATTTCAGATTCCATCTTCCCTGTCATCATAATTTCTCCATTGCTCATCTCCAATATTTCAAATATCATTCTAGAATACAGCTTCAAAACAAGGGTTAATTGAACAAATTAACATATCACATAATATCCCGATATTATGACTGACCAACAAATAAGCTTAGGTAGGACACACTAGCGAAGGATTTACTCATCTCTCCCCTCCTAGTTCTATTCCCCGATCTCCGCCAGAGATCATATCCCTAAGCTCTGATACCAACTGTGACGCCCTCAAAATAGGTATACAACACCTATTCTGAGTCGCCAAATACATGGTACAGAAAGTAAACTACAACTTCAATAATACAATTGTCGTGCAAAATACGACAACACATACTGTGAGTTTAAATACAAATATTGTCTTCTAGACAATATCCACATTTAAATAAGTCCTCAATACAATTATTCAAATATTATTTTACAGAAATAGTGAGGACTGCTAAAACATCTTTCTAGAACCATCACTCCATAACCCGACTAGATCCTGCTATGTTCTCACCTTCTGAGAAGAAAAATGGAACAAAAAGGAAAAGGGTGAGCTCAACTAGCCCAGTAAAGAATATTATGACTAAGATAATATACAACAAATTATCATTAGTATTCAACAGGGAAAAATCAGATAGAATATAATCGACAACAAGTTTTAAATCAACAACTGCAGCGGAAATAACAAACCATTAGAAGAGTTAAGTAAAGAATGAATTCTACTATCTTCTAAGATGTAAAAGTCCATCATCAATATTTTATCCCTGTAACATCAATTAATAATCATCTTTAACCAAATATTCATCTTTACACTATAGGCCAAAGATATTCATTTGTATCACCAGTCGGTCGTGTTCATCTCAACACCTGTTCATCTTTGCACTACAGGCCAAAGATATTCATCAAGCAATCATACATCTTTGCACTACAGGCTAAAAATATTCAGTAATATCATCATTTAGGACTGAGGATGATGAAAAATATCTTAAAGAGAACGAATCCAGTGAGACAGAAGGACAAATAGTAGGGATTCGTATAACAGTTTATCCAAGATCAATAATATTTCATAATAATCAATTGTGAAGCAGAATTTAAAAATAAAGATCAAAACATGGATACAATCAAAGATAGTAACCATAATAGGCAACTTGGACAAAAAGAAGAAAATTTTATTTTTCGGTGAATAGTGCCGTATTCGTGAATAGTGCCGTATACGTGAATAGTAACGTATACGTGAATAGTAACCCCGACACAAAAAGTTCTAAATTTGATAAAAAGTTCATACCAATATTTCGACATAATGATATTGAAGAAAATATCATTTAAGAAGAAGATAATATCCCTTACTATCCCTTACCTCAAAAGAGCAGCACTTCTGACTGGATATCAGATATGATGCTGAAAGAAACTTGCACTGATGAATAGCAACTCACCAAGTATCTAAATACTCACAAAATACACTCAATAATCTAGAGAGAGAAAGAGAAAAAACTTGTTTCTGGTGTGATTTTCAATTCTAACTTAGCCCTCTATTTATAGGAAAATGTTAGCACGCCGAAGCAGACTTAACCTGCAACCTGATGGCTTTACCTGCTACTATTCAAGCTTACCACATTTGAATAAAAATCTCAACACATTTCTTCACCAACCAAGAGTGGGGCCCACCAATTCTAGAATTTTCTACCAAAATCATTAACTCTGAAAATTCAACAATTTCTGAACCAGTCATCTCGTAAAATTCATAACAAATCATACGTTCATTTTTAACGGTTCAAAATTTGTGGACATATACTCAACTTATATATGAATAACATATCCAAAAATTACCACGATCCAACGGTCGGATTAAAAATTATAATCCCCGCAATATTTCTCAAAAATCCTGATTTGATTTTTAATACCTCTATTCCTATAAAAATACTGATAAAACACCTCAACATTAACTCCTTCATTTTTAACCACAATAAATATATCCAACATTTATATCCACATAGAATAAATATTTCCTTATCATATAAATTAATAATTAATTATTCACAAATAATATTACAGAATCACAATTATGACAACCAGGCCGTTCCCAGGAAAGGGGGGGCTTTCTAATAAGAATTTCTCCTTACTGGCGCGCAATTAGGTGACCAAACCTCTCCTTAGACAGAACTTTCTAGACATTGACAATAATGTTATCTAATAATATTATTCAAATAATATGAATTATTGATCTGATAATGGGAAATATTGTGCAGTGACAATTATTAAACAACAATAATATCAAATTTTAATGTAGCAATTATTGAATCAATAAAATAAAATATTGAACAGTAATTACTGTAACAATTATTGAGTAGTTCCTTCTTATGTAAGGATCAATAATTCAAAAATATTGTGTAATACCGTGTGCTACTGTGCAATAACGCGTATTACTGTATTTTAATCACCAGGTATTCCAACAGTATTAACGGTAACAACTACGCCGTTATTTATAAATAACTTATACTTGTAATTTTCTTCATCCAATCGCTTTCCGTTTCGGGGCCCACACAAGGCTGCGCCGTCGTACGAATATTCCCCGACAGCAAGAATATTCCACGACCAAACGAATATTCACCGACCAAAAATGAATATTTTATAACAACTTGCGTATTTTGAAAAAAATTTCATATATCACCCTTAACTTTAACTTTTATCAATTTAGCCATTTACTGAATAGTAATTATAAGAAAAATTGAATACTTTTATTTCATAAAATTCGGGGTCTTACAACAAGCATGAGAGATAAAAGAATGGGTAGAATCAGTATCTAATAAGGTATAGACTTCGCAAGAATACATTATGATTAACTAACCCGTGATAACTTCGTCCAAGTTCCTCGCGTTTTGGCCAGTCACGATAAACGTTTTTCCTGAAACCACCGACTTTGTTTTGTCCGTATCCACCTTTTGTGCCACCGTCCCATCTGGACTTGATTTTGCTATAGGAAAAAATCGAGCTATGTGACCGTCTTTTTTACAACTAAAACATACCTTGGAAGGCTGTGGAAAGTTTGGACTTATGTGTCCCTCCTCTCCGCATTTGGAGCATCTAACTGGCGTTCGTTCTCCTCTCCTAGAATTTGTTGTTGATGCTGGTGCTACTGCCGATGTCTTCTCGCCATCGTTAAATCTTCTCTTCTTGAAATTTCCACTTGAATCATTTCTTCTGTTATCTTGGCTATGATTACCAACGAAGTGGTTACCATTTCTGGCACGATAATTTCCTCCACGATGGTTATCATTGCTCAGATGATTGTTGCCACAGGTACAACCCTAGTTGTGGTCCCCCGGTTGAACGTACTCATTATCTCGCTCTAATAATTGAGTCATGTTGACAACATCTGAATATAGAGAAAATTTGTGAGAAATGAGATATTGACGTATGTCATGTTTTTAATCTCTCTGAAACATCCGCGTCATACGTTCCTCATTCTCCACCAAATGAGGTGCAAATCTGGATAACTCCACGAACTTCGCCTCATACTGGGACACCATCATGTTGTTCTATTCTAGTCTAATAAATTCTACCTCCTTCATATGACGAATACTTTCAGGAAAGTACTTGTCATTGAACAGTTTTTGAAACGTTTTCTAAGACATGCTGAGTGTGGCTGGCTGGGTACGCTTCGCAGATTTCCACCAGTATGTGAATGTGCGTGAAGATCAAGTGAAGACTTGTAATGTAGAATAGTTTAATTGAACTATAGATTAGTTTAATGAACTGTTATGTATCCGTGGTAGCGAATAAAAGTCACTCTTGTAAGATGGAATGAATAATGTATTTATCATTATTTGTAATGAAAGAGGTTATAAGGTTTTAGAACCTGGGATTTGAGAATGTATGTTGTTATATTCAATATATAATGATGTATGTTTGGAAGATGATGTGCTCGTGATGCACGAAATCCGGGTGTGAAGATAGACCAGATTTCGGGGCGTTACAGGCTGCCTCAACGTTCTAATGTTTACACATTTCTTCTGACAATCTATAATTGCACCATGGTCAAACAACCAATCCATCCCGAGAATTACATTGAATTCTCCCAACTTTATCGATAACAAATCTACCGATAATTTACAACCTCGTATTTCTACACAACAATGCCTATGAATATTTTCATCAGGAATTATTTCTTTGTTTTCTACCTTGATATTTAAATGTACAGACAATCTTTCGAGAAGTAATCCTAATCGTCTAGCAAAATCATATGCTATGAAAGAACAAGTAGCACCCGAATCAAACAACACATAAGCTTTTATATCATTGATCGGGATAATACCTACAACTACATCCCCTGATACAACTGAATCTTGGACCGTCATGTTAAAGGTGCGGGCCATCGGCCTACTCGTCTGAGCTGGACTACCAATAACTAACTTACCGCTATTAGCGCCCTTATTCTCGTTCATCCCCTTCTTTGGGAAATTCTTCGCTGTGTGATCAGTTAATCCACACACAAAGCATCCATGGTTCTTTTTCAGACTTGGACAATTAGGCAAAATGTGTCCCTCTTGTTCATAGTTGTAACACACCGCTTTTCCCTTGAGACAGACTCCTAAGTGAGTCTTCTCATAGTTCTTGTATGCCTCCATCCTCTTCTTAGGATCTCCATGCTTTACTCCGATATTCCCAGAGTTAAAACCCTTCCTCTTCTGCCCATTGCCACTACCACTGGCTCTTTCAATTTTCACTCCCTCGTCTACTTTATTATTGTTCTTCTTCTCCCTGTGGTATTGGCTTAGAGCCTCGTTACCACCCTCGGCAATTATTTCCTTCTCTAGAGTGGTTCCAAAAGAATTACTTTGGAACACTGATGTCTGGCTATAGAGCCAGGGTTTCAAGCCCTGCTCGAATCTCCTCGCCTTCCTCACCTCTGTGTCCACCTGATGTGGAGCAAACCTCGCCAATTCATTAAACTTGACAGCATATTAGGGAACAATCATTTCCCCTTATTTCAGTTCTAGGAACCGCATCTCCATCCTCCCCTACATACTCGTGGGAAAATAGTTCTCGAAGAAAATCTCCTTGAACCGCATCCACGTTAGGTTGTCTATCCCAGCCCTAGCCTGGTTTGCCTCCCACCAGAAGTTGGCCTCTCCTTTCATCATATAGGTAGAAAAAGAAACTTATTTCCCCTCTTCGACATTTGCAATAACAAATGTCTTCTCTATTTCTTTCACCCAAGTTTAGGCTTCTATAGGGTCCATAGTTCCTTTGAACTCTGGCGGACCTACGCTCTTAAATCCTTAAATGTAGTAGCCCGTACTACTGCAAGATTTATAGGTATATTCACCCCATTTCTATTAAAAGCAGCAGTTAATAAATTAACGAACTCTTGCATTGGATTAATTGGTCCTCCTTTCGATTGATTCGTGTTCGCTTCTTGATTTCGTTGTCTTCTTATTGGCGGCATTTTTCTGTTATGATCAATAACACGTCATTATTACTTTCTTCTTGTTAATTAGTTATTATTCATTTTTAAACAATAACTTCAAACTCATATTACAATATGTTCCATAAAAGGCTTATATTGATTTTCTTCTTTGTAGTATAATACTACATCATTCGTCATTACACAGCCTTAGCTGATTACATTACTTTCCCGCAATTGCTTTCCAAAAATTGGGATTTACAAAAGACTTCCCTTTGATATACAAAAGAGGGTTTTACGTTACTACTTAGATACATCATATTTACATATCTAACTCAACTCTAGCTACTAACTAGTCTACATTTACCTTATGGCATTCTCATAGTTCGCATTGGCAAGACTGACTATAACATCTCAACTGATAGTATGCCGAGTCTTCCCTGCCTCTACCGGATACTCAGCCACTTGCTGCTAAAAATCCCCGTGAGAACTCTTATGTATATAGGACATTATACTAATCTTTTGTTTCTTGGCCTTTAGCTCCTGCCTAAGCTCAAAGGCCTCATGTTTCATCTCGTGGACCTTGTCCTTCACCAAAACCTTCTCATCGTGCTCCTCCTCCCACATCGTCTCCATGTCTTTCTTGTTCTTTAAGATTTCATGGACCTCCTCCTTCAGCTCTCTCACTTCCTTCCCTAACTAGATATTTCACAGTTTAATTTCTCTGCAATTTTTTCGGCCTCATAACTTACTCATTATAAGTCAGAATTTTCTCGTTCAAAAGTCGTTAGCTCACTTATCAAGTGTACTACGATTTCATTAGAAAATCTTATATTTTTGAATCCGTTAACACATAATTCACCGATTAAATTCTTTATTGAGCGTTCGTTAAACGTTCGTGAACGTTCAAAGCTCGTTTCTTTGTTCTAAGTCAGAATTTGACCATTTTCGAGTCCACCACTCTAAAATGAAAACTTAGACTATTCTCCATTGAAAACCCATGTTTTCGAGTTAAACAATGACTTTTTACTTTCATTCCGAGAATTTCACGATTTCAACGATTATCGTCTAATCTCGTAAATTTCGCCATAACTTCGTTATTTGTGATTTTTACACCGTTTAAAATGGATTCATTCCATATATCTATCATCCTAGCCAAACATATTTTATTCAGTCTTATACATGATGGTTTTCAATTTGTCCATCAACAACAAAATTACAATTCTTCAATGTTCTTCATTAGTTCATAACTACTATGATTATGATTCACTTGCAACATGGCTTATTAAGGTTTAAGTTCTCTAATAATAATCCTTGTTACTCCTTATCATACATGCTTTGTGAGACCCCAAATTTTATGAATAAAGATTTAATTTTCTCGAAATATTTTTTTTTAAAATTATGGTGTGGATTTGAAATAGTGTTATAGTTGTGGGTGGTATTTATAAATTTTGCAAAGTATGCAAGTTGTTATACAATATTCGTTTGGTCGGAGAATATTCTTTTTGTCGGGGAATATCCGTACGACGGCATAATTATTGGTGGACCCCACAACGGAAGTATTGTCGTAGTAAGAAAACGACAGAATTATCTTTTTATAAAAATAACGGCGAAAGTGTTACCGTTAAAACTGTTGAACTACTCGGTAGTAAAAGTACAGTAATACATGTGGTTGCATAGTAGCATACGGTATTGATTATTGATGCTTACGCTAGAAGTCACTCAGTTATACTCAATTATTGCTACAGTAATTGCTGCATCATATCTCTCATATTATTGATTCAATTATTGTCACAGTAACATCTGTATAATATGTTATATTATTAAATCAATAATTGAGACGGCAAAGTTATTCATATTATTATTTGCAATATTAACGATGTATAGAAGTTCTGCTAAGGAGAGGTTTGGTCACCTAATTGCGCGCCAATAGGGAGAAATCCTTATTGAAAAGTCCCTTCTTTCTTGGGAACGACCTGATCAATTAATATTGTGAATTATAATAAAGGTGATAAGTTTTGTTTTATTATTATTATAAATATAATAAAACAAAAACTTTTTATATAAAACAGAATACTTTTATAAAATTATTTATTTTATTAGACTATAAATAGAATATATGATATTCTATTATGCATAGTGTTTACATAGTGTCTGCATAGTATTTGCATAGTAAAAAATTTTTATATAAAATAGAATACATTTATAAAGTTATTTATTTTATTAGACTATAAATAGAATATATAATATTCTATTATGCATAGTATTTACATAGTACATGTATAGTGTTTGCATAGTAAAATCTTTTTATATAAAACAAAATACTTTTATAAAGTTATTCGTTTTATTAGATTATAAATAGAATATATTATATTTTATTTAAAAGATTTTGTTTTATTAGAATATTCTATTAATACTTCATAGTAAATCAATATGGACCGTCCTTTTAAAAGTAAATCAATCTGGACCGTTCATGAATTAGTTACTATTCAGTCCATTCTCCTATAAATAGAAACTCATTCCTTAATTATTTCTTACGAATTCACTAAAACTCTAAAGAGAAACTATAGAGAGAAAGAAGAAAAGTATTATGCTACTTCACTACTTCTATATCCAGTTTCTTCTAAGGTAAGGGGTATTATTTTTTCCGTATTCATGAAGAGAACTTCTGTTATTCCATTCCTTATTATTATGTTGGAATAACCTGTATATGTGAAGTACTGCATACATGGTGAAATTCTTCTGTTATTTCATTTTTTATTATTATGTTGGAATAACCTGTATATGCGAAGTACCGCATACATGGTAAAATTCTTCTGTTATTCCATTCTTTATTATTATGTTGGAATAACCTGTATATGCGAAGTACCACATACATGGTGAAATTCTTCTGTTATTTCATTCCTCATTATTCTGTTGGAATAACCTGTATATGCGAAGTACTGCATATATGGTGAAATTCTTCTGTTATTCCATTCTTTATTATTCTGTCGGAATATTCTGTCTGTGCGTATTACGCATGACCTAGTTCCATTATTTATTATTCTATTGGAATAACCTGTATGTGCGGTCTATCGCATGCATGGTGAATTCTGTCGTTATTCCATTCTTTATTATTCTGTTGGAATATCCTGTCTATGCGTTTACGCATGACCTGGTTCCGTTATTTATTATTCTGTTGGAATAACCTGTCTGTGCGGTCTATCGCATGCCTGGTGATTTCTTTTGTTATTCTATTCTTTATTATACTCGGTTGGTTAAAGTTTTGGCTTTTATACTCCATGAAATTAGTGGAATATCCTTGATATTTGCGCTTTATCCAGTATCTTTTTATGGAAATATTCTTTCGAGCATTCTTGAGTTTTACCCCACAAAACAATATCATGTTGACAATTTGGACGTTATTGGTTCCTGGATAAATTAATTCTTAAACTTGTATTATTGAATTCTTATATCATTGTCATCATCCTCATGTTTATATTATGTTGAAAGTTATATGTGGCCTGTAGTGCATAGATGGACTTGGTATGATTATGACCAGGGATTATTCGATATAATCATGACCGTAATGTTACAAATGATGTGGTAAAAGTCCTCATTGGCCCATAGTGCATTGATGGACAGTTGTTGGCATGATCATGACCATTGATGAATACACGAATATCCTTGGCCCGTAGTGCATGGATAATTCGTGGTTGTGATACTAATGAATATCCTTGGTCGTAGTGCAGGGATGATGTGGATTATTTATTAAGCTGAGTCCCAGTGATAAAAGTGATGAAAAACTTTTTAAATAATAAAAGATAGTAGATTTTATTCTCTACTTGACTCTTTTAATGGATTGCTTGTTCCGCTGAAGTTAAATATGATGTTTGTTATATTGTATCAGTTTAACACTGTTGAAGGCTAATGATAATTTATTCTGCATTATCTTAGTCATAATATTTCTTACTGGGCTAGTTGAGCTCACCCTTTTACTTTCATTGTTCTCTTCAGG
Source organism: Panax notoginseng (assembly GCA_016801055.1). Classification (NCBI taxonomy): domain Eukaryota; kingdom Viridiplantae; phylum Streptophyta; class Magnoliopsida; order Apiales; family Araliaceae; genus Panax; species Panax notoginseng. The sequence goes on from CM029018.1 coordinate 120,606,987, forward strand.
AAATGAGAACATAGCAGGGACTAGTCGGGGAACGGAGTGACGATCCAGATGATAGCATTAGTAGTCCTCACTATTCTATGAAATAGTGTGATAATAAATGTATTGAGGACTTATTTTGAGTTTGAATATTGTCTAGAAGATAATATTTGTATTAAAACTCACAGCTCATGTTGTATATTTAAGTTTGTATTTGTATTCTGTACCATGTATCTGGCGACCCAAGATGGATGAGTATACCTATTTTGGGGGCGTCACAGTTGGTATCAGAGCTTAGGGATATGATCCCCGACTGAGATGTGAGATAAGAACTAGAAGGGGAGAGACGGGGAATTTTTTCGCTAGTATGACCTACCTATGTTTATTTGGTATTTAATTGGCCGGTCAGAGTTTAGGGATAATATGTGATATGTTAATTAACCCTTATTTTGTGGCAGTATTTGAAAATGGCATCTGAAAATGTTGAGATCAGCAATGAAGCACATGAGACCGTTGAGTCACCAATGATCAATACCTAGGATAATGTGCAATAGGAAGATAATAATCCTCAGGTAAATAATAATATCGATCAGATGATGAACGATAAGATGTTCAGAGGCTTTATGCAATTCATGCAACATCAGGCGAGAGAGACTCCTGTTCAAGATTCAGGTGAAAACACCGGTAACCCACGGTCGGTCACCGCTAAGCAGTTCAAGGAGCTGGGACCACCGGAGTTTTTGGGAAAGCCATAACCACTAAGGCGGAGACGTGGTTAAAGCAGATCACCAAGATATTTGATGTCTTGGGATGCTCCGAGGAGTAAAAGGTTCCCTTTTCCACCTTTATGTTGCGTGAAGAAGCAGATTACTGGTGAGAATCTGTAAAACGTACCCAGCCTGATGCACTCAAGATGTCTTGGGAGAACTTCCAAGAGTTGTTCAACGATAAGTACTTTCCTAAAAGTATTCGTCACATGAAGGAGGTGGAATTCATCAAGTTGGAGCAAAACAATATGACCGTGTCGCAATACGAGGCTAAATTTGCGGAGTTATCCCGGTTTGCTTCCCATTTGGTCGTTAATGAGGAGCGAATGACGCGAATGTTTCTAAGAGGTTTGGAACCCGATATACGTCAATACCTCATTTCTCACAAATTGTATTTGTATTTATATGTTGTAAATAGGGCTCAGTTATTGGAGCGCGATAATGAGTCAGCATAACCAAAAGGCAACGACCAACAACGCGATAATAATCATACCGGTGGCAACGGCCACCGGAACAATGATAAACCATCGTGGGGGAAATTATCATGCCAAGAATGGTAACCACTTCGGTGGTAATCATGGCCAAGATAATAGGAGTGGAAATTTCATGAAGAGAAGGTTCAACAACGATAGAAAGACAGCAGCACCAACATCCGTTTTCAAGGAAGGAGAACGACCGTCAGTTAGATGCTATAGATGAGGAGAGGAGGGACATATAAGTCCAAAATGTTCACAGCCTTCCAAGGTATGTTTTAGTTGTGGAAAAGACGGTCACATAGCTCAATTTTATCTTGTAGCAAAATCAAGTCCAGCTGGGACGGTGGCACCAAAGGCGGATACAGACAAAACAAAGTCGGTGGTTTCAGGAAGAGCGTTTTTTGTGACTTCTCAAAAATCGAGTGACCCGAACGAAGTTAGCACGGGTTAGTTAATTATAAATTCTTGCGAAGTCTATACCTTATTAGATACTGGTTCTACCCATTCTTTTATCTCTCTTGCTTGCGCTCAATGTTTAAATTTAACTCTGGAGAAGTTAGACTTTGACTTATTGGTTAAAACTTCATTAGTAGAAGCCTTCATTACCTCTACTGTTTATAAATCTTGTTGATTCAAATCGACACTTTCACGTTACCTATCGATCTTATCTCTTTGAAAATACTTACCTTTGATGTGATTTTAGGAATCGATTGGTTAACTACTCATCAAGCTTTTCGTAAGGTGGTTAGCTTTCATATTCCTAACCAACCTGTTATACGAATTCAACCAACCAAACCACTAAAGTCAATCATTATCATATCAAGCTATAAGTAAAGAGCCCCGGTCCTTTCGTTGTTGACTTCTTTGTGTGGAATGCACAGAAGCCAGACTTTCCGTAGGGGATGTTGTGAATGACGATGGCAAGTTGATAGGTATCAATGTGACGTACTATCCAAGTCTTGGATGAGAGTCATAGTTTTGAATGATATTTCTATTGTTAATAAATTTCTTGATGTATTCCTGAAGACTTCTTGGCCTACCCCAGAGCGTGAAATCGAATTTTGTATTGACCCCAGTACAAAACACATTTCTAAAACTCTTAAATATTTCTTCAACCAAAATGAACGTATAATGCGCCAAAGACTCACCTATGGGGCCCACATGGGTTGCCCCATGGGTTTTTCTCACCCGGTGACCCATCAGTTCTATCCACTGGTCCGGTTCTTGGTTTGGACTTTGGTTTAATTAACTTTGGGCCTAACGTTGGGCTTGCATTATTAATCTTTGGGCCTTAACAAGTTTACACTTGGACTTGCCCAATTCCTACACAAATCCTACAAGTTCATTGCAATAGGATTAAAGCGTTTAACGTATAATTCTCGTATTCCTTACGTATACAAGTTCTTATAATCATTCGTTATATACATCATACTATCGTTCGTATATACTAGTACAATACTTCGTATTATACTCGTATTTATTACTTCGTATAATACTTGCTTATTATACGATCATCATTTATTCAATCTTTAATTTCCTTAACATTCTCAACTTAATATGCAGGTAAAAACTGTGTTTGTCATAATTAAATTATCATTACATAATCCATCCTCCCTTATTATTCTATCATTACGCATTTTTCGGAAGTTCAAAAATAATTTCCGAGCAGAAATTGATGAATAGTATTTTTCAAAAAATTTCTCGAAAAGCTTTTATTTTCGTCTTGAAAATTCAAACACCTTAATTCTACCACATAGCCAGAATACTACGATATTACAACACTTTTAGGTTATAGAATAACTTTCATCTTGCTTACTCAATATAATAACATATATTATAATTTTATTCATTATTTAATCAAATAAAATTATTTTAGAAATAATCCAATTTTCTCGATCGTTGCACACTTCATACATGATGTCCCACAAGAACTATAGCTCAAATCTCGAGTGACTACTACACAAGACAGTACACCGGATAGAACTTGAAGACTTAAAGATCTGGTCATGGACCCATCTTCCCAACTTCGTACTGTGACGCCCCCAAATCCAGGTCCCTTCGAACCCCGAATCCGGTCCGCCACGATACAACTATCGTCAAACTATTATATCTTTTATTCATAACTTGATGAATATAACTTTGCTTATTACAGTTTAGAATATAAATTCTTTCCATTTCCAGGATCTGTATAATGACCCCAAACTTTTATAAGTTGCAAGTCCTGGTCATTTACTATTCCTGTCTTCCATCATATTCAATGTTATAAAAATATGTGGAATAATTTAAACTTTTTCATTCTCCTTTGAAAAAAAATCTTTTATTGAGTTCTTAACTTGAATCAATTACATATCCTTGAATCAAATTATGTTATGATTCATTCTATTCGAATTACTGTATAAATTTTTCCATCTCGATTCGAATTCCTCTATGTATCACATAGTACAACTTTATAACTTAACATGTATTACACATCATAAACTACCATCATGTACATCTCTTAAAACCCAAACATGGTTCAAGAGCATACATTTAAATAAATAAATCAATCTCCTTCGATACTATTGAACTCTATCAATCAAGTAGCACGTAATCTTTACCGTGAGTCTTTAACCTGCAAAATGGTTATTTGCAAGGGTGAGCTCGACAGCCCAACAATTCTAACAGTTTTCATGCATCACATAGCATATAATAACATACTCAGTTCATGCATTCATAATCAATTAATATTTACTATGCATGTTACTTCTCACATAACAGGCATAGTGATTTACTTCACAAACATATCATCAAAGATCAACATTCAAATTTCATACATATCTCATATGCATTTCATATATATACATCAACATTCTCATTGTATAATATAGCTCAACTAACAGTTATCGAATTCAAATAACAAATAGGAACTGAAAGACTTGCCTGGCTCGTAGTTTATCAACTACGACTTAACTACTTATAGTTATCTGCACTTCGCGTATTCCTACACAGATATATAATCATGGATTCATATCCATCAGTCATACATTTTATACGCTCTTAATATAATAATAAATATTACACCATTTCCTAACTAGGTTTATAAAACCTTTATTTCACTTTCTCATAATACTCTTAGAATAGCTAGGTATGTATTGTATACCTTAGTTACACATGCTTAATATCAACATTCATAAACCTTTATCACACACTTGACTAGTTATGTGTTTATTACACATCTAAAACTCATAGATGCATGATCCACATTATTCTTACGTTATGCAAAACTTAATAAAACTTAACCAATCTGAGTTGTATATAGCTATTACATGCTCATATGCTTAAAGCATCATTTATGTCAAGTATTATAACTTTAGACATTCATACACATATGCTTTAAGGTCTAGATCAAAGTTAAAATAATCAGGCATCACTGCCCTGTGGCGCAACTGTGCTGCAATTTGGCCTGAGATGGGCGCAGCTGCGCCGTCCCCTGGCTAGACCAAAGTTGAATATTTATTTTCTGGTTTCATCTGAGTTCTTAGCATACATGACTGTTAACACATAACTTATCCACATGTTAAGAGGTCTTAGCCCAAGTTGGGTGTCTCTTGTGTTTACTTTAAGTTATTTTTGCACTTTAAAGACTTATTTGAAAATTTCCAACAAGGCTAAGTAGGTTCATGCATAAGGAATGAATTGCATTAACCATTCCATCATGTAAGGATGTTAGACACCTATAACGCTTATGCTCGCATTTAATCAACTCAATTAATCATAGTTAGTATAGTTTATCATTCAGAAACTCATTCAAAATCATACTAAAGCATTCCATTATGAGTAAGGTAATCTTAGATATATGTCATGTCTATTATCATGCTATTTTATATTTTTTAACTTAGAATAACATATTTTATCGTCAGGAGCACTACAATTGTGTATGTGCATGTCTGACGCCCTTCGATTGCATTTGAATACATAGAAGTCACAAAGATGGACATTTTTACCCCTTCTAATGACTTCAAGTTGAAAACTTAAAGAATTAAAGTTGTAGGTCTACTCGTTATCTTTTCGAATCATCCTGAATCGCCTCAATCGAAGTTCGTATGAAGAAGTTATGCCTAATTTACTACAGCAGGTCAAAACAGTCCTGCCTAACACTATTCCCGCGCAGATGCGCCCCAAATGGCCTTGGGGGCAGCGCAGCTGCACCCAAAATGGCCTTATGGGCAGTACAACTGCGTCCAATGATGCAAAATGGTTTCTCAGATTCTTATCTTCGCGATTTTTCAGACCAATTCTCCTTTCGATCTTCATAACGCGAGTTATACACATCCAAATTAGTCCATTTTTGATTCTATGAATTTGTAATTCATAGAACTACAACATACCAAAGAATAAATAATTTACATAAATATTAACTAACCCAAATATTAATCCAAAACTCATATTCATACTAAATTTTCATATTTGGACAAGTTTAGCTAATTTCATCACTACGGATTCGTTTCTAAACCAAATTGGTCCGTTTAACTTCCGTTGTTTTCGTATTTAACTGTATTATCAATATCTAACAACAATTCACATATTGCAATAAGTTTTAGTCATTAATTTTGTGACTCAAAAGCAAGTATTTCATTATACTTTCTAGTAATTGAAGAACTTTGAATTCAAGAACATATAAGTATACAAATATTACCTCTTGAAGCTTGAATTTGCTAACTATAGCTCTTTAAACCTCTGATTGCTCTCCAATTCTATTAACTCTCTATAGCTACTTCTCAGACGTCTCAACAAACGGGAAATGAGATGAATGAGTCTCTATTTATAGAGAATTCAATACTCAAGCAATTCATTTACACAATGTTTTGAACCGGCAGGGAGAAGGAGAAGCCAAAGGGCAATGAAGAGTTGGTAACCTACTCCCTCCTCCTCCATTCCTCTAGCCATCATCAGCTCTCGACTTTCATCAATAACAGTAGACTAGGCCAATGGCCTAACACACGGTTGATATATATTAGGGGCAATGAATATGGGACAAAAGCTTATAACTCAGCACTTTAGCAATTTGGCTCATCTAGTAAATTTTCATAGCTTAATATTGCTACATTATATAAAGTTATGGGTACATATATACAAATATATATGTACACCCACATAAGTACATTCATACTTTAAATATACACCAATACATAATATCATGTACCTCATGTACATTGGTTTAATTCAATTAATATTTTAATATATTTCAGTTGGGTACTCTCATCCCATTATTTTTCATAAAATTTATTATCTCAAATACACTCAATTATTATAATGATAATTATTATCAAATATCTATTAACTTTATTCCATACTTTTAAAATATACGTTTAATTGATTCACCATGAATCATTGTCACACAAGTCTCATTTATACTTGCTTAATAATTTACACTAGTCAAACTTATAGCCTTATATTATAACTATTCACATCACATTATGTTATTCTTAACATCTCATCTTATTTTTATACATGAAGCAAATTTTATTGCATTACTTTGTATGCTCTTACAACACATGTAATTGCACATAACAATTAATAATAATAATCATTAGTCCATCACATTACTTCATCATTTCCCCACTAATGCAATTGAACAAATCCTTACTCCATCATTATGCCACACTAGGCATATCCTACAAGCTTACGTTAAGCTCATTACCACATTTTAATATTCCTTTAATATAAAGTTTGTGTGACACATTTTACCTTAATACTAAATTATTTAGCTTACTTTAAATAATTGCACACTTGTAATATATATAACCTTTACACTTAGAATAATTAATATATATTCTATTAATTTATTTAAATTATACACTATACGTATAATTATTCGATTGTCCCAAGACAACTTCTTCCGTCTTTACATTTATCCATATATTAAGTGCTAATATAATCCCTCCATCTCTAACCAATATTCATTTATAATTATATTGGTTCTCTTCTTTTATTAATCACTTATCTTTCCAACATTAACCTTGTAATATATTAAAAACATCAAATATTAATTAACATATTTCTTTCATCCCCTTATACTAAACATATATATTAATTCACCGTCTTATATAAGTGAATCAGCTCTTTCTCATTCCACATTACTGCCACACAAGGCAATATAATATTCTATAATATAACTTGATTAACCAATATTCATTCTAGGTTAATAAACTAACGCGTATTCAAATCATGATTTGCTAACTTAATATATTCATGGACAACTTAATCATCCATTATGACTTTTATTAACCATATTCATGCATTGAAATTCAAATTTTACAAGCTTTCTCAGAACCTTCTATAGACCGGCGCAGCTGCGCTAGTCATAAGCTTGGAAGTGGCGCAGCTGCTGATAAGTAGGTTTTATATCTACTTATTGGATATCAATTCACGCGAACTATGCCCATCTCAAGTACATTTTAGTGTGTTTTTAGTTGCATTTCGTAATATTTTGCATTGCATGTACTGAGAACTCCTTTGGTGTAAACATGCAGGAAATGACATAGCTTGGCAATGGTAGATGGCATGAGGCTAAGGGAAGCATGACGCGAGGAACAATTGGAGATATGCAACTGAGGATCGATAAAGGAAGAGTGGCATGACAAAGAATCAATAGCAGCAGGACAAAGCAGTAGTAGCAGCAGCAGCAGAACACAGAATCAAAACTGCAGAAGTCCCGCGGTCTCGCGGCTAAATAGGCTTAAACACGCGCGCCCGCGCGATCACCCGGCTTGACCAGATTTTAAAGACGCGCGCCCGCGCGAGGAATACAAAGGGGAAGCGCGCGCCCGCGCGCAACATCTGAGGCTACTGATCTATTTTATTTTAATTTTTAAATTGGAAGAGTCGTAGTTGGTTAAAACAATTCTGGTTGGTACCAGACACATTTATTCATCAGTTTTTACGTGTTTTCATATTGGCAACTAGGGTTTACACTTTTAGAGAGTTCTATTTGAGAACCAAGCATAAACTCCTTATTCTCTACTTCTTCATTGGATTTTCAATCACTGTGGAAAAACTACTGTTATTTTGCTAGATTTTATTGAGGATTTAAACGTTACGTTTGGATTATAATCAGCAATTGGGTTTGATCGATTCTATCTTATCTTTTTCAATTGTTTATTATCCATGTATTGCTTTGATCCTATAATGGCTTTCAGTTCAGTCATGAACTAAACTCCATTATGGGATTTTAACAGATTTTAATACGTAGTCTAATTTATGGCCTGATTGCTGGACTGTTTTACGTATCATAAGGAATTTCTATCATGGTTGATTTGCATGCATGAATGATTGATCACCATTCATTTTATGTATGGAATTGAAAAATAACATGCAAGTGTGGTTGTAATCATGATAGCATGCGTATATGGGGTTGTTTTGCTTAGCTTTGTATTTCGTGATTCAGACAGACATATATTGTTTCACCGTATGAGTTAAATAAGAGCTTGTGCTTAAATTCAAGATGGCTGCACTTTCACATAGAAATATATTGGGGTTGGTTTTGCTGAAGATTACATGATGTCTATTGTATGTGGATGTTATGTGAGTAGGTCATAATACGTTGAAAAATGGTTATGTCTACATTAGTGCTTTTGGCTACTTTTCTGTGATATGTGAATCGTTATGCATGATGGTGGTAGTTAGATGAACTATTAAATGAAATTAGGATCCCATTATCTCCAGATTTGATTTATTACATTATTATTCTTATTTTAGATATTATTTGCATTTAGAGTAATTTACAATTATAAGCATTAGTTTAAGCATATAAAAATAGTGATTTAGTTGATGCATAATAGTTTAATTTAGACAACTTTATCTGTGGATCGATACTCAACTTACTCTGTATTGCTTGTTGACACATGTATGCATGCATGAGTTAGAGCTCTTTTGTTAAACTAAAAAAGAGGCAACAAGTTTTTGGCGCCGTTGTCGGGGAAAGGCATTTAAATTTTTATTATTATCATTAGTTTTAAGCTATATTTTATGACTTAGACAAATCTAATCTAATCTCATTTCTATTTTTGTTTTTGTTTTTGTTTCAGGTACTTGGATAAATTTTTATGCTTACGCGGTCATCCAATTCCGAATTAACACCTGCTCAAGACAACATAAACGGGAGAGGTTGGAAAGCGAGAGTGCATAGAAATTTGCAACCAGAGTTAGAGGGTACTACATCTAATATGGCAGCTGAGGGACAAGGAGAAGAGCAAAGAGAGGAGCATAGGGCTCTGAGAGAATATTCCATGCCTAATATTAATGGATTACAGTCTAGCATAGTCAGGCCAGCGATACCAGCTAATACATTTGAGATAAAATCGGGCACTATTCAAATGGTGCAGAATACGGTTCAGTTTGGGGGTGTTGCTACGGATGATCCTAATGAGCACCTGTTGAGTTTCATCGAGATATGTGATACTTTCAGATACAACGAGGTGACGGAGGATGCTATCAGACTTTGGTTGTTTTCGTTCTCATTGAGGGATAAAGAGAGAAGTTGGCTTCATTCTTTGCCTCCAGGATCTATAACTACATGGGAGGACCTAGCACAGAAGTTCTTAGCCAAGTTTTTCTCAATGGCTAAGATTACGAAAATGAGTACAACAATCTCTCAGTTCGAGCAACAACAGGGTGAATCTTTATATGAGGCCTGGGAGAGATACAAAGAGATGCTACGGAAGTGTCCGCACTATGGTATGCCAGATTGGATGGTGATCAACACATTCTATAATGGATTGGGATGGCAGTCGAGGCCGATTGTTGATGCAGCTACAGGAGGAGCATTATGGGCAAAGAGTTATGAGGAGGCCTATAACCTCATCGAAATAATGGCAGCAAATGATTTTCAGAACCCTACATCTCGGATGCCACAGCCCAAGGTTGCAGGTTTGTTGGAAGTGGATGTTATTACTCAGTTGTTAGCACAGATGGCAGCTATGGCGAAGAAACTAGATTCAATAGCAGAGAGCAAAGTGAAAATAGTTGCCTTCGTATGTGAGATTTGTGCGGGGACACACTCCACGAATCAATGTGCTATCAGCTCGGAGTCGGTACAGTATGTGGGAAATTACAGGAAAGACCAAGGACAGTTTCAGAACACCTATAACCCCAACAACCGCAATCATCCAAACTTCAGTTGGTCAAATAACCAAGGGCATCAGAAGAATCAACAATTTCAGTCACAGCCATCTCAACCACAGTTTACACCAAAACCACCGTTTCCACTGGGATTTTCTCAACAACAACAACATCATACTCCATCTGCACCTTAGCACGACGAGCTCTACAACTTTCATTCTTTAAGAATTGAGAAATAACGGACGTATGAAGGTCGAAATTGGGCTGGAAGTGACTGCTATGCTAATGGCCACCCAAATCAGTGAAGTTCAACGTCCGTTGGTACAAAGATCATAACTATTGCATCCGAACTCCGATTGGAATGATTCAAGATGTTTCGGAAAGCTAAGAAGAAGCTCTACAATATAATCCAAGTTCCAAGCCAATAATATGAAATAAACATGAAAGCCCAAACGTTGTCCGAATTGCTTTTCTTTGCGAGTTCATACCAATAGTTGCTCACATAGCTCCCAAGCGTATAATCTACAAAATGAACACAAAATGCATGAAAAGTAACTAAGAAACATGAGTTTAAGTAAATAATTCAAGTAACAGATACCGGATAAGTTGGTATAAAAACTACTTATCAAATACCCCCAAACTTAAACATTTGCTTGTCCTCAAGCAAAAATGCAAAACAACAATGTTATACAATGCAACTAATCTACATGCCTACGAATCCAGCAGTAATGACATAAACAAGTCTATTCAACCGGCCTTAGAAAAATCAAGTAAACACGATAATAAATCATATCAAAACAAATCATTAACTTCCCAATCAATCATCAAATCTTAGATCGTTATCACTAATATAGTGCGTGTGTGCTCCACAATAATGTTAATTGATATAAAATAAAATTTAACACATAACAAGTCTCTTTGAAGGCATCATACAGTGTAAACTCAAGAAATTCAAAAATAAGCTAGATCTAACTAAAATCAAATAATTACTAATATCGAGGGTCAACATGGGATACTTATGCTTTATTTTTCATCTACGGGGGCTTTTTGTTCTTATTTCCCGTTTTATTCATTTTTTTTCTTTTGGTTTATATATACATAGCTATGCAATGTCTTATTCCCTTAGGCTTTTTAATGCTACCCTAACGAGCTTTCGACCAACGACTCCCAGACCATTAAAACTTTAGGGCGCTAGGTGTAAAGACAATCCCCTCGAGCTTACTTACTCAAGTAACAAAGGCCACAAAACTAGACAAACACGCCACGGTGTTTATTCATTTTTTTTCTTTTTTTTATTTTTTTTCTTTTTTTTCTTTTTTTTATAACTTATATTCTCCCAAATATTCCCCCAAACGTAGATTCTTGTCTAACTTTAGCAATCACTACTTATTCTTGTCATTCTTTCATTCAAACTAGCATTATCCTTTAAAATCCCATTATATATCAATTTAAACTCAATCAATCAACAAGTTATTTTTACTGTGCTATCCTTATTATACCAGTTTCAAACAGAAAAAGACTCAATTCAGAACAAGAAATCACATCAAAGCTTTAATAGTCAGTACTATACTTGTCTACCCAATTACAATCTCATCATTGGCCAAAACAAACTGTAAATATCAAACAACTGGACTCATGCAAGATGTACTAAATGCTATATAAACATAGTAAATTGACTACTAATTTTTCAATTTTTCAAAAAAGATATTTTATTTCAAGAAACTGAATTTAAAAACTAAATGTAACTATACGAACTACAATATAAATAACTAACTATATGCAATACGACACTAAAATGCCCCCAAACTTAAACTAGACATCCTCAATGGCTGAAATAGAAAAAAGTAAAGTAGAGGACTTCCCTGAAAATATAGCAATCCTCCTCCTTGCCCGCTAAGTTTGGAGAATAGGTTAGGCACATGGAATAAATTGGGCACCACACTTGAATTTAACTTGAATAACCTTTTCATAATCTTTTGCATGTCCATTAAACTTCCAATACCTGCAATGAAGAGAGACAACATGGATTAGAATAGCACTTGGATTGGTAAGAGAACTTAATAAGTAAATTAATTCCTATCTACTAAATAAACTAGTAAAGCATATAAATATAAAAATTCCTGGGTTGCCTCCCAGTTAGCGCTTGAATTACAGTCTTTCAGCCTGACATTGTTTGGTCAACGCTATCTAATTCCTCTTCGATAATTGAGGAACCCTCCATCCATCAAAAATAATGTAACTTTTGGTAGGTTTCCATTTGTGATGGCCAATGCATCAAACTCACCTAGCATGCTCTGATTTGGTATGATCTCAATCAAGAACGTCCCACAACTAGGTGTTTTCTCCATTGTGTATGTGATCACTTTTGGGCATGGAAGCTTGTCATACACAATGGGCTCTTCGTCTATCTTCTCTTTCTCGTCCCACCATGGATTCAAAATTGTACTCCCTCTTATGTCATCAAGAACTTCACCGACGACATGACTACCAAGTGGGCATAATTTTGTAAATCTGACTGACTCTTTGATCTTTGGTGGAGACCCATTTAGATCTTCGTCGACCTCTATTTAATTATCCCCAATTATCTCCACACTCCTGATATCTTGTGGCTCATCCAGACGCAGATTTGGTTTGGGTTCTCCGTCAATTTCGTCATCCATGTCATAAAGCCAAGTGTTTGGAGGAAGGTTGCTTACGGCTTTGGTCATATGCTCTATCTGATCCGCAAGATTTTGCATTGACCTCGCTTGATTACTCATCTTCTCCTCATCTGCTATGAGCTTGGACAATAATTTCCCCAGCCTTGAATTTTCTGTTTCAGTCTCGAAAGCCATGCTCTGAGGACCATTGGTTGAGGTAGTGACGAGTTGTTCCATCCGATTATTAAAATTTTGAGTTGACAGCTCTTGGCTAATCCTCATCTCCTCTAGGTTTGTTATGCCCTTCAATATTATATCCCTCATATTTGGATTTTCTTCTTGTGGCAATGGAGGTGGACATGAAAATTTCGGTGTGTATGATGGATTTGGAGTGTAATATTGGTCACCATAAATGTAGCTCCCTGAAGAATCCGGGTGATACCCCCAATCTCAGTGATACTTAGGCTCAGCATTATTGTTGAGGTAATCACCACTATATGGTACCGGCTCAAAACTGACGGTGCATTGATGACTCAGATGATTTTCAGCACAATAATCACAAGTAACCGCCACACTTTGACGACGTTGTGCTACAAAAGCGTCCAACTTCCTCGAAAGTGTCTCAATCTGTGCTGACAATGTAAAAAATGCATTGAGTCCATCAATTCTTGTGTCCCTTGGTGGAGTCATATTTGTGTATGGCCATTGATAATTGCATCCATCCATGGTACCTGAAAAGAAAGAAAAATAGGGAGAGAATTAAATAAAAAGAAAACAAAATGTTTAAATTAAGACTAATTTGATTGAAGCTAATATTGGCAAAAAATATTAAACTAATTCCCCAGCAACAGCGCCAAAAACTTGTTGGGTAAAATCTAATTACGCACAACACGCAAGTATACGTGGTCAACAAGTAATAAAGTAAAAGTAGAGTATTGTTCTCACAAGGAATTGTTTAATAAAAATCACCAAGTACTAACCCGTAACCAACTCAATCTTATTTAAACGAATGAATTTTAAATTATATAAATTAAATTATTTAATTATACTAATTCTAATTACCACTAATTAAAAATCAGATTACGGATATTTAAGATCACAACTTCACTTATTGCTTCATTTAAGTTAACACATTCCTCATCAATTATTTTTTATCATGAATTGTTATTCAAGATCACAAAAGTAGATAAAACCGCCTCTCGATGCATAATACACATACTCACTTAAATCCACATATGATAGAATTAAGCAAGACACCCTAATTAACTAATCCATTATATCTCTATGTGAATTACAATTAAAAAGGATTTAAAGCACAAGTTCTCTATAATATTACATATGGTGTAAAGGCATATCTCTATCCTAAACACGAATCATGAATTCCATCTATGTAGAAATCATAAACACATGCTATCATGATCAGATCTAAATCTAAACGTCATCTCTCAAGTTCATATAGATTATCACGGTAATTGATGGCCAATCAATTAAACAATCAAGTCCAAATCACAATAGACAATCCTCACGATAGAACATAATAATTGATAGCAAAGCATATTAAAATAAATTACACAATAAGATCCATTGTAATCTCAAACAAAGAATTAATTCATTGAATTAAAACTAAGAATCCACACTTGAATACACATTAAAAGATAACAATAAGATTAAGAAAGAGAAGTGAATCTGTTGTCGATAAATTCGTCCTCCGTCTCGTTCTTGATCTGGATCTCCAATGGCACCCAAGTGCTTCAATCTCCAAATCTCATCAGAACTAGTGTTTTCTCCTATTCTACTCTAATCTAATCTAATGGAATCCTCCTTCTCATCTAATATATATCCTCTCTTTTATGCCTCTCATCATGTATTTATAGGTTACAAGTCTAATTTTTAGCTTAGGAACAAACCCAATCCAATATAGAGTCAAAAAGGTATCAAAATTCGACCCCAAACGCGTCAAAAACTTGTTCTGGCCCGTACCCCAGCCATGGGGGGGTTTCCTTCACAAAAAGCCTGCCTCGGCTGGCTATGGCACTATTTTACAGTTGGTACCCCCGCCCCAGCGGGGGTTTTATACATAGAAAGCCCGCCCCGGCGTGCATCCTATTTTTGCTACAGCGTCCTCTGGTAAAATGACCATAAATTTTGATTTGGGAAGAGTTACGAGGCCCGGCACCTATCAAATCGAAGATATCAACAAGCTCTACAACTTTCATTCTTTAAGAATTGAGAAATAACGGACGGATGAAGGTCGAAATTGGGGTGTAAGTGACTGCTATGAAAATGGCCACCCAAAACAGTGAAGTTCAACATCCGTTGGTACAAAGATCATAACTCTTGCATCTGAACTCCGATTGGAATGATTCAAGATATTCTCGAAAGCTAAGAAGAAGCTCTACAATATAATCCAAGTTTCAAGCCAAGAACATGAAATAAACAAGAAAGCCCAAACGATGTCCGAATTGCTTTTCTTTGCGATTTCATACCAATAGTCACTCACACAGCTACCAAGTATATAATCTACAAAATAAACACAAAATACATGAGAAGTAACTAAGAAACATGATTTTAAGCAACTAATTCACGTAATAGATATTGGATAAGTAGGTATAAAACCTACTTATCACCCCTTCATCGGGGAAGTACGTTTCCAAGGGTTTGAAGTCCCCTGAAGGTGCGGTGGCCAGTTGATCCACAATTCCTTGTCCTTTTACGGACTTTTGTATCACGTAGACGATGTTAAATTATTGTAGGATCAACTGCCATCTGGACAGCCGACAATTCAGCATGAGTTTACTGAACACGTACTTAAAAGGATCCACACAGGATATTAGATGGGTTGTGTGACCATGGAAGTAATGTTGTAACCTCATGGAAGCCCATGCTAAAGCACAACAAGTCTTCTCAATCAGAGTGTACTTATGTTCACTGCTACTGAATCTTTAGCTGAGGTAGTAGATAGCTCGCTCTTGGCCTCTATTGTCTTTCTGTCTCAGCATGCAGCCCATGACATTGTCACTTATGGACAGGTATATGAATAGGGGAACATCATCCCTGGGTTGTACCAAAATAGGAGTTTGACTAGCTGCTCTTTGATTGTAAGGAAGGCCTTCTAGCACTCATCATTCCACTTCATGAAGGAGTTCCTCCTTAACAATTGAAAAATAGGCTCACAGGTAGCTGTGAGGTGGGAAATGAACCTGCTGATAAAGTTGATTCTTCCCAAAAATCTCCGTATCTCCTTCTCTGTCTGAGGAATGGGCATTTCCATGATGGCCTAAATTTTGGTGGGATCCAGCTCAATCCCCTTGTGACTGACTAGGAATCCTAGCAACTTGCCTGATTTAACACCAAAGGCACACTTGGCTGGATTCAACTTCAACTTATACTTACGCAACCTGTTGAAGAGCTTTCTGAGATGGTCTAGGCGGTCTTCCTCCTTTTGGGACTTGACAATGATGTCATCTACATTGATTTCTATCTCCTTATGCATTAAATCATGGAAAAGAGCCATCATGGCTCGCTGGTAGGTAGCTCCGGCATTGATGAGACAGAATGACAACCGTCTATAGCAAAAGGTTCCCCAAAGTGTGATGAATGCATTTTTCTCACGATCATCTTCAGCAACCATGATTTGATGATACCCCGCGAAGAAATCAGCAAAGGAGTACATGTTGTATTGAGCAGTATTGTCAATGAGAATGTGGATAAATGGCACGGGAAACCTATCTTTAAGGCAAGCTTTATTCAGATCCCGGTAATCCACTTAAACTTGTACCTTTCCTCCTAGTTTAGGTATGGGAACTATGTTTAATAGCCATTCAGGGTATGTAGACACCATGATGATGCCTGCTTGAAATTGTTTCATAATTTCCTCTTTAACCTTTAAACTCCACTCAGGTTTTAATCGCCTGAGCTTCTGCCTGACTGGCTTGAATTCCTCTTTGATGGGGAGGCGATGGATGACAATGTCAGTGGACAAACCCACCATGACATCATGAGACCACGCAAACACATCCTGGAATTAGGTTAATAGTGTAACCATGTCATTCCTTTGGTTTGGAGTGAGGTCTGTACCAATCTGGATTAGTTTTGGGCTTTCTAAGGTTCCGAGGTTGAAGGAGGTGGTTTGATTAAGGTTGGGTTTAGGTTTGTCTTCGACCCATTCTTTGATCTCCTGAGGTATTTCAATGTCCTCTTGTATCTCCATCAAGTCTGAGTCCAACTTTCCATCAAAGTTACAATCCTTGTGGAGAAAAGGCACCTTATCAGCAAGTATAGGCACATCTAAATTCAGAGTCCTCAAACAAAATATGCTTTCACTTAATATATGAAATTGTTCAATCATACAAAATGTTAGCATGTACTGACAAAATAACTACTAATACTGTACAGAAAAGTAAGCATTTATTATTATCTACAGGGCAGAAGGAATTTATGCCCGCTTTACCCTTGTCAACTAATGAAAAGAGTGTTGCTCCAATATTTAAGGGTAAAGTCCTGATGGACTGCAATGATGGAGGGGCTGTCATCGTCCTCCTTCTCCCGAATAATGACCATTACATCTGGACAATCATCGTTTGGAGTGTATCTATTTGTGTGCTCATCATGGATAATGATGCGTATGTTTGACATCATCCTGGCGATGTCTTATTTATGTCTCTGTTCCTCTTCTTCCACTTCTGGATCTGGAACTAAGACTTCTTTCCCCTTTACCGGTATCGGTTTAGGAAATAACATAGCCATTACATGGGTAGGCACCTTTACCGTAGACCGTGCAGGCTTAGGAACTGTAGGTGGAAACAATCACCGTGTGGCTAAAGTTGAAGGAATCTGTTTGTGCTTATGAGGATTCCTGCGACTGGAACTAGCAATATAGCCTAGTCCGGTTGTCCCTGTTTGATTGGGAACTTGAATGGGGAGCTTGATGCCCTGATAATCTTTGCCCAAATCTTGTCCAGGTTGATAACCCAATGTCATCATTTCTTGAGTGGCCGACATTACTTCGGCAAAAATATGGGGTATGATAAGTGGCGCCCCAATAGGATGGTAATGAGTGTTGCTTACCTCCATGGCATGAAAACTTACCGGCTCAACTTCTGAATTGAAGCTGATGAGTGGTATGTCACCTTGTTTAGGACATTCTGGCTCAGCATCGACAATGACTAGGCTATTATTAATAATGTATTTAAGTTGTTGGTGAAGAGTGGAGGGGACGGCTCCGGCCATATAAATCCACGGTCTTCCCAAAAGTAGGTTATATCCTGTGTCTATTTTGAGAACGTGAAAAGACACGCATAATATATGTGGACCAATCTCTACTGGTAGCTCAATCTCTCCAACAAAGTTTCGTCGGGATCCATTAAAAGCTTTGATAACCGTATGGCTGCTTCGAATCCAATTGAGATTGATGTTCATCTTCACCAAAGTGGCATAAGGACAGATATTCAAAGATGATCCTCCGTCTATCAAGATTCCTCCCACCATATATCTGGAAGATACAGTGGATTATTCTTCAACACTGCAACAGTTATGTGAGATGTGGATCCTTCAGCCCCTCCATAATTCCATGGAACTTTTTGTAGGCTAACAATAAGATATTGTGGTCTGCATAGCAAGATAATTAACTTTGGTGCAGCCACTTGCAAAGGATTGTCAACACCCTTAAGTTGAATTGGTTGGATTATATGTGAGGGAGTAGCTGCATCTGTCTCAGAAGATATGACTGCTACGACTTCCTTCCACTTTGTAGGAAATACATCCCCACTCTCTAGTACTATAGCATCATCGTCTGCCATTTGCAGGACACCGCTGTCAATTAAATTCTGAATAAGGTGGCAGAGTGCCTAGCATTCTTCTGTGCTGTGACCGCGAGATTGGGAGTGATACTGGCACACCCCATTGAAATCAAACCATCTTAAACGCGGGCTAATTGGAGGTAGCAGAGATGTTATTCTTCCTTCATTTATCAGCATCTACAGTATTTCTTCCATCGGTTGGCCTAGGTATGTAAATTCCATTTTGTTGGCAAAATCCCGACGGGCTTTGACATTTGCTCTTTTTATAATTTTACCCTCCAGTGTTTCATTTGCTGGAGTACGTGGTGGAGTGTTTGTAATAAAAGGAACGACACTAGACTGCTCTTGACCAAATAATTGGCATGTGACTTGGTGCTGATGGACCACCAGTTCTGCCAATTAGTTAAGTTGCTCACGCAGAGCATTCATTTTTTATTCCATCATAAACTGGAACTTTGCATAGTCCCACTTATCAGCATTATCCTTGCTGGTCTGGGAAGATCCACCATTAAAATTGGAACTCTGTCCACTGCTCTAACTAATCATGTTGACCTCTTCTTCTTTGTGTTGAGGAAGAGGGTTGTCTTGCACATGTGGTTGATCGGGCTTGGTGACCTCAATCTCACCGCTGTCTATTAAATCTTGGATCTTGTGTTTCAAGGCCCAACAATCATGAGTATCATGTCCCGGAACCCTGGCATGATAAGCACACTTTTGAGTGGCATTAAAACCCTTCCCATTCGGGTTTGCTGGTGGAAGAAGATTAGTAATTTTCTTCTGAGTGGTCAGAAGATTGAGAATGTTCTCGAGTGAGTCCCCTAGGGGTGTGAACACTCGAGTGCATCTGACTTCTCCACCTTTAGGAAATGGAGGGTTTAAAGATTGTGCTTGGAATGGGGAGTAATTTCTCCTTTGGATAGGCGTATTCTGACCGCCTTTATGACCTTGTAGTATCAAGGAAACATCCTCCTCTTTCTTTTTATGGACCCTTCGGGGGTTGTTTTCATGATTTTTGGACTGGATGTGCTCAGCGACAGCTTTGAGGGTAGCTAGGTCTTGAATCTTTCCTGACTTCAATCCCATCTCAGCCATCTCCCCATGTTTAATCATTTCAGAGAATGGTTTGCCAATACCAGCTAAGATTCTCTCATAGAAAGGAGTTTCTTATATGTCTATGAAGGTTATCACCATCTCAGACTCATTCATAGAGGGAACAACTTGAGCAGCAAGGCGCCTCCACCTTTGAGCATATTCTCTGAAAGATTCATTGGTTTGTTTCGTGACTTTAGTAATTTGGTACCAGTCAGGGGCCATCTGTGACTAGAAGTTGTACTGAGTAAGGAAGGCATGAGCTAGCTCTTCTCAGCTATGTATCTTGTAGTTGTCTAGTCTGGTATACCACGATCGGGCTTCTCCAGTCAGACTCTTTTGGAACAGCTGCATCCTGAGCTTCTCATCCTTGGCATAAGATCCGAGTTCTCCAATGAATACCTTCAAATGTGTGTAAGGGTCTCCTAACCCGTCATATTTTTCAAAGTCAGGAGTCTTGAACTTCTCTGGATAATGCACACCCAGGAATATACAAAGTTCGGCATATGAAACACTCACATGTGCTCCAATCCCTTTGATAGAACGGATGGTCTCTTCCATTTGAAGGACTTTCTTTTTGATATCACATATGTCTAGATCTTCTTTGGGATGGGTGGTATCATGAATTTTGTTGGTTGTATCCAACTGAGCATCAGGTATGGGAGCTTCTTTGTCCGTACCTTGTGTTCCTCCATGTGCAGAGGATTCAGTATGTGTGGGTAACCATGTACCCTGAGTAGATTGGTGTAGTTCTTTAAGCAGAACAACCAAATCTGTGATTTGTTTACTTAATCCGTCGAATTCTTTGCGAGAGACAGGATTAAGATTAGTCTAGTCAGATGAAGACATAATTGGCTGTAGGCTCGTGGCCTTTTTGGACTTTGACCTGGTAATAGGTCTGATTGTTTTCCTGCGAAAAACTGACGTAGTTTAGTTTTAGGGAATGTATAAATGTTGACATCCTATATGATGTATCCATTTTAGGAATATTTATCCTGTGAAATGGATGTTAGCTGTTTGTAATATAGGATAGCATGTTAATATTTGTAAAATATGCATGTACACATATTTCTTCATATTTCCCATTACATGGAGATCAATATGGATTGAAATTACAAGCAATTGAAATTACGAGTAATTTGAACTGGGAAAGCATGAAGAAACTTCCCTCCGTGTTTTGGTTTATCAGAGGCTAACCTATCTTAGGCTACTCTCGCGGCTTTTTGGCATGAAGGTTCCCAAATCATCGCAATTTACTCGACGAGAAGTTAATCCGATCTTTCAACTAGAGCGAATTTGGGTGGTGCCTTTCCTGAGCCTCGTTGGAATTAGTCTTCCTACAAGTCCAGTAATCAAACACCGACAGGATAGCCTCCTGGTGGAGGAACCACACAACATACATTCA
Source organism: Panax notoginseng (assembly GCA_016801055.1). Lineage (NCBI taxonomy): Eukaryota > Viridiplantae > Streptophyta > Magnoliopsida > Apiales > Araliaceae > Panax > Panax notoginseng. The sequence continues at coordinate 120,628,236 of CM029018.1, forward strand.
CATACAACGTGTCTCACCGTTTATGAAAATGATGACATGTGCGAAGCACTAATTTCACAAGCAGATATAGTGTAAAGCATTAAGTACAGTAAGTAAATGCATTCATATACATCCATCAAATGTAAATGCAACATCCACACACAAGCATATAACAGTTTTGAAAAGCTTGTAATTGTGGCTTAAGTCTTCTTACTGGAGTCCCCAGCAGAGTCGCCACATGTCGACGTCGGAATTTTATTTGTCCCTTTTCTGCTCTTGTCTTTTGGTGTTCTCATGTTAGGTGAGATTTGATAGTAATAGTCGCCAGTTGGTTTTTTAAATGGTTGTACCAACACAACCTAGAAAAAGTTTGCACATTGACCCAGTGATGTGACATTACTTAACGGATCTGTGAATCTGAGATTCATTAGGGTCCGGGTACTTGGTTATGCGGAGGGAATGTGTTAGGCACCCCCCGACATCCGTGTTGTCATGGTGACCGCCACTTTTCTATTAAACTGTTATATGAATGTGTGTATGTGATAAATAAAAATATATTTATTACATGAATATTTACAAATAATTTTATTTTAGAATTATTGATCGTTATAAAGTATATTCTTATTATATAGTAGAAATGATTTTATTATTCATTTTCCATGAAAATATGATTATTATTATTATTTAAATAATATATGAAATTATTATTAAAAATATTATAATAACTATTGTATTATGTGAATTTATTCAAGATTAGTTAAGTCAATAATTTTAACTTAATTAATAATGTTATATGTGCAAGATAAATCAGATATGGAATCCAAACCCTAATTCTGGATTTGGAATAAGGAATGAGAATAATAATATTATATTAAATATAATATTATTTTGCAGTGCTATAAGTATATACTATATATGTGTATTGAAAATGGTTGGTCAATTATGGTGTAGCATGTCAAAACCCTAATATTAATTTGTTAAACCCTAGTTCAAAAGTTTAATACGAGTTTAAGACTGTATGGTAATTGTGTTATATGATTTATGGATTTTATGTTAATTAGAAAAACCCTAATTAATATTTAGAAACCCTAATTAACTAGAAACCCTAATTTCTAAATTAGTAAGCCTAATTTCTAAATTAGTAATCCTAATTGCTAATTGTAAGCCCTAATGCTAATTAGTGAATACTTAAACCTAATTATCATGTTTTATATAATTAGAAAATCTAAGTTAATTAATGAACCCTAATTTGAAAATTAAGAAACTAAATTTTCATTTTTAGCATAAATACAAAATTATAGAAAAATCATTGCACAAAACCTTAGGATTAAACCCTAAGGGTCAAACCCTAAGGGTTTGCCATGTTATAAAATTGCCATTAAAATTTTAAGGCTAACGACCTAAATGCTCTTTTTGTCACATTCTTGAATTGGTTGCTTGCAAATCTTGCCATATATTGGCAAGTCACCAACTCTAGATAATATCACATGCTCAAATCTCCAACCATCAGCCACCTATCTCAACCAACTTCATTACACATATATATATATATATATATATATATATCAACAGAAAGAAAAGTCATTTTTCAAGCCCATTTATTCACTAACACTCAACTCACTTCTCTCTCACCCAAACCCACGAAATCCTAAGGTGTTTTAGTCCCTAAATCAAGCCCCACTACCTCCACTAACAGATCAAAAGCTAGAATCAAGAAATTATTCAAAGGAGGTATAAACCTAAACCAAAAATCTGACCCTTGATCCTCTATTAAATGTTATGCTTTAGTGTTAAAACATGTTGTTTGTAGTGTATATTGATGATCTGGGTTGATAGATATTAGATCCATAACATCTATAGGCTCGGATTTGAAGTTTTTCAAAATCTGAAAAATATATTTTGTTTTGTCTGACAATGAATGTTAGACCTCATATCTCAGTGATTGTTAATTATTTTGTGTTTTGAAAGATTGTAGTTGTAGTATGCTATGAGATCTTTGATCTGGAACTTGAATCAAGGTCATAGCATGAACAGATTTCAAGTTATGGGTGGTCAAACCCCGTTGACCGACCATGACCGAACCAGATCTGGGTAACCCAGAACTTGCCCAGAAAACTCTGATAGCAAGTTCATGGGCCCAAATCTTTCATGTTTTTGTTATTTGATTCTGTTTGTTGTATCTAGGCTATAGTTTGGAATATGGACTTATGATTTAAGCTTTTAGAACACCTAAATGATTATCAGGCTTCAAGCAGTGTACGGTCAAACCATATAAGATGATCACGATTTTCGTTTTCTGGGTAACCCAGAAAACGTATGATCGTGATTTCTGACATGGGTTGACCGGTTAATATCTGGAGATTTCGTTGTTGTTATGATAATTTTATATAATAGATATGTACCTTGACATGTTGGCTACACACTGGATCCATTAAATCACAAAATGGATACAAGGATTACAAATTGTGGAAGCCCAAAGGTGGACAGTCGAATTGTTCTTCATTTCTGGGTAACCCAGAAATAAAGAACAGCTCTGACAATCACTTTGAAGACTTAGATCTCGTTGGTGTTATGCTATTTGGCCATGTTTGTAGTGGGATCGTATAGTATTACATTAGTACTACAATATATAACCATTAGCTTGCCCAGAAACATCACAAATTGAAACTTAATGTTGGTCAAACATGCTGCCTCGATACTGGCGTATAAATGTTCTTGAGCCTCAAGAACACCTAAGGCGACAGATTCTGTCGCTAAAGGCTATAGCGACAGGTATATTCTTTTTATTTATTTTAATTTTCAAAAATTATTTAAAAATAGAAATTAATTATTAAAAATTCTAAAAATAGTTTTAAAAATTATTTTAAGTTATAAAAATTAACTTTAAATAATTTGACATATTTTTCATAAATATTAATATTTATTTAGATATTATTGATATTTAATTTATTTAATAAATGTATTAAATAAATTAATTAAAAATGATTTTATTATATTAAAAATCATCTTAAATGATAAAAAAGTATTTAATAATATTTTAAGTTATAAAATATAACTTTTAATATTTTAAGACAAATTTCATTAATTATTTAATATTAATGATATTAGATTTATTTAACAATTATATTAAATAAATTAATTAAAAATAATTTTAATATTATAAAAATCATTTTAAATGAAAATAAATAGTTTAAAAATATTTTAAGTTATAAAATATAACTTTTAATATTTGAAGCTAAATTTCATTAATAATTTAATATTAAATGATATTAGAGTTATTTAATAATAATATTAAATAAATAATTTAAAAATCATTTAAAAAGGAAATAAATGAATTAAAAATATTTTAAGTTATAATTAATGACTTTTAATATTTTAATAAATAATACAATAATAATTAAATATTAATGATAATTATTTAAAAATGATTTTAAAATGTTTTAAAAAATCATTTAAGGATAATAAAAATGTTTTAAAAATATTTTGAGTTATTATAAATAACTTTAATATTTTGGAAATGGTTTCATTAATAATTTAATATTAATTAAATATTAATGATAATAGAATTATTTAGTATTTAAATCATTTAAAAATGATTTCAGTGCTTGAAAAATCATGATAAATTATAATAATTATATAAAAATTATTATAAGGCTATGAAAAAATAATATGACGGATATTTAAATTATTTAATCGAATATTGAATTATAGAATAGAGTTTTATACTCGATAATTACCCGATAAAGCCATCGGTACACCGAAATATTTCAGAAATTGATTTGGACTTAGATAATTTGATTAGATATGTATTTGTTTACGATCAAATGACTGTTAAACATATGTGATAATGTGATTAGGTTATGTGCTGACTGAAAATAGCAGTACTATGGGTTATAATATATTGTTCTAATCGAACAAATGATCTTATTAATAATAGGTTTCGATATAAAAGATAAAACTAAGTTGCGTTATTGTAAGCAGCAGACCAGACAAGTATCCTAACTTTGCATTTACTTTATGCAATGGACATGAGTAAGAAAGTTTCTGAATTATATTATCATTGTGCCAGATTATTAATTATATAGTTATCAATTTTGTATCCAATCATTTGTATTCATATAAGTTCTTAAATTATCTGATCATTGTTTATCAACATAGTATTATTATATAATCCAGATATTTATTCTGTTCGTTAATTTCTAAATATGGTTATACAAGTGTCCTCACTTGGATAATTATTATATTTTATCACATGTTGATACATACTAGTTAGTTTCCTGTATGTATACATTGACTTAAAAATAGTATAAGCTATTTGATTCATCTAGACATAGACTTAAAAAATATTATTGAACAAGATAGAACTTTATTGTATCCAACCGAATTATTTTGGTTCGGATTCCCGACTAAGTATGAACATCCCATACATGGGAAACTTTTGTGCGCCAAAGGCGGATAAGATGAACGATAATCTCGTTCTTGCATGTAGTATTGATCAATACAGGGCATAATGGGCTGATCACCCCCGTGCCTGTAAGTTATGACGGTTTGCATATGAAGTTCTGTTTAACCTTTTTGAAAATAGAAAACAATGTTCATAGTCTGTCGACTGATCTCCATTTATAGTCAATACATAGTTTCAAAATTTGAAATAGAATTGTTATGTTTCAGCTTACTTCACAACTATTGATTCGTTGTACAAGTGTCATTCAAAGAAAACATTTAATCCTTTCAGCTAATATTTATTGTTGATATTACTTGTTGAGCAACCAAATGCTCATTCTTTCTTTAAATTTAAATGTTTTTAGCTAAGCATGATCAACCAGAAGGTTCAGGCAAGAACAAAGGGAAAGGAAAGCTGATCGAATAAGTTTATATTATCTTATGTAATAATTAGACTTTATTAATACAACGATATCTATTAATTATCATGTAATGAATGTTTAAAGGTCGCGTACCTGGGATTAGACTCTGATATATGTAAATTATGTTTGGTATTTATATTATTGTTATTATTATTAGTATTATTCTGCTTATAGAAATAGGTTCGTGAAGCACCGAGTTCGGGTTTCAAGTACCTGAATTTGGGGGCGTCACAGGTTGGTATCAGAGCTTTAGGGTTAGAAACCTTAGGTGGGATAGACCTTAGGCTATAATCTTAGAACAATGGGAAATGTTGAAACTATAAATAACTCATATAGAGTTTAAAAGGAGATGAATTGGATAAATTCATCGTCAAACAAAATAAAAGATAACTAATATAAAACTATTATTTGCTGTGTGTATATATTATATGCTAATCAAAATAATTTATATGTGTAGATGTCAGGTGAAAAATAATTAGGATACCCTAATATCGTAAAGAAAGAGCCAATATCAAAGCCAATAGCTGAAATAGAGACTCACAGTGAAGGCAACCTCAATGAGGTGGTTATTTTGGAAATTATAGAACCAGATCCGAAAATGGTAGTATTGACAGATAGTGATTCGGACACTAAAGTTGAAGTTGATCAAACATCAATGGAGGTGCAGAATCTGAGGAACAAGGTTTCTTATCTAGAAAAGCTATGGGAAATAGAAAAGTTGTTAAATAGTCAATTACGAAAGGCGTTAATAGAAACAATAGAAGAACAGGATAAGCTTAAAATCCAAATTGATCAGATGGGAGCCAAAAGCAACATATCGGGTGCAGCTCCGAGCAAGAAGGGGAGAAGAAAAATGAAAGACCATGACTTAGGAAATTCCAATAACAACCAAGGGAACTCTAACAAAGTAGAAAGGTGTACAACTGTAGCAAGAAACATGAAGGCTTATACAGAAAAGGGGAAAACATTTGCTACAATTACGGACATGAGGGACATATCTCTCCTCATTGTCCCAATCCTAAGCATGGCGTCTATTTTATCTGTGGAATAGAAGGTCATCTGGCGAAAGGTTGTCCAAGATCAAGAAAAAGGCATAGTAAATAGGTTGTATAGGTATTGTTTCAATGTATGTTCTAAGATAAGTATGTCTGTGTAATGTAATATTCTCAAACTTTTGTATAAGTTATAGCAGTAAATCCTGACTTTTGTGGTCACAAAGGGATAGGAGTATGTGTTATGTTATGTAAAGTATTTAAAATTGCTAAATGAATATGAATCTCTGTTTGAGTAATAAAACAAGTTTAATATATTAAACTTATACGATAAGGTTTAGAATGTAAGTTAATAAAGTATATATTATGTTTTATTTAACCAGATAATACCGCCAAGACTTCAAACTCGAAATCAAACGGCAGAAGAATCTATCAACAACGCTGGAGGACAACAACCAGACCTGATGCACAATTTTACAAACATGATAGCTTAGGCTATGCAACAGGGAATGCCAGCCGCAGGGAACCAGCCAGATAATAGATTGGCGAACTTCAAAGATTTTAAGGTTGTAGGATCGCCAGAATTCAGGGAAACAACTGATCCTATAGAAGCCCAGACTTGGGTAAAAGAGATAAAGAAGGCGTTCGTAATTGCTAGAGTAGATGAGGGGCAAAAGACCATTTTTGCAACTTATATGATGAGATGGGAGGCGAACTTTTCGTGGGAGGCAAATCAAGCGAGGGCAGGAGAAGGTGCAGTTACATAGGCTAGGTTTAAAACATTATTTTTCAAAAACTATCTCTCAGCTAGTATGCAGGCTAGGATGGAGGTAAAATTTATGGAGTTAGAGCAGGGGAACATGACAGTTGCGGTGTATGCCGTAAAGTTTAATGAGTTGGCTAGGTTCGCTCCGCATCAAGTTGATACGGAGGCTAGGAAGGCGAGAAGGTTTGAGCTGGGATTAAAATCCTGGCTCTACAACAAGGTGGCGGTGTTGCAGATTACTACATTTGTAGCACTCTTGGAAAAGGCTATCACAGCCAAGGAGGGAAGTGAGGCCATGAGCCTCTACAATAAGGAGAAAAGGAGCAAGGGTAAAGTCAAGGGAGCTATGAAGGTGGAAACTAATAGTGAGAGTAGAAGTGGAAATGGAAAGAGGACAGTGAATAATTTTGGGAACATTCAGGTCAAGCAAAAAGGTGTGAAGAAATAGGCTGTGTAGTGTAAGAATTGCTGGAAAAATCATTATGGTGAGTGTCTGAAAGGTAAATTTATTTGTTGTAAGTGCGGGTAGGAGGGACATATCTCTCCCACCTGCCCCAATCCAAGGATGAACAGTGGGTGTTTCAAGTGTGGGTCAATGGAGCATAAGGTGAAGGATTGTCCGAAAAGGAGAACGAAGGCAGGGAGTGTGACTACTGGGAAAGGCAGCGGGACTCTGGCGATCGCAGGACCAATTTCATCAAACAAGCTAACAAAATCAACTACAAGAGTCTTCAACATGACCGTTCAAGATACCGTGGCAGCTGGTGATGGAACTCCATGTATTATTCGTATAATTTTTATTTTTGTATATATGATTTCATTATATATAGTAAATTATTTTATAAAGAAATTTTGGAGGAATTCGAGTTCTTTTAGAAATTAAATTTCTGTTTAATCAGATAGACAAGTTTTATGTTGATTAATTAAAGATCAGTTCGATCGAATCTGATCGCGATCTACTTGAAATGACTATGTACGCTATTTACCCTAGTGTGTATAGCTTTTGAAACGGTAATTTCGGGGACAAAATCTTTATAAGGGATGGTGAATGTAAAAACCAGATATTTTCTATATAAATAAAAAAGAAATTTTGCATATAAATTTTATTTATTTTTTTAAAGGTGGGAATATGTATAAGACAAAGCATATGTATTTATGTGATAAATAAAAATATACTTATTACATGAATAATTACAAATAATTTTATTTTAGAATTATTGATCATTATAAAGTATATTCTTATTATATAGTAGAAATGATTTTATTATTCATTTTCCATGAAAATATGATTATTATATTATTTAAATAATATATGAAATGATTATTAGAATTATTATAATAACTATTGTATTATGTGAATTTATTCAAGATTAGTTAAGTTAATAATTTTTACGTAATTAATAATGTTATATGTGCAAGATAAATCAGATATGGAATCCAAACCCTAATTCTGAATTTGGAATAAGGAATGAGAATAATAATATTATATTAAATATAATATTATTTTACAGTGCTATAAGTATATACTGTATGTGTGTATTGAAAATGGTTGGTCAATTATGGTGTAATATATCAAAACCCTAATATTAATTTGTTAAACCCTAGTTCAAAAGTTAAATACGAGTTTAAGACTGTATGGTAATTGTGTTATATGATTTATAGATTTTATGTTAATTAGGAAAACCTTAATTAATATTTAGACATCCTAATTTCTAAATTAGTAAGCCTAATTGCTAATTGTAAGCCCTAATGCTAATTAGTGAATACTTAAACCTAATTATCATGTTTTATATAATTAGAAAACCTAAGTTAATTAATGAACCCTAATTTGGAAATTAAGAAACTAAATTTTCATTTTTAGCCTAAATACAAAATTCTAAAAAAAACATTGCATAAAGCTTTAGGGTTAAACCCTAAGGGTCAAACCCTAAGGGTTTGCCATGTTACAAAATTGCCATTAAAATTTCAAGGCTAATGACCTAAATGCCCTTTTGTCACATTCTTGAATTAGTTGCTTGCAAATCTTGACATATATTAGCAAGTCACCAACTCTAGATAATATCACATGCTCAAATCTCCAGCCATCAGCCACCTATCTCAGCCAACTTCATCACTACAAAAAAACGGGCCTTCAGCAACAACCAATTTTCGTTGCTAAAGGTGCCAAATTTCATTGCAAAAGGGTTTTGGCAACGACTTTACTGTCGTTGCGTCTTTCGTTGTGCAATGAGCGTTGATAATTGTTCCGCAACGAACATTTTTTTTCGTTGCAAAAAGTAATACATTTTGCAACGAAATTTGGCTTTCGTACAGAGACATCAATCCTTTAGCAACAAAATATATTATTACAGAATAACTAAAATTTCGTTACTGAAAACCCCATTTCGTTGCAAAAGCCTGCTAATTGGCAACGAAATGAACATTTTTTTTTTTGGAACGACCATGCATTTTCGTTGCAATTGACACCATTTTGCAACGACATTTTTCGTTGCAGTAAATTATGGAAATTGTTTCCTAAACTTGCTTTCGTTGTGGAATGTAAACTTTTTAGCAACGATTTTTGTTGTTGATTATATTATTTGGCAACAACATTATGCTGAATCAGTAATAAAAATGTTTGTTGCTGGTTATTTTTCAATAGTAACGAAAGTCGTCGATTAGCAACGACATTATATGTTGTCATTTCTTTATATGTGCAACGAAAGTTGATATGATTTGCAACGATAAAAAATGTTGCCTTTTATGTTAGTATTAGCAACAATATCCTCTCCGTTGTTATTAGGTTAATTTTTCGTTGCCAAATATTATATTTTTAATGCCATTAGCAACGAAAATTTGTTGCTAAATGTATAAAAAATTGTTGCTTTATTAAAACTTGTTCAATGCTTTGCTATCGAATTATATTGTTGCCAAATCAAAATTTGACATTCTTTGTGTGTACCTAGCTGGCTCAATGTCCCCATAGCAAATAATGGCAAAAAATAAAAAACTAAAATATTATTAACTTAATAAAATCATCCACTACATAATGATTCATTATCTTTACAATTAACCATCTAAAGCTACCACAGTTCTTCAATCAAAGTATATATCTACATATATATATATATATATATATATATATATATATATATATATATATATATATAGTGCACTTCATAATTTCGTCCATTGTCTTCCGTAAACGTAGCACGAAAATTTGATACCCAGTATTGTAAGGCAGGTCGTAGAAGCAGTCTTCCTGCACATATTTAAAAATAATAGCAAAGTCTGTAAAATAATAGCAAAGTCAAGAAAATGTTCTAAATTTACCCAAACTGCATTATTCAATAACTTATTACAAATGGAAGATGAAAAGATCAACCTATTTTAATCACTAAAAGAAAATATATATACAGAGCATAAAATGATGGTCATCATTAGAGCATATTTAATAAAGCTTTACCCTAGTCTGGATGGTGCTTAGACATATAGGATAGAGATGAAGGTCTTGTCCACATTCACAACATGTCTGCAAATAAGAACGAAAAAGAAAACTTGAAGATACACTCTAGTCATGTTCTCTAAAAATGAAAACCAAAAACCTTTTGACAGTGATACCTGATGTCCACAACCAAACACCATATCCCTAGGATTGGTAATGCAAATGGGACATAACTGTCACAAGGCAGACAAGAAATAGTTTACTATGATTCCCAACAATACATGAACATTCCAATACTAAATCCATTTTTCAAGTATACTGGATCACTCCAGTACTAAATATACGGGTAAAGTTTTATGTGCAAAAGTTGTGAGCGCATATCACTTACATGAACATCTAATGCAGCACTTGCAGGCTGACTCATGCCAACAGCTGCAGCCTGTCTATCTAAAGAAGGTGCACTCAGTTGGAAACTATTAGACTGTGAAGGTTTTGATGCTCCTCGAGAAGCCATACCATAATGAGGTGGAGGAAGAGCAATCATGTCTATAGCTTTTCCTTTCTGAACACTGATTGAGAAACGCAATTAAATTAAGAATTTTCCTAAAATAAAAATATTGTTGAACATTATGGTAAAATCACAAAAGCCAAGTTGAATTAGTACCTTAATATATTAAGCTCTAGTGTTGCTTTATATTGAGAAGTAATTTCCATCAAGGCTGAAAGTGCAAACTCTGCCTCTTTCCTGGATCGGTATAACAAAAACAAAGCATGCTCTGAAACAACGGTTTCAAGGTTCCTGCTACCTGCTAAAACTTGACTGGAAATTATCAAAGGCTCGAGTAGGTATGTTATCATCGAATTCTCTCATCATGTCCCATGCCCATCTCCAACACCAACTAAAATGATTGACAAGAGGTATTCACTGTAAAGTAAAAAAGAGCATTTCTCAGTATTTGGGCCACAAAATCATCCACCCATCAAAAGTCAATCTGAAAACTCACCTGGCTTTCACGATTGCCTCAACAATTTTCCTTTCTTGGGGGCTTAACTGGCTATGTTCAGTATCAACACGTCTTTTCACCTATCATACATTAGAGAATGAATAATTAAAGCAAACTCGTAGTTTAAACTCCAGTTTTATCCAAGTAAGCCAGTAAACACTTCAATGGTTCCTCTAACAAGTTACACCACACCTTATTCTTAGGAAAGAGAATAGCACACCAAAAGTCACATGAAGATGTTCGTAGAACTTATTTTGATGAGTAAAACACTAAGAAGCCAAAATGATGATACATTATAAAACTGTACAATATATGACTATGTAACAAAAAAAATGCATTTGATGACCTAAGAAGAATAGTATGCTTACTCAAATTAAATGTCTACATTGCTAGAATCCTATAATTCTATAAATGTTATGGCCAAAAAGAAGGGCTTAAATGTGAAAGCAGAACTAAGAAATCTAAAAAGGATATTTTAGTAGTTTGATACTAAAAATTCCATTATGTTCGATAAGATGATTGAAACATCACTTACTTGACAAATGCAAAAGTGGTGGTTTCTTGTCAATAGAACCATGGATCAGTAGACGTGTACAGAAATGTGTGTGTATACAAACATGTCTTTTTATAGGTAAGTGCACATATGTTATATTCAACATTCGTATAACTTCCTGTTATTCACGATCTACTATTTCATTAAATATATTTTGTTGTACATTTTATATGGCTTTCAAATCAGGTGTGCATTTGATATCAGGCAACCAAAAAAATGTGCCAAGATGAATATAGTGGTGAAGGCATTTAACTCCATCCATCACAATAGCAATTCCTCGCTTCTTTGATACTTCAAAAATGGTAAGTTTACTGTACAGTATCCTCCAATATCGCTGCTATGTGGTGTTGGAGTGCCTGCAGCTAGGATTTCACTGTAGTAGGTGTAGTAGCTTGGGGATGAACTAAAGAACCATGCACCAAGAATTCATCAAAAAGAGAAACATCAAGTCAGGCTCTACAAGAGCTTGTGCTTTTAAGCTAAATATTAAATGGAACCTGGAGTACTATGGTTTTATGATGTGAAATCAAAAGAGTTAATTACCTCATGGGGTTATGAGCGTTATTATCAGTACGTTGACTAGAAGGTGTGAATCTTAGTGTTTAAATGATCCCACTTTGGCTGGCACTCCATGACCTTAATTGATTCCAAGGACTCCTCACACTGTTATCAAAATCTTTGTCTTTGTGTGCTCCGATTTGTAAGTACATCCTTTTCCCAGAACTTCCCTTGCCGACGGGAACCTGTCCCTGATGGCATGGAAAGTGAGGTGGCATTGGAGATGGGAGGACCGATGTCATTGATATCTCTTCCTCAGACAGTACTGGGGGTTTCTTGCCAGTTAGAGCAAAATTAGCTAGTGCCTCAACTCCATGGTCAGACTGATCATATTCTTGTATCACATCAATAAGGTACTCGATTAAGTTTTCCCCCTTTGGGACTTTACGTCCCATTCACCCCAGATGCAAACTCACATCTTTGGGAGATCATTGGTACATGAGCTGATCTCAAGCCAAGATGATCAAATGGTCAAGAAGTAATTGGATTCGCGATGAAAGTTGGTGGATTGTTAGAATCACTGGGCTTCCAGAGCGCGCAATGTCATGGACTTTCTCTATGAACTTTGAGCACTGGTGGAGTCCAGACCTGATGTAGGCTCATCAAGGAAGAGTAACGACGGTCCATGGATGATGTCCACGCCAATTGAAACCCTACGACGCTCACCACCAGACACTCCTCGAGTTGCTTCATCGCCTATGTATGTATTTTGAGTTGACTACAATTTCAGCAGACAATAAATATCATGGTTAGTAATCATTAGCAGAACACTATATATAGCTTGAAACCTGCTAGAATTTTTTTAACTACCTAGTTATTTTTATCAATTTGTGCAAATGAAATTATTTAAAAGATCTTGAAATTTAGTTCAAAACTAGCCTATTCTTTTAGATATATAATTAATATTATATGAGTTTTTCAAAAGAATGTGGCAGCTAGTCTACTGCAGTCACTAAGCATTGTTGGTGTGCTAATTTCTTACCCCCAACCAAAGCTGCTCGATCAGCATGTCAATGCGTCACAACTTTTCAATCCTGGGGATAGACCCCAGCCAAAAATCAGCATCAAACATCAAAGTTTCATAAACTATAAGCATCGAAAACAGGCAATCATCTTGCATTATGTATGCAGAAGTTCTTTTGATCAAACTTGGGCTTACATCCATCCCATCCAAGGATACCCTACCCTTGAGACTCCCACTGGCAATCCGTCCAGCCAAACCATCCAGCAGAGTCGACTTCCCAGCACCACTAGGGCCCATAACCGCGGTAATGCTCCCTTTAGGTTCATAACCAGTAATCTTAAAAACATACAGGCATGAAAAGTATAAAAACATACAATCACAAAATCAATATATCAAGATAAAATTACCAATTTCACCAAAATCAACAGCTCGCCATCCTTCTCCCTTAATAACATTGATAAATATTCCAACACATATAGCAGAAGAAATGGAGAAACGGTATGTAGCAAACCAGGATACAATTGGCAACACCCCAGTAACTATTAGAGCAACCAAGTAGGCCATTGCCCAACCAAGGTAGACAGATGATGCATAAGGAGATGTGACACTGTTCTGGTCACCATTCCATCCTTTGTAGCCTAATTCTTCTAAAGGCTTTGCGGAAACTATTGTACCAAGAGCTAATACAGATCGAGTAAATATTGATATGCAGATGAAAAGTACAACACCCTGAAAGTAAATTATGGAAAGTAATCAGTAACAAACTAAGCACATAGATGAGAAAGGAAAAATAGTATGCTGCAAAAAATTTAATATGCTATATGGTTAAGAGATTAATGTAGTTAATAATATAGCACAACAGCATAAAACGAGTGACAACAAAAGCATCTTAAAGTGGGGGGAAACACCATCACGGGGAAAGGGAGAATGGGGTTGAGGTAGCTCTGAACTCTATTAAAACAAGTACACAAGTAAACACATTCTCTTCATTTTTATTTCATTAGTTTTACTTATAAATTGTCCCCTTGCCGAGCATCATTGATTAAGGATGTGACGAAAATCGTAAATACAAATGTATAACTTGTAGCCTTAGGATAAAAAGCATAAAGACAAGGAGCATAAGTCCCCAATAATGTACCTTTTAATGAAATAGCATATCCTATAGTTAAAACATATCATCAACTCTATGCGCAATTACCTAACTTCAAATTAATAAAAAAATATTAAAACACAAGCTTTTGTGGAATTCAATTCCTCAAATTTATCTTCAGTGTCATTTAAACTTCTTAGTTACAACAAATGTTCTATATTATATATTTTCATATAGTTGGGCCTATGGTTTTCATATCATAGCAAATCTGCTTCAAAATAATACCATCGATTAATAGTCCAAATAAAATCAAAAATCCTTTGTGGTACTTTGAATCTAGGTCCGATCCACAATTAGTTCACAAGTTATCAAAACAGTATCTTTTGAATCCAAACCAATAAAAAAAGAAAATTTTAAAATATTTACGAGTTAAAACTTCAGTTAACCAAGGAATAGGAAAAAAAATTAGTCCTTATCCTTGGATAATTCAAAATACAGTATCTTGGATCTGACATAGAAGAGGACTAAACAAAAGTTAGGGTTTTGAATAAGGAGTAGGGAATGCAAGAGTAGAAGATGATACCTTGAGTTGAGAAAGGAGTTTGGTACAAGTATTGAAATCGTTCCACATCATAGCAGCTTTGAATCGATCGAATAGTTGCGAGACCTCTGTCAGCTTTGGATCCATCCCTCTTTCACTCTATTTGCGACTCTTTCACTCTATTTTCTTATAAGTAGATGTATTTGCCTCCAGCAATTCCTCCTGGCATAACACTAGAAGCCCTTATGCGCGATCGATTTAGGAGGGGAGATCTTCGATCCGTGTTTTAGGAGGAGAGGAGCCGTGTTTTTTTTAAAACAAATGGGCCAAACGACGTCATTTTGATGTACTGGTAAAAAAAAAGTTTACAAGGTTGTGTAGTGTGTATAACCATTTTCACCATATATATATATATATATATATATATATATATATATATATATATATATATATATAACATTATTACTAAAAATATGAATTACAATAAATATTTTTCTATTTTCATATAAATATTAATATATAAAACCAAGACAATCAATCTTCAATTAAAAAACTCACCTAATCAACCCTTAATTAATTAAGAGTTAACTCGGTTAATTTCTCAACTCGCGTGTTAATTTTGTTGGAATTGTTCTATCGTTCAATCTTTCATCTCTTTATAGTAATATGTTATGCAAAAATGTATTTAAAAGTTTATATGAAATAACTTATTATAAAACAAATGTGGGTGCCCCGGGCAATGTGGGTCCCGCTGTCTCGCCGTACGTGAACTCAGACAACACGATGTTCGTTCGAACCTTCATAACTTTCATTCCGAGAGTCCGATGGAAGCGTGCCATACCATTCCAGAAAGCTCTTTCCGAGAGCTACGCAATGACAAACGATTTGCCCTTTTTTGATTCTGGAAAGATGGGTCCATGACCGAAATGGCATTTTCGAATTTCTGTCAGGCAGTCTGTTGAGCCGTTTTACGTAGTTTGCGCTCGAAAGTTAAGATATAGTTTTTGTGGGACTTCTTTTGAATTAATTTGAGTTAAAATGAGTGTATTTGATTTGAGTTGAAGTTGAGTTGGCAAAATGACTATTTTGCCCCTCCCGGGGTTATATCTGATTTTTGCACAGTTGTAGCGAAATTTTCCCAGAGTTATCACTAAGATTGTCATTTTGTTGACTCTACATGTCCTCAGGGTCATCTCTGAGGTTGGCTTGACGTCCCAGGGTTGACTCCGGGCATTATACTTGATCTCTCGGGGTTATCTCTAGGGTTGGAATCGACTTTCCCGGGGTTATCTCCGGGGTTGGAAACTGATTTTCCGCGGTTATCTTTGGGGTTAGAAACTGGATCTCCCGTGGCTATCTCTAGGGTTAGAATTGATGTAGTGGTTCTCTAGGGTTATCTCTAGAGTGTGAAAAAGACAATTTTGTCCTCCTTCATAGTTAGTAACAGGAAAATGAAATTTCGAGTGTCTACAGATGCCCCTCTTTATCATGTTCATGTAATGCAATGGAATGGACATGATAAAGATTGCAAGACACTTGAAATATGACAAGTTATTTATAATGATGCAAATAGCAATGTAATAAATGTTTATGATGAATGTTAACATATTTTCGTAAATCGCAGTTCGTAAATCGCACTTCTCATTTCGCATTTGGCAAAATTGCATTTCACAACTCGCACATCGCAACTCGCACATCGCATTTTGCATATCGTAAATCGTAATGTAATGCATGTTATGATGAATGTTAAAATGTTTTCATAAATTGCTTTACCTTTACCGATCATTGTTGATGCTTATGTTGGTGTTGACTCTAATGATTTGGTTTTTTTTGGTGTTGCCGATGCTTGTTTCAAGAAGATAAGTTGAGATGTTTTTTACATCGCTACTAGGGATGACGTTCTTAACTCATCAGACCTTACCGATGTATACGCTGGTAGTTTGCAACGATGCCAACCCTGCTGATCGCCAAACTGTTTCGGTTCCCACTCGAACGGTGGTATAAGAAGCTTTCATCGCTAAACTATTTTGATGTTGCGCTGAATTGATGCCAATGGTTTAGAATACCGGATCATCTTATACCTTTGCTGAAGTAATATCTAACGTTTTGCTTCACCAGACTCCGTGTGATGTTACACTCACCCTTTTTGAAGTGATTTGGAGTTTCCTTTTGCTGTTAGGTGCTTGTGCCCCATTTCCTTTAGCGTTTAATTTGTAACCCGGCTGAACTGATGACCCTAATGCTGCTGACATCCCTGGAGGGTGCAGCTCGTTCTTTCGCTGACCAGATTTAAACTTCGGTGTAGAGGCCTAGACTCGGGATGACTAGACATAGGTTAATATATTTGATGGTGTAGATTTTCTTCGCTAGACCTTTCGTCGTTGGCCTTCTGCTCTTGAGTTAAGAACTTTTTTGAGAATTTTCCCCTTCTTTCGTAGGGGCACGCTTATGTCGCCATGATTTCTTTCAGGAGTTCTCCCCTTTCTTTTGATGAGAGGCTTGATCCCGCCTTAAGCTCCTTCCATTTCTTGGAACTGGACAATGCCCTAGTCCTTTCGCATGTTGATGTCGAGGATTCATATGAGAAACTCTCTTTGTTGATGAAGTCACAAGTGAGTAATATCCAAATTGCCAATGGGATGATGTGAGGGAAGCTCTGATGATGATGTACCATGCTGATGGTGCTGACTGACGTATTTTCCTCTTTAGGATGGTTGATAAATGCCCTAGTGTTGAGTTGTCGCTATTCCTGAGATTGCCCCAGTCTTGTTGTACGGGTTCCAATATCGGGTTGTCGCCAATTTTGAAATTGCCCCAGCCTTGCTTGTTGTCTGGGATAGTTGCTTTGACAGATGAGCTGATAAGACGTCGAGATCGTAAGAGGCTTTTACTTTTGTACCAGATGGTGAACATGTAGTGGATTTGGGCTTTGATGTCCTCAATCATTGTTCCTGACTTGTTCTCGCAATCGGAGTTGATGATTTTCTTTTGATTTAATGAAGCCTTGTGATTGAGGGTGTCGGCTCTTTGAAGGTCCTTGCTGCTAGTTGTCTTAGTGTATCGATGTTTCTTCCTTTCTGGGATTTATGCCAGATTTGATGGAATGACATTGAAGTGTTGTTGGGTCTTCTCAACATGGGTCGCTGAATTGGAGGGTTGTTCTTGGGATTGATGTTTGGGTTTGGATATTTTTTAGGGTCCAACCGCACCACTGATGGTTTCCTACGTACTCATGTATGCGTGGGGGATCAGGTATGCGTAGTTCCTACTTGATAAGATAAACGGTTTGAGAAGTGTTTGTTTGGGGGTTTTTGGGTTTTTTGTTTAGTTTGACCGCACCATAAATGGTTGCCTACGTACTCCCATTGATGAAGGGAGATCAGGTCTTTCGTAGTTCAGGCTTTGGTTTGAAAGGCTAAAAATATTTATTGGAGTTTGAGCTTGACTGAAGGAGTTTTTTTATTTTTGTAGTGGTTAGACCACACCGTACATGGCTGCCTACGTACTTCCATTGATGAGGGGAGATCAGGTCTGCGTAGTTCTAACTTTGGTTTGAAAAGGTTTAAAGTGGTAAGTGGTGAGAAGGGTGTAGAGATGTTTTTGTTTTTCTCTTTTTTCTTTTTTCTTTTTTTTTCTTTTTTCTTTCTTTTTGTTTTTCTTTTTTGTTTTTTGTTTTTTGTTTTTCGTTTTTTGTTTTTTGCTTTTTTTTTGCTTTTTTTGTTTTTTTTTTTCTTTTTTTTCTTTTCTTTTTTTTTCTTTACATGCATGGAAAATAAATGGCACACTGCGAAGAAAGTGATATCGTCCCAACATCTCCTGGAACTCACAACTGTATCCTCTAGATCTGCATCTTCTTGGCTAGCTGTGGTATGATAGTCCAGTTGTCAGTAATTATGTTGCCTTCAGGGCTCGCGATAGAGATTACCTCTTGATTCTGAATATCTTCACTTATAGCCATAACTTGATCGCTTCCTGATTCCGTACATTCCTCAGGGACGCTTGAACTGGACCCATCGCACAAAGGTATGAACTCCGGATTCTTTAATGGGATGGCTTCCCCGACAACCTCACCACCTTTTTCTTTATCTGTTCCTTCGCCTTTTTCATGGGTTTGAGATTATTCGACCATGAAATCTCCCTTGAACTGTTGTTGCATTTCTCGCAAGGAACTTTCCTTTTTGGCTTTTTCTTCTTTGGAAAGGATTAGTATTTCATCCGCATCATCCAAGGAAATAAAATCAGGAACGTGGTTGATATCTTTGGACCACAAGATGTTTGATGTTGGCAGAGGAATCTCCTTTTCGGATTCCCTTGTTTCCTCTATCATTCCTTGCATTGGGATCAATCCACCTTGTATTCTACCAGAATTAGCGCTCATTGCCTTCACCTCCATTGAACTGCCTGTCTCGAAGGGACATCTTAAGCTTTCCTTTTCGCCTTTTTTGGTCATGGGGAATACTATCTCCAGCTCTCCATTTTTAATGAGATCCTGGATTTTATGTCGCAAAGACCAACATTCCTCAGTCGCATGTCCAAGTGAGTTAGAATGGTATAGACACATCTTGGTGGAATCATAACTCTTTATCTTGGGATTTATAGGAGGCAGCAACTCAATAATCCTTCCTTTACTTATCAGAAGGTGTAGCATTTCTTCATTTAATTTGCTCAGAGGGGTGAATTTTTGAACTCTTTTGGAGGTTGTTTGATCTTTCATCTTTGAGAATTCGCATTTCCACGAGCGATTTTTCTGCTGGCGAGATCTTCTAGCACATTTATAATCCCCCTTTTCTTGTACTTTTAGCCTGCTTTGATATTCTTCAGTTAGCTGGCTCATCATAGAGAGATATGGGCTTACATTATGGTTAACCTCCTTTTTCTCTTGGCTTTTTGATAGTTGAGTAAAAAACTGCCTCGTTTCCTAATGTTGGCGCACTATCAGCTTAGCCAGCAGATTTACTTGATTCTGGATCCTCTCTAATTTTTGCATTACTGGCATATCCTCCTCCGAGTTTTCCCACTCTAGGACATTTGTTATGTGCCTTTGGGGGTATTCCTCTATCCTTCGTATGTACTTCTGATTTGAGTATATTTCAGTGCTTCCTGGCCCGATCATGTTTACTTCCTCCGTATCATGCTGCAATGGAGGGTTGGTGTTGACATTTTGTTGATCAGGTTGTTGGACCACAATACTGCCACTTTCGATCAGATTTTGAATCTTATGCTTTAAGGACCAACAATATTGTGTATCGTGTCCTGGAGACCCTGAGTGGTAAGCACATCTCTGGCTCGAATTGTATCTTTTGATCCCTGGTTCCAAAGGTGGAGCAAGTTCGGTAATTTTCTTGTGATCTATTAATATCGCCAATACATTTTCAAGGGAATCGCCTAATGGAGTGAACACCCGATTTTCCATTCTTTCATTTTTTTTCTTTTTCTATCCTGGCATTGGTTGAATGTAGCCTATTGTTGAGATGGCATATTGTCATGCATTTTTCAAATGGGGGAGCTGTAGTTTGGTCTCATAGCTTGCCCCTGTACAACAAGGGATACATCTTCATCGCCTTTATCGGGTGCCCCATTGGGATCGCTCGTATACTTGCCAGTTTGTATATGTTTGGCGACTGCTTCCAAGGCAGTGAAGTCTTTAATCTTTCCTACCTTCAGGCCCATCTCTGCCATTTTGCCGTGTTTGATCATTTCCGAGAATGGCTTTCCTATGCCTGGAAGGATTCTCTCATAGTAAGGCACCTCTTGAATGTTTATGAAAGTCATCACCATTTCAGCTTCTGTCATTGATGGAATGACTTGCGCTGCCAGATGTCTCCACCTTTGGGCATATTCTCGAAAAGACTCAGTACTTTTCTTTTTAACTTTAGTCACTTGGTATCAATCTGGTGCCATTTGTGACTGAAAACTGTACTGATTTAGAAAGGCGTGGGTCAATTCTTCCCATTTATAGATTTTGGCATTGTCAAGTCGGGCATACCAGGCTTTAGCCTCTCCAGTGAGACTCTTTTGAAAAAGTTGCATTCTAAGGCTTTCATTTTCAACATAAGACCCCAGTTCGCCAATGTACACTTTTAGGTGTGTATAAGGATTGCCTGCCCCATTGTATTTTTAAAACTCTGGGATTTTGAATTTGTCAGGATATCGATCCCCTGGGAATATGCAAAGATCTGAATAGGTGACACTTTCATAGTTTCCAGTCCCTTTGATTAATCGGATGGTTTCCTCCATTTGTTGGACTTTCTTTCTTATATCCCCAGTTTCTCGATCATCCCTGAGTTTTGTGATTTCAGGGGTTTTGTTGGTTCCTTTATTCGAATGAGGTTCAGGTATCTAGGTTTCTATATTTTTGCCAAAACCCTGACTGCCCCCTGGTGTGAATGACTCTGGTTGAGTAGGTATTGTCTGGCCCAGAGTATTTTTACTTTGTTCTTTTAGAAAGATAACCAATTCTGCTATCTGATTCCTTAATCCTTCAAACTCCTCTCGGGAAACAGGAGTAGGATCAGGCTGGCCCGGTGTAGCCATGCTTGGATGTAGGCTTACTGCCTTTTTGGATTTTGAACGGGTTATTGGATCAATTGCTTCCCTACAAAAGGAAGTGGTAGTTTTGTCTTAGGGAATGTAGAAATGTTACATGTTATGTGATGTATCCGTTTTAGGAATTTTTATCCTGCAAAACGGATGTTAGCTGTTTGTAATACAGGATAGCATGTTAGTTTACGAGTAACTTGAAATGAGAAAGCATGAAGAGACTTTCCTCCGCATTTGGTTTATCAGAGGCTGACCTATCTTAGGTTACTCTCGCGGCTTTTTGGCATGAAGGTTCCCAAATCATCGCAATTTACTCAACGGGAAGTTAATCCGGTCTTTCAACTGGAGCGAATTTGGGTGGTGCCTTTCCTGAGCCTCATTGGAATTAGTCTTCCTACGAGTCCAGTAATCAAACACCGACAGAATAGCCTCCTGGTGGAGGAACCACACAACATACATTCACATACAACGTGTCTCACCGTTTATGAAAATGATGACATGTGCGAAGCACTAATATCACAAGCAGATATAGTGTGTAAAGCATTTAAATGCAGTAAATATATGCATTCATACACATTCATCATAAATGTAAATGCAACATCCACACACAAGCATATAATAATTTTGAAAAGATTGTAATAGCGGCTTAAGTCCTCTTACTGGTGTCCCTAGCAGAGTCGCCACCTGTCGACGTCGGAATTTTTATTTGTCCCTTTTCTATTCTTATTCTTTTGTGTTCTCATGTTAGGTGAGATTTGTTTGAAAAACAAGCCAAAAAGGTCCGACATGTAAATATCGACTATTGGACTATAAGAGTCGTCAGTTGGTTTTTTAACTGGTTGTACCAACACAACCGAGAAAAGGTTTGCACATTGACCCAGTGATGTAACACTACTAAACGGGTCTGCAAAACCGAGATTCATTAGGGTCCGGGGACTTACTTATACGGAGGGAAGGTGTTAGGCACCCCCCGACATCCGTGTTGCCATAGTGACCACCATTTTTCAAGAAACTGTTATATGAATGTGTGTGTGTCTGTGGGTCAATGTGCTGTTATTTGGAAGTAGTGCGAGATCTCGTTCGCACCTATATACACAGGGTTTGAATTTGTGTAAAAATTTAGTCTAAAATAAGATATAGCAGTGAAGTTTTATAAAAGAGGTTTTTCAAACCCTGATGCTCAATAGTAATTGAGACCTTTTACACTTCCATTTTATTAAAGTGTTGGGCTTGATTGCTTTTATTTTCGAGATGCGAAGCATCTTCGAGAAAATAATGTACAAAGCAGTGCCGAACTCCTTATGGGTATGAAAACCATCTGAGAAAATCCAAACACCGTTAATAAATTTACAGGCCGCTTACAGCTGAAAATGTCCATCACGGGAATCGAATCTAGATTCAGTAAACTGAATCTGTGATCACATGATTCCTAGGCTCACATGATAACGCACAGTTTATATGAAAGCTGTAAGCAGTTATATATATAAAAGCTGTAAATATATATATATATATATATATATATATATATATATATATATATATATATATGGTCAGGATCAGGTAAGGGATCCCTTACTTTATTAAAATAAGGGACTTTTTTTTTTTTTTTTGCTTTTTTTTTTTTAAAACAACTAAAAAAAAGTTTAATATTTTATGGAATTAAAATTTTTTCATAATACAGTGTTTTGAGTGTGATTTGGGTACGCATAACAAAACATGTATGTACAGTCTGGGCAGACTGTACCACCACTTTTTGGTATAGGTATTTAAAACACGCCCAAAACATTGTATTATGGAAAAATTTCAGTTCCATAAAATATTAAACTTTTTTTTTTAGTTGTTTTAAAAAAAAAAGAAAAAAAAAAGTCTCTTATTTTAAGAAAGTAAGGGATCCCTTACTTGATCATTTCTGTATATATATATATATATATATATATATATATATATATATATATATATATATATATATATATATATATAGACATGATCAACCACCACAAAGCACCTCTATGGGGGATAAGAAATGTAAATAAAACTGTAAAACCGATCAACCGCCATGGAGGAAACTCCAGGCGGGACGAAATGTACAGAAAGTAGTAAAAACGGTCAACCGCCACGAAGTAAACTCCAGACGGGACGAAATGTATATATATATATATATATATATATATATATATATATATATATATATATATATATATATATATATACACGAAAGCAATTAAACGCTCCAGACATAAGTCTAGGCTCAATCGAGGCATAACTCGATAATGTTAGTCCATATATATAATATATATATATATATATATATATATATATATATATATATATATATACAAACTGAAATGAAATCACAGACCGAAGTCCGGGCATACACACGCAACACGACTCTCAACGTGAAGAATAGTGTGTGCAAAGATGAAGAGAAAGGCTTTAAAGGGAGTAAGAAGGCTTACAGTGGGCTGCAAAAGAAGACTTCTATAGCTTTAACTGGATGAACACTCGGCTCCCGCCTGTAAAAAATAGCTATATATGAGCTTACAAGTGTTTAAAATGAGAAAGTACTCAGTTTAGGGTGTGTACAGAGCAAATTAGACAGGGCTTTCTCGCCTTTTTCTCTGGCAAATATGGACACCCCAAGCCCTCTATTTATAGAGGGGGGAGCCGCAGGTTTACCTGCGGCTGCCCGAGGTGCACCGGGCAATGTGGGTCCCGCTGTCTCGACGTACGTGCACTCGGACAACGCGTTGTTCGCTCAAACCTTCATAACTTTCAATTCGGGAGTCCGATGGAAGCGTGTCATACCATTCCAGAAAGCTCTTTTCGAGAGCTACACAATGACATATGATTTGTCCTTTTTGAATTCGAGAAGATGGGTCCATGACTGAAATGGCATTTTCGGGTTTCCGTCAGGCAGTCCGTTGAGCCGTTTTACGTAGTTTGCGCTCGAAATTTAAGATATGGTTTTTGTTGGACTTCTTTTGAAGTAATTTGAGTTAAAATAAGTGTATTTGATTTGAGTTGAAGTTGAGTTGCCAAAATAACCATTTTGCCCCTCCCGGGGTTATATCTGATTTTTGCACAGTTATAGCGGGTTTTTCCCAGGGTTATCTCTGAGATTGTCATTTTGTTGACTCTACATGTCCTTAGGGTCATCTCTGAGGTTAGCTTAACCTCTCAGGGTTGACTCCAGGCATTATACTTGATCTCCCAGGGTTATCTCTGGGGTTGGAACCGACTTTCCCGAGGTTATCTCCGGGGTTGGAAACTGATTTCTGGGGGTTATCTCCGGGGTTAGAAACTGGATCTCCCGTGGCTATCTCTAGGGTTGGAATTGATGTGTTGGTTCTCCAGAGTTATATCTAGAGTGTGAAAAAGACGCTTTTGTCCTCCTTCATAGTTAGTAACAGGAAAATGAAATTTCGAGTGCCTACAGATGCTCCTCTTTACAATGTTCATGTAATGCAATGGAATGGACATAATAAAGATTGCAAGACACTTGAAATATGACAAGTTATTTCTAATGATGCAAATCGCAATGTAATGAATGTTAAAATGTTTTCGCAAATCGCAGTTCGTTAATCGCACATCGCATTTCGCACTTCGCATTTCGCATTTGGCCAAATCGCACTTCACAACTCACACATCGCAACTCGCACATCGCATTTTGCATATCGCAAATCGTAATGTAATGCATGTTATGATGAATGTTAAAATGTTTTCGCAAATCACTTAACCTTTACCGATCATTGCTGATGCTTATGTTGGTGTTGACTCCAACGATTTGGCTTTTTGTCAGTGTTGCCGATGCTTGTTTGAAGAAGATAGGTTGAGATATTTTCTACATCTCTACTAGGGATGACGTTCTGAACTCATCGAACCTTCCTGATGTATACGCTGGTAGTTTGCAATGATGCCAACCCTGCTGATAGCCAAACTGTTTCGGTTCCCACTCGAACGGTGGTATACGAAGCTTTCGTCACTGAACTGTTTTGATGTTGCGCTGAATTGATGCCAATGGTTTAGAATACCGGATCATCTTATACCTTTGCTGAAGTAATATTCAACGTTTTGCTTTACCAGACTCCGTATGATGTTACGCTCACCCTTTTTGAGGTGATTTGGAGTTTCCTTTCACTGTTGGGTGCTTGTGCCCCATTTCCTTAAGCGTTTGAATCGCAACCCGACTGAACTGATGACCTTAATGCTGCTGACATCCTTGGACGGCGCAGCTCATTCTTTCGCTGCCCAGATTTAAACTTCGGTGTAGAGGCCTCGACTCGGGATGACTAGACGTAGGTTAATATGTTTGATGGTGTAGATTTCCTTCGCTAGTCGTTGGCCTTCTGCTCTTGAGTTAACAACTTTTTTGAGAATTTTCCCCTTCTTTCGTAGGGGCACACTTATGTCGCTATGATTTCTTTCAGGAGTTCTCCCCTTTCTTTTAATGAGAGGCTTGATCCCGCCTTAAGCTCCTTCCATTTCTTGGAACTAGACAATGCCCCAATCCTTCTGCATGTTGATGTCGAGGATTCATATGAGAAACTCTCTTTCTTGATGAAGTCGCAAGTGAGTAATATCCAAATCGACAATGAGATAATGTGAGGGAAGCTCTGATGATGATGTACCATCCTGATGGTGCTGACTGATGCATTTCCTCTTTAGGATGGCTGATAAATGCCCCAGTGTTGAGTTGTCGTTGTTCCTGAGATTGCCCCAGTCTTGTTGTACGGGTTCTAATATCGGGTTGTCGCCAATTTTGAAATTGCCCCAGCCTTACTTGTTGTCTGGGATAGTTGCTTTGATAGATGAGCTGATAAGACGCTGAGATCGTAAGAGGCTTATACTTCTGTACCAGATGGTGAACATGTAGTGGATTTGGGCTTTGATGTCCTCAATCATTATTCCTGACTTGTTCTCGCAATCGGCGTTGATGATTTTCTTCTGATTTGATGAAGCCCTCTGATTGAGGGTGTCGGCTCTTTGAAGGTCCTCGCTGCTGGTTGTCTTAGTGTATCGCTATTTCTTCCTTTCTGGGATTTATGCCAGATTTAATGGAATGACATTGAAGTGTTGTTGAAATTCAGGCTCAATCAAACAGAGTTTGATAGCAACAACATATATATATATATATATATATATATATATATATATATATATATATATATAACGCTCCGGACGTGAGTCCAGGCTCAATCGAGGCATAACTCGATAATGTTAGTCCATATATTTATATATATATATATATATATATATATATATATATAATATAAAAAGAAACAAAAGCCACGGACCGAAGTCCGGGCATACACACGCTACACAACTCTCAACGTGAAGAACTATGTGTGCACAGTAGTGGAGAAAGGATTTAGAAAGTGTAAGAAGGCTTACAGTGGACTGCCAAAGAAGACTTCAATGACTTTAAATGGATAAACACTCGGCTCCCGGCGGTAAAAATATAACAATATAGAAGCTCACAAGTGTTTAAAATGAGAAACCACTCAGTTTAGGGTATGTACTGAGCAAATTGGACAAGGCTTCCTCGCCTTTTCTCTATGCAAAATGGCTGCCCCAAGCCCTCTATTTATAGAGGGGGGAGCCGCAGGTGTACTTGCGGCAGCCGCAGATGCACCTGCGGCTATCCAGGGTGCCCCAGGTTTCGCGGGTCCCACTGTCTCAAAGTACGTGCACGCGTGCAACGTGATGTCCACTCGAACTTTTAGAACTTCAATTCGGGCATCCGATCGAGGTGTATAAGACCTTTTACAACATGCTGTTGTCAAGAGCTACACTGACATGGGATTAGAGGTTGTACGAAGTCAGGAAGATAGGACCATGCCCTTGGTCTTCAAGCTTCAAATTCTATCCGATGTGCTGTCTTGTGCAGTAGTCACTCGAAATATGAGCTCTTTGGTTCTTGTAGGACATTTCTGTGTAGAATGTATGTATGAATGTTGAGACAGCGCAATGTGGGATCGAGGTGTCAAAATGATGATTTTGCCCCTCACCGGGGTTATCTCCGGTTTGGGCTGATTTAGCAGTCGTTGCTCAGGGTTATCTTTGAGATTGGGTTGCTGCAGGTGTTGTCCATCCTCAGGGTTATCTCTGAGGTGTGCCTAACCTCCTGTAGTTTTCTTCGGCCTTGGGGAATGAGTGTCTCGGGGTTATCACCGAGTGTTGAAGCTGATAGCATGGGTTTGAAACAAGCATTTTCGGGGTTATCTCCGGAACTGCAACTGTATGCCTCGGGGTTGTCTCCGAGGTTGATACTATCTTTCCCGCTGTTATTTTCGGGACTGAGACTAAGTATTCGGGGTTATCTCCGAGATGAAACGATCTTCTCCGGTGTGATTTTCGGCATTTGAACTGCATTCCTCGGGGTTATCTTCGAGGTTGAAACTGAAACTCCCGGTGTTGTTTCCGGGATCGAACTGAGCTGGATGTCTCCGAGTTATCTCCGAGATGGCAATGAGTGAATACCCCAAGGTTGTCTTCGGGATTGAACTGAGATGTCCTCCAGGGTTATCTCTGAAAGACGATTCTGCCCTCCTACAATGTTAGTAACAGGTATGCAGAAAATTTTGAGTGTCTACACAAAGCCATGTACAAGAAATTCTAAATAAAAGGAAAATTGGTAACTAACCATTGAAACTTAAACCAAATAAAAATAGAACATGATACCACGATAAAAACACTAAACGAAAATAAGTGATCCACTATTCACAACTGCGAGAAACTTAGTCCACTCGTAACCTTCGCATTCCTAACGTACCCATAATCTCCACCACTGGCGGAACCAAGGGGCGGGTGGGGGTAGTTGCCCCCGATAGTCGGACGCCAGACGCGGTAGGGAGATGGTCGCCGGTCAGGCGGTGAGCAGAACTAGGAGGGGGGCGGGGGCAGGGGGCAGCAGGATGTTGATAATTGCCCAAAACATTAACTACAGCTACTGCTGCAATAATTCCAACTCAACCAGTTTTCGCTCTAGCCTCTCTACAGTTACGAATTCTTCCATCAAATTTCTTGGATTCTCCTCCTCTGTATTTCAAACTCTTAATAGCTTCTGCAGAAACCCTAATTATAGTTCAATCAACACCTACCGCCTGTTGCCTGCCGCCCGTCGCCGCCTGCCGCCTGCTGCCCGTTGCCGCCTGCCGGCTGTCGCCCGTCGCCGCTTGGTTTAAAAATTTTGACCCCCATACAAAAAGGTTCTGGTTGATCTCCACTCCACTTGCATTTCTTCACGTACCCATAATATCCACTCCGCTTACATGTCCCATGCAACTCACTTCTCCACATCCAATTTCACCCTAGGTATTTGGGATTTGGCCTAAGGAGCCTTGCCGACCTTTGTGGCTTATCAGTTCACCAATAGATGATACAGTTATACATTTACACATATCAAAATAGAGGATAGAGTGTAAGATGAGTTCCAATTTTATCAATAAAGGACCCCTAGTCAAGTATACTAAACAACTTTTTTTCCTCCCTTATTAAAAGTAATGGGGTTTGGTCCCCATTAAAGTACACTTTTACGCTTAAAATAGTAATTGTTTTGTATCTCTTTTCATTTGCTTTTCCTACTTATCTCATCCTTTGGCTTACAATTCTTCTTGCACTTATTTCATCCTTTTATAGGCTGATGGAGTAATAATTAACAACTCTAATAATTTAGATGCTTATACATTTAATATGTGTTTGATTTTTATTAAAGCAAAACTTAAGAACTACAGAGGTACAAACTCAATCCATATTTCATACAAAATTATTTATTATCATTAATTTCATTTATAGTCAAATTTTTATAAGTTGTTACTTATTAATGTCTTATCTTCGAATATTATTTATAGGCAGTTAGTTTTAACTTCTATGACAAGTCCATGGTAATGGAGTTATTTACTTGTGCTATAACTTATATGATTGTCATTCCATTAAAAGAGTCTTATTTACAAATTTTATAATTACTAATGATTTTTTTCCCTAAATTTGTCCTTAAATATAAAAAATTGTAAGTTTAGTAGTGGTGACATGATAATAAGTTTTGGTAGCAAAATTTAAGGAGATTGCGTTATTTTATACTACTTTCAATAAAAGAACTATTTTGTTGAGCAAACTTTTTGGCAAAAATAAAATTCTTTTTGCAGAACATAGGAAATATTTGTAGGATTGGATTCAACACGAATCAGTGCCTTTATTAGTCTAATAGTAAATTTTAATAATTGATATTACTTTTACAAAGTAGTTATTCTTTGTAAATATTTTGTTTTTATTTTTCTTATTTATTTTTGTAAGGACCCGGAATTTTACATAATTTTTTGAATAAATTTTTTTTAATTTATTGTTGATAATTAATATTTTTTTTGAGCTTGCGGAGTATGAATTAAATAGGCTAGTCAATTTATTGGCTAAGCAGTGTAATAAGGTAATAAAGAATACCTGATCGAAATCCTACTACGACTTTGGTTAATAATACAATTATTATTATAATTATATTCTCAATGTTTGGTTAAGGGTTAGTACTGATCCGATAAGGTGTAATATTAGTAAACACTAATAATCATTTAGGAAACCCTAATATTATTTAGGAAATTCTAAGTTTTGATCTAGTAACCCTAAACCTTGATAATAAATCCTAAACCTAATTAAGGTTATTAGTAATAAGTTGTGATATTGAATATCATACTTGATATGTTGATGTAAGATTAAGAATAAAATTCTATCACGGAAATTTAATGAGGATTAGGAAACCCTAACCCAGATTATTAAACCCTAATCGGTAAACTCTGATCTCAATTTTGAAACCCTAAAATCTAATTAGGGTACCCTAATACTGGTTATCAAAACCTAAGGAGTAAATATATTAGGGAAGTATGTGAAATGACTAAAATAATAGTAAGATTAACTGGGAGATTATCAAAATACCCTTAGTAGGGGTAAAAAGACTAAAATACCCTTGAACTTATCTTTTAACAAAAGATAAACATAAATCTTGGTGACTCATCACCCAAGATTTGCCATATGTCTAAATTTAATATATAAATGACCAAATTACCCTCAAAGTTGAATGGAAAATTTCAAAAGTACCCTTAGTACATAGGAAGTTACTAAAATACCCTTTCTCTTCCAAATTTTGGTGATAAGCTCAAATCTATGACTCATCACTTGAAGGATTTGTAACATGTGTTCAAAACAACCCCACCAGCAATCTATGGACACCTTATATCAGATTTGAGTCTTAGTTGTCAACAATTTAGTGGAATTAGGTAAATTGCCCCTACTAAACATCTCTATATATAAGATAAGTGTTAGTGTATCAAACCAACGAGTTCATACTAAGAACATATCATATAATTGTCCATAAACAACTCATAAACAGCTAGCATTCAGATCACAAAGTCAGATTTTAAAGATCTCTAAAAAAGGTAAGAATATAAACCCTAACCCTAGATCTTTGAAGCTTTATTAAAGTTGTGATTTAGTGTTTATATGTCTGATATAACATGTTATTTAGTGATCCGGGTTTTTAAAACACAAATCTATAACAGTTAAAAGCTTCAAAATAAAGATTTGAGAAAGCAGTCAAGAACCCTAAAATCGTGTCTGACAACCAAATGTCAGGCCTCTTGGATCTGAATCTTTTAGTTGTTTGAGTTGTTTGATGTATTGTAGTTGTAGTATGTTAGGAGCTTAGTGGTCTAGAAGTGGAAACAGGATCATAAGATGTATAGATTGCAAGATATTAGTGGTCAAAACCCGTTGACCAATCAGATTGGTAATTTTTGGAAAACCCAGAACTCAAGAGCAGTGTCTGACAAGATGTTTAAAGACCATGATCTTTACTCTAACAGGTGTTTGGATCATATAAGTGTAATGGATTTGAACCCTTTCATGTAGACTACAAGCCCATGCCAATAGATCACTCATTACATCAAATGAGTGCAAGATATGATAGATTAAAAGTAGGGTCTCGAAACTGGTTACCCAGATTTCTGGGTAACCCAGAAAGTTCTTCAATACGCCTGACAGCCAGTTTAACCAACCTCAAATTTGATCTTCTGATGTTATTATGAACTATTAGATGTTACATTATTGTAGTATGACATACATATTACATGTTTAATACACTGGAATGTTTATCTAATACATGGAATCCAAGATAATAGATGTTAAAGTATGGGGTTGACACTGATTGAGTTTCTAGGTTACCTAGAAACTCAAGATCAGGCCTTGAGGGGTAGTTTGTGAAAGTAGTATGCACACAAGCCAATCATGTTTGATGATAAAGCATATTCTTTATAACAATCTTATTCATATATTAATAAAAAGTATTAATTTATTAAAGGCTTTTAATTATTTACATGATGCTGCTTTATAATATGTGATAAACTCATAGTTTTAAGCAATACTTTTAGAATAATGATGATGATCATTCTAATGAGATCTAAATTCTTAAAAAGCTTAAAACTAAAATAGTTCCTAATCGTTAGATTACTAAATTGGGGATTAGAAAATCCGGATAGATTGGTACATACGTTGCTTGCTCATTGGATGAGGATGATTGATCTCATAATCATTTGTGTGGAGACACTAAAGCAAGTATGTAGGTGCTTATTAGAGAATAAGTTCACTGAACGTGGCTCACTAAGGAATACCTAATGGAGTTTTACTTGCCTGCCAATAGGAATTCATGTAGTGATAGTAGTACAAGTGATCCTTGGACTTGAGATCATCATAGTATCTTGTGTATGATGAATTATACTTTGACTTATTCCTTAAGACCCTTAGGGTATATCAAAGAGTATGCTAGGGTATAAGAAGTTGTACATGAAGATAATGTATGATCAATAGAGAATCTATTGCTTCTAGTAAAAGAAGTGAAATGTCCTATGTGATTCGATAAATGACAACCCAGTAGTCCTTGGCCAAGGCAGAATGAAATTAGAAAGGAGTTTCTAATTTGTATTATTTGGAGTTGTGCATTTAAGAGTCGAAATACATATAATTAAATAAAATAAGATTTGACAGTAATTTCATGTCTTATATTTAATTGGGACATTGTATGGTGGAAGAATTGAATTGTATGGTAACTATTTACTCAAAGGTTCTTTTATGATTAATGTTGAAATCTATATTATCTGAAAAGTCGTTAATCGTTACGGAGGCTTATCCCTATTGTAGAATAAATATTATTTATTTAAATAAATTAATTATTTAATTTATTTATTTAAATAAGATTAAAATTGTTCTAATTGATTTATTCACAACCGGTTTAATATGGAGAACCTAAAGGGTCACACCATAAAAGGAAGAATAATTATTTAAGAAGAAAATGGCATAATCGTAATAATAAGTTAAGTATATTTAATTTAATCTATGGTGGTAGAATAAATTAAATAGCTTAATATTTAATATTTTGAAAATATTAAATATAAATTAATAAGAGGAGTCTTATTATTATTATTTAATTCCTAAAAGAGTTTGGGAATTAATTAATAAAAGTACTCTCATAAATCCAAATAAGATTAGGAGGCTAATTAATTAAAAAAAATTAATTAATTATTCCTAATAAGATTGGGAGCATAATTAATTAAAGGAGTTTAATTAATTAAAATAAAACTCAATTCCTTAATTGTTAAGAAGAGTTGTCCACATCTATAAATAAGATGAGTCTTATTATGGGTGGAGATTGACACTTTCACAAAATACGTGAATACGTAATTTCAATAGTTGGTAGAGTACACCCTTTTCTATGAAAGATAGAAAAACTAGGATTTTGCCAAATACACATCTTCTTGAATCTTTCTTCTTCCTTGGTGGATCACCTCTAGAGGCCAAACACTTGGATAGCTAACATTGATTAAAGGAAGGAACCAAACCCGGTGGATTCAAGTTGAACGCGAAAAAGATTGGAGGTGAACTTGTACTTAAGGAAGCTCGAATCTTCAAAGGTATGATTCTTGTTCTTCATATTTTTTGTTTAATTAATAATTGTGCATAAAGGATGACCCGGTATATGGTTTGTAAAATTTTAAAACTCTAATTTTTCACGTTTTCGCTTATTTTGTGCAATTTGATCGAGTTTCTAGGTTACCCAGAAACTCAAGATCAGGCCTTGAGGGGTAGTTTAACCATTTATAATTTTCTTATATGATACAATTAGATTACCTAATTGTTTTATGTCTATAGTACTACGTCAGTACCACACCCTTGAACCATTTTCATGATCAAAAACACACTCAGTTGGAAATTAAAGCTGATCAAACCCATCACCTGAGCATTGACTTTCGTGTTCTTCAATTGGTAAGAACACTAATAGCGACGGTTCTGTCACTATAAGTGACCTTTAGCGACAGTTAGCAATGAAATTAATAAAAACTATATAATAAATAATAATAAATACTAAATAATTATTATAAATTAATAATAAATTCCTAAAATACATTTTTAAATTATAATAAATAATTTTTAATATTTTGACATAAAATTTCATTAATATTAGATTTATTTGAATATTAATGATAATAAAATTAATTAATAATGCTATTAAATAAATTAGTAAAAATTATAATAAATCATTTTAAATAATAATAAATGCAAACCAATGATATAAAAATCATTATCAGTGATAATAAATTATTTTGATGATTTAATAATTATTATGAATAATTAATAATTATATTAATGATTGCTAAAATCATTTTTAGGTGGTAATAAATTAGATAATAATAATAATAATAATAAATCATTTTAAATAATATTAAATTAATTAAAAATGAAACTAATGATTTAAAAATCATTATCAATAATAGAAAAATTATTTGAAAATAATAGTGATGATTTAAAAATCATTACGAATGATTATTAATTACCTAAAAATAATATTACTGATTTTAAAATCATTTTTGACTAACAATAAATTAGTTAAAATTAATATTAATCATTGATTAATTGTTTTAAGCTTCTAGAAAATATTATAAATAATATTTAAAGTAATATTTAAACTTTCAAACAAAGTTTACTCGGAAGATAATCTGATAACTATCTGATCAAGCTATAACACAACGAACAGACATCGAATACAACCCAGACACTAATAAATTGATTAGATATCAACTGTTATTGGTTCTAATTACTGCAATGAACATATTTAGGTTATGTAGACAATTAAGAATGTTATAAATTAGCTGATCGTCGGGCAGGCAAGTTTTTTCGCACTTTGTGCAACTTTATATTTCAAATGCAAGTTTTTATGCACTTTGTGCAATTCTCATATCTCAAATGCCAACTTCATTTAAATTACTTTATTAAATGAAAATTTAATATTTATCAGTTATAATCTGGTGATACATAGTGTTTATGAATTCTGTTATTCAAAGGTTATGATTTATTGTTCAAACAGAACCAAGTCACATGAGCTATGGTTATGGAAAAATGTTTTTGATTTGATATCAAAGCATAGTTTGCGAGAAATCAATTTTGTTTGGTACCAATGTATAAAAGCATAGTTTGTAAAAACCATTTTTTTTGTACCGATATATATACTGACACTATTAGAACAGGCAGTCAGGGACTGTCGGTGGGCAATTATGGTTGTCCTTGGCAGTAGTAAGTTATCCTCGACATTTATAGCAATGATCGGATATTATTTAGAGGATGATATGCATACTCCTAGTTTTGTTTGGTTGAGCGGATTAACCCGAATTCCTAAGTTTACAGAACTGACAGAAATTCGAAATGGGCAGGGTTTGGCTGACAAACCTCAGTATATATGTGTGGCACTACTCTGAACTTTATGTTCATTCAATCCAGCTTTGGTGTGTGTGGAAAAACTCTGAACTTTATATTTATTTAGTCCAAATTTGGTGTATGTATAACTTTGTTTATTGTTCAAAACTTGTTGAGCTTTCTGTAGCTCATCCCTGCAAGTATTTTCTTCATTTGTAGATAGAAAGAATGTATTCAGGCATTTCCGGTATTTATGGATAGAATGGCTTAAGACATGGTTATCCATTTGAGAACTATAATGTAATATTCGACAGTATTCCAAATCAATGTAATGGTATATTATTTGTGTAAGGTAATTATTAGTTCCAGTGTTTAGTTTTCATTCTAATGAAATTAGAAAAGAGTACAATATCTATATGAACTATATGTTAGTTCCCGGAGGTACAATAGTTATCTAGAAGGGGGGGTTGAATAGATATTTAAAATTCTTTTCATTTTACTTTGTTCGGTTTGATAATGATTTAAACACAACGGAATTAATATTTGTTTATTTTCCCTTTTAGATATAGTGGGTTAATGAGAGTGATGTAGTTATAACAGTTATAGCAGTTATAGCAAGAATGTAAGAGACACAGTAGTTTTAAGTGGTTCAGAGCAGTTAAAGCTCCTAGTCCACCCTTCTACTCCTCGAGTAGGAAATTCACTAAGGATATCTTTTACACTTTCTGAATCTCACAGATTCCTTCTAGACCAGTATTCTAGGCA
Organism: Panax notoginseng; assembly: GCA_016801055.1. Lineage (NCBI taxonomy): Eukaryota > Viridiplantae > Streptophyta > Magnoliopsida > Apiales > Araliaceae > Panax > Panax notoginseng. Next base: position 120,664,002 of record CM029018.1, read on the forward strand.
TTTCTTAGTTCACTCTTGAACTCTTCAAGTCCTTCTGACTTGGAACTCTTACTCCAATTGATTGGTAGTTGTTGAGTTCTTGGTTGGTGCTACTCAGTTGCCGTTAAGCACTTATTCGAAAGATCTGAGTAGCTGAGCAAGCTTTCTCTTTTTCTTAGATTGTAGAGTTGAGCGTTGAGTGTTCTTTAGTGTTTTTGTTCAATGCTTGCTTGTCTCCTTTTTGTCATCTGCAGATGTTTGGCATATATGTAACCCTTGAAATCTATCCATTGGATCCATCCGTTGAGGCATTAAATGTGTTTGACATTTTTGAACTTTGATGGAGACTTTTCTGCACATCTTTTGAATTGCATTCTGGCCCACTGACACAGCAGACTGCTTTCTCACCTAACACCTGAAAAGGTATTTTCCTCTGACCCATGGTCCTTTCCTTAGCTTCTTCAATACACTTCTTTGTTGCATACTAAGGATATCTTTTATGCCATCAGGACTGGTGAGTACTTCAACGTTTATAATCCATTCCACATTTGTTGAGATTTATCTTTAAACAAATGGTCAGGGCTCGATGCTTCTAACACAGGAAGATGATACTCTACGATTTAGATCGTGGTATCTTGCCACCTTAGTGCTTGATCTGATGTGAGAACACTACGATTTCTCTTAAGTTCTAGCACATTACGATCTTCACTTGTTTATCTTGCAAACTCTACGTTTCCAAGAGCACACTACGATCTCTGAGTTGGCTCGACAAACGTTGGGACCACTCTACGATTTTTGAAGAGGCCCTTCAAGGCAGGCACATTACGATCCTCGAAGCTCTACGATTCTGCCTTGGCTTTCTCCAATCCCTTGATCAGCTTGATAGACTACGATCTCATTGAAGCCTATCTATTACATCTCAAGATATAGATCTGTGAAACCCCAGATTTTATGAATAAAGATTTAATTTTTTCGAAATATTTTTTTAAATATTATGGTGTGAATTTGAGGTAATGTTATAGTTGTGGGTAGTATTTATAAATTTTGTAAAGTATGCAAGTTGTTGTATTATATTCGATTGGTCGGAGAATATTATTTTTATCGAGGAATATTTGTACGACGACACAATTATTGGTGGACCCCACAATGGAATTATTGTCGGATTGAGAAAACGACAAAAACATTTTATGAAAATAACGGCAGAAATTTTACCGTTAATACTGTTGAACTACTCGGTAGTAAAAGTACAGTAATACGTGTGGTTGCATAGTAGCACACGGTATTGATTATTAATGCTTATGTGAAAAGTCACTCAGTTTGATTCAATTATTGTCAATTAATAATATGAATTATTTAGCGATAATGAAGTTTTGTTTTATTTGTATTATTAACGTAATAAAACAGAAACATCTTTTTATATAAAACAGAATACTTTATTAAAGTTATTCTATAAATAGAATATATTATATTTTATTTAAAAGATTTTTCTTTAAATATGGACCATCAGATTAAAGTAAATCAATCTGGACCGTTCATGGATTAGTTACTATGCATTCCATTTTTTTATAAATAGAAGCTCATTCCTTCATTATTTTCTTATGAATTCACTGAACTCTAGAGAGAGAAAATATAGAGAGAAAGAAGAAAAGTATTCTACTACTTAACTACTTCTTTATTTCAGTTCTTCTTTAAAATAGTAAGGGATATTATTTGTTATACCTGTAAGGGGTATTATTTCTTTTGTATTCACGAAGAGAACTTCTGTTATTCCATTATTTATTATTCTGTTGGAATAACATGTATACGCGGTCTACCCTATACTTGGTGACATTCTTCTATTATTCTGTTGGAACATCATGTCTTTGTGTTTTACGCCGGACCTAGTTCCGTATTTATTATTATTCTATTGGAACATCCTGTCTGTGTGTTTTACACCGGACCTAGTTCCGTCTTTATTATTATTCTGTTGGAATATCCTGTCTGTGCGTTTTACGCCGGACCTGGTTCAATTATTTATTATTCTATTGGAATAACCTGTCTGTGCGGTTTATCGCATGCATGGTGATTTCTTTTGTTATTCCATTCTTTATTATACTCAGTTGGTTAAAACTTTGACTTCTATACTCCATGAAATTAGTGGAATATCTTTGATATTTGCGCTTCATCTATTATCTTTTCATGGAAATATTCTTATAAGAATTCATGAATTTTACTCCACAAAGCAGTATCATATTGACAATTTGGACGTTAACTCTTGGATAAACTAATTCTTGAACTTGTTTTATTGAATTCTTATATCATTGTCATCATCCTCATGTTTATAAAATGTTGAAAGATATATGTGGCCTGTAGTGCATAGATGGACTTGGTATGATTATGACCATGGATTATTCGGTATAATCATGACCGTAAGGTTACAAATGATGTGGTAAAAGTCCTCATTGGCCCGTAGTGCATTGATGGACAGTTTTTGGTATGATTATGGCTATGGATTCTCTTTAGCTGTAGTGCAAAGATGAATTGTTTTATGGCATGATCAGGACCGTTGATGAAAACACGATTATCTTTGGCCCGTAGTGCATGGATAATTCGTGGTCGTGATACTAAAGAATATCCTTGGCCGTAGTACAGGGGTGATTCGATGATGCGGATTATTTTTTTAGCTGAGTCTCAGCGATAAAAGTCATAAAAACCTTTTAAATCATAAAAGATAGTAGATTTTATTCTCTACTTGACTCTTTTAATGGATTGTTGGTTCCGCTGCAGTTAAACCTGGTGTCTATTGTATTTTATCAGTTTAACATTGTTGAAGACTAATGATAATTTATTCTGCATTATCTTAGTCATAATATTTCTTACTGGGCTAGTTGAGCTCACCCTTTCTTTCACTATTCTCTTCAGGAAATGAGAACGTAGCTGGGACTAGTCGGGGAACAGAGTGATGGTCCTAGATGATAGCATTAGTAGTCCTCACTATTCTATGTAGTAGTGTGATAATAATTATAATGAGGACTCCTTTTGAGTATGGATACTCTCTAGAAGATAATATTTGTATTCAAACTCACAGTTTATGTTCTGTCGTATTGTACACGACAGTTGTATTATTAAGTTGTATTTGAATTCTGTACCATGTATCTGGCGACTCAAGATAGGTGATGTATACCTAATTTTGGGGACGTCACAGTTTGTATCAGAGCTTAAGGATATGATCCCTGGCTAGGATGTGAGAATAGAACTAGGAGGGGAGAGACGGGGAATTCCTTCGCTAGTATGACCTACCTAAGTTTACTTGTTATTTAATTGGTCGGTCAGAGTATAGAGATAATATGTGATATGTTAATTAACCCTTATTTTGTAACAGTATTTGATAATGGCATCTGAAAATGTTGAGATAAGCAATGGAGCACAGGAGACCGTTGAGTCTCCACAAATCAATAATCAGGACAATGTGCAACAGGATGGCGATAATCCTCCTGTAAACAACAACATTGATCAATTGACGAACGACGGTACGTTTAAGAGCTTTTTAGAATTCATGCAACATCAGGCGAAGGCGGCTCGTGTTCATAATGCAGGAGGAAACAATGGCAACCCACGGTTGGTCACCGCTAAGCAATTCAAGAAGCTGGGACCACCGGAGTTTTTGGGAAAGCCAGAACCACTTAAGGCGGAGACGTGGTTAAAGCAGATCACCAAGATATTTGATGTCTTGGGATGCTTCGAGGAGCAAAAGGTTCCCTTTGCCACCTTTATATTGCGTGAAGAGGCAGATCACTGGTGGGAATCTATAAAACGTACCCAGCCTGACGCACTCAGGATGTCATGGGAGAAGTTCCAAGAGCTGTTCAATGACAAGTACTTTCCCGAAAGCATTTGTCACATGAAGAAGGTGAAATTTATCAATTTGGAGCAAAATAACATGACCGTGTCGCAGTATGAAGCCAAGTTTGTCGAGTTGTCCTGATTTGCGTCCCACTTAGTTGATAATGAAGAAAGAATGATGCGGATGTTTTTAAGAGATTTGAAGTCTGAGATACGTTAATATCTTATCTCTCATAAACTGTGTTTGCATTCAGATGTTGTTAATAGGGCTCAGTTATTGGAGCGCGATAACGAGTCAACCCAACCAAAAGAGAGCAGCCGACAAAATGATAATACCGGTGATAACAGTCATCAAAGAGGTGACAATAAGCATGGAGGGAATCAACATGCCAGAAATGGTAACTACTTCGGTGGTAATCATGGCCAAAATAATAAGAATGGACATTTCAAGAAGAGAAGGTTCAACAATGACATGAAGACGTCGGCACCAGCACCCATTTTAAAGGAAGAAGAACGACCACCGGTCATATGTTTCAAATGCGGACAGGAGGGACACATCCGTCCAAACTGTACGCAGCAATCTAAAGCGTGTTTTAATTGCGGAAGAGAAGGTCACCTAGCTCGATTTTATCGTATGATGAAGTCAAGTCCAGCTGGGATAGTGATGCCAAAGGATGTCCCAGACAAGCCAAAGCCGATAGTTTAAGAGAGAGCGTTTTTTTTCGAGACGAGGAACCTGAATAAAATTATCACGGGTATGTTTGCGAAGTCTATACCGTGTTAGATGCCGGTTCTACTCACTCCTTTATTTCACCTAGTTGTGTTCAATGTTTGAACTTAACTCCGGAGAAGTTAGACTTTGATATATCTGTTTAAACTCAGTTGGGAGAAACCTTCGTTACCTCCACTATTTATAAATCTTGTTCAAATCAACACTTTCACGTTACCTATCAATCTTATCTCTTTGAAAATACTTACATTGATGTGATTTTTGAAAACGATTGGTTAACTGCTCATCATACTTTTCGTAAGGTTGTTAGCTTTCATATTCCTAATCAACCTATTATGCGAATTCAAGTAACCAAACCACTAAAGTCAATCATTGTCATATCAAGCCATAAGTAAAGAGCCCCGAGCCTTTCGCTGATAACTTCCTTATGTGGAATGCACCGAAGCCAGACTTTTCGTAGGAGACGTTGTGAATGACGATGGCAAGTTGATAGGTATCAATGTGACGTGTTATCCAAGTCTTGGATAAGGGTCACAGTTTTGAATGATATTTCTATTGTTAATAAATTTTTTGACGTATTCTTGAAGACTTCTTAGCCTACCCCAGAGCATGAAATCGAATTTTGTATTGACCCCAGTACAAAACCCATTTCTTAAACCCTCAAATATTTTTTTTCAACTAAAACGAACGTATTATGCGCCAAAGACGTTGGCTCGAGCTGTTGAAGATTACGATCGTACCATTCAATATCATCGTGGAAGTGTAAACGTGGTAGCTGACGTGTTGAGTAGAAGATCGTATGCGAGTGAGATGTTGTTAACACAAAGACCCATTTCGTATAACCTACAAATGATGAAGATAGAGTTAAAGACTCTAGGGACCCACGTGAAGATAACGAATATACGATTAGAATCGACTTTAATCGATAAAGTTAAAGCCGTGCAAGCTACGGACCCGGAGCTGATGAATACTAAGAAGAAGGTTCAAGAGGGCGTTATTCTAGAAGCAAGAATCGATGAAGAGAGAAAATCTCAACCCTCGATTTAATTGGCCCATTTGAAATCCTCGATCAAGTAGGAACTGTGGCTTATAGACTCGTTTTGCCGCTAAGTATATTCCGTGTTCATAACATTTTTTTAACGTATTGATGTTACGTAAATATGTGGACGACCCGAACCACATTATTGATTTAGAATCGGACGAGATAGCGGATAATTTAACGTATGAAGATGTACCTGTTAAAATCCTGGAATGTATTCAACACGCAAAGGTTATACCTCAAGAGTTAGAATCTGACGAAGTGTTCTCATCTGTTCGGCATACCAGGTACGTACGTAAATTTCGAGGGCGAAATTTCATAAGGAGGGGAGATTGTGAAACCCCAGATTTTATGAATAAAGATTTAATTTTTTCGAAATATTATTTTAAATATTATGGTGTGAATTTGAGATAATGTTATAGTTGTGGGTAGTATTTATAAATTTTATAAAGTATGCAAGTTGTTGTATTATATTCGATTGGTCAGAGAATATTATTTTTGCCGGGGAATATTTGTACGACGACATAATTATTGGTTGACCCCACAACAGAATTATTGTCGGATTGAGAAAACGATAAAAATATTTTATGAAAATAACGGTTGAAGTTTTACCGTTAATACTGTTGAACTACTCGGTAGTAAAAGTACAGTATAGTAGCACACGGTATTGATTATTAATGCTTATGTGAGAAGTCACTCAGTTTGATTCAATTATTGTCAATTAATAAAATGAATTATTTAGCGATAATGAAGTTTTGTTTTATTCGTATTATTAACGTAATAAAATAGAAACATCTTTTTATATAAAACAGAATACTTTATTAAAGTTATTCTATAAATAGAATATATTATATTTTATTTAAAAGATTTTTCTTTAAATATGGACCGTCAGATTAAAGTAAATCAATCTGGACCGTTCATGGATTAGTTACTATGCATTCCATTTTCCTATAAATAGAAGCTCATTCCTTCATTATTTTCTTACGAATTCACTGAACTCTAGAGAGAGAAACTATAAAGAGAAAGAAGAAAAGTATTCTGGTACTTAACTACTTCTTTATTTCAGTTCTTCATTAAAACGGTAAGGGATATTATTTGTTGTACCTGTAAGGGATATTATTTCTTTTGTATTCATGAAGAGAACTTCTGTTATTCTATTATTTATTATTCTGTTGGAATAACATGTATACGCGGTCTGTAAGACCCCAAATTATTAATAAATAAAATTTAATTTCCTCTATTTATTATTTTGAAATAGTAAGGGTTGATTTGATTAATGTGATTAGTTATGGGTAAAATGCGCGAATATTTTAAAAATAAGTAGGTGGTTATAAAATATTCATTGTTGTTGGGGAATATTCGTTTGGTCGTGGAATATTCTTCTTGTCGGGGAATATTCGTACGACGGCACAGTCTTTTGTGGGCCCCATAACGGAAAGCGATTGGATGAAGAAAACGACAAATATAAGTTGTTTATAAATAACGACGTAGTTGTTACCGTTAATACTGTTGGAATACCCGGTGGTTAAAACACAGTAATACGCGTTGTTGCACAGTAGCACACTGTGTTGCACCAATTATTGATTCTTATGTAAGAAGGCACTACTCAATAATGGTTACAGTAATTACTGTTCAGTATTTTGTTTTATTGATTCAATAATTGCTGCGTTGATATTTTATATTACTGTTGTTTCAATAATTGTCACTACACAGTATTTTCTATTATCGGAGCAATAATTCATATTATCTAAATAATATTATTAGATAACATTATTGGCAATGTCTAGAAAGTTCTGTCTAAGGAGAGGTTTGGTCATCTAATTGCGCGCCAGTAAGGAGAAATCGTTATTGGAAAGTCCCCTCTTTCTTGGGAACGGCCTGGTTGCCAGTACTGTGATTCTGTAATATTATTTGTGAATAATTAATTATTGATTTATATGATGAGGAAAATATTGATTTTATGTGGATATAGATGGAGAAAATTTTTAAATGTGACAATTGTTGAAAATTAATATTTTATCTTTTTCTGATAAAATAATTCATTTAAATATATTATTTTAATAATATATTAATGGTGATATTTTTACAATTAATGTGGGATATATGAATAAATGAGGAGGAAGAGTATTTTTGTTGGATTAAATGATTAACACATGTTTTGTGTGTTGGTGGACACAATTCTTGACCGAAAATTTATTATTGACTGTAAAATCGCTCGTTTATGGATTTCGGTCAATTTTTGTTTGGAATTTAGAAAAACTTTCTTCTGCAAAGTTGTAGAAAATTGAATTTCCTATAAAAACTCGCAAGATTCGAATTTTCTGATAAAAGGGCTATTTATTATGAATTATTGAAGTTCTGAAGTTCCGAAATAATTGATTTTTGGAAGTTTTAATTATCATTTTAAAGAAAAATGTTTTTTGCAAATTAGTGGGCTCGACATGTGATAAGAATGGGCTGAATTCAGATCTTCTAAGGTGGGCTTGACAATTTTGTAAATATAATATTATTATATTCAATTTTCTACTTTGGTGTTCTAAGCATTTTCCTATAAATAGGGTGCTTAGGTTAGAATTGAAAATCACACCAGAAACACAAGTTTCTCTCTATTTCTCTCTCTATATCGAGCGTATTCTTGTGAGTATTTGATACTTTGAGTGTTGCTATACGGTGCAAGTTTCCTTCAGCACTATATCTAGTATTCCAGTTAGAAGTACCGTCTTTCCGAGGTAAGGGATGTTACTTCTTCTTAAATGATATTATTTTCTTCAATATCATTATGCCGAAGTATTGATATGAACTTTTTATCAAATTTAGAACTTTTCATGTCGGAGTTACTATTCACGAGTTACTATTCACGAGTTACTATTCACCGAAAAATAAAATTTTCCCTTTTTGTCCAAGATGTCTATTATGGTTACTATCTTTGATTGTATCCATGTTTTGATCATTCTTGAATTTTACTCCACTATGATTATTTATGAGGTATTTTTGGACATGGAATAGCTAAAATACGAATCCTTAATATTTATTATTTTGTTTCACTGGATTCGTTTCCTTTAAAATATTTTTCATCATCCTCAGTCCTAAATGATGATATAATTAAATATCTTTAGCCTGTAGTGCAAAGATGAATGATTTCTGATGAATATCTTTGGCCCGTAGTGCAAAGATGAACAGGTGTTGAGATGAACATGACCAACTAATGAATATCTTTGGCCTGTAGTGCGAAGATGAATATTGATTGATGTTACAGGGATAAAATGCTGATGATGGACTTTTAAATTCATAGATAATAGTAGATTTCATTCTCTACGTAACTCTTCTATGAATTATTAATTTCCGCTGCGAATATTGATTTAAAACTTGTTGTCTATTGTATTCTATTAAATTTTTCCCTGTTGAAGACTAACGATAATTTATTGTATATTATCTTAGTCATAATATTCTTTACTGGGCTAGTTGAGCTCACCCTTTTCCTTGTTGTTCCATTTTCTTCTCAGGACGCAAGAATGTAGCGAGTACTAGTCGGGGTGTGTAATGATGGTTCAAGACAGTTATTTTAGTAGTCCTCACTATTTTATAAAATAGTGTATCAATAAGTATAATGAGGACTTAATTGAGTATGAATACTGTCTAGATGATAATATTTGTATTTAAACTCACAGTATATGTGTTGTCGTATTTTGCACGATAATTGTAATAATAAAGTTGTAGTTATTTTCTGTACCATGTATTTGGCGACTCAGAATGGGTTGGATGGATTGGACCAATTTTGGGGGCGTCACACGGTCTACCCTATACTTGGTGACATTCTTCTATTATTCTGTTGGAACATCCTGTCTGTGTGTTTTATGCCGGACCTGGTTCCGTCTTTATTATTATTCTGTTGGAACATCTTGTCTGTGTGTTTTACACCGAACCTGGTTCTGTCTTTATTATTATTTTGTTGGAATATCCTGTCTGTGCGTTTTACGCCGGACCTGGTTCCATTATTTATTATTCTGTTGGAATAACCTGTCTGTGCGGTCTATCGCATGCATGGTGATTTCTTTTGTTATTTCATTCTTTATTATACTTAGTTGGTTAAAACTTTGACTTCTATACTCCATGAAATTAATGGAATATCTTTGATATTTGCACTTCATCTAGTATCTTTTCATGGAAATATTCTTCTAAAAATTCTTAAATTTTACTCCACAAAGCAGTATCATGTTGACAATTTGGACGTTGTTAATTCTTGGATAAATTAATTATTGAACTTGTTTTATTGAATTCTTATATCATTGTCATCATCCTCATGTTTATAAAATGTTGAAAGTCATCTGTGGCTTGTAGTGCATAGATAGACTTGGTATGATTATGACCATGGATTATTCGGTATAATCATGACCGTAAGGTTATAAATGATGTGGTAAAAGTCTTCATTGGCCCGTAGTGCATTGATGGATAATTTTTGGTATGATTATGGCTATGGATTCTCTTTAGCCGTAGTGCAAAGATGAATTGTTTTATGGCATGATCAGGACCGTTGATGAAAACACGATTATCTTTGGCCCATAGTGTATGGATAATTCGTGGTCGTGATACTAAAGAATATCCTTTGCCGTAGTACATGGGTGATTCGATGATGTGGATTATTTTTTTAGCTGAGTCTCAGCGATAAAAGTCATGAAAACCCTTTTAAATCATAAAAGATAGTAGATTTTATTCTCTACTTGACTCTTTTAATGGATTGTTGATTCCGCTATAGTTAAACTTGATGTCTATTTTATTTTATCAGTTTAACATTGTTGAAGACTAATGATAATTTATTCTGCATTATCTTAGTCATAATATTTCTTACTGGGCTAGTTGAGCTCACCCTTTCTTTCACTGTTCTCTTCAGGAAATGAAAACGTAGCTAGGACTAGTCGGGGAACAGAGTGATGGTCCTAGATGATAGCATTAGTAGTCCTCACTATTCTATCTAATAGTGTGATAATAATTGTAATGAGGACTCCTTTTGAGTATGGATACTCTCTAGAAGACAATATTTGTATTCAAACTCACAGTTTATGTTCTGTTGTATTGTACACGACAGTTGTATTATTAAGTTGTATTTGAATTCTGTACCATGTATTTGGTGACTCAAGATGGGTGATGTATACCTAATTTTGGGGGAGTCACAAGATCAACCTAACATCTTTGATCTCTTCATCTATACATTCATTTACAGAATGATAAACATTAAAAGCTTAGATCAACCTAACAAATTTGATATATCACTAAGTCCTTGTACAAATATTCCTTGAAGGACTTTACATATAATCATGAGCATTTACTTTAAAACATCAAATCAACATATGCAATCTCCCCCTATTTGATGTTGACATAACCAAGGAGATTTGTTGTCATGATTATTAATTTCTAGATGCAGTTTGTAGGAAAGTAAATATGACTTAATATTTCAGTGAGCAGCTGAAATTTCTAGAGAATAAGCATGAATTTATTGATGTTTGAAGGTAGATATTACAATTAAGCTTTACATCAATAGGAATTAAATTGCAACTTATCTCTATTTCTTTGGCCTTTTGCGTGGAGGATTGGCATACTCCTCAGCTCTTCTTTTCCTGCTAGCTTCATCTCTTCTGGCTAGATCTTCCAGCTCGCTTTGACTTAGATTTGGATTATGATCATGCCTATTCATGAATGCAGGATTTCCAATTGGCATTCTTAGACCTGTGGTGGTCACTTCTTGTGAGCTGGGAGTTGGCCCTTGACTCCTTAATGGTTGAGCCATGATAATTGGCTGCTGATCAGATCGTTGAGTCTGATGGTTGAATCGTGGAGTCTGATGGTGAGACTGCCTTAGAGGAGGACTCCTTGATGATTGAGTTATGATCGTGCCTCTACCTCTGCCTATTTTCTTTTCTCCTTTCCCTTTATTCTCCCCCTTTATGTCAGCATCAAGGGTTCGAATGTCTTCTGAGAGACGAGTCATTCCTTGGACAAGCTCGTTGAGCTGACTTTGAGTTTGAGCAATATCTTCCCGATTCTCTTTGATTAGAGCATCAAATTGAGCTTCCCTTCGTTGGAGGATGTCCAAGACATTGTCAGTCTGCTTCCATTGGCTCATGAAAAATCCTTGGAATTCCTTCACTGCAGTTTGTAAATTCGTGATGCTGTCCATTATGAGTTTGTTCTGGGATTCCTGAGTCGTCTGTAAGAGAAGAACAACATCCCTGTGTCTCTTAACAGCTTGGAAGTGGATCTGATCCCTTTCATTTATGCTCGTAAGTATCTCTTTTATGATCACCCTAAGATTCTTTGTGAGCTCAGAGCTTAGGGTGCCTGGGAGAGAATTGGCAACATTGATCATTTTAGTCAGTTTCATTTGAATGAGTTCAGTGTGAGCTTCAAGACTGTCATCTATGTCCTTGATCACTTTTTTCGACACCTCTGACTACTCAGCTTTGGTGGGCAGATCTGAAAGGAGTTCACAGAGTTATGGATTGTTTGTAGGAGGGGCTCTTATGTATTGATCTTGCAATGTGTGGAGAGCAAGATCAAGGTTGAAGTATTCATTAGAGGACAAGGAGGGAATATCTGATGGAGGGGCTTGTGTTTGGGCTTCTTGAGTGGGTAGCTCTACGATTTAAGCGTGTGACTCTACAATTGGGGTCGAGTCAGTAATCGTAGAGATGAGAGGAGATGGGATCAAAATGAAGCTGGGCATATTTGGTTCATCAGCTACAGAATCTTGGGATTCTGCAGCTGGCAATTGATTTAGTGGATTAAGGATCACTTCTAGCCAGCTTGGGAATTCATAGAATTGGCTGAAAAATGATGTTGGATAGTTATTAACCCTGAAAGAGATTGGGACAGATAGTACCTCATGCCCATTCTTTGAAGAAGGGTCATTTATGATCAGCTTCTTGGTAAAGTTGAAGTTTCCTGGAAATCCATGAGCTAGCACTGAGATTGCTGGATATACTTTGAAGCTCCGGAACATATGATTCTAGGAATTAAGAATTTGAGCTCTATGAAAGGGCATCATGGGTAGATAGGAGAACAGCTGATTGTAGTTAGCTCTTCTATACCCATCACAGCCCACAGCTATGATCTCGACCTCATCATCTTCTTCTTTTTCTCTGTCTTCTTTCGAGGATTCCACTACTTCAATTACCTCCTTGTGACTTTCTTGTTTTGGTGCTCTCTTATTTTCTTCAGGAGCAGCCTCTTCTATCATAAGGATATCATGAGGTTCCCCCTCAACATGATCATCCATCTGCATTTCAAATAGCTCCCCCTCAGCTGGAGCTTTCTCTAGAGTGGGAAATTCATGAAGCACCTCCTCAGCTGGAGCATTCTCTAAAGTGAGAACTTCAGGTAGATCCCCATCAACTTGAGCTATGTCTTTTTGGCTTGCCTTGGATAGTTCCTTCTCAGCAGCCATCTTTTTGTCTTCTTCTTTAAGTACTCCTTCATTGACAAGGATGTACTTTTTGACCAACTTTCTTCTAGGTTTCCTAGGCTAAGCCACAACCTCAAGACTTTCTTCAGCTTCAGCTCTGAACTGTTGATCAGCCATAGTATCTGTTGTAGGAAACTTCTTTGGGAGAGGCTTCCAATCTGGTCTCTACGATCGATAGAGACTCTACGATCGAGGAGACAGATGGCCTCTTGGACTTGTGGCTGTGTTTACTCTTCTTCTTCAACAGCTGAGAAATGGTGGCTCTGTCTTCATCTGCCTCAGCTTGCTATTCTTTCCTTCTCAAAATCTTCAGAGTTTTAATTTCAGAAAGCTCCTGAGGTATATCAGTGGTTGAACCCTGAGGTTCTTCTACCATATGAGCCTTCAGCTTTCTTTTGCCCTTGCTTTTTCTGATTAAAGCAATGGGTTCTTCTTTGTTGATCTCTTCCTCTTCTTCTTCAGTCTCCTTGACAACAGACATATTTCCTGGAATCCCTGATTCCTTTACATCACCAATCCTTCCACTGGACTCAGACATCATCCTTAAGTTCTCTGTCGGGTTCCTTTTCCAGTTTTCGAACAGCTGCTGGGTCATTCGTCTATTTGGATTGATGGACTCTCCTTCATCGTCCCCAATCTTATCACCCAAAGCAGACTGGAGGATGATACTTATGAATCGCCCGTAAAGCATCTTTTGAGAGCTCTTTGACTTCTTCGAGCTAAGAAACCACTTCCCAATCCATTCAAGTAGTAGGGCTCCATAGTTAAGTTATATCCCACAACTAATGGCTGTCATGAGTTTGAGTTGTACTACGTTTACAGAGTCATGGCCAGAGCTCTTGCAGCATATGCATTTTCCAAAAATGTATGCTGTGACGCCCCCAAATCTGGGTATCTTCCAACCCGACAGATGGTGCTACACGGTGCTACAGTTCACATAAACATTTAATTGAAATGCCTCAAAAGAACGGATATGTCTTATATATATATATATATATATATATATATATATATATATATATATCAAAAGAATATTTATATTCCCCAGGTTCTTTACAACCAATACATTATCTTTATCATAATATCAATATTATTCCTTACAAAACCTATACTATTACATATGTAATCTACGGGTTTGCCTTTGCCTTCTCTTTATCTTTGTCGAATCCATCGGTCCGTTCGGTCTTAACTACATTCATATGGTTCAAGCAAGAGTGAACCTAACTAGCTCAGCAAGTACAACAATTCTAGGAAAATAGCATGCTTGAAACATAAGAATCGTATATCTTCAATAACTGAACAATAGTTACGAAGTACTATTGATGATTCAAAATTGAACTTCTTTTCATTCAAAACGTTTTACAACAACAATATTCAAGAAAACATCAATTCTGGTTCAAGACTGTAAGCATTTCATAAGTACTTTGAAAAGGGCAACCCATTACGAAGTCCGTAAGTCCGGCATAGCTTACGAGCACGTCTAGGTGATAAGCCTATAGTACTTTATGTCGATCAACACTACATTCATTAAACGTGTATATGTTTAAGTTGTGGCAACCTCACGTGCCTGTCGTTTGACGACAAAACAGTTTAGCATATTCAGTCTACTTTTGAAAACCACAACAATATTAGTTTGGTAAATCCTTATCAACACTTGATAGAATAACATAGCATACGTCTAGCCAAAAGGATTGGCTTTGACTTCCTCTGATACTAGATCATGTGAAGAATACATGAATCACAAAGACTTGTCCAGATCAAATTGAAACAAGGTTAGAGTACTTGCCTTTAGCGTCTGCTTATAGATATAACACGTGCACTTTATGTCTTTAAGGTCTCTATAGTAGATGATAACAACATATAGCACATTAGGTCATGAATAAACATACATGGTTCCTAAAGAATCTTACCCTTCTTCTCAATCTAATTATGTATTAGATTTGTTATTATTGGTTCCGGCTTTCCGTTATGTCGTTCTTACGTTCATATGTAAATGACTTTCTTTAACCCTAAGTGATCATACTTAAGGCTTAATTATGTCTTACAATGTTTCATTAAGATCCTTAGCTAAGTGTTCATCATTTACTCTTTAGGCTCAACATGTAAACATTGTTTATGTTCTAAACCCTAAGGCTGGCGCTGCGGCGCCGACTAATACACTATGTGTCGCGCTGCGGCGTCACCTAATATTGCCTAGAAATCGCACTCGGCGTTGCGGCGCGAGTTCCTTCGTTATGGGCCGCGCTGCGGTGCCAATTAGCAGAAGTTGAGCCTCACTTTGGCACTGCAGAGCCGGGATTTTGTCTTGGAGTCGCGCCGTGGCGCGGACTTTGTGCCACAGATAATTTTGACAGTTTTTGAAATTTTGTGAAACTCCCGGACTCGTAACTTCTTCGTTATAAGTCCGAATTCACCCATGGGTTGCCCCCATAGATCTTACTTTACCCATTGGATCATCCTTTGGGCTTGGTTGTTAAATTAATTAACTTATCTTTGGACTTGTCTATTAATTTGGTTGGGCTTCATATCATTAATTATTTGGGCTTAATATTAATCCCACATAGGTTTACATCTTATTGTTATTGGACTTGCTCTTATACAATATTTACCATTCCTCATCATTAGGAAATTTATACTTAACATTCTCGAATTAAGTCCGCGTGCGAAATATTGCGCTTTCCATACTTAGATTATTATTATTAATCCACCTTTCTTTAATATTTTAACGTTAGTATTTCTCAGAAGTTCAAAAATAATTCCCGAGCGATAAAGGGTGAATAGTGTTTTTCACAAACTTTCTCGAAAAACTTTTATTTTCGTCTTGAAAATTTAAACACTTTAATTCCTTCACACGTTTCAAATAATACGATGTTCCGACGTTTCTAGGTTATAGAACGATATTCAGCTTACTAATACAAACAATAACAAATAATATTATTTTATTCATTATAATTGTATTTACAAAAAGGTTCGATTTTTTGGGGCGTTACACTCTTTCCCCCTTATAAGGATTCTGTCCCCAGAATCTCGCTAACAAAACAAAAAAAAATTACACAAATAATTGAGGGTAATTCTTTTTCATCTTGTCTTCCAATTCTCACGTTGCTTCTTCGACATCATGGTTCATCCATAACACCTTTACAGACGGTATAACTTTGTTTCGTAGAACTTGCTCTTTTCGATCTATGATTTGAATTGGCATCTCTTCATAGGTTAAATCCTACTCGATATGAATCGATTCATACTCTATTACATGTTTGTAATCAGGCTTATAGGGTCGTAATACCGATACGTGAAATACGTTATGTATTCGTTCTAGGTCTGGAGGTAATGCTACCACGTAAGCCACCCCTCCCACTTTTTCTAATATCTCAAAAGGTCCTATAAACCTGGGACTTAACTTTCCCTTCTTTCCAAAGTGTATCTTTCCTTTCCAGGGAGATACCTTCAGAAATACGTACGAGCCTACCTCAAACTCCCTATTTACTCGATGCAAATTTGTAAACTTCCTTTGTCTGTCTTAAGCTGCTACCAAACGCATTCGTATTAGTTTCACTATATCCGCTGTTTGCTGCACCAATTCTGGTCCTAGCATTCGGCGTTCTCCCACTTCATTCCAATACAATGGCGTTCGGCACTTCCTTCCGTACAAATCTTCGTAAGGCGGCATACCAATGCTTGCATGATAACTGTTGTTATACACAAACTCTACTAATGGTAGATGATCATCCCAACTACCCTTGAAATCCATGACGTAAGATCTTAACATATCTTCTAAAGTCTGAATTGTCCTCTCGCTCTGTCCATAGATTTATGGATGATATGTCGTACTTAACTTCAACTGCGTCCCCAACTGCTCTTGCAGACATCTCCAAAAATTCGATGTGAATCGTGGGTCACGATCTGACACAATCGAAACTGGTACTCCATGTCTGGAAATAATTTCCTTTACATAAAGTTTAGCTAATTTATCTAAATTATACTTAACCAAAATTGGCAAAAAGTGAGCTGACTTCGTCAACCGGCCCACTATTACCCAAATCGCATCATACCCCTTCTGAGTAGTCAAAAGTCCCACCACAAAGTCCATCGTGATATGCTCCCACTTCCACTCAGGAATTTCCAATGACTTTAACAAGCCAATTGGTCGTTGATGTTCAACCTTAACTTTCTGACAAGTTAAGCACCTACTCACATACTCGGCTATTTCTCTCTTCATATTCGGCCACCAAAAACTCTGTCGAAGGTCTTGATACATCTTAGTGCTACCAGGATGAATCGAGTACCTTGAACTGTGAGCCTCTTGTAAAACTTGCTCCTTTAATTCTGTCTCATTTGGAACCCAAATTCTTCCCTCAAATCTTAATAATCCCTCATTATCAATACTGTACTTAATATCTTTTTCATTGGTCACCCTCTTCTTCATCTGGTCACACTCACCAGTTTTGAGTTGCACCTCCTTAACTCGCTCTACGATGGTAAATTGAATCTCCGTTGCAAATAGTCTCTGATCCACTTCACTTGACAACTTCACCTCTAACTCCATCCTAGTCATCTCTGTTATTAACTCAGTTTGAGCCATTAACATAGAAAACTTCTCCCGATCCTTTCTACTTAAGGCGTCAGCCACTACATTGGCTTTTCCAAGGTGATACAGGATTTCACAATCGTAATCCTTTATCAACTCCAGCCATCTCCTCTGTCTCATATTCAACTTCTTCTGTGTAAAGATATATTTTAGACTCTTGTAGTCCGTGTCTATCTCACACTTTTTCCCGTAAAGATAATGTCGCCATATCTTTAAGGCAAAAACTACAGCGGCCAGTTCCAGATCATGAGTAGGGTAAACTTTCTCATAATCCTTCAACTGCCTAGATGCATACGCAATGACCTTGCCATGCTGCATAAGCACGCAACCCAGTCCTCTATGCGAAGCATCGCTATAAACCACAAAATTTCCTGTGTCATCGGGTAATGACAAAACAGGCGCTTCACTTAATCTCTTATTCAGTTCATGAAAACTATTCTCACAATTCTCAGTCCACGCGTATTTCACCGTCTTCCTTGTCAAGTTAGTCAACGGAGTAGCTATCTTCGCAAAAATCTTGAATGAATCTCTGATAGTAACCCGCTAACCTTAAGAAACTCCGCACCTCGGTCGGCGTTTTTGGTTGTTCCCAGTTCATCACGGCTTCCACCTTGGCTGGATCTACTGAAATTCCCTTATGGTCAATGACATGTCCTAAAAATTGTACCCTCTCTAGCCAAAATTCACACTTAGTGAATTTCGCATATAACTTCTCCTTCCTTAGTGTCTCCAACACTATTCTTAGGTGTTCAGCATGATCTTCTGGCGTCTTAGAATAGACTAGAATATCATCGATAAACACCATGACAAACTTGTCCAAATATTGTTTGAACACTCTGTTTATCATATCTATAAATACAGCAGGTGCATTAGTCAACCCAAATGACATCACCAGAAACTCGTAATGACCATAACGAGTCCTGAATGTTGTCTTTGGCACGTCTTCATTTCTAACCTTCAGCTGATGATACCTCGTCCTTAAATCTATTTTAGAGAAATACTTTGCCCCCTTTAATTGATCAAAAAGATCATCGATCTTGGGCAATGGATACTTATTCTTTATTGTTAACTTGTTCAACTCTCAGTAGTCGATACATAGTCTTAACGACCCATCCTTCTTCTTGACAAACAATACCGGTGCTCCCCACGGCAAAACACTCAGTTGAATGTACTTCCTGTCCAACAGTTCTTGCAACTGCACCATCAACTCCTTCATCTCCACTGGCGCCATACGATACGGTGCCCTGGAAACTGGTGTCGCTCCTGGCACAATGTCTACTACGAATTCGGTCTCTCTATCCGGTGGAAGACCTGATAACTCACTCGAAAATACGTCCATGAATTCACTCACTATAGGTATTTGTTCCATGGTCGCTCCCACTCTCTGGGTATCAACCACATGACACAAATAGCCTACACACCCTTTCCTCAATAATTTCCTAGTTTATGTCATGGTAAGACAACACGAACGTCCCGGCGATTTATTACCGTAAAATATTACCTGAGGTTGTCTTAACGTTTTAATATTTATGCATTTCTTTTGACAATCTATTATTTCCCCATGGTTAACCAACCAATCCATTCCGAGGATTACGTCAAATTCCCCTAACTTTATCAGTACCAAATCTACCGATAATTTACAACCTTGAATGTCTACGCAACAACTCTTATGAATATCTTCAACAGGAATTATCTCTTCGTTTGCTACCTTAATGTTTAAAGGTATGGGCAATTTTTTGGGAAGTAATCCTAATCGTCTAGCAAAATCACATGCGATAAACGAATAAGTAGCACCCGAGTCAAACAGCACGTATGCATTAAGATCGTTGATCAGAATAATACCTACGACTACGTCCCCCGAGGCCATCGCGTCTTGGACAGTCATATTGAAGGTACGGGCCATCGGCCTACCCGGCTGTGCTGGACCCCCAATAGTTAACTTACCACTATTAGCGCCCTTACTCCCATCCGTCCCCTTCTTCGGGCAGTTCTTTGCCATGTGGTCAGTTGACCCACACACAAAGCATCCATGGTTTTTCTTCGGACTCGGACAGTTAGGCACAATATGCCCCTCCTATTCGCAATTATAACACACGGCCTTACCCTTAAGACAAACTCCTAAGTGAGTCTTTCCACAGGTTTTGCAGGCCTCCATCCTCCTCTTAGGGTCTCCTTGTTTCACTCCGGTATTCCTAGAGCTAACTAACTTCCTCTTATAACCCTCGTCACTCCCGTTAGCACCTTCAGCCTTTACTCCTCCATCCACCTTCCCCTTGCTTTTCTTATCCTTGTGGTATTGGCTCAACGCCTCGCTACCACCTTCGGTAATTATTGCTTTCTCTAAAATGACTCCAAAGGAAGTACTTTGGAATACAGAAATACGGTTATAGAGCCAGGGTTACAAGCCCTGCTCGAACCGTCGAGCTTTCCTCACCTCAGTATCCACTTGGTGTGGAGCGAACCTTGTCAGTTCATTAAACTTGGTGGCGTATTGGGGAACCGTCATGTCCCCTTGTTTCAACTCTAGAAACCGCATCTCCATCCTTCCCTACATGCTCGTGGGAAAGTAGTTCTCATAGAATATTTCCTTGAACCTCACCCACGTTATCACATCTGTTCCGACCCTAGCCTGATTGGCCTCCCACCAAAAGCTGGCATCTCCCTTCATCATGTAGGTTGCAAAGGTAACCTTTTGGGCCTCATCGACATTTGCTATCACAAATGCCTTCTCGATTTTCTTTACCCATATTTGGGCTTCAATAGGGTTCGTAGTTCCTTTGAACTCCGGCGAACCCACACTCTTAAAGTCCTTGAATGTAGTAGCTCGTACTACACCAGGATTTACGGGGATATTAGCCCCAGTTTGATTAAACACTGCGGTAAAAAGGTTCAAAAATTTCTGCATGGGGTTAACCGGACCTCCCTCCGGTTGATTTATGTTTGCTTGATTCTGCGATACTCTTCTTGGCAGCATTTTGCTGTTACAATAAACACACATTTTGTTATTATTCATTTTCTGTTAGTTAGTTATTATTCAATTTTTAACAATAACTCTAACATTCATTATTCCACATGTTTCGAAAAAAAAAAGACAACTTATATTGATTCATGGTAGTATAACACTACCTCAGTTACATTACACAGCCTAATCGAATTACATTACTTTTCCGCAATTACTTTCCAAAAATTGGGATTTACAAAAGACTACCCTTGATTATACAAAAGAGGATTTTACGTCACTACTAGATACAAAATATTTACATATCTAACTACTCTAGCCACTACTAGATCACATCTTCCTTAAGGAATTCTCGAAATCTGCCTTGGCAATACCGACAATAATATCATGGCTGATAGTATTCCGCGTCTACCCTACCTCTACGGGATAACCAGCTACCTGCAACTAGAAGTCCTCATGAGAACTCCTATGAATATAGGACATTCTCCCTATTTTTTGCTTTTTGGTCTTTAGCTCACTCCTAAGCTCAAAGACCTCCTGTTTCAGCTCATGGACCTTATCCTTAGCCAAAATCCTTTCATCATGCTCCTATTCCCACATGGATTCCATGTCCGTCTTGTCTTCTATCATAGCCTGAAGCTCCGCCTTCAGCTCCTTAACCTCCTGACAGTAGTGAATGTTTCTATCCAACACTGTCATAAAGAGTGACATCATTGACTTCCCCGGAGACATCTCTACTGCTATTGCTACTGGGTTAAAGGATACTGCCTCCACCTCTTCCTCCAGCATGCTATCAAACACGGACATATAGTCCAGGCTCTCTGAGTCTCCAAACTCAACCACTACTATCTCAGGCTCTGCTGCTATGGGGTTTGGTATGATCTCTATCTGATTCACTGACCCTTCACTGACTACCTGTACGTCTCTATTTTCTCCTGACATCTACAACAACACAAAAAGTTTGATTAGTACATGTCAGTAGACTAATAAAAACACATAACATATATAATGAATTTTTATAAGGTTAATTTCTATCTTTTATTCTTTGGCTTTTCTTAAGGCTTTGACTTAAGGTTTTATTTGCCCCCCTTAAGTTTTATAACCTATGGCTCTGATACCAACCTGTGACGCCCCCAAATTCGGATATCTTCCAACCCGACAGATGGTGCTACACGGTGCTACAGTTCACATAAATATTCAATTGAAATGCCTCAAAAGAACGGATATGTCTTATATATATATCAAAAGAATATTTACATTCCCCAGGTTCTTTACAACCAATACATTATCTTTGTCATAATATCAATATTATTCCTTACAAAACCTATACTATTACATATGTAATCTACGGGTTTGCCTTTTCCTTCCCTTTATCTTTACCAGATCCATCGGTCCGTTCGATCTTAGCTGCATTCATATGGTTCAAGCAAGAGTGAGCCTAACTAGCTCAGCAAGTACAACAATTCTAGAAAAATAGCATGCTTGAAATATAGGAATCGTATATCTTTAATAACTGAACAATAGTTACGAAGTACTAATGATGATTCAAAATTGCACTTCTTTTCATTCAAAAAGTTTTACAACAACAATATTCAGTAAAACATCAATTCTGGTTCAAGACTGTAAGCATTTCATAAGTACTTTGAAAAGGACATCCCGACACGAAATCCGTAAGTTCGGCATTGCTTACGAGCACGTTTAGGTGATCAGCCTATAGTACTCTATGTTGATCAACACTACATTCATTAAACGTGTATACGTTTAAGTTGTGGCAACCTCACGTGCCTGTCGTTTGACGACAAAACAGTTTAGCATATTCAGTCTACTTTTGAAAATCACAATAATATTAGTTTGGTAAATCCTTATCAACACTTGATAGAATAACATAGCATACGTCTAGTCGAAAGGATTGGCTTTGACTTCCTCATATTCTAGATCATGCGAAGAATACATGAATCACAAAGACTTGTCCAGATCGAACTAAAACAAGGGTTAGAGTACTTGCCTTTAGCGTCTGCTTATAGATATAACACGTGCACTTTATGTCTTTAAGGTCTCTACAGTAGATGATAACATCATATAGCACATTAGGTCATGAATAAACATACATGGTTCCTAAAGAATCTTACCCTTATTCTCAATCTAATTATGTATTAGATTTGTTATTATTGGTTCCGGCTTTCCGTTATGTCGTTCTTACGTTCATATGTAACTGACTTTCTTTAACCCTAAGTGATCATACTTAAGGCTTAATTATGTCTTATAATGTTTCATTAAGATCCTTAGCTAAGTGTTCATCATTTACTCTTCAGGCTCAACATGTAAACATTGTTTATGTTCTAAACCCTAAGGCTGGCGTTGCGCCGCCGGCTAATACACTCTGTGCCGCGCTGCGGCGTCACCTAATATTGCCTAGAAACCGGACTCGGCGCTGCGGCACGAGTTCCTTCGTTATGGGCCGTGCTGCGGTGCCAATTAGCAGAAGCTGAGCCTCACTTTGGCACTGCGGCACTGGGATTTTGGCTTGGAGTCTCGCCGCGGCGCGGACTCTGTGCCACAGATAATTTTGACAGTTTTTAAAATTTTGTGAAACTCCCGGACTCGTAACTTCTTCGTTATAAGTCCAAATTGGCTCGTTCAAGAGCCTACGGTTCACAAATTACGTGCTCTACGCGTTCATGCAAGAATTTTATCTATTTTACTTCGTTTGCTAAAATTTCACCTATTAGTTCATTTTAACGAAAACAATAAACGTTCGCGAACGTTCAATCGTGTGAATTCCGTAACTCTATAATGCCAAACAAGACTTGTCTCCATCGAAAACCAATATTTCTGAGTTCAAACACAAAATACAACTTTCATTTTGAGAATTTCACGAATTCGACGATTATCGTCCAATCGTGTGAATTCCGACAACTTCATTACTAGTGATTGGCTCAACATTCTAAATGGATTCATTTCATTATATAGACATCTCAACTTACATGATACAACAACTTATCATTAAATTAGGTCATGGCTTATTCTTCATAAGTTCATAACTTAACAATTTCTATAATACAAGATTTTCTTTTCTTTGACTTATTCTTGATTCAAGTCTTTTAAGCAACATTATTGCATCTTATTAGCATATTAATTTCATTCATGTAAGTATGATACAAGTTCATGTGTGATCATCATAAGTTCCTAACTTACTTAGGTTTAACTTGCTTATTTATGACTTATTCGGGTTAAATCATTGCTTATCCACTTCTCATATGTTCTTAACATCTAAGTTCATTAAATTATACTTCTCTTATCACCCTACTAGGATAGAGATAGAAGAGACAAGATCATTTACCTTTGAAGACTAACTTCTCTTGCTTTGGAAATCTAACAATGGAAGGTTAAGCTCAATAGTGCTTATTAGCTCTAACAAATAAGTTGCTTTGTATTGGAAGTTGTTAGTGTTTTGAACAAGTGACAAATGACTAGCAATCTCCTTCTATTTATAGGAAAACCAAAGTGAGGGCATAATGGACATTAGAACATCCCACCTTCTTAAGTCACCTCCTTACTATTCATAACTTCAAGCCTAAGTATTCTTGCTCCCTACATCTTATACTTGGCTACCACACTTAATTCTTGCCATCACACAAAATACTTGGTTACCAATTCACCCATGGATTACCCCCATAGATCTTACTTTACCCATTGGATCATCCTTTGGGCTTGGTTGTTAATTAATTAACTTATCTTTGGACTTGTCTATTAATTTGGTTGGGCTTCATATCATTAATTATTTGGGCTTAATATTAATCCCACATAGGTTTACATCTTATTCTTACTGGACTTGCTCTTATACAATATTTACCATTCCTCATCATTAGGAAATTTATACTTAACGTTCTCAAATTAAGTTCGCATGCGAAATATTGCGCTTTCCATACTTAGATTATTATTACATAATCCACCTCGCTTTAATATTATAACATTACGTATTTCTTGGAAGTTTAAAAATAATTCCCGAGCGATAAACGGTGAATAGTGTTTTTCGCAAACTTTCTCGAAAAACTTTTATTTTCGTCTTGAAAATTCAAACACTTTAATTCTTCACACGTTTCAAATACTACGATGTTCCGACGTTTCTAGGTTATAGAACGATATTCATCTACTAATACAAACAATAACAAAATAATATTATTTTATTCATTATAATTGTATTTACAAAAAGGTTCAATTTTCTAGGGCGTTACATATGCCAAAAATTCATACCTCTAAGGGAACTCTTCTTCGTGTACCCTTTGACAGTGGGGAACTTCTTGTGATGCATCTTCTTTAAGCCTTCATGAAAATCAATTCCCTCTATGAATGAAAATCCTTCTGATTTGACGCCTAGGGCTAGATTTATGTCCTCAGCCTTGAGCTTTATTTCCACGTTCCTGACCCTCATAGTGATGATGTCATTCTCGAATGCCCCATTTTTGTAGAATTCCTTTATCAGCTTAGGGTAGATCCATGTGCTCGTACCCAATGCCTCTTCAAGACCAGCTTTCTTTATCAGAGATAGAGTTTTGTGAAATTTGGGGTCAGCTGTCTTGAATTCATCGAAACAGAGTCTATAGCCAGAGACGACATTGGAGTCTACCATTTATTTCTTTGCAAGGAGAATGGTTGTTTGAGCTTTTCGGAGAGTTAGGGTTTCTACTTGTAGATAGAGAGAGAGAGAGATGAGCTTTTTGAACTTCCGATTTCAAAAAGGCATTTTCAAACTGTACTTGTAACTTCCCTCTCTCTATTTGCTTAGTGGGACATGTGTCAAATTCTGCTTGGCTCTACAAATTTGACTAAGGAGGAATGTACTATTTTGCCCTTAGCTCCTTCTGAGCTAATGTATCCATTGGGAAGACTACGATCGTTGAGGTAGTCTTTATGATCATTGAGTCTGCTTTGCATCCGTTGAGTCTGCTCTGTAATCGTCGTGTCTGCTCTGCAATCGTCGAGTCTAAACTACGACCATCGAGTCTGAACTGTGATAGTCAAGTCTGTTCTGCGATCATCAAGTCTGCTTTGTGATCGTCATGTCTGCCCGGGTCCTTGTGATGAACTTTTGACTTAGCATTCTTCTCGGTTTAAGGTAGCTCAGGAAGGGCCAACCTCTTAGAGTGAATCAAGGGTTAGGTTTGTTCCTAAGGCGCTTGACAGAGAGAGATTGCTTAGATTTGTTAAACTTTATCATCACAGGATGCTCCTTTGTTCTATTTATGGAGCTCTGCTATCGTTGAGTTGGCACTACGATTGTTGAGTCGGCACTACGATCGTTGTCTTTTATGTTACTGCAACTCTACGATCGTGGACTTCCTTTGGTCATGTCTACGATTTCAAACATAGCCTTTATATCTGTATGGTTAGCACAAACTCGAGTATAGATTTCATGGTTGTAAATTTAGCATGCCTAGCTCACTTATTAATTTGTTAAATCTGGATTCATCTAGAGGCTTTGTAAAGACATCAGCAAGTTAATTTTCAGTAGGGATATATCGTAAAGATATGGTTCCATTTTGCACATAATCCCTAATGAAATGATACCTTCTTTCTATATGCTTAGTTCTAGAATGCATGACAAGATTATGTGTTATTGCTATGACACTTGTGTTATCACAGTGAACAGGTATAGAATTGAATTCAAACCCATAGTCTGCTAGCTGATTCTTCATCCATAGGATTTGAGCACAGCAGCTGCCAGCAGCAATGTATTCAGCTTCTGCAGTTGAAGTAGATACTGAGTTTTACTTCTTGCTAAACCAAGACACAAGTCTATTTCCTAGCAACTGACAGGTGCCACTGGTACTTTTTCTATCTATTTTGCAACCTGTAAAGTCAGCATCTGTATATCCTGTTAGTTCAAATGAGGACTCCTTGGGATACCAAAGCCTTAAGTGAGGTGTGCCTTTGAGGTACCTGAAAAAAAATTTTACAGCAGTTAAGTGTGATTCCTTAGAATTAGCTTGAAATCTAGCACATATGCATGTTGCAAACATTATGTCTAGTCTACTGGCAGTTAGATATAGAAGAGAGCCAATCATACCTCTGTATTGAGTTATATCAATACTTTTACCTTTTTCATCTTTGTCAAGCTTGGTTGCAGGAGCAATTGGGGTTTTCATAGGAGAGGTTGATTCCATGCCATACTTTTTAAGTAAGTCTTTAATGTACTTGGTTTGGTTTATGAAGATTCCTTCATCAGTCTGCTTTACTTGCAGTCCAAGGAAGAAGTTCAGCTCACCCATCATGCTCATTTCAAACTTGTTCTGCATAAGCTTGGAGAATCTCTTACATAACCTTTCATCAGTAGATCCGAAAATAATGTCATCAACATATATTTGAACTAATAAGACTTTGTCTTTATGCTTTCTAAGAAATAATGTGGTATCTACTCTACCTCTAGTGAACCCATTTTCAATAAAAATGTTAGTTAGTATTTCATACCATGCTCTAGGTGCTTGTTTAAGACCATATTAGGCTTTGTCTAATCTATAGACATAATTAAAAAGAGATGGATTGATGAAACCTGGAGATTGCTCTACATATACGTCTTCTTGAAGTTCACCATTTAGGAATGCACTTTTGACATCCATCTGAAAGACTTTGAACTTCATATGAGCAGCAAAGGCAAGGAATATTCTGATGGCTTCTAGTCTGGCAACAGGTGCAAATGTCTCATCGTAGTCAATGCCTTCTTCCTGAGAGTAACCCTTGGCCACTAGTCTTGCCTTATTCCTGGTTATTACTCTATCTTCATTCATCTTGTTTCTGAAGACCCACTTGGTTCCAATGACATGATGACTTTTTGGTCTTGGAACCAGTCTCCATACTTTACTTCTTTCAAACTGATTAAGTTCTTCCTGAATGGCATCTATCTAGCTGGAGTCTTCCATAGCATCCTCTATCTTCTTTGGTTCTATTTGTGATAGGAAGCTTAGGTAGAAACATTCATTTTGGGTGGCAGCTCTTGTTTTGACTCTTGTACTAGGATCCCAAATGATTAAGTCTTGAGTGTGATCTCTTGCCCATCTGTTCTGTAACGTCCCGAAATCCAGTTTATCTTCACACCCGGATTCCGTACGTTACAAGTACATCATTCATCCAACATACATCATTATATACTGAAATATAACAACATACACTCTCAAATCTCAGGTTCTGAAAACCTTATAATCTCTTTCATTACAAATAATGATAATACATTATTCATTTCATCTTACAAGAGTGACTTTTATCCGCCACCAAGAATACATAACAGTTCATTAAGGTAGTCTATAATTCAATTTCATCTTTCTATATTACAAGTCTTCACTTGATCTTCTCGCTCATTCACATTCTGAATGGCACTTCATCTGGATACTGTCAACTTGATCTTTTACGGAATCCTTAAGTACTTCTAACCTCGTTTGCTAAAAATGTTTTTCATTTAAAAGCAAGTGTGAGCATTCAATTGCCTAGCAAGTCATAACAGTTGAACACATAACTTCAAGAGTTTAAACGTTCCTTTAGAACTTCTATAATCGAACAAAGGTTATGAAGCGGCTTAAATAATAGGAATAGTCTCGATTCCTATCATATTAAAACATCAGTCACTTTCACTTTGAAATACTTTCATTTCCTCTACTTTTTCCATACACATCCTGTCTGGCTAGAATCATTAGCACAGACTTAACAATAACGGTTCAGGTATAAACAGAACATACTTGTATTGAACAGCTCAATCACAGAACAGTTCATATCATAGAAACACCGAAGTGTTCAAATTATGGCTCAAGGCCTCATACGTTCTACCACCTTGTATAAATATCACACATTCACACATAGACAGAGCTTCTCAAGTTCAACATCTGAGAAGTTTAAGAAACTAGCATTCATTTAAAATATGAATGAAGTTAGAAATTTGCCTTATGCCCAGCTACAACTTACGCTGAACTGCACATTCTAATTCCTATATAACACATAAGGAGAAAATATAAACACCAATTAGTCATATACTGGACTTACGCATTGGTTTACTTAACTTTACTTCTTAGGGTTCGCGTTCTTGCAATATAAGTTTACGTGACTAACTTCCTTTACCAGTTTACGGCTTCATGACATACGGAGATGTCTTACTCAATACATTCATCATCTTTGATGATTTACATTATTATCTTCTTCTTATAACCTTACTAGGACTCAGCACACATCGTGTCTCTGCTAGTAGTCCATATGGTACTCTGAGTGGTTTCCCACAAACAACAACAAACAAGTTCCCGTCTTATCTACACTACCATCACAGTGAGTTAGATCGGTTGCCTTCGCTCTCTGAAGGAATTGTTTAGCCCAACTCCCATATGTCAACCATAAAAGGTTACGATAAACTTAGCTGAACTTATCCGAACCATTAAACTTAATGTTCGTTAAATTAATTTCTTATTCTTTACGGCTTTCTGGCAACTAAATGCCATACCTCAAGATTCATTCCTTATCCCACTCACATTCGGCTTTCATTAATCTTATTACCGTTCACTACGGCTTTCTTGATAATTCATATCTTATTTAATACTTTCGTTATCCCTTATATGAACCCCATGTTCATTACTCGTTCTTAGTGTCGAAGCCATACCGATCGTTGTATGCTAAGACCGATCATCCATCGCAACAACATTGCGTTTACAGCGTCTATACGCTTTACACTTATCTCTCACTATCATGACATAACATCGAAATGTTATTCATTACCCTCGTCGCTTAACGTCTAAGGAATCACAACCATAGCAATTCCTTACGTTCATTCATCGCGACTACGGTCCCCGGACATCGGTTACGCAACCCGCGTTTATATTCTTTGTCTTTTAATCTTGTTTAATATTTCCATTCAACCTTTACTACAGGTTTAATTCACTTGATTAAGTGTTACATTAATTGGACATTATGTTCTTTATCGTCCCTTACGTTTCCCCTAAGAGCTGAGCAGTTAAAGGCTCATCTCTGGCTTTTTCTCTACACTGGCGCTGCGGCGCCACTCTCTCCTTTAACTCTTGCACCGTGGCGTGAGACTTCAGTCCCTGACTCCCGGTCTGGCGCTGCTGCGCAACTCTACACGGCACGGCTGGCGCCGCGGCACCAAGCCCTAGTTCTTGAAAAAAAAAATTAAGTCTAGAATCAAGTTTGAGACGCGTACTTCCCGATCTCATAACTTCTTCATTATAACTCGGAACGAGATCGTTCTAAAACCATTCTCTTTCTTATCTTACGTACTTCAATACCCCTCAGACAGAACTTCATTCTGAATCCGTTAACATGCCATTCGATTTGCTTGATCTTCACCCTTTGTTCATTTTTACGCTTTTAGCGCTCTTCGTTCGTTCCTCCGTAATTCGGTCATCCGAACTCGGAACTCGTTCGTTCTTGAGTTCACAACTCACGTTTTCTATGTTCTCTTACTTCTTATAAAACTCTACACGTTCGGGTTCATTTACTAACTTTCTAATTCTCGTTCGTCTTTTACGAAAATTTTGTCATAACTTCGTTATAGCTAAGTTCGATCTGTTCCTCATGAACGTTTCTACCGTTCCTAACCAAGAAATAAGCACCTATTTTATACGCGATGGTTTTAAACTTGTCCATCAATGACAATTATCCTATGATGGTTTTAAATTTGTCCATCAATAACGTTCTTCGTGTTCTTCGCGTGTTCTTCGTGTTCTTCGTTCGTTCTTCATTTTAATCGATATTTTGGATTACGATTTCACTTTTTATTGGAATTTGATGTTATAGAACACCATTCCTTACTTATTTCACCTACTTATTCATAATATTCATTCGGATCGCTCAAAATCCTCACGAATCTTATACTTCCTTAAGAAATTTACAAACTAAAGTTCTAATTCTTATTTCTTTATTTTCTTATGATTTCAACCATATGAAATTATTACTAACATCTTTTACTCCTTATTCTCATTAAGTTATGTTTTAAGCATATTAAACTTAAAGAAAATATTAGAAGAGACTAGGTTTTCGATTACCGTTCTTCTTTAATCTTCTCCCGTCGGACAAAGTTTGTACACGGGCTAGCCTTTCCTCCTTCTCCTCCTCCCATCCGAACTCTCTCTCTCTCTCTCTCTCAAGTGTCTTAGGATTTTCAAAATTCCAAAATAATGAAATGAGCTTCCTATTTATAGAAAACCAAAGTTAGAGGTAGTTTAGTCATTTCGCCCCCCTTAACCTCCTTACTATTCCACCTCCTTACTATTTCCACCTTAGCCACCAAGTTTACTTGGCCACCACCCTTACTTGGTGGCCAAGTGGCTGGCCCACATGCCCATGGGTCATCCCATGGGTTGCCCCAATGGTTCATACCCATCCGTTTACCTATCGGTTCGATCCGTGATTTCTTTTCTTGGTTTGGGCCTTAACCCTAATTCTTATTGGGCCTATCTTGGGCTTGATTTCACAAAGCATTGGGCTTGACATAATCCAAGTTTAATTGGATTCTATAAAGTCCATGAACTTAAAGTCCATTAAGACTAATCGTATTCTACGCATTCCATTCTTGTATTCTCGTATTCTCTTCGTATATCGTTCGTACGATATTCGTATTATACATCGTAATAATCTTCATACTATACTCGTATAATAACTAGTATTATACTCGTATCTCTCACGCATAATAACCCTAATTATTATACGTGATCATAGTATTCTCGGAACTCACTTTCCCTAACCCTTAGGTTTTGAGTCCGCAGGTGAAAACTTCGTTTTTGCCAAAACTGAAATATTATTGAATATTCCATCACGTCTCAAAATTATACGTAATCATTAAATTCTCAGAATTTCAAAATAAATCTCCGAGCAGAAACTGATGAATAGTGCCTATTTCGTCTTTTTCCTAGGAAATATTTTTGTTCCCGAAAAATTTTTATTTTAGTCTTAAAAATTCTTATTCGTTAAATCTAGCTCGTAGCCAGAATACTCTCAACTTATAATCATCCTAGGTTATAGAACGATTAATAAACACATAGCACATAATATTATTAATAAAAATTAGTTTTATTAATAACTAATTCTTTAAACCTAAATTCTGGACGATCTGAATTTCTAGGTCATCACACGTTCCCTGTTGGAACATCTATCCTGATGCCTTCTTGTCTGATATCTTCAAGATCAATTTCTGCTTCCTAATGTGGGGGTTCGTTGTCTTGCGCAGACCTCTCTACGATCTAACTTTCTTGCTCAACGATTTCATTGTCTGGCACTACGATCGTGGTGTTGGGATTGACGACTTCATTCGTTGAGTCTGGACTGTCATTTGCAGTGTCTTGAGACACTGTTTTGTCCAAGTCTATTTCATCAAAGATGATTTGGATCGAGACTTCCACACTTAGTGTTTTCTTGTTGAACACTCTATAGGCCTTATTGTCTGTGGCATATCCAAGAAAGATTCCTTCGTCTGACTTGGGTTGGAACTTTGTCAGATACTGCTTCCCATTGTTGAGAATGTAGCATGCACAGCCGAATACATGGAAGTAGCTGACATTTGGCTTTCTTCCTTTCCACAGTTCGTAGGGTGTCTTCTTAATCGTAGAGTGTATCAGTGATCTATTCTGAGTGTAGCATGCAGTGTTGACAGCTTCTGCCCAGAAGGATTCAGGTAGATGTGTTGCTGCTAGTAGAGTTCTTCCAGCCTCTATCAACGTTCTATTCTTTCTCTCAGCTACTCCATTTTGTTGAGGAGTTCATGGAGCTGAGAAGTTATGACTGATGTCATTGTCTATGCAGAACTGGCCCATTTCTGAGAAGTCAAATTCTCTGCCATTATCACTTCGTATGGCCTTAATTTTCTTCCCTTTCTCGTTCATCACTAGTCTAAACATCTTGATCAATTGGGATCTTGTTTCATCCTTTGAGGTTAGAAAGAACACCCATGTGAATCTGGTGTAGTCGTCCACTACGACTAGTGAGTATCTCTTCCCTCCAAGGCTCGTTATTGGAATTGGTCCAAATAGATCCATGTGAAGCAGCTATAGGGGTTTGTCAATTGAGTTGGCAGTCTTGCTCTTGAATGAGCTTCTGTTTTGCTTTCCAAGTTGACAGGCATTGCACGACCTTTCTTTGACGAAGCTTAACTTGGGTAAGCCTGCAGCTAGATCTTTTGAGACTAGTTTGGACATGCTTTTGAAGTTGAGATGAGCAATCTTCTATGTCATAGCCAGCTCATTTCTTCAGATGCTTTAGCCAGAAAGCATATTGTCTCGTCTGAGCTTAGTTGACCAAGATTTACTGTGTAGACATTTCCTTCTCTTATTCCGGTTAACTTTATAGCAGATGCCTTCAAGTCTCTAACTTGACACTGATTGTTGAGAAATGTCACTTGATTTCCCTTGTCGCAGAGTTGGCTTATGCTCAGAAGATTGTGTTATAGTCCTTCCACGTAGGCAACTTTACTGAATGACACTGCACCATTCCCAGTCGAGCCATATCCTCTTGTCTTGCCAGAGCCATTGTCTCCAAAGATGACTGAAGGACCCTCCTTCTCTATGTAGTTGAACAGAAGGGCCTTGTTCCCGGTCATGTGCCTTGAGCGTCCACTGTCCAGATACCAGGTTGTGATCGTGGAGCTCGGTTCCTGTGGTTACATTAAATTTTTATTTTGGTACCCATACTTACATGGGTCCTACTTGTTAGTACCCTTGGGAACCCAAATCTGCTTGATTTTGGGTCTCACATGCATAGGATTATAATAGCATTTTGCTGCCTTGTGACCAACCTTATTGCACACAAAACATCTAATATGATGTATGCTTGTGTGTGTATGAGGATTCTTCTTCCATTTGGACTTGTGTGGGTTCTTAGCCATTCTTTTGTTAAACTGATTCTCCTTCTTCCATGTGTCCTTGTGTCTCATGATTTGAGAGGAGTGTACCTTTCCTCTACTATTCCTTCCCAGTTGGCTCGTGGAGTTGATTTTACTAGACTCTACGATCCTTCGAGATTGGACAGTAGTGGCTGACACTACTAGAAATTTGACATATAGCGATGAGCTATAGCGACGATCGGCACGGAACCGTCGCTATAGGGTATCTACAGGGACGGTCGGCACGAAATCGTTGGTACAGAGGTTTTTTAAAGATAAAACCCTCCCACCTTCCCCCAAATCATTTCACTATCTTCAGTCTCATCTCTCCCATCTCTCACCGTCCACTGGCTCCCCTCGCCTCCGACCACATGTGCCGACGGATCATTCTCCATTCACAAGATGATCCTCGAAACCCACACTTTCGATGATTTCCCTAACTTCCTCATCGTCGCCGATGCCCATCTCCCCGTCAACCCTGCCTCCGCCTTCGAGACCAATCTGGAAAACCCTAATATCCCAAAGGTCAGCACTATGTTGTTTATTTGGGTTTTGAATTTCTGTGTTTGCTAAATCTTTGGGTTTGATGATCTGTCTTTGGTAATTCTTGGTTTTCTATGACCCGAGTGTGTTTCAGGTTGCTGTAGCTCATACCATTGGACATGTAGCTGTTGGATATGGTATAAAGAAGCAGCAGATTATTATGACTATTGTTGATGATTTGGTGTTTGTTGACAGTCTTGTTGAGGATTATCTTACTGCTGAGCCAGCGAATGAGTACATCCAGTGCTGTGATATTGTGGCCTTTAACAAAATATATGAGTTTGTAGTATTTTTTTCTTGACTATTTAATTTAGGTTTTATGCAAGTGTTTGTGGTACAATTATTTTACTTATTTTATTGCATTTGATTATTTGATGATAATGGTTTTTGCTGCAGAATTTCTTAAATCTATGGGATTGGCATGGGAAATTTGTTGAAGAAAGATTCTTATATCTGAGTCTAAGCTGTGATTTTTGTTTCTATTTTTTTTTTAGTATGTCAATTTTGATAATTGTTAGGAGAAGTGAATTTTTATGTAATGACTTGCTGATCCTTACTCTGCCTTAGTGGTATTTT
Source organism: Panax notoginseng (assembly GCA_016801055.1). Taxonomy (NCBI): domain Eukaryota; kingdom Viridiplantae; phylum Streptophyta; class Magnoliopsida; order Apiales; family Araliaceae; genus Panax; species Panax notoginseng. The sequence continues at coordinate 120,698,556 of CM029018.1, forward strand.
ATTGAAAACTAGAATATGGTTTGACATTTTAACTTTTTGGTGCAATATTTTACTACTTTGTTTTGCTATTTGGTTTTCTTGCTGCTGCTAGTAATAATAGAAGTCATAGTTTGTTTTGATGTTGTTGTACCTGTACTCTAGTACTTGCAAAAAAATGTATGTAAAATGATAGAACTTGGTAGAATAAGTGTAACTTATATACAAGGGTGTGACCTTATGTATCAGTCTGCTTATGCCTAAACATCCACACCGTGACCCAATCGGCAAGTTTAACAAAGTTATGGTGGTGGCAGAATTTTAGAGAGATTTTTACTTTTTTTTTGTTATCAGTTTTAGGTTTAATGCTTTGGGGACTTATGATTGATATTTTATTAATTATGGTGCTAATTGACTGGTTTGATGAATGGGTGTGTGCAGAAATTGTAGATCGTCATGGGAAGTCGTCTCTACTTTCGCTGGTGAAAGCTTTTGATTCTGTTCTTGCAATCTATGAAGGTTTCTGTAACTTGAAACAGGTATAAATTTCAAATATTTTTTAACTATAGTGCCATTTATCTCTTAAGGGTTTTGTTGCTTTACTTCTGTTTAATTATGCTCTTTGGTTTGGGGGAAGCAAAGAGAAGGAGAAAAAAATATTAAGCTTTTGGATGGAGTATGTATGTTGTTTAGTTCCAGAAGATGAAAAACTATATTTAACTTGGACAATTAGTTTTATTTGCTTTGAAAGAAATTGATTTTGTTTTGGTTAGAAAGGATGAGAAAGCTTAAATTTGGTTCTAATTGTGCTTCCTTAATTTGATGAGTAAAAAAATGCAGCACACTGAATGTGCTTCATTGGTTACACTTCTTTTCATTATCCCTTTCTTTTCCAATTTAGTGTTGGCATGCATGTCTGATTAAGAATTTATTAATTTCATTCCCTCTTACATTTATAATGGGGTTCCTTCACTTTTATTTATGTGTTTTGAATCCAAGTTGATAGCATGCTTAGAGTTAGACTATTGAATAGCTTGGAATGGCATTACTCCAATGTACTCCTCCCGTTCTAGTTGATACATTTTCCTTATGTTCATTTCAAAAATAGAGATATATTTTTAATTTTGGACTATATAGTGACATGAAGTCCTAACGTGTCATTGCTTATATTTTAGGTAGATTGATTCTAGCTAATGTTAGTGATATGTTTGGAAAAATGAGATTTCTTCGCCGAATTATTTTGACAATGTGACAATAGGACACTAGGCAGCTACAGAACCAATTATGTTAAATAAACATTTATGTCATCTAACTAGCTCCTCTCTTTTCTTCCTATATATAGATATATAAGAGAAGGCAGTGGTAAAACTTGGATTTTGTGTTTTATTATTTTATTTTATAGGCAACAAATAAAATGTGGGAAGCCCATCTTTTTATTTAGAGTAATTGTTTGTAGCAATGTTCACCATCCCCTATATTATCAAATACATTTTCTAGACGGTAGAAGCCAGAAGAAGGTATCTAGGGTAGAAAGCAGCTACTATACTGTGTCTAACTGGCTATTTTTATGCAAACTCAGTTGTAAATAAACTAATGTCTTGCAGGATTTTGCTCCGGTAGCACACATGATTAAAATAATCTAAGTATCTAACAACAACACTCCGTACATGGAATCAACTTGCAGTTTGAAGTCGAGACAAGAATCATATATGTCTGTATGGCTACTCAAAGCTGTTTGCGTTGCAATCAAGGCCAATATTCTGAACTAAATGAAGAAAATGGTGCAATTGTTCCTTTTGGTAATGAGACTGTCTGGTCCATCTTCTCCAAGTACTAGTACAAGAAGCCTACCAGTAGATGGTCATTGTGCAGAATATGATTGTAATGTTGTAATGATTGTATTAGATTGTATTGTGAATGATTGTAATGTTGTAAAATATCTCTTCTTATATTGTAATGTTGTAGTGTGAATGATTTTAAATGATGTATCTAATATTTTTTATATTTTATTTTATATTGTATTTGTGTTTGTTGAATAAATGTGCATTATTAATTTATTTATTTTAAATATAAAAAGGCTATAGCGACGGTCATCGACCGTAGCTATAGTGTTCTATAAAACACATCCCTATAGCGACGGTCACCGAGCGTCGCTATAGACATCTATAGCTACGGTCATGACCGTAGCAATAACTCTCAGTGACCGTTAGTAAAAAGTAAATACACGATTTTGCCATGACTTATAACTAAGGTCGATGACCATCGCTATAGGCCAAAAGACTGTCGCTATAGGCTTTACCGACGGGTTCTATGGCGACGGTCAGCGACCGTCGCTAAAACTTTTAGCGACGGTCTTTTGGCCTATAGCGACGGTCGACCGTCGCTATAGGCTGATTTTCTAGTAGTGTGGGTTACTTTTCTCCTTTTTGAAACCCAGGCCAGCATGAGATCCTTTATTCCTTGGAATATGGATTGAATCAGAAGAACAGGGTTGGACTGGTTCTTCCTTTTGTGAGGATTTCACAAATGTAATGCCTCTACTAAAACTTGAAGCATTACTAGTGCTAGTTTCCTTTACCTTTTCCACATATGGCTCTGAGGTGGATTCCCCAAAGCCTAAACCTGTTCTGTCAGATGCACTTCTCTGACTAGAGAGCAGGTAGTCCATGGATGAAGAGGATTTATTTCATGTAGAGATAGTCTTTTCTAGTTCCTCAATTTTAGGGGTTAGACTTGACTCTCTTTGTGCATTGAGCCCATTAGTCTGTTTTAAGAGCTTATTCTCAGCCTCAAGCTTGGAGAGAGAGTCAGTACTTAGAAGGGTTGTTTTCAGTTCTTCTTGAACTTTCCTTTTCTCCTCTTGAAGAAGTGAATAATCCTTTGACAGAACTCTGAACCATTTCATGTATTGATGCAGATCAGATGTTATGCCATGCAGTGCAGTTCTTAAATCATCAATGTCTACATCAGGAGAGTTAAAGTCAAATACCTCATCTATACTTACTTCATGTATGTTGGAGTTCTGTTTATCCTTTGCATGCTTGGCCATCAGGCAGAGATTAGTCATTTGAGGATCTTCATCATCTCCAGATTCGGGAGTTGAGTCATTGTCTGAATCACTCCACGATCCTCCAGTTACAAGGCCTTTGTCTCTCTTCTGAGGCCTTTTGTTGCCTTTGAATTCCTTCTTTGGATGTGATTTCTTCTTTAGTTCTTCTCTGAGAGGTTTGTTACAGTTAGCAATGAAATGGCCGGCTTCTTGCAGTTCTAGCATAGATTATTAATCTGCTCCTGACTGCTGTAGTTGACTTTCTTTGGTTTATTGATTTTGCCTTGACGCATGAATCTTCTGAGTCTTTTCACCAGCATTGCAAAGTCCTCATCATCATCTTCATCATAGTCAGAGTCATTTTTAGTGTTGACTTTGGAGGTGTTTTCAGTTACTTTAAGAGCAACACCCTTATCCTTCTTTCTTCCTTCAGATAGAGTTTCTACTCGTTAAGTCAGCTCCAGTTCGTATGTAAGAAGGTTGCCATATAACTGTTGGACAGTCATTTCATGGAGATTCTTTGATTCTCTAACGGCAGTGGTTTTGGCATCCCACTTGGTTGGTAAGGCTCTCATGAACTTTATGATTAGATCTTTATTTGGATAGATATTTCCATAGGCTCGTAGAGAGTTGAGCAGGACATTGAATCTCTCGTAGGTGGTAGTGACGTTTTCTCCTTGAACGTGTGCAAACATCTCATATTGCTGAGTCAAAAGAGATTGTTTGTTTTCTCTGACTTTTTCTATTCCTTCGTGCATAATGAGAAATGCTTCCCAAACCTCCTTTGCTGTTTTGCTATTGACCACGTTTTCGAACAGATCATCTTCTAAGGATTGAAACAAAATGTTCTTGGCCTTTTTATCGAGTTGAACAACTCTCTTTTCGTTGTCTGTCCATTCCTATTTGACTTTGATTTGTATTTTTTTTGGATCGTCTGTAGTTGGTGCAAGCTTTGTTGGAATGTAGGGCCCATTTTGAACAGTTTCAAATAAATCTTCATCTATTGAATCCATGTATGCTTGCATCCGAATTTTTCAGTTGGCGAATTTATCGTTGTTGCACATAGGTGGCTTGTTGCCTCCTCCAGTCTTTGATTCGCATGGTAAATGTGCCATTGGATCTACTTAAGCTTTGTAGGCTATATGGTAGAACCTGCTTTGATACCAATTGTTAGTTCCTGGAGGCACAATAGTTATCTAGAAGGGGGGGTTGAATAGATATTTAAAATTCTTTTCGTTTTACTTTGTTCAGTTTGATAATGATTCAAACACAGCGGAATTAATATTTGTTTGTTTTCCCTTTTAGATATAGTGGGTTAATGAGGGTGAGGCAGTTATAACAGTTATAGCAGTTATAGCAAGAATGTAAGAGACACATCAGTTTTAAGTGGTTCAGAGCACTTAAAGCTCCTAGTCCACTCTTCTACTCCTAGAGTAGAAAATCCACTAAGGATATTTTTTACACTTTCTGAATCTCACAGATTCCTTCTAGACCAGCAGTCTAGGCACTTCTTAGTTCACTCTTGAACTCTTCAAGTCCAGCAGACTTGGTTCTTCACAGTTCACTTAGAACTCTTCAAGTTCTTCTAACTTGGAACTCTTACTCCAGTTGATTGGTAGTTGTTGAGTTCTTGGTTGGTGCTACTCAGTTGCCGTTAAGAACTTGTTCGAAAGAACTGAGTAGCTGAGTAAGCTTTCTCTTTTTCTCAGATCGTAGAGCTGAGCGTTGAGTGTTCTTCAGTGTTTTTGTTCAATGCTTGCTTATCTCCTTTTTTTTCATCTGCAGATGTTTGACATATATGTAATCCTTGAAATCTATCTGTTGGATCCATCCGTTAAGGCATTAAATGCGTTTGACATTTCTAAACTTTGATGGAGACTTTTCTGCACATCTTCTGAATTGCATTCTGGTCCACTGATGCAACAGACTGCTTTCTCACCTAACACCTGAAAATGTGTTTTCCTCTGACCCATGGTCCTTTCCTTAGCTTATTCAATACGATTCTTTGTTGCATACTAAGGATATCTTTTATGCCATCGGGACTGGTGAGTACTTCAACGTTTATAACTCATTCCACATTTGTTGAGATTTATCTTTAAACAAATGGTCAGGGCTCGATGCTTCTGACACAGGCAGATGATACTCTACGATTCAGATCGTGGTGTCTTGCCACCTTAGTGCTTGATATGATGTGAGAACACTACGATTTCTCTTAAGGTCTGGCACACTACGATCTTCACTTGCTTATCTTGCAGACTCTACGTTTCCGAGAGCACACTACGATCTCTGAGTTGGCTTAGCAAACGTTGGGACCACACTACGATTTTCGAAGAGGCCCTTCAAGGCAGGCACACTATGATCCTCGAAGCTCTACGATTCTGCCTTGGCTTTCTGCAATCTCTTGATCAGCTTGATATACTACGATCTCATTGAAGCCTATCTATTACATCTCAAGATATAGATCAACCTAACATCTTTGATCTCTTCATCTATACATTCATTTACAGAATGATAAACATTAAAAGCTTAGATTAACCTAACAAATTTGATATATCACTAAGTCCTTGTACAAATATTCCTTGAAGGACTTCACATATAATCATGAGCATTTACTTTAAAACATCAAATCAACATATGCAATCTCCCAACACTATACATCTGAATAATAGTGTTAACAGACATTGGGCTTCTCTGATGCACTGAGGTAGCGCTTCTCAGTTCCAAGAACCCTACCATTAATACTATGGAGGTCAGATAGATAGAAATTATTGATATGGAAGAAATATCTGTAAGATACTAAACCTGTACATTCAAGTGAGGGTACTCAGTTACGATAAATGTTCTGACGAGAACTATTATTTGCTATGAGTACTGTGAATCTTGGATTTATAGGAAGTATTATCTTATAGAATATTTACGTGAGCACCAAATTGGCTACAGTGAATGTAGAGAATTTGGGGGCGTCACAATTTTATCGTGGGTGGTAACCAGTAGCTCACTGCAAAAAACCCTGTACCAACATGCTTTTGTTTATTTGATACTCCCTCTAAAATTAAGGATACATTTTCCTTTTTATTCATTCAAATTTAAAATTGAAAGTGACATGAAGTTTCTAACATGTCATTATTTACATTTTAGGTAGATTGGGTACTACTCATTATGTTCCAAGAGTAAAGATGCATTTGGAAGACGACGTCTTTTAAGGAAAACATTATTTTTCAAAAATATCTCTAACATAACTAGAAGTGTAGTTTTAGTGACATGAGAAAATTCAATCTACCTATTAGGCCTGATAAAATATGGTTATAGGTTAGTTTTGGTTTTCAAAATATGGTTATGGTTTTATTTAAGAACTAAAACTGTAAGACCCCGAATTTTATGAAATAAAAGTATTCAATTTTTCTATTCAGTAAATGGTTAAATTGATAAATGTTAAAGTTAAGGGTGATATATAATTTTTTTTCAAAATACACAAGTGGTTATAAAATATTCATTGTTGTCGGGGAATATTCGTTTGGTCGTGGAATATTCTTTCTGTCGGGGAATATTCGTACGACGGCGCAGCTATTTGTGGGCCCCATAACGAATAACTGTCGGATGAAGAAAACGACAAATTTGAGTTTTTACAAATAACGGCGTAGTTGTTACCGTTAACACTGTTGGAATACCCGTTGGTTAAAATACAGTAATACGCGTTATTGCACAGTAGCACACGGTATTGCACAGTATTTTTGAATTATTGATTCTTACGTAAGAAGGTACTACTCAATAATTGTTACAGTAATTACTGTTCAATATTTTACTTTATTGATTCAATAATTGCTGCGTTGATATTTTATATTATTTTTGTTTCAATAATTGTTGCTGCACAGTATTTCCTATTATCAGATCAATAATTCATATTATTTGAATAATATTATTAGATAACATTATTGGCAATGTCTAGAAAGTTCTGTCTAAGGAGAGGTTTGGTTATCTAATTGCGCGCCAGTAATGAGAAATCCTTATTGGAAAGCCCCCTCTTTCCTGGGAACGGCCTGGTTGTCATAAATGTGATTCTGTAATATTATTTGTGAATAATTAATTATTGATTCATATGATAAGAAAATATTTATTTTATGTGGATATAAATGAGGGATATATTTTTGTGGTTAAAAAATGAAGGAGTTAATGTTGAGATTTTTATCCGTATTTTTGTCAGAATGGAGGTATTAAAAATCAGGTTTTTGAGATATTTTGCGGGGGTTATAATTTTTAATCTGACCGTTGGATCGTGGTAATTTTTGGATATGTTATACATATATAAGTTGAGTATATGCCCACAAATTTTGAACCGTTAAAAATGAACGTATGATTTGTTATGAATTTTACGAGATGACTGGTTCAGAAATTGTTGAATTTTCGGAGTTTATCATTTTGGTGGAAAATTCTAGAATTGGTGGGCCCCACTTGTGGTTGGTGAAGAAATGTGCTGAATTATATTTCAAATGTGGTGGGTGGGAATAGTAGCAGGTAAAGCCATCAGGTTGCAGGTCAAACCTACCAAAATTTTCCTATAAATAGAGGGCTAAGTTAGAATTGAAAATCACACCAGAAACATAAGCTTTCTCTCTTTCTCTCTCTATATTATGAAGCATATTTTGTGAGTATTTAGATACTTTGAGAGTTGCTATTCAGTGCAAGTTTTCTTCGGCTTTACATTCCGGTCAGAAGTACTGCTGTTTTGAGGTAAGGGATAGTAAGGAATTTTAAGGGTTGTTATGTTTTTCAGTTTCGTAATTTTTCTGACCTTCAAAAATTTTGGAAAAATTTGAAATGATTAATTGATGAGCTTTCTTGATTGTGTCCAAAAATGGCGATTTTTGGATGTATAGATTGAGAGTTATGAATTTTATGAGAAAAGACTATTTTAAAAGTAACCGCTTATAATTCCTTGTGGTTAACTCCAAAATTGATGAAATTTTTATTGAGAGTACATGTATATGATAGAAGTATACTCTGTAAATTTCAGAATTTTTGGATAAAAGTATAATTTTTGATAAATGTCTAAATATTCGGCTGTTTTGGCCATATGAAAAATAGTAAATGACTTTTAAAAATTTTGAGAAAAATATATGTTCACTATGGGACTATATTATGCTAAATCCCAGAAAAAAAATATTTTTGGAACTGATTTGGTATTTTTCATGAAAATGGACTAGTTATGAGTAAATGAATTAAATATGTTATGTGAAGTAAGAAAATTGGAAAATAGGATTTTATGGCTTGAGAATCCTATATGAGGTATATGCAGATTTTTGATGAGGGTTTTGATTATTGGTGATAAAATCTTATGAGTTTGGTATTTTAGAATGATTAAATGCATTATTTAGTAAAGTGTAAACAATTTAAATAAATTGTTTAAAAGCTTAAGAAATATTATTCTTTCAATATCATTATACCGAAATACTGGTATGGATTTTATTGTGGAATTTCTACCTTTTTGTGTCGAGTTACTATTCACGAGTTACTATTCACGAGTTACTATTCACGATAAAATTTGGTTTCTTTTTCTAACCAAATTATAGTTGAGTTATGAATATTACTCTTGAGATTAAAACTATGTATTGATTATATTGATTTTATTATCATATATAATATTTTTATAACCCTGATGTTGAAATTCTCTTTCACTAGAGTGTAAAGATGGGTAGATTATTGGTATGATCATGACTAGGGTTCTCTTTGGCCTGTAGTGCAAAGTTGAATTGTGACTGGTATGATCATGACCATTGAATTTATAAGTGAATATCTTTAGCTTAAGTGCAAAGGTGAATTGATCAACATGGTTATAATTATTGTTTATATAAATTCTGAAATGATTATATATTTCTTTGAGATATTAATATCTTTGGCCTGTAGTGCAAAGATGAAATATTGAGGAATATCTTTGGCATGTAGTGCAAAGATGAGTTGTTGATGAATATCTTTGGCCCGTAGTGCAAAGATGACCTGTTGTTGAATATCTTTTGGCCTGTAGTGCAAAGATGAACTGTTGATGAATATCTTTGGCCTGTAGTGCAAAGATGAATTTATTAGTATGATTATGAACAGGAACTGTGATTTGGTATAATCATGATCTTTAATGTTTCAGGTAAAGACAGGTGATGAAAATTATCTTCGTCCTGAATGCGAAGAGAAATTTAGAACTACAATTATGATTATGAGTTATTTATATGATTGTGGAAAGGAACTGTTGATTGATGTTACAGGGATAAAACATTGTTGGTGGACTTTTAACATGGAGAAGATAATAGACTTTATGGTCTATGTGACTCTTCTAATGGATTGCTCGTTCTGCTGCAACTATGGTTGAAATTTTTATCATTTACCATATGTTCTAAATCTCTGATTTATTGTTGATGAAGGCTATTGATAATTGAATTATCTTTAGTCATGACATTCTTTACTGAGCTAGTTGTGCTCACCCTTTTGCTTCACAATTCCTTTCAGGTAATAAGAGTGTAGCTGGGTCGAGCGGGGGTAACAAGGGAATAGAACGGTGGTCATCATTTAGTAGTTATATTTGGTGAAGAAAATAGGGTGAGGCGAACCCAACGTTGGAAGGGTGTTTTGTCACTATCATACAAGATGTCTAATGACATACAACCTCGTGTCATCATAAGAAAGGGTTGTGCTCATCCACTTGCTGAGTATATCTATGGGCACTACCTATATAATCTTGGTGTTTGTTTGAAGTATAATTCTCAATTAGAGACAGTGGAGATAATGATAAGTCAAGAGAAGACTCACCATTGGGAAGAATATGATAGTAATCTTCTCGTTTTTCTTTGGGGTCTATTGGGTCAACCAAGGATAATTCTGTGGCCATATGATATCTATCATAACCTAGATGCGTGGCCTCCCATGTACGAAGGTTTCCTTGAGCACTTCCCAAAGATTCTAATTTCTAAAACAGTTTTTGACTATACCTTTATGTAAGGTGTTATTGTGAGGTGATGTCCACGGTTGGAACATGAGTCACATTTGGTATATATTTGTATCCAAACTCACAGCATATGTGTTGTTGTATTTTGCACGACAATTGTTGTAATAAAGTTGTAGTTGTTTTCTGTACCATGTATTTGACGACTCAGAATGGGTTGGATGGAATGGACCTATTTTGGGGTCGTTACAAAAACCATATTAACCATTTTTAATATAGGTTGTGTGGGTTGGAACTATATGGTTATGGTTCAAAATTATATTAACCATTTTAAGATGTTTTGACTTTTAATTAGAACTTTTGAAAAATAAAATTGTGACCGTCACAATTAAATTAATTAAGTAATAATATGATATAAAAATTATTAATATAAATAATAAAATGCTAAAAAACTATACTAATAAAATTTTAAATTGAAATTATTAATACCCAATGAAATCAATTGTCTTTGTGCCTGCCAGAAAATCTAAATAAATAAAAATAATAGTTTAATGTTATATATATCATGGTTTATGGTACTTCTATTTGGGCAATCTTCAAATTCAAGAGGTTGATATGACAAAACTATAATTATTGATGGAATTTTTGAACCGACTTTTGGTGACAGTTGTATATTCATTATTTGTTATCAATACTAATAGAAATGCGTTACAGTTGTAAATCCTATTAATAATTGATATTTATTATTATTTTTAAAATGATATATATTTCAACAAATATTTGACAAAATTGAATTTCGATAAAATTAAATTAGGATCAATATAAAAATGTTTGTGATAAGATATAATAAATTAAAGTGGATCTTTTTTAATTCTTACTTATCTCATGCATATTATTTTATAATTATAATTTGACTTAAAATTTTCACAATATATATAACATTGTTGATGAGAAAAGAACTTTTCGATTTAGATCGGAATGGAATATGGGTTGAAAAATGGTTAACCGGTTCAGAACTATATTTGTTTTAAAAAATATGGGTCCAAACTTTAACCAACCTGAATAAATAAAAATGGTTAACCAACCCATTTGGTTACAGTTAATATAGTTTGACTCAACAGTTAACTAACTATATTGCCTGATCTACTACCTATAATATAAATAATGGCACGTTAAGAACTTCCTGTCACTTTAAGGTAAAACTGAAAATATAGCTCTAATTTTGAAACGAACTAAAAGGGAAATTGTATCTCTACTTTTGAAATAGAGGGAGTATCATGCTAATACAACCATATTTCTAGCAAATGTATGTGATATGTCTATAAAAAATAAACTTTTTTTAAATGTCATCGTTTAAGATATATCTTTAATTTTGGTATAGAAGGAGTAGTAATAGTTGCCTACGATCTATGATCTATTCATTTCTCTTTTTCCTCTTATAACTGAGTCCATCTCAATAGGATCCGGATCCTCTATGAGAATTTCTCTGTGAGGATATTGTGAGGGTTTTACTGTACGATTGACAACACATTAAAAAAGAGATCCAATGGCTCACAACTCTCTTTTTTGTCTATGTATCAAAACGACGTCGTTTTGATAGAAATTTTTTTTACAAGTTGACAAAAAATTGGAAGCCACCAAACGCAGTTTACTTTTACCAAACAAACGAAGTAAAATAAAAAAAGTACATTTAAAATAGTATTTGAGTTGTGATGGTGATTGTCTCCGTTGAGCAGTGGATTAAGAGAGGTAAAGTAAAACGATTATTAATAATAAAAAAATATATAAAGGAATATGTAAATAATAATAATTAATATGTCTAGAATATTTTCTTGACCCAGTCGACCCAATAGTTAGAGTAAATAATAATAAAATTTTTAATAGTGAGAGTAAACTCTTTTTATGAAACAGATAAATACAAATAATAATAATAATAATAAATTATAATATAAATAAACAAACAAAGACAATAATAAACGAAAAATAACTAAAGCCACATTGAAAACATTAACGATAATTATAACCGATATATTTATTCATTTTTTTGAGCCAAGTTTATAGTTATCCTAATATTAATAGCAAGCTGAGTTATTAAATATAAAAAAAATCATACACAGAATAATCAAGAAATTTAAAATAATTATATGTAAAAATAAACAGCGTTTGGTTGCTTCTAATTTTTTGTCAATTCGTAAAAAAAAATTCATATCAAAACGACGTCATTTTGATACACAGACAAAAAAAAGAGTTGTGAGCTATTTGATCTCTTTTTTGATGTGTTGTCAACCCCACAATAAAACCTTCACAAAATCCTCACAGAGAAATCCTCATAGATGATCCTGATCCATCTCAATAAGATACTATTTTTATTTTGACTTTTTAACAAAATGTATTACTCCCTCCGTCCCAAATTATTTATTTTTTTAGAGTTTCACGCACATACCAATATGTGTGATAAAAATACTAAAATACTCTTATGTGCTGACTTTTTTATTTTCTGCGCATGAATCCTTATTGGTGAGAATATGAAAAGATGCTTAAAAAAGAGGAGAGACATGAATGAGAGTAATGACTATCATTAATTAGGATAAATGGGCAAACTTAGAAAATAAAGGGAAAAAATGTATTGAAATCTTGAAAAAGTAGATATTGTGAGATAATTTTATTTTACTAAAATAGCAGATAATTTGGGACAGAAGGAGTAATAAGGAGAGTTGTGATGTAGTTTGCCTCTCGATTATTATAATTGATGATTTCCAATATACTTTTATTTTTATAGGTAAACTTAAGGGACATAATTTATAAATTAATAAACTCAAGCATACATATCTATAAAAAAAATGTTAAACTTGATTGGACAAAAAGAAAAAATCCATTATAATCAAATTTATTATAATCTAAAGAGTCTTATAGAGAGTTAGATAAAAGGGGCGAGAGGTCACTTCTGCACTTCTGCACTTCTGCACTTCTGCTTCACTATTTAGCCAAGCAAAACACTGACACTTGTCTGCGAGTCAAACGATTTCTCCTCTTCTCAGCCGTGACCTCGACTCCTCTTCTCGCCCCTCGCCCCTAGCCCCTCGCCCCTCGCCCCTCGCCCCTCGACCCTCGACCCTTGCGCATATGAGATTTATAAGGTAACAAATTTAGGTCTTTTTTATTTGATAATTTAAAAATTTTAATTTGTTGTTGGTTGTGGACTTGGGGAGTTGGGGTTAATTTCAATTCAATTTATTTGATGTATTTGTTGTATTGGACGTAAGAGGAAGCTAATAGTTTTTTTGTTTGATAATTTTTTAATTTTTAGGGCTTTCTTTTTCTTTTTATTTAATTTTTTTCTGTTAAGAGTTGGGGTTAAATTTGTTGTGGACTCTTTTGTGGTTAAATATGATGTATTTAATTTTTAGGACTTAAGAGTTGGGTTAAATCTGAGTTGGGGTTAAATCTGTTGTTCGTCGTATATTTTTTGTTTAATATTTTTTGTGGACTCGGCCCGCCCTGTTTCTTGAAAAATTCAACCTTTGTTTGGACAAACAGGTTATGAAAATGACAACATAACAGAACAAACTTGGAAAATTGTCAAAATTATAGAAAAAAATATGTTGTCTTCACATTACTATATCAAACTCAGCAAAAGACCTTGAGTAAAAGACCTTGAGTAATTTAAAGGAAGACCATAATTGGCTTTGATTTTACTGGTTGCTACTGCCACGGTGGAGAGAATATTTTCAGCGATGAATGTTATTAAAACCACTCTACAAAATCAAATGAGCGATAAATGGTTAAGTGATTGTTTGGTTACTTATATTGAAAATGATGTATTTGAAACTATTGATAATGAATATATCTTAGAACATTTTCAAGTTATGAGGTTTAGGAGGATAGCATTGTAATTTGTAAACATTATTATGATTAGTTCAAATTTTCTTTATTTAACTTTAACAAAAAAAAATTTTAAAATCCGCCCTTGCTGAGATTTATTCCTGAATCTGCCCCTGCCCCTGCCCCTGCCCCTGCATGGATGCTATGGGTTCTAAATTCTACGAACTAACTAACTTTTATTCAAGGCTCCATTACTACTATTACTAGGGAATCCTTTATTGCCCTGTGCTTAACAAAGGTTAAAGGGCTAGTAGCATAACAAATACAAAACTACTAAATATTGGTCATCAGCCACAGCCTCTTTTTGAATTTAGCTTCAGCTAGCTTGTATGTGGTAACACGTGTTTGGCTTGTTTATGTGTTGTGTATGCTCGTTTATGATGGAAAATTGTGGAGTGGACAACCTTGGGACCTCCTCTGGTACTTTTGGTTTTGTGATTAGAGCCTATGTGATATCCTCCGCAATATGACATCTTGGGAGATATATGAAGACCTTGCTATGTCTGGAGACAGTGATGTGTTTATAGAAAATAAGGCGTTGCCCAACGAGTGGCAGATTTTTATGGTACGTGGTGTGTGCGACATATGACTAGTAGTTGATAGCTTGGTTACCAGGAACGCTTATCGAATAGGTATGTGGAACAAAATCGGGTACGAGAAATGCTACCTGTGGTAGAATGCTCAAGTCGTTTATGCTACGGTGGGATTGCAGGAATCAATGTGGGAATGCGACGACTCATTCCTATAATGGGAAAAAAGTGTGGTTGGTTGTTTTTTGCAATGAAATGAACTATTCTCATTCTTGTCAAAATTTTGGATTTTATTCCTTAGTGGTGGGTATGAAATGACTCACCACTTTTAGGAATGGAATGAATCATTCCACTCTCCATTCCAGTTTCTTTTCTATTCCATTTCTCCAATCCAAACGTGGCATTAGTTCTCGTACCACGATTCGGAACGATTATACACAGTACACAGGGCAATTAGAGTTCCATGGTAACCCTGTTTAGTGGTTTGACTCCAGAAAAATTGTGGAAGTCCTATATAAACAAGAGGCATCTGAAATAGATCACCACATATCAGATCTTGCAGTAACAAGAATATATTCTTCCTATAATTTGTCTAAGAATTTTCCGTTACTCTTCCTTTGTTTTACAACACTTTATGTTGCTAAAAAAATAACTCTTTTCATTTATTTGAAACGGCAGGAGATTATGAATGGTTTTTCAAGTTGTGCTGAACTAACAGGAGCTCCTCTCTGGTCTCAGAATTATACTCCCAAGCACTCTAGTATCTCAGTGACTATTGGCTCACAATCATCAATATGTGGTATAACTCCGGTCACATCAATGTTTGTGTATATGCATTTATCTGTCTTCTTGTGTGTATTCATGCATGTGAGTATGTTACATGCATTCTTCTAGTAATCACTTATGTTTAGGAAACTATTTTTAATGACCATGACCATGACCATGACCATGTAAGCCATGATGGTTTACAAAAATAGAATCTTTTTTAGAAAGAAGGGCCTAGTAAGTTCCTTTGTACTTGTTATTAGTGTAACTGCAAATGCATTTGTAATTGGCAGTTGGGAGTCCAACTTCAGCTACCAATCTGCCAAAAGGCCGAGATAATCAAGCAATGGGAGCTAGTAGTGGTTCATCCCGTGAGCAATCAGATGATGACGACATAGACACAGAAGCCGGTCCATGTGAACAGAGTGACCAGGTCGATGTGAAACGTATTAAAAGGTAGTTGATGTCTAAAAACTGGAATAGAATTGCTAATATGAACTTCTTTTGCCCCCACTTGACATGATTTATCTGGCTTAGGATGGTCTCCAATAGAGAGTCTGCCAGGCGCTCTCGAAGAAGAAAGCAAGCCCATTTAGCAGATCTTGAGCAACAGGTATAGTTTCTATAGTCGTTTTTATCTGATAAAACAGAAAATAATGCTTCATGTGGTTGGAAAATAAAAGTACAAAAGAAAAGGGATATTGGAAAAGATTGGAATATTTAATATTATTCATGCATTTATTTGGTTTTATAGTATATTGAAATGGACTAATTTAAATAAATCTTTTTTTGGTGTTTTTTTTTGGTTTCTTGAGTAGGCTTACATTTTTAACTTTTTATATGTAGTGTGTGCATGTATTTATATGTGGGTGTATTTTAATTTACTTATTTATGTTATTTTTATTATTCTTTTCTTATTTAACCAACTCAAATTTTTTGTTTTCTTCTTTACCTTTTCACTGTTTAAGCTTATATATTGGATTCCTTTCAGCCTACACCAAGTAGTTATATGTAAAAAAATGTTGGTCGAGTATTTTGAAGATGTAAATGTTTCTTTTGTGTAACCTCATGATGGCTGAAAGCTATTAGTAAGATGATTTGGTTAATAAATACGTCCATGTTCAAAGTGTAATCTATTTTAAATGAAGTTAAACTGCTTCCATTTTTTTTACAGGAGATTAAAATAAGTTACTTTTATGTTCATGAAATGACACCACACTTCTTTGAATTCATTTATTAGTTTGATATACGGCTTTTCCATAGGTTGAGCGGCTTCGTGGAGAAAACTCAACTTTGTTCAAGAACCTCACAGATGCTAGTCAACAATTTAAAGATGCTACCACGAATAATAGAGTTCTCAAGTCAGATTTGGAAGCTTTGAGAGCTAAGGTACCAAAATTATAAACGAACCAATACCACCCCCCCCCCCCCCGGCACTTTTCTTTTTTCTCCAGTCAAGTCATTCCACTAAGGTAAATATAAATAAAACTATGTATTAAACATCTAGACTCTACTGGTCCATGAATCATGACCACTTAATTTATGGAATATAGAAGCTGATATAAATGGGGAAGCCTGAACCTGTGATTAAAAAAATCTGAGCTTGACAGCGGAAACTTCACATGTCAAGCACAAAGAATCATCCAGGGAGTTTATTTTTAGGATAAAGAATGAGTTCCCCCCACCACCCACCACACACCACCCACCACGCACCACCCACCAACCCCCTCCATGGATTAAACAGAGTTGCTACAGATTGTGCAAACTGAACCATATACCTGTGTCTGGATCTTCCAACCTCAGTTCCAACTGGCTCTGACTTCACATGTAAATTCGAACATCTTGGGCCAATCCCTAGTGAATAAGAAATCCTAATGAAAGAGAAAAACCTCATTAAGGTTTACTTTTATTGTCCTAACACCAAAAGGATTTATAGTATCCTTATAGCTAGGATTCTTTCATTAAAGAAAGAAGTATAAAAACTGAAATGATGGTGCAACAAATGTTGTAGTGCCGCCATGTGATATTAAAGGAGTTCATTTCTTCTAGTTAGTTTTGACTGTATGAACTCCACTTATTTTCCAGAACCGTGTTAAATTAGGATATTTGGAAGTTGCGTTTCTTATGTAGAAATTGTATGTTCAGGTGAAGCTAGCTGAAGATTTGGTAACGCGAGGCTCACTTACCTCCAGTCTAAGCCATCTTCAAAATCATTTAAACAGTACTCCCCAATCATTTGGTGGTCATAACATAGCCAGGGTGAGTAATGTCTCCCCTTCCATCACCGTGCATGGAGATGATGCATCATATCCTAGATTAACTGGTTCAGGCCTGACTTCAACACTCGGAGTTGAACATGTAGACGCCTTTAATGGAAATTTCAAGAATGGAATTATCAGTGATGCTGTAAGTTGTGCGTCAGAGATATGGCCCTGGGGATCTCATGCTTCTACAATGTCAAAGTAGATCTGGACTCATTCCTTTGTTGTTTAAAAGCCATCTCTGATTAGCTACTGCTTCCTTTCTTTTATTCTGTTTTTCCGTTGGTTGGTTGCAAGACCTTGTGTTTAGACTTGTAATATAATTGGTTAACTGCCGGGTCAACCCATATTAACTGGAACCAAATGGGTTGGTTAACTATATTTATTTGTTTGGGTTGGTTAAAATGTGGAATTATATTTTTTAAATGAAATATAGTTTCAACTCGGTTAACCATTTTTCGATTCATATTTTATTCTAAATCCAAATCAAAAGTTCTTTTCACTCATATTTACATATTGAAGAAGCTTAACCACCCACCCCCACTCGCACTCACACCCATCCCCTACCCTCACCCCCACCCCCCACCCCCTCTCACACCCATCCCCTACCCCACCCCACCCACACCTACACCTACACCACCCACTTTACCCCACCCACCCCATACCCTCACCCACCCTCTAACCCCACCCCACCCACCACCCTCCACTCCACCAAAAAATTATGTTATGTGATTATGTATACACTCCTTACCTCTACCCCCACCTAATCCACCCCTATCCCCACCCCACCCCCCACCCCACTCCCACAAAAAAATATTATGTGATTATGTATATACCTCTTACCCCCACCCCACCCCACCCCTACCAACCCGCCCATCCTCCCACCCCACCCCTACGCACCCCTACCCCACCCCCACCCCTACCTCCACCCACCTCTACCCCCACCCCCACCTCACCCCACCAAAAAATTATATTATGTGATTATGTATACACCCTTTACCCCCACCCCCACCCAACCCACCCCCCACGCCCACCTCACACCCACACCCACCCCCACCCATCCCACCCCCACCTTCACCCACCCCTACGCCCACCCAAAAAAATATTATGTGATTAGGCATACACCCTTTATCTTTACCCCACCTGTAAGATCCCGAATTTTATGAAATAAAAGTATTCAATTTTTTTTTATAATTACTATTCAGTAAATGGTTAAATTGATATATGTTAAAAGTTAAGGGTGATATATGAATTTTTTTCAAAATACGCAAGTGGTTATAAAATAATCATTGTTGTCGGGGAATATTCGTTTGATCGTGGAATATTCTTTTTGTCGGGGAATATTCGTACGACGGCGCAACTATTTGTGGGCCCCATAACAGAATAACTGTCGGATGAAGATAACGATAAAAATTGAGTTTTTATAATTAACGGCGTAGTTACCGTTAACACTGTTGGAATACCCGGTGATTAAAATACAGTAATACGCGTGTTTGCACAGTAGGACACGATTTTACATAGTATTTTTGAATTATTAATCCTTACGTAAGAAGACACTACTCAATAATTGTTACAGTAATTACTGTTCAATATTTTATTTTATTGATTCAATAATTGCTACGTTAAAATTTTATATTATTGTTGTTCAATAATTATTACTGCACATTATCTCCATTATCAGATCAATAATTCATATTATTTGAATAATATTATTAGATAACATTATTAGCAATGTCTAGAAAGTTCTGTCTAAGGAGAGGTTTGATCATGTAATTGCGCGTCCAGTAAGGAGAAATCCTTATTGGAAAGTCCCCTCTTTCCTAGGAACGGCCTGTTTGTCATAAATGTGATTCTGTAATATTATTTGTGGATAATTAATTATTGATTCATATGATAAGGAAATATTTATTTTATGTGGATATAAATGAGGGATATATTTTTGTGGTTAAAAATGAAGGAGTTAATGTTAAAGTTTTTATCAGTATTTTTGTCGGAATGGAGGTATTAAAAATCAGGGTTTTTGAGATATTTTACGGGGGTTATAATTTTTAATCCGACCGTTGAATCGTTGTAATTTTTGGATATGTTATACATATATAAGTTGAATATATGTCCACAAATTTTGAACCGTTAAAAATGAACGTATGATTTGTTATGAATTTTACGAGATGACTGGTTTAGAAATTGTTGAATTTTCGGAGTTTAACATTTTGGTAAAAAATTCAAGAATTGGTGGGCCCCACTCTTGGTTGGTGAAGAAATGTGCTGAGATTTTTATTCAAATGTGGTGGGTGGGAATAGTAGCAGGTAAAGCCATCAGGTTACAGGTTAAGTCTGCTTCGGCGTGCTATCATTTTCCTATAAATAGAGGGCTAAGTTAGAATTGAAAATCACACCAGAAACATAAGTTTTCTCTCTTTCTCTCTCTATATTATGAAGCATATTTTGTGAGTATTTAGATACTTTGAGAGTTTCTATTCATCAGTGCAAGTTTCCTTCGGCTTTGCATTCTAGTCAGAAATACTGCACTTTTGAGGTAAGGGATAGTAAGAGATATTAAGGAATGTTATATTCTTCATAATGATGTTATTCTTTCAATATCATTATACTGAAATATTGGTATGGATTTTATTGTGGAATTTCTACCTTTTTGAATCGGGGTTACTATTCACGTATACGGCACTATTCACGTATACGACACTATTCATGTATATGACACTATTTACGTATATGACATTATTTACGTATACGGTACTATGTACGAATACGGAGTACTATTCATGAGTTACTATTCATGAATTACTATTCACGAGTTACTATTCACGAGTTACTATTCACGAGTTACTATTTACGAGTATTATTCACGACAAAAATTAGTTTCTTTTTCTGACCAAATTATCGTTGATTTATGATTGTTGCTCTTGAAAATAAATGTAGTTGTTGATCATATTGTTTTTATTATCATATATAAATTTTTTATAACCCTGATGTTGAATTTCTCTTTCACTTGAGTGTAAAGATGGGTAAATTATTGGTATGATCGTGACTGAGGAATATATTTGGCCTGTAGTACAAAGATGAATTGTTAACTGGTATGATCATGACCATTGAATTTATAATTGAATATCTTTAGCTTAAGTGTAAAGATGAATTGATTAACATGGTTATAATTATTGTTTATATAAATTCAGAAATGATTATATATTTCTTTGAGATATGAATATATTTGGCCTGTAGTACAAATATGAACTGTTGATGAATATCTTTGGCCTGTAGTGCAAAGATGAATTATTGATGAATATCTTTGACCCGTAGTGCAAAGATGACCTGTTGTTGAATATCTTTAGCCTGTAGTGCAAAGATGGTCTGTTGATGAATATCTATGGTCGCAGTGCAAAGATGAAATTGTTAGTATGATTATAAACAGGAACTGTGATTTGGTATAACCATGATCTTTGATGTTTCAGGTAAATACATGTGATGAAAATTATCTTCGTCCTGGGTGCGAAGAAAAATTTAGAATCACAATTATGATTATGAGTTATTCATATGATTGTGGACAGGAATTGTTGATTGATTTTACAGGGATAAAACATTGTTGGTGGACTTTTAACATGGAGAAGATAATAGACTTTATGGTCTATTTGACTCTTCTAATGGATTGCTCGTTCCGCTACAACTATGGTTGAAAAGTTTTATCATCTACCATATGTTCTAAATCTCTAATTTATTACTGATGAAGACTATTGATAATTTATTTATCTTTAGTCATGATATTCTTTACTGGGCTAGTTGTGCTCACCCTTCTGTTCACAATTCCTTTCAGGTAATAAGAATGTAGCTGGGTCGAGCGGGGGTAACAGGGGAATAGAACGGTGGTCATCATTTAGGAGTTATATTTGGTGAATCATCTAGGGTGAAGCGAACCCAACGTTAGAAGGGTGTTTTGCCACTATCATAAAAGATGTCTAATGATATACAACCTCGTGTCATCATAAGACAGGGATGTGCTCATCCACTTGCTGAGTATATCTATGAGCACTACCTATATAATCTTGGTGTTTGTTTGAAGTATAATTCTCAATTAGAGACAGTGGAGATAATGATAAGTCAAGAGAAGACTGACCATTGGGAAGAATATGATAGTAATCTTCTCGTTTTTTTTGGGGTATATTGGGTCAACCAAGGGTAATTCTGTGGCCATATGATATCTATCACAACCTAGAAGCATGGCCTCCCATGTACAAAGGTTTCCTTGAGCACTTCCCAAAGATTTTAATTTCTAAAACAGTTTTTGACTATACCTTTATGTAAGGTACCTTTGTGAGGTGCTGACACATGATGGTGTCCAGTGTCACATTTAGTATATATTTGTATCCAAACTCACAGCGTATGTGTTGTTGTATTTTGTACGATAATTGTTGTAATAAAGTTGTAGTTATTTTCTGTACCATGTATTTGGCGACTCAGAATAGGTTGGATGGAATGGACTTATTTTGGGGTCGTTACATTTTGGTATCAGAGCTTAGGGATATGGTCTCTGGCGGAGATCGAGGAATAGAACTAGGAGGGGAGAGACGAGTAAATTCTTCGTTAGTGTGTCCTACCTAAGCTTATTTGTTGGTCAGTCATAATATTGGGATATTATGTGATATGTTAATTTGTTAAATTAACCCTTATTTTGAAGCTGTATTCTAGAATGATATCTGAAATACAGGAGATGAGCAATGGAGAAATTATGATGACAGGGAAGATGGAATTTGAAATGAAAGGAAGGTATTCTCAACTCTTTGAAATACCAGGTACGTAAATTTCGGGGACGAAATTTCATAAGGAGGGGAGATTGTAAGACCCCGAATTTTATGAAATAAAAGTATTCAGTTTTTCTTATAATTACTATTCAGTAAATGGTTAAATTGATAAATGTTAAAGTTACGGGCGATATATGAATTTTTTTCAAAATACGCAAGTGGTTATAAAATAATCATTGTTGTCGGGAAATATTCGTTTGGTCGTGAAATATTCCTTCTGTCAAAAAATATTCGTACGACGGCGCAACTATTTGTGGGCCCCATAACAGAATAAATGTCGGATAAAGATAACGACAAAAATTGAGTTTTTATAATTAACGGCGTAGTTGTTACCGTTAACACTGTTGGAATACCCGGTGGTTAAAATACAGTAATACGCGTGTTTGCACAGTAGCACACGGTTTTACATAGTATTTTTGAATTATTGATCCTTACGTAAGAAGGCACTACTCAATAATTGTTACAGTAATTACTGTTAAATATTTTATTTTATTGATTCAATAATTGCTACGTTAAAATTTTATTTTATTGTTGTTCAATAATTGTTACTGCACAATATCTCCATTATCAGATCAATAATTCATATTATTTGAATAATATTATTAGATAATATTATTGGCAATGTCTAGAAAGTTCTGTCTAAAGAGAGGTTCGGTCATCTAATTGCGCGCCCAATAAGGAGAAATCCTTATTGGAAAGCCCCCTCTTTCCTGGGAACGGCCTGTTTGTCATAAATGTGATTCTGTAATATTATTTGTGAATAATTAATTATTGATTCATATGATAAGGAAATATTTATTTTATGTGGATATAAATGAGGGATATATTTTTGTGGTTAAAAATGAAGGAGTTAATGTTGAAGTTTTTATCAGTATTTTTGTCGAAATGGAGGTATTAAAAATCAGAATTTTTGAGATATTTTGCGGGGGTTATAATTTTTAATCCGACCGTTGGATCGTTGTAATTTTTGGATATGTTATACATATATAAGTTGAATATATGTCCACAAATTTTGAACCGTTAAAAATGAACGTATGATTTGTTATGAATTTTACGAGATGACTGGTTTAGAAATTATTGAATTTTCGGAGTTTAACATTTTGGTAGAAAATTCTAGAATTGGTGGGTCCCACTCTTGGTTGGTGAAGAAATGTGCTGAGATTTTTATTCAAATGTGGTGGGTGGGAATAGTAGTACGTAAAGCCATCAGGTTACAGGTTAAGTCTGCTTCGATGTGCTATCATTTTCCTATAAATAGAGGGCTAAGTTAGAATTGAAAATCACACCAGAAACATAAGCTTTCTCTCTTTCTCTCTCTATATTATGAAGCATATTTTGTGAGTATTTAGATACTTTGAGAGTTTCTATTCATCAGTGCAAGTTTCCTTCGGCTTTGCATTCTAGTCAGAAATACTGCACTTTTGAGGTAAGGGATAGTAAGGGATATTAAGGAATGCTATATTCTTCATAATGATGTTATTCTTTCAATATCATTATACTGAAATATTGGTATGAATTTTATTGTGGAATTTCTACCTTTTTGAGTCGGGGTTACTATTCAAGTATACGACACTATTCACGTATACGACACTATTCATGTATATGACACTATTTATGTATATGACATTATTTACGTATACGGTACTATGTACGAATACGGGGTACTATTCATGAGTTACTATTCATGAATTACTATTCACGAGTTACTATTCATGAGTTACTATTCACGAGTTACTATTCACGGGTACTATTCACGACAAAAATTGGTTTTTTTTTCTGACCAAATTATCGTTGATTTATGATTGTTGCTCTTGAAAATAAATGTAGTTGTTGATCATATTGTTTTTATTATCATATATAAATTTTTTATAACCCTGATGTTGAATTTCTCTTTCACTTGAGTGTAAAGATGGGTAAATTATTGGTATGATCGTGACTGAGAAATATATTTGGCCTGTAGTACAAAGATGAATTGTTAACTGGTATGATCATGACCATTGAATTTATAATTGAATATCTTTAGCTTAAGTGTAAAGATGAATTGATTAACATGGTTATAATTATTGTTTATATAAATTCAGAAATGATTATATATTTCTTTGAGATATGAATATATTTGGCCTGTAGTACAAATATGAACTGTTGATGAATATCTTTAGCCTGTAGTGCAAAGATGAATTATTGATGAATATCTTTGACCCGTAGTGCAAAGATGACCTGTTGTTGAATATCTTTAGCCTGTAGTGCAAAGATGGTCTGTTGATGAATATCTATGGTCGCAGTGCAAAGATGAAATTGTTAGTATGATTATAAACAGGAACTGTGATTTGGTATAACCATGATCTTTGATGTTTCAGGTAAATACATGTGATGAAAATTATCTTCGTCCTGGGTGCGAAGAAAAATTTAGAATCACAATTATGATTATGAGTTATTCATATGATTGTGGACAGGAATTGTTGATTGATTTTACAGGGATAAAACATTGTTGGTGGACTTTTAACATGGAGAAGATAATAGACTTTATGGTCTATTTGACTCTTCTAATGGATTGCTCGTTCCGCTACAACTATGGTTGAAAAGTTTTATCATCTACCATATGTTCTAAATCTCTAATTTATTACTGATGAAGACTATTGATAATTTATTTATCTTTAGTCATGATATTCTTTACTGGGCTAGTTGTGCTCACCCTTCTGTTCACAATTCCTTTCAGGTAATAAGAATGTAGCTGGGTCGAGCGGGGGTAACAGGGGAATAGAACGGTGGTCATCATTTAGGAGTTATATTTGGTGAATCATCTAGGGTGAAGCGAACCCAACGTTAGAAGGGTGTTTTGCCACTATCATAAAAGATGTCTAATGATATACAACCTCGTGTCATCATAAGACAGGGATGTGCTCATCCACTTGCTGAGTATATCTATGAGCACTACCTATATAATCTTGGTGTTTGTTTGAAGTATAATTCTCAATTAGAGACAGTGGAGATAATGATAAGTCAAGAGAAGACTGACCATTGGGAAGAATATGATAGTAATCTTCTCGTTTTTTTTGGGGTATATTGGGTCAACCAAGGGTAATTCTGTGGCCATATGATATCTATCACAACCTAGAAGCATGGCCTCCCATGTACAAAGGTTTCCTTGAGCACTTCCCAAAGATTTTAATTTCTAAAACAGTTTTTGACTATACCTTTATGTAAGGTACCTTTGTGAGGTGCTGACACATGATGGTGTCCAGTGTCACATTTAGTATATATTTGTATCCAAACTCACAGCGTATGTGTTGTTGTATTTTGTACGATAATTGTTGTAATAAAGTTGTAGTTATTTTCTGTACCATGTATTTGGCGACTCAGAATAGGTTGGATGGAATGGACTTATTTTGGGGTCGTTACATTTTGGTATCAGAGCTTAGGGATATGGTCTCTGGCGGAGATCGGGGAATAGAACTAGGAGGGGAGAGACGAGTAAATTCTTCGCTAGTGTGTCCTACCTAAGCTTATTTGTTGGTCAGTCATAATATCGGGATATTATGTGATATGTTAATTTGTTAAATTAACCCTTATTTTGAAGCTGTATTCTGAAATGATATCTGAAATACAGGAGATGAGCAATGGAAAAATTATGATGACAGGGAAGATGGAATTTGAAATGAAAGGAAGGTATTCTCAACTCTTTGAAATACCAGGTACGTAAATTTCGGGGACGAAATTTCATAAGGAGTGGAGATTGTAAGACCCCAAATTTTATGAAATAAAAGTATTCAATTTTTCTTATAATTACTATTCAGTAAATGGTTAAATTGATAAATGTTAAAGTTACGGGTGATATATGAATATTTTTCAAAATACGCAAGTGGTTATGAAATAATCATTGTTGTCGGGGAATATTCGTTTGGTCGTGGAATATTCTTTCCGTCGGGGAATATTCGTACGACGGCGCAGCTATTTGTGGGCCCCATAACAGAATAACTGTCGGATGAAGATAACGACAAAAATTGAGTTTTTATAATTAACGGCGTAGTTGTTACCGTTAACACTGTTGAAATACCCGGTGGTTAAAATACAGTAATACGCGTGTTTGCACAGTAGCACACATTTTTACACAGTATTTTTGAATTATTGACCCTTACGTAAGAAGGCACTACTCAATAATTGTTTACAGTAATTACTGTTCAATATTTTATTTTATTGATTCAATAATTGCTACGTTAAAATTTTATATTATTGTTGTTCAATAATTGTTACTGCACAGTATCTCCATTATCAGATCAATAATTCATATTATTTGAATAATATTATTAGATAACATTATTGGCAATGTCTAGAAAGTTCTGTCTAAGGAGAGGTTTGGTCATCTAATTGCGCGCCAGTAAGGAGAAATCCTTATTGGAAAGCCCCCTCTTTCCTGGGAACGGCCTGGTTGTCATAAATGTGATTCTGTAATATTATTTGTGAATAATTAATTATTGATTCATATGATAAGGAAATATTTATTTTATGTGGATATAAATGAGGGATATATTTTTGTGGTTAAAAATGAAGGAGTTAATGTTGAAGTTTTTATCAGAATTTTTGTCGGAATGGAGGTATTAAAAATTAGGGTTTTTGAGATTTTTTGCGGGGGTTATAATTTTTAATCCGACCGTTGGATCGTTGTAATTTTTGGATATGTTATACATATATAAGTTGAATATATGTCCACAAATTTTGAACCGTTAAAAATGAACGTATGATTTGTTATGAATTTTACGAGATGACTGGTTTAGAAATTGTTGAATTTTTGGAGTTTAACATTTTGGTAGAAAATTCTAGAATTGGTGGGCCCCACTCTTGGTTGGTGAAGAAATGTGCTGAGATTTTTATTCAAATGTGGTGGGTTGAAATAGTAGCAGGTAAAGCCATCAGGTTGCAGGTTAAGTCTGCTTCGGCGTGCTATCATTTTCCTACAAATAGAGGGCTAAGTTAGAATTGAAAATCACACCAGAAACATAAGCTTTCTCTCTTTCTCTCTCTATATTATGAATCATATTTTGTGAGTATTTAGATACTTCGAGAGTTTCTATTCATCAGTGCAAGTTTCCTTCGGCTTTGCATTCTAGTCAGAAATACTACACTTTTGAGGTAAGGGATAGTAAGGGATATTAAGGAATGTTATATTCTTCATAATGATGTTATTCTTTCAATATCATTATACTGAAATACTGATATGAATTTTATTGTGGAATTTCTACCTTTTTGAGTCGGGGTTACTATTCACGTATACGGCACTATTCACGTATACGGCACTATTCATGTATATGTCACTATTTACGTATATGACATTATTTACGTATACGGTACTATGTACGAATACGGAGTACTATTCATGAGTTATTATTCATAAATTACTATTCACGAGTTACTATTCATGAGTTACTATTCACGAGTTACTATTCACGATAAAAATTGGTTTCTTTTTCTGACCAAATTATCATTAATTTATGATTGTTGCTCTTGAAAATAAATGTAGTTGTTGATCATATTGTTTTTATTATCATATATAACATTTTTATAACCCTGATGTTGAATTTCTCTTTCACTTGACTGTAAAGATGAGTAAATTATTGGTATGATCGTGACTGAGGAATATCTTTGGCCCGTAGTGCAAAGATGAATTGTTAACTGGTATGATCATTACCATTGAATTTATAATTGAATATCTTTAGCTTAAGTGTAAAGATGAATTGATTAACATGGTTATAATTATTGTTTATATAAATTCAGAAATGATTATATATTTCTTTGAGATATGAATATATTTGGCCTGTAGTACAAATATGAACTGTTGAGGAATATATTTGGTCTGTAGTGCAAAGACGAATTATTGATGAATATCTTTGGCCCGTAGTGCAAAGATGACCTGTTGTTGAATATCTTTAGGCTGTAGTGCAAAGATGGTCTGTTGATGAATATCTATGGTCGTAGTGCAAAGATGAAATTATTAGTATGATTATAAACAGGAACTGTGATTTGGTATAACCATGATCTTTGATGTTTCAGGTAAAGACATGTGATGAAAATTATCTTCGTCCTGGGTGCGAAGAAAAATTTAGAATCACAATTATGATTATGAGTTATTCATATGATTGTGGACAAGAATTGTTGATTGATGTTACAGGGATAAAATATTGTTGGTGGACTTTTAACATGGAGAATATAATAGACTTTATGGTCCATTTGACTCTTCTAATGGATTGCTCGTTCCGCTGCAACTATGGTTGAAAAGTTTATCATCTACCATATGTTCTAAATCTCTGATTTATTACTGATGAAGACTATTGATAATTTATTTATCTTTAGTCATGATATTCTTTACTGGGCTAGTTGTGCTCACCCTTCTGTTCACAATTCCTTTCAGGTAATAAGAATGTAGCTGGGTCGAGCGGGGGTAACAGGGGAATAGAACGGTGGTCATCATTTAGGAGTTATATTTGGTGAATCATCTAGGGTGAAGCGAACCCAACGTTGGAAGGGTGTTTTGCCACTATCATACAAGATGTCTAATGATATACAACCTCGTGTCATCATAAGACAGGGATGTGCTCATCCACTTGTTGAGTATATCTATGAGCACTACCTATATAATCTTGGTGTTTGTTTGAAGTATAATTCTCAATTAGAGACAGTAGAGATAATGATAAGTCAAGAGAAGACTGACCATTGGGAAGAATATGATAGTAATCTTCTCGTTTTTCTTTGGGGTATATTGGGTCAACCAAGGATAATTCTGTGGCCATATGATATCTATCACAACCTAGAAGCATGGCCTCCCATGTACAAAGGTTTCCTTGAGCACTTCCCAAATATTTTAATTTCTAAAACAGTTTTTGACTATACCTTTATGTAAGGTACCTTTGCGAGGTGCTGACATATGATGGTGTCCAGTGTCACATTTAGTATATATTTGTATCCGAACTCACAGCGTATGTATTGTTGTATTTTGTACGACAATTGTTGTAATAAATTTGTAGTTATTTTTTGTACCATGTATTTGGCGACTCAGACTAGGTTGGACGGAATGAACCTATTAAGGGGTCGTTACAACACCCACCCACCCCACCCCACCACCCCTCCCTACCCCACCCACCCCACCTACTCCACCCCCTACCCCCATACACCCCACCCACCCCCGACGCCCACCCTCACTCACACCCATTCCCTACCCCCACCCCTAACCCCACCCACCCACGCCCCTACCCTCCACCACCACACCCTTCCCCTACCCCTACCCCTACCCCCACCCTACCCCCACCCCACCCACCCCCCACGCTCCACCCCAACAAAAAATTATATTACGTGATTATGTATACACCCCTTACCTCTACTCCCACCCAACCCACCCCCCATCCCCACCTACCCCACCCCTACTTCCTCCCACCCCCACCAAAAAAAAATATTATGTGATTATGTATACACCCCTTAACCCCACCCCACCCACTCACCCCACCCCCACTCACCCATGCCCCGCCCATCTACCCTCACCCACCCCTACCCCCACCCCCACCCACCCCCCACCCCACCCAACCCCACCCCACCCCACCAAAAAATTATATTATGTGATTATGTATACACCCCTTACCCCCACCCCACACCCACCTCCACCTACCCCACCCTCACCCACCCCCACCCCCACCAAAAAAAATATTATATGATTATGTATACACCCCTTATCCCCACACACCCACACACCCACCCACCCACCCCACCCCCATCCACCCACCCCACACCACCCCACCCCCACCTCCACCTCCACCAAAAATAATAATATTGTGTGATTATGTATACACCCCACCCCATCTACCCTCACCCCCTACTCCACCCCCTTCCCCCATACACCCCACCCAGCCCCCACCCCCACCACTCCCAAAAAAATTAATATTAAGCGATTATGTATACATCATCCACCCTCTACCGCTACCCCTACCCCCACCCACCCCACCCTCACCCCACCCCACGCCACCCCTTCCTTTATATTCGTCTCTCTATCTATATTATATATTAATTTCATTTTTAAAAAATTTTGTTTAAAAGTCAAAACATCTTAATATGGTTAATATGGTTTTTAACCATAACCATATGGTACAACCCATATTATCCATATTAAAAATGGTTAATATGGTTTTAGTTCTTAAATGGTTGGTTAACTATATTTTGAAAACCAAAACCAACCCATAACCATATTTTGCCAGGTCTACTTGTGTTCATATTTTCAGACCATCGGTAATGATGTATACATTTGAACATTCTAGCTATAATTTTGTTCACAAATCCCAACAATGAACAAATAAGATTATAAGCCAAAACGCACTAGAACAACAACGCACTTGCTTACAAAAACATTCATATTAATAGGGGATACTAAATGTAGCCAGATGTACGTGGTTGACGAGTCATTGTCTATAGATGACCCAATACTATAACCACTAATAAATTGTCAAATCATAATATAAATACGTTTCGTATCCAAGCTATTTCTTCTTTTTTTAAATGTAGTTGTAAATAACTCAGATTTTTTAATAATTAAATATTAATTTATTTTATTTTATAAAAGCGCAATTGAATTAGAAAATGTAAGTTATTAATTTTTTTTAATTTTGTTTGGAAAGTTAAATTCTTTTAGTAGATGATTAAATAATTAATTTTATTAAAATTAAAGAGTCCGTTAGAGTTTGGTAACTTATTGTTTCTTGTTATATTTAAGGAGTAGAGATGTAACCCTAATTTTATTCTAATTTGATTAGTTAAATTTTCAAGTAGAATACTTATACGCATTGTAGCCTGTTAGGACAAATGTATATTTGATTTGATGATGATCAGATAATATATATTTGTAACCAATTTTGTGAAGTTAAATGAAATTGATGTAAAATAACTTGTAGCAGAAGATCAAACTTGTTAGGTTAATCTGTTGAATGAATTGAATGTATAGACTATAAGAAATTAAACAATCGTAACGTTCTTTAGATGATTGAACGATCGTAGAACATAATGATTGAGATCGCAGAGTCTGCTAAAAGATCGTATGGCAAGACAAATATCATAGAGCTATGTATTCCAAGAATGTAAAGCATCAAGAAGACCATATAGTCTGATAAGAGATTGTAGAACTCGTTAAAGATCGTAAAGCAGATCGTAGAGATTACAAATCATATAGTCAGATTAATCAGATACTCTACGAGCACCATGAAACTCTATAATTAGGAAAATTGTAGAGTATGTCAACTCTGACAACGGACTAACAATGTGAAGACTTGTAGAGTGAAGATCCCAAGATGGTTCCTGAACATCCTAAGTTTAAAAAGGAATATCAGATCGAAATGTGTCTAACAGATAGTGTAATAACCCGATATTTTCTATATAAATAAATGAGAAATTTTGCATATAAATTTTTTATTATTATTATTTTAAAGAAGGGAATATGTGTCAGGTAATGTGTATGTATATATGTGATAAATAAAATTTATTTATTACATGAATAATTTCAAATAATTTTATTTTAGAAATATTGATAATTATAAAGTATATTCTTATAGTAATTAATTTATTAGTAGAAATATTTTTATTATTTATTTTCCATGAAAATATGATTTTTATATTATTTAAATAATATATGAAATGGTTATTGGGATTATTATAATTATTATTTTATTATATAAATTTTAGTTAAGATGATTTAAGTTAATTATTTTTAACTTAATTAATGATGTTATATATAAAAGATAAATCAGATATGGAATCCAAGCCCTACTTTTGAATTTTGAGCAATGAATGAGAATAATAATATTATATTAAATATAATATTATTTTTCAGTGTTATAAATATATATAGTATATGTGTAGACTGATATTGGTTAGTCAATTATGGTGTATCACGACAAACCCTAGTATTACTGTCATAAACCATAATTGAAAACTTAAAACTGGAATTTATGATCGGTCAGAAATTATGTTATATGAATTATGTTGCATATTATAGAATTTCTGTTAATTAGGACAACCCTAATTAACATTTGAAAACCCTAATTAAAATTAGAAATCCTAATTTACTAATTAGGAATCCTAATTGCTAAAATTAGAAACCCTAATTATTATTTTAGTAAATTAAATTGTTAATTTGAGAACCCTAATGATATTAAGGAACCCTAATTATTTAAATCCTAATTTTCTATTAAAAATCCTAATTTTAATAAAAATTTTATTACACTTTAATTTTAATTTTTCAAACCCTAAAAATTAATTGAGAAACTTTAAGGTTTAAAATCTAGTGATTAAACCCTAGAGTCAAGTACCATGGACAAGAATACCATTAAAATTGATAACCAAATGACCATTTTACCCTTTTTGTCCCATTCTTGAATTATTGCTAGGAAATCTTTCCAAATCTTGACAAGCCACCCTAGTCTACCTAGGAGCTAAATAATTCAAGCTTTCAGCTATTCTTGTAAGCCAAATACATTGCATCAAGTGATATAAGGAATTAAAGAGAGAAAAGTCATTATTTTGTCTCATTTCTCTCCGAACACCTAACTTAAGTTCTCTCTCTTCAAATCCACGAAATTGTATAGCATATCAGTCCCCTAAGCAAGCCCCACGATTACCATTAACAGATCAGAAGGTCAGAATCAAGATCAAAGTTTAGAAAATGTATAAACCCTAGAATTTGAAAATCTTTTGATCTGATGTTAGATTTTGTTGGTTGTTGTTTAATGTTGTGTAATAAGATGTTATTTAGTGATCTGGGTTGTTAGATCCCAGATTCATAACATCAAAGTGCTAGAAAGTGAAGTTTTCAAAAATTTGGAAAATTGGAAAATTGTTGTCTGACAGCCGAATGTCAGACGCCTTAGATCCTTCTCTGTTAATGATTTGATCTGTTTTATGTTATAAATCTGTTCTATGTCATGTGGTCTTTGTTCTGGAGCTTGAATAATTGTCAGATCATGTCTAGAACTCAAGTTATTAAGAGTCAAAGTGAGTTGACCGGCATTGACCGGCTGTTTTGGAAACCCAGATTTTTCCCAGAATAGTCTGACAACCATTTTACATGCCATGGATCTTGTTGTGTTTAAGTTGTTTTGCCATGTTGATGTTTTATACTTGTAGACTGACATGCATTCTACATACTAAAGCCTTTATATCACCTAGATCCTCAGCAGAATCAAATTTAGTGATGATCAAACATGGGTAGACGAAACTGCTCAAGAACATTTCTGGAAAACCCAGAAATGTTCAAGAATAGTTCCGGGAAGGTACTTTAACCGGCATGTATCTAGCAATTGTGTTGATGTTATATGTGTTTTATGTATTATATCTCTTCAATTATCTGTCGTCTACACACTGAAAGTATTAGATCACATAAAGCAGACCTGTAGTGCAAAATATAATGATCGAAAGTAGGACCCTTTAGTTTCTGGGCAACCCAGAACCTCAAGAACACGTCTGACAACAATTTATGCAGCTTAGATCCGGCAATTGTGTTATAATTTAGTCATGATATCGATTTGTGGTTATAGTATTACATGTATACTACAACATAAACATAAATATTAGTTTTAAATTATTAAAAATACAAATTAAATTACTAAAAATTAGTTTAAAGCCTAAAAATTAGTTTTTAATAATTTTTAATATATTTCATAAATACTTAATATTTTTGAAATATTAAAGATATTTAATTTATTTAATTATTATATTAAATAAATTATTTAAAAATAATTTTAATACTTGAAAAATCATTTAAAATTATATTATGATATAAAAAATATTTTAAGTTATTTTTAATGACTTTTAATATTTTGTGATGAATTTCATTAATAAATTAATATTAATGATAATTAAGTTACTTAATAAATGCATTAAATAAATTAATTAAAAATAATTTTTATATACTAAAAATTATTTTAAATAATAATAAGGTATTTAAAAATATTTTAAGTTATAAAATATAACTATCAATATTTAAAGGTAAATTTCATTAATTAATTTATTATTAATGATATTAGAATTATTTAACAATTATATTAAATAATTTAGTTTAAAAATAATTTTTAATCATTTAAAATAAAAATAAAGTGTTTAAAAGTATTTTAAGTTATAAAATATAACTTTTAATATTTAAAGGATAATTTTATTAATAATTTAATATTAATGATATTAATTTAGTATTAATGATATTAAATTTATTTAATAATTATATTAAATAAATAGTTTTATTAATTTAAAAATTATTTAAAAAGGGTATAAATGTATTAAAAATATTTTAAGTTATAAAAAAATAACTTTTAATATTTTGATGAATAATACGTTAATATTTTAATATTAACGGTAATTATTTAAAAATGATTTTTAATGTTTTAAAAATCATTTAAGGGTAATATTAACACTTTAAAAATATTTTGAGTTATTATAAATAACTTTAATATTTTGGCAATTGTTTCATTAATAGTTTAATATTAATTAAACATTAATGATAATAGAATTATTTAATATTTAAATCATTTAATAATGATTTCGATGTTTGAAAAATCATGATAAATTATAATAACTATTTAAAAATTATTATAAGGCTATGAAAGATAATATGATTGATATTTAAATTATCTAATCAAATATTGAACTACAGAATAGAGTTTTAGACTCGATAATTACTCGATAAAGTCGTCGATACACCGAAATATTTTAGAAATTGATCTAGACTTATATAATTGGACTCGATAAGTGTTTATTTGTGAACCAATGACTGTTAAAATATGTGATAATGTGATTAGGTTATGTGCTGACTACAAATAACAGTACTATGTGTTATGATGAATTATTCTAATCGAACAAATGATATTATTAATGATAGGTTTCGATATAAAAGATTAATCTAAGTTGCGTTATTATAAGCAGCAGCTCAGGCAAGTATCTTAACTTTGCATTTCCTTTATGCAATGGACATGAGTAAGAAAGTTTCAGAATCATATTATTGTGCCAGATTATTAACTCTATTGTTATTGATTATGTATCCAATCTTTGTATTCATACAAGTTCTTAAATTATCCGATCATTGTTTATCAACACAGTATTAGTGCATAATCCAGATATTTATTCTGTTCGTTAGTTCTAAATATGGTTATACAAGTGTCCCCACTTGGATAATCATTGTATTTAATCATATGTTGATACATACTTATTGATTTCCAGTATGTATACGTTGACTTAAAAGCCGTCTAAGCTATTTGATTTGGCTAGACACAAACTTAAAAATATTATTAAACAAGATAGAACTTTATTGTATCCAATCAGATTGTTTTGATTCGGATTCCCGACTAAGTATGAACATCCCGAACATGGGAAAACTTTTGTGCATCTAAGGTGGATAAGATGAATGATAATATCGTTCTTGCATGTAGTATTGATCAATACAGGGCATAACGGGCTGATCACCCCCCGTGCCTGTAAGTTATGACGGTTTACAGATGAAGTTCTGTTTAACCTTTTCAAAAATAGAAAACAATGTTCATAGTCTGTCTACTAATCTCCAGTTATAGTCAGTACGTAGTTTCAAAAATTTAATATAGAATTGATATGTTGTTATTATTGGTTCAGCTTACTTCACAACTGTTGATTCGTTGTAGAAGTGTCATTCAAAAAAAATATTTAATCCTGTTAGCTAATATCTATTGTTGTTATTACTTGCTGGGCAATCAAATGCTCATTCTTGCTTTAAATTTAAATATTTTCAGCTAAGTATGATCAACCCGAAGGATCAGGCAAGAACAAGGTGAAAGGAAAGCTATTCGAATGAATTTTATAATATTCTGTGTAATAGTTAAAGTTTATTAAGACAATGATACTTATTATCTATGATGTAATGAATGTTTAAAGGTCACGTACCTGGGAGTAGACTTTGATGCATATGTAAATTAAATTTGGTATCTATATTATTGTTATTATTATTGTATTATTCCGCTCATAGAAATGGTATCGTGAAGCACCGAGTTCGGGTTTCAAGTACTTGAATTTGGGGGCGTCATAGATAGTTTGGTGAAGTGACAGCATCCACGTGAATGTCACTATGGTAGTCTGATGTGACATATTTGAGCCGAAAGTAAGCTGCACATCCTCTCTAAAAGTCAACAATTAGAGATCTTTTAGGATCAGAGCATTAAATGAGCAACGACAATTTTCCAATGGAAAAATCTCGAGGGTGTCTATAAAAGGCATGCAAACTCAATCCAACAAAAACAATAAAACTAATCAAGATTTGAATTGTTACACAACTTTCAAAAAGCTCTACTCTACTAATAAGAAATTCTTATTTTGTTGTTAAGTCGTTCTTCATTGGACTTAAAGCCACTTAACAAGACTGTAGACACTCAAAATTTTCTGTACACCTGTCACTAACATTGCAGGAGAGCATATTCATCTTTTAAGAGGGAACCCTGAAAGACGATCCATATCCATGCCGGATACTACCGGAGTTCAGCATCAACCCCAGATCGCAATCTGGGAGTAATAATCTCGAAAAAAATCCCGAGGTATGCAGATACAATACCTGAACACACACCAGAGAAGACCGATTAATCTAGGAGATAACCCCGAGGTATCCAGTCTCAGTCCCAACCATGGGAATAGCCACTAACCTTGGTGATAACCCCAAGGAATGCAATTTCGGCAATAACCCCGAAAATGCTTGTTACAAATGCAACCAGCTTCAATCTCGGCGCTCACAACGAGATGCACTGTACCAGCCCGACGATAACATCAGGAAGACAGATACACCTCAAGGATGACATTGAGGACCTTCAACAAATTACAGCAGTCCAATCTCAGCGAAGCTGAGCAACGTCAGCTTTATCAGCCCAATTCGGCGATAACACCGGTGAGGGGCAACATCGTCATCTGACCAACACGATGTCACGCCACGTCGCCTCAACATATCTACGCAACAATGACCCACAAAACTAATTAATCCCGAGTGACTATTGTGTGGGGTAACGGATGAAAGTTGAAGCTTGAAGACCGGAGGGCACCGTCCCATCTTCAATGACTTCGCACAAACTCTAATCCCATGCCATCGTACAACTCTCGACAACGGCGGTCCGAAATAGGTCCTGTATACCTTAAACGGATGCCCGGATTACAGTTTTGAAGGTTCAAGTGGACATTACAGTGCTTGAGTGCACGTACTTCGAGACAACCCGAACTAAAAAACTTGGGCCCACCCGGGTTACCTCTGGTACACCTGCGGCTCAGCCGCAGGTACACTTACGGCTCCACCCTCTATAAATAGAAGGCTTGGGGTGGCCATTTTGTAAGAGAAAACGACAAGGAAGCCCTGCCCAATTTGCTCTGTACTCACCCCAGACAGAGTGCTTTCTCATTTTAAACACTTGTGAGCTCATATATAGCTTATTTTGTACCTATAAAAGCCAGTGTTTATCCACTTTAAAGATACTGAAGCCTTCTTTGGCAGCCCACTGTAAGCCTTCTTTCACACTTTAAAATTTTTCTCTTCATCTTTGCACACACCCTTTTACACGTTGAGAGTCGTGTTGCACATTTTGCCCGGACTTCGGTCCGTGGTTTATTTTTTGTTTGTATATACATATATATATATATT
Organism: Panax notoginseng; assembly: GCA_016801055.1. Taxonomy (NCBI): domain Eukaryota; kingdom Viridiplantae; phylum Streptophyta; class Magnoliopsida; order Apiales; family Araliaceae; genus Panax; species Panax notoginseng. The sequence continues at coordinate 120,736,407 of CM029018.1, forward strand.
TATATATATATATATATATTTATATATATATATATATATATATATATATATTCATATATATGGACTAACATTATCGAGTTATGCCTCGATTGAGCCTAGACTTCGGTCTGGAGCGTTTAATTGCTTTTGTATATATATACATTTATATATATGAACTGCGTGTCGAACTCTGTTCGATGAGCCTAGACTTATGTCTGGTGCGTTTAATGATTTTTATATATATATAATTATATATATGAACTGCTATCGAACTTTGTTCGGTGAGCCTAGATTTCACATCCGGTGCGTTTACTGCTTTAATATATATATACTTATATATATATTAACTATTGTTGGACTTTGTCCGGTGAGCCTGGATTTCACATCCGGTGCGTTTACTGCTTTAATATATATATACCTATACATATTAACTGTTGTTGGACTTTGTCCGATGAGCCTAGATTTTATATCCGGTGCGTTTACATGCTATATATATATATATATATATATATATATATATATATTTACATTTCATCCCACCTGGAGTTTACTTCGTGGTGGTTGACCGTTTTTACAACTTTCTGTACATTTCGTCCCGCCTGGAGTTTCCTCCGTGGCGGTTGATAGCTTTTACAGCTTTATTTACATTTCTGATCCCCCATGGAGGTACTTCGTGGTTGGTGATCATGTCTGTATATATATATTTACAACTTTTATATATATACCTGCTTACTGCTTTCGTATAAATTGCAGTATTTTGTGCGCCTAGGAATCATGTGATCACAGATTCATCCCATTGGATCTAGATTCGGTTCCCGTGATGGACATTTTCAGCTGTGAGCAGCTTGTAAATTATTCTGCGGTGTCTGAATTTCCTCAGATAGTTTACATACCCACGAGAAATTTAGCACCTTTTTGTACATTATTTTCGTATGGATGCCTCACATCTGTCAAATAAAATCAATCCAGCTGAATACAGAATAAAATGAGAGTGTAAAAGGTCTCAATTACTATTGAGCATCAGGGTTTGGAAAACCTCTTTTATAAAACATCACTGCCATATCTTGCTTAAAATTGAATTTTTACATAAAATTCAAACCCTGTGTATATAGGTACGAACGAGGCCTCGCACTACTTCCAAATAACAGCACATTGACCCACACACACATACACACATTCAGATAATAGTTTCTTAAAAAGAGGCGGTCACCGTGGTAACACGGATGTCGGGGGGTGCCTAACACCTTTCCTCCGCATAACCAAGTCCCCGGACCCTAATGAATCTCGGTTTCACCGACCCGTTTAGCAGTGTCACATCACTGGGTCAATGTGCAAACCTTTTCTCGGTTGTGTTGTTACTACCATTTAAAAAACCAACTGGCGACTCTTAACAGTCCATCGTCGACATTATACATGTCGGACCTTTTTCACTTATTTTTTCAAACAAATCTCACCTAAAATGAGAACACCAAAGGACAAGTAACGGAAAGGGACAATTAACAATTTCGACGTCGACAGGTGGCAACTCTGCTGGGGACTCCAGTAAGAGGACTTAAGCCGCTATTACAATGTTTTCAAAATTGTTATCTGCTTGTGTGTGGTTGTTGCATTTACATTTTATGATGAATGTGTACGAATGCATTTCCTTACTTAGTGCTTCGCACTATAAACTGCCTGCGATATTAGTGCTTTGCACTATAAACTGCTTGTGATATTAGTGCTTCGCACATGTCATCATGTCATACGGTGAGACGCAATGTATGTGAATGTATGTTGTGTGGTCCCTCCACCAGGAGGCTATCCCGTCGGTGTTTGATTATTGGACTCGTGAGAAGACTAATTCTCTGAGGCTTAGGAAAGGCACCACCCAAATTCGCTCCAGTTGAAAGATCGGATTAACTTCCCGTCAAGTAGATTGCGATGATTTGGGAACCTTCATGCCAAAAAGTCGCGAGAGTAACCTAAGATAGGTTAGCCTCTGATAAACCCAAAACGGAGGAAAGTCTCTTCATGCTCTCATTTCAAATTACTTGTAAAGCACAATTACTTGTAATTATCTTCCATATCTATCTCCATGTAATGAGAAATATGAAGAAATGTATACACATACATGCTATAAATAGCTAACATCCGTTTTACAGGATTAAATTCCTAAACTGGACACATCATATAACATGTTATTATCCACCTTCCCTAAAGACTAAACTATGCAAGTCTTTTGCAGGGAATCAATCAGACCTACCACCCGTTCAAAGTCCAAAAAGGCAACATGCCTACAGTCAATCATGTCGTCATCCGACCAGACTGAATTTAATCCAGTTTATCTCAAAGAATTCGACGGATTAAGCAAACAGATTACAGATTTGGCTGTTCTACTAAAAGAATTACACCAGTCTACACAGGGTCAGAAAATACCCGTACATGCTGAATCGTCCACACAAGGAGGAACCCAGGTCGTTACAATATCTGAACTGCCGTTGGATCTGACCAACAAAACTCATGATGCTGCCCATCCCACTGGAGACCCAGACACTGGTGACATCAAAAAGAAAGTCCTCTAAATGGAAGAGACTCTTCGCACTATCAAAGGAATTGGAACACACAGGAGTGTTTCATATGCTGATTTGTGTATTTTCCCTGGGATTCATTATCCAGAAAAGTTTAAGACTCCTGACTTTGAAAAATATGACGGGTTAGGAGATCCTTACACACATCTAAAGGTGTTTATTGGAGAACTGGGATCTTATGCAGATGATGAAAAACTCAGAATGTAACTGTTCCAAAAAAGTCTAACTGGAGAAGCCCGTTCGTGGTACACAAGATTAGACAATTCAAAGATCCATAGTTGGGAAGAGCTAGCACACGCTTTCCTCACCTAATACAACTTTCAATCTCAAATGGCTCCTGATCGATATCAAATTACCAAGATCAAGAAACAGTCTAATGAGTCTTTCAGAGAGTATGCTCAGAGGTGGAGACGCCTGGCTGCCCAAGTTAGTCCTTCCATAACAGAATCAGAGATGGTCATGACTTTCATAGACATACAAGAAGCACCTTTCTATGAAAGAGTTTTAGCCAGCATCGACAAACCATTTTCTGAAATGGTCAAACATGGGGAGATGGCTGAAATGGGATTGAAATCCAGAAAGATTCAAGACCTAGCTGCACTCAAAGCTGTTGCTGATCACATCCAATCTGGAAATTATGGGAACAACCCCTGGAGGGTCCATAAAAAGAAAGAAGAGGATGTTTTCCTGATACTACAGGGTCAAAAAGGCAGTCAAAACATGCCTATCCAGAGGAGAAATTACACTCCCTTTCAAGCACAGTCTGCGAACCCTCCAGTACCAAAAGGTGGAGAAGTCAAACAACCTCGAGTATTCACACCCTTAGGGGACACCCTCGAGAAAATTCTCAATCTTCTAACAACACAGAAGAAAATCACGCATCTTCTTCCACCAGCCAGCTCTAATGGACGGGATTTTAATGCTGCTCGAAAATATGCTTATTGTAAGACCCCAAATTATTAATAAATGAAATTTAAATTCCCTCTATTTATTATTTTGAAATAGTAAGTGTTAAATTGATTAATGAGGTTAGTTATGGGTAAAATGCGTAAATATTTTAACTAAGCAGGTGGTTATAAAATATTCATTGTTGTCGGGGAATATTCGTTTGGTCGTGGAATATTCTTCCTGTCGGGGAATATTCGTACGACGGCGCAGTCTTTTGTGGACCCCATAATGGAAAGTGATTGGATGAAGAAAACGACAAGTATATGTTGTTTATTAATAACAGCGTAGTTGTTACCGTTAATACTGTTAGAATACCCGGTGGTTAAAACACAGTAATACGCGTTGTTACACAGTAGCACACGGTATTGCACCAATTATTGATTCTTACGTAAGAAGGCACTACTCAATAATGGTTACAGTAATTACTGTTCAGTATTTTATTTTAATGATTCAATAATTGTTGCGTTGATATTTTATATTACTGTTGTTTTAATAATTGTCACTACACAGTATTTCCCATTATCAGATCAATAATTCATATTATTTGAATAATATTATTAGATAACATTATTGGCAATGTCTAAAAAGTTCTGTCTAAGGAGAAGTTTGGTCATCTAATTGCGCGCCAGTAAGGAGAAATCCTTATTGAAAAGCCCCCTCTTTCCTGGAACGGCCTGGTTGTCATAAATGTGATTCTGTAATATTATTTATGAATAATTAATTATTGATTCATATGATAAGGAAATATTTATTTTTGTGGATATAAATGAGGGATATATTTTGGTGGTTAAAAATGAAGGAGTTAATGTTGAGGTTTTTATCAGTATTTTTGTCGGAATGGAGGTATTAAAAATCAGGATTTTTGAGATATTTTGCGGGGGTTATAATTTTTAATCCGACCGTTGGATCGTGGTAATTTTTGGATATGTTATACATATATAAGTTGAGTATATGTCCATAAATTTTGAACCGTTAAAAATGAACGTATGATTTATTATGAATTTTACGAGATGACTGGTTCAGAAATTGTTAAATTTTCGGAGTTAATCATTTTGGTAGAAAATTCTAGAATTGGTGGGCCCCACTCTTGGTTGGTGAAGAAATGTGCTGAGATTTTTATTCAAATATGGTGGGTGGGAATAGTAGCAGGTAAAGCCATCAGGTTGCAGGTTAAGTCTGCTTCGGCGTGCTAGCATTTTCCTATAAATAGAGGGCTAAGTTAGAATTGAAAATCACACCAGAAACAAGTTTTCTCTCTTTCTCTCTCTAGATTATTGAGTGTATTTTGTGAGTATTTAGATACTTTGAGAGTTTCTATTCATCAGAGCAAGTGTCTTTCAGCCTTATACCGGTATTTCGACCAGAAGTACTGTCTTTACGAGGTAAGGGATGTTATTTTATTCAAAAATGATATTATTTCTTCAATATCATTATGCCGAAATATTGGTTAGAAATTTTTATCAAATTTGAAACTTTTCACGTCGGAGTTACTATTCATGAGTTACTATTCACGAGTTACTATTCACGAGTTACTATTCACCGAAAAATAAAATTTTCTTCTTTTCGTCCAAAATATCTATTCTGGGTACTAGCTTTGATTGTATCCATGTTTTGATCATTCTTGAATTCTACTTCACTATGAATAATTATAAGGTATTTTTGGACATGGATAAATCGAAATACGAATCCTTAATATTTGTTATTTTGTTTCACTGGATTCGTTTTCTTTAAGATATTTTTCATCATCCTCAGTCCTAAATGATGATATTACTGAATATCTTTGGCCCGTAGTGCAAAGATGAATGATTAACTGATGAATATCTTTGGCCCGTAGTGCAAAGATGAACAGGTGTTGAGATGAACATGACCGACTGGTGATACAAATGAATATCTTTGGCCTGTAGTGCAAAGATGAATATTTGATTAAAGATGGTTATTGATTGTTGTTACAGGGATAAAATATTGATGATGGACTTTTAAATCTTAGAAGATAGTAGAACTCATTCTCTACTTGACTCTTCTAATGGTTTGCTGTTTTCGCTGCAGTTATTGATTTAAAACTTGTTGTCTATTGTATTGTATTAGATTTTTCCCTGTTGAAGACTAACGATAATTTGTTCTGTATTATCTTAGTCATAATATTCTTTACTGGGCTAGTTGAGCTCACCCTTTTCCTTTTTGTTCCATTTTTCTCAGGAGGCGAGAATGTAGCGAGTACTAGTCGGGGTATGGAATGATGGTTCTAGAAGTTACTTTAGTAGTTCTCACCATTTTTGTGAAATAATGTATCAATAATTGTAATGAGGACTTATTTGAGTGTGGATATTGTCTAAATGACAATATTTGTATTTAAACTCACAGTTCTTGTGTTGTAATAATAAAGATGTAGTTATTTCTGTACCATGATTTTTTGGCGACTCAGAATGGGTGTTGTATACCTATTTTGGGGGCGTCACAGTAGGTATCAGAGCTTAGGGATATGATCTCTGGCGGAGATCGGAGAATAGAACTAGGAGGGGAGAGACGAATAAATCCTTCGCTAGTGTGTCCTACCTAAACTTATTTATTGGTCAGTCATAATATAGGGGTATTATGTGATTTGTTAATTTATTTAATTAACCCTTGTTTTATGATAGTATTTGAGAATGTCGACTGAGAATGTTAACAATGGAGTAAATGAGACCGTGGAGACACCGGTGCTTACCAACGAGGAGAACGTGCAATAGGCTGGCAATGTTCCTCCTGTGAACAACACCAATGAGCAGATGATGAATGATGGAATGCTTAGAATTTTTTTGCAATTCATGCAAAACCAGACGAGGGAGACTCGTGTTCAAAATACAGGAGGAAATGATAGAAATTCACGGTTTGTCACAGCCAAACAGTTCAAAGAATTAGGACCACCAGAATTTAAGGGAAAGCCGGATCCGATCATGGCGGAAACGTGGGTCAAGCAAATTACCAAGATATTCAATGTCTTGGGATGCACAGAGGAACAGAAGGTTCCATTCGCCACCTTTATGTTCCGTGGCGAGGCAGATTACTGGTGGGAGTCTGTGAAGCGTACCCATCCAACCGCACTCAGCATGTCTTGGGAGACATTTTAGAAACTGTTCAATGACAAGTACTTTCCTGAAAGTATTCGTCATATGAAGGAGGTAGAGTTTATTAGACTGGAGCAGAATAACATGACGGTGTCTCAGTACGAGGCGAGGTTTGCAGAGTTGTCCAGGTTTGCACCTCATTTGGTGGAGAATGAGGAACGTATGACGAGGATGTTTTTGAGAGGTTTGAAACCTGGCATACGTCAATATCTCATTTCTCATAAATTTTCTCTCTATTCAGATGTTGTCAACAGGGCTCAATTATTAGAGCGAGATAATGAGTACGGTCAACTGAGGGACCACAACCAGGATCATATCGGTGACAGCAGTCATCAGAACAATGATAACCAGCAGAGAAAGAAAAATACAGACAAGAACGGCAACCACTCTGGTGGTAATCGTGGCTATGAAAATAGAAGAAGCGAGTCGGGAGGAGATTTTAAAAAGAGGAGATTCAACAATGACAATACGAAGACGTCAGCACCAGCAGCAACTGGTTCCAAGGGAGGAGAACGACCACCGATTATATGCTATAAGTGCGGAAAAGAAGGACATATCAGCCTAAACTGCCCACAACAGTTTAAGGTATGTTATAATTGTGGAAAGGAAGGACATATCGCTCGAGATTGCACTATAGCAAAATCAAGTCCAGCGGGGATGGTGACTCAAAAAGCTGTCGCAGAAAAGATAAAGTCAACGGTTCCTAGAAGAGCGTTTGTCGTGACTGGTCAACATGCGAGGAACCCAAACGAGGTGATCACGGGTAAGCTAATCATAAATTCATGCGAAGTTTATACCTTATTAGATACCGGTTCTACCCATTCTTTTATCTCTCCTGCTTGTGCTCAACGTTTAAACTTGACTCCGGAGAAGTTAGACTTTGATTTATCTATGGAGACTCCGTTAGGAGAAACTTTCATCACATCCACTGTTTATAAATCTCGTGTGATCCAAGTTGGCACCATCACCTTACCTGTTGACCTTATCTCTTTAAAGATACTTGCTTTTGATGTGATTTTAGGGATTGATTGGCTAACTACTCATCATGCCAAAATTGATTGTTTTCGTAAGGTTGTTAGTTTTCATATTCCTAACCAACCTATTGTACGAATTCAAACAACTAAGCCATTAAAATCAATCACTGTTATATCAAGCCATAAAGCAATTCGTTTATTAAAAAACGGATGTCAAGCTTTCTTAGCCCATGTTATGGATTTGAATAAAGACACGTCAAATTTGAATAATATTCCTGTTGTTATTGACTTTCCTGACGTATTTCCTGAAGAACTTCCCGGTCTACCCCCGGAACGAGAAATTGAATTCTTTATTGATCTTGAACCTGGTACAAAGCCCATTTCTAAAATTCCATATCGAATGGCTCCTATTGAACTTCAGGAGTTAAAGGTCCAACTACAAGAGTTGTTGGACATCGGTTTCATTCGTCCTAGTACATCTCCTTGGGGTGCTCCTGTTTTATTTGTAAAGAAGAAAGACGGGAGTATGCGACTTTGTATCGATTATCGGGAATTAAACCATGTCACTATTAAGAATAGGTATCCGCTACCTCGTATTGATGACCTGTTTGACCAGTTACAAGGAGCACAATTCGTTTCAAAGATCGATCTTCGTTCTGGATATCATCAGCTGAAGGTTAAAACTGAGGATATTCCAAAGACTGCCTTCAGAACTCGGTACGGGCATTATGAATTCCTAGTCATGTCTTTTAGATTGACTAATGCTCCTGCGGCTTTCATGGATATGATGAACCGAGTATTCAAGGATTATTTGGATCAGTTCGTTGTTGTCTTTATTGATGACATCCTCATATATTCCAAAAGCCGTGAAGATCATGAGCATCATTGGAAGCTGGTACTCCAAAGGCTGCGTGAAAATAAGTTATATGCTAAGTTGAAGAAATGCGAGTTCTGGCTTGAGGAAGTAGCTTTCCTAGGGCACGTGGTGTCAAAACATGGAGTATCTGTTGACCCGGCGAAGATTGAAGCAATACAAAGTTGGGAGCAACCAAAGACGGTGACCGAAGTACGTAGCTTTCTGGGCTTAGCTGGTTATTATCGGAGATTCGTGGAAGGGTTTTCTCGAATCGCTACCCCGTTAACTCAGCTGACTCGAAAAGATATCAAATTCGTATGGAGCGAGGAATGCGAGAAGAGTTTTCAAGAGCTTAAGAGGAGACTCATTTCGGCACCTGTTCTGACAATACCATCTGGTTTGGATGGATTTGTTATCTACAGTGATGCTTCAGGCAAAGGGTTAGGATGTGTTCTCATGCAACATGGGAAAGTCATAGCCTATGCCTCGCGACAACTCAAAGAATATGAGAGGAATTATCCTACTCATGATTTGGAGTTGGCAGCAGTAGTTTTCGCGTTGAAGATCTGGAGACACTACCTGTATGGGGAGAAAGTGGAGATCTATACAGATCATAAAAGCCTCAAATATTTCTTCACCCAAAAGGAACTCAACATGCGGCAGCGACGTTGGCTCGAGCTGTTGAAAGATTACGATCATACCATCCAATATCATCCTGAAAAAGCAAACGTAGTAGCTGACGCATTGAGTAGAAGATCATATGCGGGTACGAGTGCAATGTTGTTAACACAAAGGCCCATTTTGTATGACTTTCAAAGGTTGGAGATAGAGATGAAGGCTCCAAGTACCCACATGATGATATCAAATATACGAGTAGAACCGACTTTAATCGATAAAGTTAAAGCTGCTCAAGCTACGGACATAGAGCTGATGCGTATGAAGAAGAAAGTGCAAGAAGGTTCTATTCCAGAAGCAAGAATCGATGAAGAAGGAATACTTCGAGTCCACTCTAGACTCTGTGTTCCTAACAATTCTGATTTGAAGTACAAGATCATGATGGAAGCACACAATTCACCATTTGCAATCCATCCTGGAAGTACCAAAATGTATCGTGATCTACGACATACATTTTGGTGGAATAATATGAAGAGAGAGATTGCAAAGTTTATCTCGAGGTGTTTAACTTGTCAACGTGTAAAGGCGGAACATCAAGTGCCAAAGGGTCCATTGCAACCACTTGAGATTCTGAAATGGAAGTGGGAACACATTACCATGGATTTCGTTACGGGTCTTCCCACGATTTCTCAAGGCATAAATGCTATTTGGGTTATTGTTGATAGATTAACCAAGTCTGCTCATTTCTTGCTGATACGGGAGACTTATTCCCTTGAACGTCTTGCTCGTATATACGTAGATGAGATTGTGAGACTGCATGGCATGCCAGTATCCATAGTTTTGGATCGTGATCCAAGATTCACTTCAAGATTTTGGGTTAGCTTGTAAAAAGCTATGGGCACAGATTTACGATTTAGTTCGGCATACCATCCTCAAACGGACGGACAATCAGAGAGGACTATTCAAACTCTTGAAGATCTATTAAGACTTTGTGTCCTAGATTTCAAAGGGAGTTGGGATAAGTACCTACCATTGGTGGAATTCTCTTACAATAACAGTTATCAGGCAAGTATAGGTGTGGCCCCATTTGAAGCATTATATGGACGAAAGTGTCGCTCTCCAGTATGCTGGGACGAGGTGGGTGAAGCAACATTGTTGGGACCAGAGTTGGTACGCATGACTACAGAGAAGATCCAAACGATTCGACAACGTATACAAACGGCACAGGATCGACAAAAGAGTTATGCGGATCTTCATCGAAAGGACGTGGAATTTGACATTGGGGATCATGTATTGTTGCGTGTGGCTCCATGGAAAGGAGTTACAAGATTTGGGAAGAGAGGAAAGCTCAATCCACGATTTATTGGTCCATTTCAAATTCTTGACCGAGTAGGAAATGTGGCCTATAGACTCGCGTTACCTCCAAGTATGTCTCGTGTTCATAATGTTTTTCATATATCTGTGTTACGTAAATATGTGAAAGACCCAGACCACGTTATTGAGTTAGAACCGGACGAGATAGCTGAAGACTTAACGTACGAAGAGGTACCTGTCAAGATCTTGGATAGAAAGGAGCATGTCCTACGCACGAAGGTCATACCACAAGTTAAAGTTTTGTGGAGAAACCATGCTATTGAGGAAATGACCTGGGAGTTGGAAACGGAAATGAAAGCGAGGTATCCTCATCTTTTCGAAACACCAGGCACGTACGTCAATTTCAAGGACAAAATTTCATAAGGAGGGGAGGTTGTAAGACCCCAAATTATTAATAAATGAAATTTAAATTCTCTCTATTTATTATTTTGAAATAGTAAGTGTTAAATTGATTAATGAGGTTAGTTATGGGTAAAATGCGCAAATATTTTAACTAAGCAGGTGGTTATAAAATATTCATTGTTGTCGGAGAATATTCGTTTGGTCGTGGAATATTCTTCCTGTCGGGGAATATTCGTACGACGGCGCAGTCTTTTGAGGGCCCCATAACGGGAAGCGATTGGATGAAGAAAACGACAAGTATATGTTGTTTATTAATAACGGCGTAGTTGTTACCGTTAATACTGTTAGAATACCCGGTGGTTAAAACACAGTAATACGCGTTGTTACACAGTAGCACACGATATTGCACCAATTATTGATTCTTACGTAAGAAGGCACTACTCAATAATGGTTACAGTAATTACTGTTCAGTATTTTATTTTATTGATTCAATAATTGCTGCGTTGATATTTTATATTACTGTTGTTTCAATAATTGTCACTACACAGTATTTCCCATTATCAGATCAATAATTCATATTATTTGAATAATATTATTAGATAACATTATTGGCAATGTCTAGAAAGTTCTGTCTAAGGAGTGGTTTGGTCATCTAATTGCGCGCCAGTAAGGAAAAATCCTTATTGGAAAGCCCCCTCTTTCCTGGAAACGGCCTGGTTGTCATAAATGTGATTCTGTAATATTATTTGTGAATAATTAATTATTGATTCATATGATAAGGAAATATTTATTTTTGTGGATATAAATGAGGGATATATTTTTGTAGTTAAAAATGAAGGAGTTAATGTTGAGGTTTTTATCAGTATTTTTGTCGGAATGGAGGTATTAAAAATCAGGGTTTTTGAGATATTTTGCGGGGGTTATAATTTTTAATCCGACCGTTGGATCGTGGTAATTTTTGGATATGTTATACATATATAAGTTGAGTATATGTCCACAAATTTTGAACCGTTAAAAATGAACGTATGATTTATTATGAATTTTACGAGATGACTGGTTCAGAAATTATTGAATTTTCGGAGTTAATCATTTTGGTAGAAAATTCTAGAATTGGTGGGCCCCACTCTTGGTTGGTGAAGAAATGTGCTGAGATTTTTATTTAAATGTGGTGGGTGGGAATAGTAGCAGGTAAAGCCATCAGGTTGCAGGTTAAGTCTGCTTCGGCGTGCTAGCATTTTCCTATAAATAGAGGGCTAAGTTAGAATTGAAAATCACACCAGAAACAAGTTTTCTCTCTTTCTCTCTCTAGATTATTGAATGTATTTTGTGAGTATTTAGATACTTTGAGAGTTTCTATTCATCAGAGCAAGTGTCTTTCAGCCTTATACCGGTATTCCGACCAGAAGTACTGTCTTTACGAGGTAAGGGATGTTATTTTATTCAAAAATGATATTATTTCTTCAATATCATTATGCCGAAATATTGGTTGGAAATTTTTATCAAATTTAAAACTTTTCACGTCGGGGCACGAGTTACTATTCACGAGTTACTATTCACCGAAAAATAAAATTTTCTTCTTTTTGTCCAAAATATCTATTCTGGGTACTAGCTTTGATTGTATCCATGTTTTGATCATTCTTGAATTCTACTTCACTATGAATAATTATAAGGTATTTTTGGACATGGATAAATCGAAATATGAATCCTTAATATTTGTTATTTTGTTTCACTGGATTCGTTTTCTTTAAGATATTTTTCATCATCCTCAGTCCTAAATGATGATATTACTGAATATCTTTGGCCCGTAGTGCAAAGATGAATGATTAACTGATGAATATCTTTGGCCCGTAGTGCAAAGATGAACAGGTGTTGAGATGAACATGACCGACTGGTGATACAAATGAATATCTTTGGCCTGTAGTGCAAAGATGAATATTTGATTAAAGATGGTTATTGATTGTTGTTACAGGGATAAAATATTGATGATGGACTTTTAAATCTTAGAAGATAGTAGAACTCATTCTCTACTTGACTCTTCTAATGGTTTGCTGTTTCCACTGCAGTTATTGATTTAAAACTTGTTGTCTATTGTATTCTATTAGATTTTTCCCTGTTGAAGACTAACGATAATTTGTTCTGTATTATCTTAGTCATAATATTCTTTACTGGGCTAGTTGAGCTCACCCTTTTCCTTTTTGTTCCATTTTTCTCAGGAGGCGAGAATGTAGCGAGTACTAGTCGGGGTATGGAATGATGGTTCTAGAAGTTACTTTAGTAGTCCTCACCATTTTTGTGAAATAATGTATCAATAATTGTAATGAGGACTTATTTGAGTGTGGATATTGTCTAAATGACAATATTTGTATTTAAACTCACAGTTCTTGTGTTGTAATAATAAAGATGTAGTTATTTCTGTACCATGTATTTTGGCGACTTAGAATGAGTGTTGTATACCTATTTTGGGGGCGTCACACTTATCATGCCGGGGCACCTGGACATGATACTCAGGATTGTTGGGCCTTGAAACACAAAATCCAATACCTGATAGACAACGGTGAAATCGTGGTCACCAAACCCGATCAGCCTCACATTCAAGACAACCCTCTTCCTCAACACAAAGAAGAAGAGGTCAATATGATCAATTGGAGCAGGGGTCAGAGTTCCAATTTCAGCTGTGAATCCTCCCAGATCCCCAAAGATGGTGATGACAGATGAGATTATGCCAAGTTCTAATTCACAATGGAACGAAAGATGAAAGCTCTCTGTAAACAAATTGAGTAATTGGCAGAACTGGTGACTTATCAGCATCAAGTGACTCGTCAGCTAATCAGCCAGGAGCATGCCAGTCTCCTACCTATTATCATGAATATTCCCTCTTCACTTTCAAAAAATGAAATGCTGGAAGGCAAAGTGACTAAGAGAGCAAATGCTAAGGGCCGTCGGGATTTTGCCAACAAAAGGGAATTCACATATTTGGGCCAACCTATGGAGGAAATCCTTCATATGTTAATCAATGAAGGAAGGATTAGTTCCCTTCTACCTCCAATCAACCCCCGTACAAGACGATACAACTCTGAGGGAGTATGTCAATATCATTCTCAATCTCGCGGTCACAGCACATAAGAATGCTGGGCACTCAGCCACCTTATTCAAAATTTAATCGACAGTGGCGTACTGCGTCTGACAGATAACGACACTGTGTTACGGGCAAGTGAAGATTTGTGTCCTACTAAGTGGAAGAGTGTAGTAGCAGTCATATCCACTGAAAATGATGGGGTTAACAAATCACTTGTCATGCCAGTAATTCAACTCAAGGGAATCAACAATCCTTTGAAAGTGGACGCTCCCGAGCCAATCAACTTGCCGTGCAGAGCACAATATCCTATTGTTAGCTTGCGCACAGTTCTGTGGAATTATGGAGAAGGTGAAGAATCCACCTCGCATAAAACTGCTGCAGTGTTGAAGGAGAATCCATTGTATCTTCCCCAACGGGTAATAAAGCCTGTCATCAAGTCTAAGGGGAAAGTACCCATTGAGAAGATTGAAAATTTCCTCCGCACTATGGGTCATAGCGAAGCCAAGGTGGTTTTAAGCTTGAAAGAAGCTCCACAACAGATATCAATCTTGGACTTGGTCCTGACTTCTGAGAATCACCGGAAGGTTTTGTTAAAGGTTTTAGAAGAAGCCAATCTACCGACATCAGTTGATACGGAAAAGTTTCAACATCTAGTTGATCACATTTTCAACAACAATGTGATATCCTTCACTGATGATGACATACCACCCGAAGGGACCGGTCATTGCAAACCGTTGCACATTACGGTCTTGTCCTCCGGATATATGGTGGCAGAAGTTTTAATAGATGAAGGTTCCTCTCTGAATATCTGCCCATATGCTACCTTGGTGAAGATGAATATCAATCCCAATCGAATTCGGAGTAGCCATACCAATCGAATTCAATGAGATCAAGGGAGAATTCATGGTCGAATCATATCAAACTCATGAAAAAGGTGAAGGAACAGATGAAGAAAAAGGTGGTGAGATTGTCGGGGAAGCCAACCCATCAAAGAATCAAGAGTTCATACCTTTGTACGATGGGTCCAGTTCAAGCGTCCCTGAGGAATGTACTGATATGCGGAGTAGCCATACCATCATTCGGAGTAGTTGAGTTGCCAATTAAGATTGGTCCTCATACATTCTGCGTATCCTTCCATGTGCTCAAGATAGATTTGGGATACAACCTGCTCTTGGGACGACCATGGATTCACATGGCAGGGGTAGTCCCCTCCACTCTTCACCAACAGTTGAAATACATCATCAACAATAGCCTGGTCACAGTCAACGCTGAACCGGAGATTCCTCAGCATGGGGACATGCCGCTCATCAATGCCAATAAGGATGTTGAGCCAATTAGTTTTCATGCTTTAGAAATAAGCAATACCCAATACCATGCTATTGGAACGCCACTGCCCGAACCCCAGATTTCTACCGAGGTAATGTCGGCCACACAAGAAATGATGTCGTTGGGTCATAAACCGGGACAAGGGTTGGGTAAAGATTGCCAGGGTGTCAAGTACCCTATTCACTTAACCAAGCAAATTGGGACAGCTGGGCTAGGCTATTCTGCCAGCTCTAGTCACATGAATCCTCATAAGCATCAGCAGATTCCTTCAGCTTCGACCATGCGGTGTTTAGCTTCGCTTTCAAGCTTTGAGTTCGCACAACCTCCCGTAAAGGTGCCAGCCAATATTATGGCGATGTTATTTCCCAAGCCGGTACCGGTGAAGGAGAAAGAAATCTATGTTCCAGATCCCGCAGTGGAGGAAGAGGAACGAAGAATCAAGCAAGACGTCATCAGGATGATGTCCGGTATACGCATCATCGTTCATGATGAGCATACCAACAGATACACCCCAGACGATGATTGCCCAGATGTAATGGCTATCATTCGGGACAGGGAGGATGATGATAATCCCTCTATCATTGCGGTTTACCCGGAATTTGCTCTTGCCAATTGGAACAACATTCCTTGCATTGGTCGTCAAGGGTAAAGCGGGGAGAAACTCTTTCTGCCCTGTAGATATAATAACTGCTTACTTTTCAGTACAATATTAGCGGTTTATTTTGCCAGTATATGCTAACACTGTGTATGATCAACACATTCATATATACTAAGTGAAAGAATATTTTGTTTCAGCACTCTGAATTTAGATGTGCCTGTACTTGCTGATACGGTGCCTTTTCTCCACAAGGATTATACCTTTGATGTAGAGATGAATTCAGCCTTGGTGGATATACCGGATGACATTGAGGTGCCTCTAGAAATTCAAGAATGGATCAAAGACAAACCTAAACCCAACCTTGATCAAACCACTCCTTTCAATCTCGGAACCTTAGAAAACCCTAAGTTAATCCAGATTGGTTCAGACCTTACCCCAAACCAACTGAATGACATGGTTATGCTACTAACCCAGTTCTAGGATGTGTTTGCATGGTCTCATAAAGGTATGGTGGGTTTGTCCACTGACATTGTCCTTCATCGCATTCCCATCAAAGAGGGATTCAAGCGATTCAAGCAAAAGCTCTGGCGATTGAAACCTGAATGGAGTTTAAAGGTGCAAGAAGAAATTGTGAAACAATTTCAAGCTGGCATCATAATGGTGTCTACATATCTTGAGTGGATATCCAACATCGTGCCCATACCTAAACCTGGAGGGAAGGTGTGAGTTTGCGTGGACTACCGAGACTTGAACAAAGCTTGCTTAAAAGATAGCTTTTCCGTGCCATTTATCCACATTCTCATTGACAATACTACGCAATACGACATGTACTCCTTTGCAGATTGCTTTGCGGGGTATCATCAAATCATGGTTGCCAAGGAAGATCGTGAAAAACTGCTTTTATCACTCATTTGGGAACTTTTTGCTATAGACGGTTGTCATTAGGCCTCATCAATGCTGGAGCTACTTATCAACGAGCTATGATGGCTCTTTTCCATGACTTAATGCATAAAGAGATCGAGATCTACGTGGATGACATTATTGTCAAGTCCCGGAAGGAGGATGACCATATAGACCATCTCAGGAAATTGTTCAATAGGTTGCGTAAGTATAACTTGAAGTTGAATCCAGCTAAGTACGCCTTTGGCGTTAAATCAGGCAAGCTGCTAGGATTTCTAGTCTGCCACAAAGGGATAGAGCTGAATCCTGCCAAAATCCAAGCCATCACTGAAATGCTCATTCCTCAGAAAGAAAAGGAAATACGGGGATTTTTGGGAAGAATCAACTTCATTAGCAGATTTATCTCCCAACTCACAGCAACCTGTGAGCCAATCTTCAAGCTGTTAAGGAAGAACTCCTCCATGAAATGGAATGAGGAATGCCAGAATGCCTTCCTTACAATCAAGAAACAGCTAATCAAAGCTCCCATCTTGGTACCACCCAGGGATGATGTTCCCCTGCTTATGTATCTGTCCGTAAGTGACAATGCCATGGGCTGCCTGCTGGGACAGAAGGACGATAGAGGCCTAGAATGAGCTATCTATTACCTCAGTAAGAGATTCAGCAGCAGTGAACACAAGTACACTCTGATCGAAAAGACGTGTTGTGTTTTAGCATGGGCTGCCATGAGGTTACATCATTATCTCCATGGTCACACAACCCATCTCATATCCTGCGTGGATCCTCTCAAGTACGTATTCAGTAAACCCATACTGAATTGTTGACTGTCCATATGGCAGTTGATCCTACAACAATTTGACATCATATATGTGACTCAAAAGTCCATCAAAGGTCAAGGAATTGCGGATCAACTGGCCACCGCACCATCAGGGGATTTCAAACCCTTGGAGACATACTTCCCTGATGAAGGAGTAATGACAATTCAGCAACACCATTAGTACGATACACGCCAAACGTGGAAGATGTATTTCGATGGAGCTGTTAATATGGAAGGTTCTGGAGCAGTTCTAGTATCTGATATGGGGGAGCAGTATCCCGTCGCCGTCAAATTACAATTTGTCAGCACCAACAATATGGCTGAGTATGAAGGCTGTCTTATAGGGCTAAAACTTGCCCATTCAATGGGCATCAGGCGGTTAACTGTCCTATGAGATTCGGAGTTGGTAATCAGACAATCCATCGGAATTTATCAAACTAAGGAACTACATTTGCTGCCTTACCATCGGCAGGTTTTAAAGATGGCTTTGGGATTCGAAGAAATATCCTTTCTACACATTCCTCATAATAGGAATGATTTCGCAGATGCGTTAGCAACTTTGGCCTCCTTGATTCGCATATCAGACAAGGAACACTTGCCAAGCGTCACAATTTCCTTGCACAAGGCCCCAGCCTACGGGAATTACGTTAGAGAAGTATCGGATGAGCTACCTCCCATCCAACATCCTTGGTATCAGCATATCAAGGAATATATGCGAGATGGATCTACAACCGCTGAGGCGAGCCCGACTGAGAAAAGACGGATCCATCGATTTGCTATGAAATTCTACCTGAGTGGAGATGCGCTCTACAAAAGAGATGCAGGATTGGGTCTCCTCAGATGTTTAGACAAAGATCAAGCCCAAAGGCTTATGGATGAAATCCATGGCGGAGTCTGTGGCCCCCTCCTTGTTAAGAAAGTCCTCAGGACGGGACATTATTGGCTATCTCTCAAAGCTGATTGCAATGACCACGTCAGGAGATGCTATCAGTGCCAGATTCATGGGAATGCTATACACACCCCTCCACGGGAACTTCACAATATAAGTTCACCTTGGCCCTTCTCAATGTAGGGAATGGACATTATCGGGCCCATTGAGCCTAAAGCCAGTAATGGTCATCGATTTATCTTCACCGTGATCGACTACTTCACCAAGTGGGTAGAAGCAGCCTCCTTTCCCAGGGTTACTAAAGAAGTCATCATTGCTTTCATCAGAAATAATGTTATTTGTCGATATGGACAACCAGAGGTGATTGTGTCCGACAATGCCAAGAACCTCAACAACAAAATGATGGGGGAATTATGCAATAAATTCCACATCAAACACCTCAACTCAGTCATCTATCGTCCGAAGATGAATGGTGTTGTTGAAGCGGCTAACAAGAACATCAAGAAGATTATCCAAAAGATGTCTGCTAATCACAAAAATTGGCCTAACCTATTGCCTCTGACTCTGTTAGCCTACAGAACCTCAATGCGCACTTCCACTGGGGCAACCCCCTACGCATTAACCTATGGGATGGAAGCAGTGCTCCCCATAGAAGTTGAGATGGAATCCCTCAGAGTATTGATAGACGCTCAGTTGGATGAAGACCAATGGGTACAAGATAGGTATCACCAATTGTCTCTAATAGACGAAAGGCGAACCGCGGCTATTTTCCATGGTCAGTTATATCAGCAAAGGATCGCCCAATCCTATAACAAAAAAGTTCGGCTACGGCAATTCAGACAACATGACTTGGTTTTGAATAAAATACTGAACAACCAAGATCAGTCTAAGGGAAAATTCGCTCCTAACTGGGAAGGCCCGTTTATTGTCAAGGAAGTATTGACAGGAGGCGCTCTCAGATTGCAAGAAATGAACGGCGATGAATTTCCACAACTCATCAACTCAGACGCCGTGAAACGGTACTATGTCTGAAGTTACCATCAAGTAAACATCCTGGTGGTAGACCATCAGGTCACCAGTCATTCCGGTTCTTTAAACCTTTACCATAAACAACTTTTTTACACTTTGCCCCTCAGGGAAACATACCTTTCAAGCCAGCAGCCTGGCTTTCTCTTTTGCGTTACTACAACTTAGGTCATCCCACTGTGGATTGAACCTCTTGCGTATACAGTTTGGCTACCCATACATGGGATCAAACTTTTCGCCTACAGTTTATCCTCAACCTAGGATTAAACTTTCTCTTCCCCGCACTCTGACCTGTACATGGGATTACGCTTTTCATCTCGTTCTGAGGGGCGAACTAGGTCGACCTGATCTCCTCTTCAATAGGAGTACATAGGCAACCATTTCATATGGCCCGGTCGCAATAAAACAAAAACAACAAAAACATTCCTACACCATTCCTGCCACATACAGCGTTGAACCTCTTACACCAGGTTCGAACTACGCAGACCTGATCTCCTCTTCAATAGGAGTACGTAGGAAGCCATTCATGGTGCGGTCTCATCCCCTACCAAAACACAAACCCTTGTCAGTTGGTACTGGGATCATCCTTCAATCCACAACATTTCATTCGGCTTCAGACCAAAGGGATGGAATTACCTGAACTCCTCCCAAATAGGAGATTCGGCGACCATCTAAGCGGCGGTTGTACCTCGAAGAGCAACACCAATCCATAAGAGATGGAATTAACTAGGCTTCTCCTGAATAGAAGTGCTGGTAACCATCTGTGGTGCGGTCAATCTCAGAGAGGAAAGCCACACTCCTCTCCTCATTTTCATACAGAAACCAGTCCCAAGACACCGAGGGATGGTAGGGATACATACAGATCGATGATCCATTCTGAACTATCCAGAGATAACTCAATGTCCATCCACTGAGAAGGATTTCAGAATACATCACGATCACAAGCCCTGAAGCAGCATGCAAAATATCAAGCAAGCAACAAGGCATATCTAAAAGGGAAGTGATCAAAAATATATTTCCCTATCATATATATAATGCTGTTTGATATACACAATGTAAATTGTACATGACAAAATGGCTACGCTAGTCTGTGCAGGAAAATACAAGATCATCTACAAGTCAGGATATATGCGAGCTAACAAGCCCAATATGGCATCTCTCTCAGAAGATGGAGGTAAAGCTGTGGTCTCCTGTATGAGAATATCCATACGACCCAACAGATCTGTAGCCATCTGCATGGTGACCATATAATCATCAATATATGCGCTCATCTCTGCGATCATGCTAGTGGTAAGGGACCTCACTGCAGTGCTA
This sequence comes from Panax notoginseng, assembly GCA_016801055.1. Taxonomy (NCBI): domain Eukaryota; kingdom Viridiplantae; phylum Streptophyta; class Magnoliopsida; order Apiales; family Araliaceae; genus Panax; species Panax notoginseng. The sequence goes on from CM029018.1 coordinate 120,757,112, forward strand.
TCTGTGACGGCTACATCTCGGGCAGATATGGCAATATCCCGCTCAACTATCACAGCATCTCTGGCTGATATAGCCTCATCCCGCTCAACGATGGCGGCATCTCTATGAGCCAAGGCCTCGTCTCTCTTCGATAGAGCGACCTCCCTCCCATCAAGAGCAGTCGACATCATAGATCGAATCTGATCTATCTCAAAGGTCATTAGATGAAGACTCTGCTCTAAGTACTGTGCTGAGTGCTGAATCACAACAGTACTGGTACTAGGAGAATCCAGAAGAAATGCTAGCAACCCAGCAGTGGGCTCCTCCTCGATGTAGGTATTAATGTCCTCAATGGGCTCTACATCATCTAACTCGCGCTCTGGTACTGCAAATATTGCTGCAGCCGATAAAATCTCTGTCTCCATCCACGCGGAATACTCTGCGAAATGACCAGGATGACTGACAGAAAAAGCTGCTATCTCACGCCGATCCCAATAGGTGTATACCCGAGATCGGTCCTCTGCTGAGAGGTACCAAGAAGCTGAACGCTGACCTGTCGCCCCCTCAAAAGGATGAAAATCCTAGAACTGGTCGAACTGCGACATCACAACCAATGGGTGATAAGTGGTCACTCCCCTCAAACCAGCCAGAGGGAGATAGTCCATGCCCGGAGCATGAGTAATGAAGCTGTATGGTGAGCTAAGCCCCGAACACAACAATATGCTGAATGGATCTCTGATATCTGCCAAGAATGTGGACCGGGACAGTGCATCTATACACTTTGATGGCTGAAAAGAGTATAACATAGCTACATCATGGGTGAAGCAGTACCCATGCCGTCTAAAAGTGCCAATCGGTCTCAAGTGTGATATGAACCACACATATAGCATGGTTGAGCTACCTGTGAACACTCCTGTAGGATACGTGCAACAATATGATGCCGACCGCAGGGTCTCTGCTATAATCATAGGTACAATTGTACGACCCTCCCTGAGAGCTCTCACGGCCATGATAACGCCTATATCTATCTCATCCATATATCGCGACATATACACATATGACAATACACATAGCATCAGTACGTCAACTATGGCCAAGCGCCAATGAGCCTCCGGTGTGGTGAAATCCCCGAAATATCGTGAATAGCTATCCTCCGAGCCAAATCTGTCGTACAGAAAATGTTAGGATATCATGTGGCCAGATGTCTGTACCACTCTACGCCTCAATCCTGTGAGAGTCATGAATCGTCTGCTCATGTCTCCCAAAGCCAGATGCACGTAAGGTCTGTCTAGAGGCAGCATCGTCAAACTTGCATACTCCTCCAGAGTAGGAGTCAACTCATGGGTGCCGAATCAGAATACATGCCTATCCGGTAGCCAATGCTCTATCATCCCGTCCACAAATCCTGCGGGAACCTGAAAAGTCAAAAAGGTCATGGTATGCTGCAATAAATGATCTACAGTCACCCTGTCTGGTGGTGACATGCTATCATACCACGATCTCATACCCGATGCCACCACTGACGGTGGGGTATGATCTATACGGGTAACTATCGAAGAAGACATCTGTGTGGGCCGTGTTATAAGACCATCCAGGGGTCAATACCAAATATCTCTGGACATACATACATATGCATAACATGATACATGCAAAACAGATAATAGATGGCAATATAATATAGGGAATGAAAAAAATAGTGCATACATTCCTAAGTATATCATAATCTAATACATCATCTCTGTACAGCTACAAATAAAGGGAAATGGGGCACAACCACCAAATATCTAACAAAGGCCTATCAAAAGATATACCGAGAATGGGGCACAGCCACCCAATATCTAACAAAGGCCTATCAAAAGATATAACGAGAATATACATCAGAAGAAGACAATTGTGTCGATGTTCACATCATCAATCCTGTCCACCTGATGTAACTCCTCATGAGTCACTGGATATCTATCAACAGGGATGTTAGGGCTATATAGAGGAGGATCTGCGCCGACAAAATCGAATGGGTCACTTGAGGGGCCAGCGCCTGAGCTGGAAGGATCAAATGAAGCCGCCTCTGTCGGGTCTCTGCCCAAATACCGGATAAAAATATGTGCTTGGTCCAACTGCCGGGTCAAACTATCAATCTGGGTCATATGAGTCGGATCTCGGACACAAGCTATCCAATCCATCATCATCAAGGATCCTGGAACCATATCCCCCATAAACTGTGTGGCGCGGGACTGAGCTCCAATAGTGCGAGGGGACCACCACCGATGGAACGTCTCCTGAGTACATGGACCCTTTAACAATGCAAAACCGTCAACCCCCAACAATGAGATATCAATGACGGGTGACTGCGATACAGGCCAATAACACCTGGCAGGAGGCAAGATTGGTATACGAATCTCCCCTGTGGTGCTCCTAATAGCACGCTCTCCTAAATAGAGCTCCCAGCCTCCATCTGTGAAGAGAGAAACTCTCCTGGTGGAAATCACATACTCGACTCCAGTCAGGTATCCATCCTCAAAACCCACGGTCAGGTGTTCCCCGGAATAGGGAAGCCATGTGATGGTGTCGGTCGTCAGTAACTCCAGCTGCATACGGCAATGAGTGAATCCCTCAGCTACAGGGACCTCTGGCAGAATTGAATGATGCCATCGTCGTCCTTGTGGATAGGTGTCTAAACCTAACACACTCACGGGACGCAAGCATGGAAGCCTCTCATAGGCCCAAAACTGCCAACACAAAGGCAAACATCTGCTGTCAGTTAACACTCTTAACCTATATATCGTAAATGACAAGAGAAATACTCACCAGTAGAAATGGGTAAAATCCTAGCCAAGCCTCGGTCAAACCCTGTAAGCGCATACGCATGCCCCGGAGGAAATAGGCAAAGGTGTAGGAGCCCCAATCATACTCTCTAATACTGTCCATATCACGTGTAGCGCTGATCAAAGCAAAAGATACCATGGAAGAGTTATCTGCTATAAAGCAGCCTCTAATGATCATCAGGAACAATCGCTGCAGAACGCGATCCCTGATTCTGACATCATCAGGCATAGGCTCACTCAATAGCCTGCTCATAGCATCTACGCTTAAAGGACCTGAACGGACAGTCCTGCCTTGAGCGCCGCCGCCGGAACTCCTAATAAGGATCTAACGGCAGTAGGGGTAATATTTGCCATGCAAGGCACTGACTCCCCTCCAAACTCCATACCTGTGATAAATCGCCAATCCATAGACATCATCATCACCTCACAATATAGCAGATAGAGTGACTGAGTCTGATGAAACCATCACTCAGACAATGCCCTGAGGTAACCCTAGGGACAACGACGGGGAAGGATGGAGAAAAATGCCCCAAATCCCCACTCATGTACTACCGCTCTATAATCAGGATGAAGCGCCTGATACATGGAGTGAATGCTGAACCAGTTCCCTCGAGACTGCGTAAAACCAGGAACCTGCATGAAATGCAGATCAACATCAAAACCCTTTAATCCTCATCAATAGGAAAGAAGGAAGATCAAAGTCTAACGCCATACCTCGTTAGCATGCAAATACATCGATGGATGTCTGCCCAAGTCACTCAGTAACTCTGGGTTCACCACCTGAATGCTCAAAAGCTCCCTGCGAGGGACATGTACAGCAGGAGCGGGATCCTCTATCGGAATATCCGCCTCCTCGTCCTCAACGTCTGGAACATCTACCTGGACAAGACGTATCACGGCCTCCACCAACCGTCGAGGCTGTCTGACAGAACGGGGACGAGGTACTTCAGAAGCCCTCCACCGTACACCTGAAGTGGTCCTATAGGAACTGCTTGGCTGATCTGGATCTATAGTATCTGGACAACAAGTCTCCGAATCACCTCAAAAAGGGTGTGGTATTTTCTTACCTGGAGCTTTCTAGAATGCATTTTATGACTATATACATGCATGCATTTACTTTAACGTATAATAGAGTTAAAATGCATGACTACCCAATGCCTACATTTGGAAATTTTTTGCCATAGTCCTCTCTAAAAATAAAACTATCCACATGCATACAGGCATGTCTAGGTAGCCAATCAGTAGCATACCTACCCCAAAGTCATATACATAATATATGTATTAAAAACTAAAATCATCATGCATCAGGCCAACCTCAATACTAGGAGTATTTTGCCTTGCTACCTTAAGCTCATTGGACCTCAAATAGGACAAAAAAAATAACATAAAAGATGCCAATTTGACTGTCTCAAAAGTCAAATTTTTTCACATCATTATGTTCAGCATGGTTTAATACTAACCTTTACTATGTTGAATATTTTTTATCTAGTCATTTGTGCATACATAATCACTACTATGTGTTTAGATGCATTTCATGCGATAACTCAAAATCCAACGGACAGAAATGAGAGAAAATACAGGCATATGTTTCCAGGATAGTGTAGAACACTAGTACGGTGACATAATTTGCAAAAAACAGCCCAAACTCAGTAGATCTGAAAGAGGCTCATGTATTTTCCTTCACGTAACAAGTTGAAAGTGACTTGTGAGACAAACCAGCTGGAATTTATCATCCACAGTTGGCCGCAGGCCCATCTGCGGCTGCAGTAGGTGCACCTGTGGCACTCCCATGCGGGTCCTATCACTCCGGCTCGATCCAGTTCGAGTTACAAAGGAGTTCTTACAAGCTAAAAAGGCCAAACCCGGGATAAAAATGCTACGCGATTGAGCAGAATAGCCTGAAACCTTGGTTTTTCTGGATCCAACTGTGGCTTTCTTTTCATCCATTGGTATTCGCCTGAACACAGGGTTTACTATACCGATGATTCAAGTCTTTGCATACCACATTCGACAATACCGTACAGAGGTCCGATGCCGCCAGCGTAAGGTTGTCACCCCAATCTTTTCATACAAGCAATCCCCGGAGGGGGTTATAATGCATGCTCATCCGTTGACACACAAATCAACGAAGGTCAAGCAGCCTTAACATTATTACAACCGATAGCGATTTAAACCTATCAGAGCTTTGGAGCTATTCGAGGTTTTCACACCCGACCGCTCAGATCCCCAGCGGGGGTCACAATGCAATGTTTTGTTGATTCATACGTCAGCGGAGGTCAAGCAGCCTTGACAGTATATCCTACAGGATTTTTCAGCTGTTGATTCACATGATGATGAAGTACACGTCAATGAAGGTCAGACATCCCTGATATCATTTGCTGTTGGCAGTAAACCCAACAGAATCTTGGCATATTCTGGCGATACTAACCAGGAGAGGTCAATGTCATCAAAGAGGATAGATGATGTAATATGTTATACACATCCTCAAATAGATCAAGCTTTATCCCCAGAGATCTCTTACACAAAATAGGTACATCTGCAGGATCAAGTCATTATCGAGGAAGTTGGTGATAACTCCAACATCAATGTCCTAACAGATTCAGATTACACATCAAATCTGGTCATCGTTGCCAACCCCCAGTTGAAGTAATAGGGAGCCATCAATCATCCCCAGCGTGTTGGGCCACAACCCCGTACACATGCATCATACATTTGCATCATATTGCTATCCATAGTATCATGTTTATCTTGTTGCATTTCAAGTGTCTAGGATTCTTTATCCTACCCATGCATCGCCATGCATGAATATGATAAAGAGGGGCATCTGTAGACACTTGAAATTTTTTATACACCTGTCACTAACATTGCAGGAGAGTAAATTCGTCTTTTAAGAGGGAACCCTGAAAGACGATCCATATCCATGCCGGATACTACCGGAAGTTCATCATCAACCACAAATCGTAATCTGGGAGTAATAATCTCGGAAATAACCCCGAGGCATGCAGATACAATACCGGAACACACACCGGAGAAGACCGATTAATCTCGAAGATAACCCCGAGGTATCCAGTCTCAGTCCCAACCATGGGAATAGCCACTAACCTTGGTGATAACCCCAAGGAATGCAATTTCGGCAATAACCCCGAAAATGCTTGTTACAAATGCAACCAGCTTCAATCTCGGCACTCATAACGAGGTGCACTGTACCAGCCCGGCGATAACATCGGGAAGACAGATACACCTTAAGGATGACATTGAGGACCTTCAATAAATTATAGCAGTCCAATCTCAGTGAAGCTGAGCAACGTCTGCTTTATCAGCCCAATCCGACGATAACACCGGTGAGGGGCAACATCGTCATCTGACCAACACGATATCACGCCACGTCGCCTCAACATATCTACGCAATAATGTCCCACAAGACTAATCAATCCCGAGTGACTATTGTGCGGGGTAACGGATTAAAGTTGAAGCTTGAAGATTGGAGGGCACCGTCCCATCTTCAATGACTTCGCACAAACTCTAATCCCATGCCATCGTACAACTCTCAACAACGGCGGTCCGAAATAGGTCCTGTATACCTCAAACGGATGCCCAGATTGAACTTCTGAAAGTTTGAGTGGATATTACAGTGCCTGAGTGCACGTACTTCGAGACGACTTGAGCCCAAAAAACCCAGGCCCACCCGAGTTGCCTCTAGTACACCTGCGGCTCAACCGCAGGTACACCTGCGGCTCCACCCTCTATAAATAGAGGGCTTGGGGTGGCCATTTTGTAAGAGAAAACGGCGAGGAAGCCTTGCCCAATTTGCTCTGTACTCACCCCAGACTGAGTGCTTTCTCATTTTAAACACTTGTGAGCTCATATATAGCTTATTTTGTACCTACAAAAGCCAGTGTTTACCCAGTTTAAAGATATTGCAGTCTTCTTTGGCAGCCCACTGTAAGCCTTCTTTCACACTTTAAAGTTTTTCTCTTCATCTTTGTACACACCCTTCTACACGTTGAGAGTCGTGTTACACATTTTGCCCGGACTTCGATCCGTGGTTTATTTTTAGTTTGTATATATATATTTATATATATGGACTAACATTATCGAGTTATGCCTCGATTAAGCCTAGATTTCGGTCTGGAGCGTTTAATTGCTTTTGTATATATATATATATATACATTTATATATATGAACTGCGTGTCGAACTCTGTTCGATGAGCCTAGACTTATGTCTGGTGCGTTTAATGGTTTTTTTTATATATATAATTATATATATGAACTGCTATCGAACTTTGTTCGGTGAGCCTGGATTTCACATCCAGTGCGTTTACTGCTTTTATATATATATATATATATATATATATATATATATATATATTAACTGTTGTTTGACTTTGTCCGGTGAGCCTGGATTTCACATTCAGTATGTTTACTGCTATATATATATATATATATATATATATACTTATATATATATTAACTGTTGTTGGACTTTGTCCGATGAGCCTGGATTTTATATCCGGTATGTTTACATGCTATATATATATATATATATATATATATATATATATATATATATATATATATATATATATATTTACATTTCGTCCCACCTGGAGTTTACTTCGTGGTGGTTGACCGTTTTTACAACTTTCTGTACATTTCGTCCCGCCCGGAGTTTCCTCCGTGGCGGTTGATAGCTTTTACAGCTTTATTTACATTTTTGATCCCCCATGGAGGTACTTCGTGGTTGGTGATCATGTCTGTATATATATATTTACAGCTTTTATATATATACCTGCTTACTGCTTTCATATAAATTGCAGTATTCTGTGCGCCTAGGAATCATGTGATCACAGATTCATCCCATTGGATCTAGATTCAGTTCCCGTGATGGACATTTTCAGCTGTGAGCAGCTTGTAAATTATTCTGCGGTGTCTGGATTTTCTCAGATGGTTTACATACCCACGAGAAATTCAACACCTTTTTGTACATTATTTTCGTACGGATGCCTCGCATCTGTCAAATGAAATCAATCCAGCCGAATACGGAAAAAAATGGGAGTGTAAAAGGTCTCAATTACTATTGAGCATCAGGGTTTGAAAAACCTCTTTTATAAAACATCACTGCCATATCTTGCTTAAAATTAAATTTTTACATAAAATTCAAACCCTGTGTATATAGGTGCGAACGAGGCCTCGCACTACTTCCAAATAACAGCACATTGACCCACACACACACACATTCAGATAATAGTTTCTTGAAAAGAGGCGGTCACCGTGGTAACACGGATGTCGGGGGGGTGCCTAGAACCTTCCCTCCGCATAACCAAGTTCCCGGACCCTAATGAATCTCGGTTTCACCGACCTGTTTAGCAGTGTCACATCACTGGGTCAATGTGCAAATCTTTTCTCGGTTGTGTTGGTACAACCATTTAAAAAACCAACTGGCGACTCTTAACAGTCCATCGTCGACATTATACATGTCGAACCTTTTTTACTTGTTTTTTCAAACAAATCTCACCTAAAATGAGAACACCAAAGGACAAGTAACGGAAAGGGACAATTAACAATCCCGACGTCGACAAACACCTCAAAATCACTTATTCTCTTTGTGTTTCCTTAGTTTTAGTGAACTTTTTGTAATAAAGTCTAAGTGACTTGAAGAGTTCTTAGTGAACTAGTCTTAGTCACAAATACTAAGTCTTAGTGACTTGAAGGAATCTAAGTGATTCATCTATTGTAATAGTTTTTAGTGAACTGATCTAAGTGAGCACCCCCATCCTTAATGAATTTCCTACTCGAAGAGTAGGAGAGTGGACTAGGAGACTTTTATGCTCCGAACCACTTAAAAATTCATGTGTCTAATTTACTTTTTACACTTAAATTTTTGCAAAGTATTTATATTCATTTGTGACTTAATTCTACTTGTGTATTAAATTCAGAACTGAGAATTCTTTTAAATCTTTGAAAGGATTTTTAAACTATCATTCCGTTGTGCATAATTAAATTAACTTGTTTAATTTATAAGTTGGTAATATATCTTTAAAAGAAAAGTTTTTTAGAGGATCTATTCAATCCCCCCCTTCTAGATCTCTTAGTGCCTCTGGGAAACAACAAGTGGTATCAGAGTAGGTTATCTTGAACGAAGCTTAAAACGCTTGAGTAGATCAATGACACAAAACAAAACCAGTTCTGAGCTTGGGGGTGGAAACAAGCCACATCTTTGCAACAGAGATAGATTTATTAACTGGAAAGTTAGAATACAGGCATATATGTAAGCGATCATTGAAGGTCTATTCGATGCGGTGATCAATGGACTGTATGTCCCATAAAGCTCGCTCCAACAATAAAAGATCCAAACAAGGTTGTGGCCAAACAAATGGTAGAATGGACATATATGGAAAAGAATCTCATGCAGTTAAATAAAAAGGTCAAGAACATTTTGTTCATAGCTTTGGAGGACAAATTATTTGAGAACATGGTCAACTACAAGACAACAAAGGAAGCATGTGAAACTTTGTTGGTGATGTATGAGGGAACTGAAAAAGTCAGGGAAAATAAGAAGTCCCTACTGAGTTAACAATATGAAATGTTCTCCCATGTCCCTGGAGAAAACATAATGTTATTTCTCAAAGGCACAATATAGATCTAGAAGGGGGGGTGTTGAATAGATCTTTAAAATTCTTTATATTACTTGATTAAATTAACTCAATAAATATTTAATCAACAATGTCTATACACAGTGGAATATAGGTTTGAAAACTCCCCTTGAAAATTTTCTTAGAAATCTCAGTTCTTAAAACAAGTTATATGAATGATCAAACACATAGCCGATATAGCAGTTATAGATTATAGAATGTAAATTTCAGAATGTAAAAGACACGAGAGGTTTTAAGTGGTTTCGAGACTGAACAACTCCTACTCCACTCTTTTACTCAACGAGTAGGATATCCACAAATGATATAGGCCCGACAAACCATTTTACATCTGAACCTCTTGGGTTCCTTTGAGTCATAAAGTCTCGGCATCGAGTCACTTAGATTTGACAATTCGGTCATAAATGACAAGGATCCAATGACACTAATTCGGTCCCAAGACCCTGTAGCAAATCAAATTTTTAATAAATATTTAAAATAAGAATTTAAATAAATAAAATTCTTATTATATTTTATATATAAAATTTTGCTGTGCAAGTTAATGATTTGTATAATAATAAATATATTATTATTTATTATTATAAATGGGTGAATATAATTTATTAGGAAAATGACCAAATATAATATTATATATTTGTTTTAATTAAAGAAATAAATTATGGAAAATAATTTATTAAAGATTGGAGTAAAGGTTATAATTTTAAAAATCTGGTATGCTCTACTATGTGTTATACAAGGTCTTCAGGCTTGCCATGATGAACTTGACTTAGCATATTATGTTTAGACAAGAAAATTTGAATGTAAATTTAATTGTTTTAAAAAGTAAAAACTTACGGGGCTTAAACTAGTTTAATAATACCAAATTCTTGTGATTGACTAACACGTGGGTTGTCTAAAGAACCTTAGCATGATAGGAGTTGTTATAACATGAGTTAAAATGAGTTTTTAAGTAAAAACTATATGGTTTTGAAAACTAAACTTGATACAAGTAAAATAGGATCTAACTAGGTATAAACTGTCGACGTCGGGATTTTAATTGTCCCTTTTCTATTCTTGTCTTTTGATGTTCTCATGTTAGGTGAGATTTATTTGAAAAAACAAGTTATGAAAAGGTCCGATATGTATATGTCAACGATTGGACTGTAAGAGTCGCCGTTTGGTTTTTTAAATGGTTGTACCAACACAACCGAGAAAAGGTTTGCACATTGACCCAGTGATGTGACACTGCTTAACGGGTCTGTGAAATCGAGATTCATTAGGATCCGAGGACTTGGTTATGCGGAGGAGAGGTGTTAGGCACCCCCCGACATCCGTGTTGCCATGGTGACCGCCACTTTTCAATTAAACTGTTATATGAATGTGTGTGTGTGTGTGTGTGGATCAATATGCAATTATCTAGAAGTAGTGCTATGCCTCGTTGAACCTATATACAAAGGGTTTGAATTTTTGTATAAAATTTAGTTTTAACAAGATATAGCAGTGATTTTTTGTAAAGAGAGATTTTCAAACCATTTTGCTCAATAGTAATTGAGGTCTTTGACACTTCCATTTTATTAGGTGTTCGGCTTGATTGCTTTTATTTTCGAGATACAAAGCATCTTCGAGAAAATAATATACATAGCAGTGTCAAACTCCTTGTGGGCATGAGAGCCATCTAAGGAAATTCGAACACCGTGAATAATTTACAAGCCATGTACAGCTAAAAATGTCCATCACAGGAATCAAATCTAGATTCAGTGGACTGAATCTGTGATCACATGATTTCTAGGCTCACATGATGTAGCAATTTGTATGAAAGCTGTAAGCAGTTATATATATAAAAGCCGTATATATATATATATATATATATATATATATATATATATATATATATATATATATATATATATATATATATATATGCAGACAATCAACCACCACGAAGCACTTCCATGGGGGATTGCAAATATAAATAAAGCAGTAAACCAATCAACCACCACGAAACACCTCAATGGGGGATTGAAAAATATAAATAAAGTAATAAAACGATCAACCACCTTGAAGTAAACTCCAGGCGGGACAAAATGTAAATAAAGCTGTAAAAGGCCACGGAGTAAACTCCAGGCCTGACATAAATGTAAATAAAGCGGTAAAAGGCCACAAAGTAAACTCCAGGCCGTACTGAAATATATATATATATATATATATATATATATATATATATATACAGAGAGGATCAGGTAAGGGATCCCGTATTTTCGTAAAATGCGGGACTTTTTTTTTTGGAATTTTTTTTTAAAACAACTAAAAAAAAGTTTAATATTTTATGGAACTGAAATTTTTCCATAATATAATATTTTGGACATGATTTGAATACCTATACCAAAAAATGTATGTACAGTCTGCAAATACCAGGCTTATCGAACAAAGTTCGACAACAATTTATATATAAGAATATATATATAAGCAAATAACCGTCCCAAACGTGGCATAACTCGATAATGTTAGTCCAATATATATATATATATATATATATATATATATATATATATATATACAAAAAGAAATAAAAGCCATGGACCGAAGTCCGGGCATACACACGCAACACGACTCTCAACGTACAGAACTGTGTGTGTACAGTAGTGGAGAAAGGCTTTAGAAAGTGTAAGAAGGCTTACAGTGGACTGCCAAAGAAGACTTCAATGACTTTAAATGGATGAACACTCGGCTCCCGCCAGTAAAAATATAGCCAAATATAAACTCACAAGTGTTTGAAATGAGAAATCACTCAGTTTAGGGTGTGTACAGAGCAAATTAGACAGGGCTTCCTCGCCTTTTCTCTCTACAAAATGGCTGGCCCAAGCCCTCTATTTATAGAGGGGGGAGCCGCAGGTGTACCTGCGACAACCGCTTATGCACCTGCGACTGCCTGGGGTGCTCCGGGTTCTGCGGGTCCCGCCGTCTCGAAGTATATGCATGCGTGCAACGTGTTGTCCGCTTGAACTTTTAGAACTTCAATCTGGGCATCCGATCGAGGTGTATAAGACCTTTTACGGCATGCTATTGTCGAGAGCTACACATTGACACTGGATTAGAGGTTGTACAAAGTCAGGAAGATGGGACCATGCCCTTGTTCTTCAAGCTTCAAATTCTATCCGGTGTGCTGTCTTGTGCAGTAGTCACTTGGGATTGGAGCTCTTTGGTTCTTGTAGGGAAAATCTGTATAGAATGTATATCTGAATGTTATTGAGATGGCGCAATGTTCGGTCGAGATGGCAAAATGACGATTCTGCCCCTCACCGGGGTTATCTCTGGTTTGAGCTGATTTAGTAGTCGTTGCTCAGGATTATCTCTGAGATTGGGCTGCTGCAGGTGTTGACCTTCCTCAGGATTGTCTCTGAGGTGTGCCTGACCTCCAGGGGTTATCTCCGGACTTGGGGAATGAGTGCCTTAGGGCTATCACCGAATTTGAAGCTAATCACATGGGTTGGAATAAGCATATCCGGGGTTATCTCCAGAACTGCAACATATGCCTCGAGGTTGTCTCCGAGGTGGATACTATCTTTCCTGGTGTTGTTTTTGGGATTGAGACTAAGTATCTTGGGGTTATCTCCGAGATGAAACGATCTTTTCTGGTGTGATTTTCGGAATTTGAACTGCATTCCTCGGGGTTATCTCTGAGGTTGAAATTGAAACTTCCGGTGTTATTTCTAGGACTGAGTTGGATGTCTCGGGGTTATCTCCAAGATGGTAATAACTGAATACACCAGGGTTGTCTCCGGGATTGAACTGAGGTGTCTTCCAGGGTTATCTCTGAAAGACGATTCTGCCCTCATGCAATGTTAGTAACAGGTATGCAGAAAATTTTGAGTGCATACAGATGCCCCTCTTTATCATATTCATGCAATGCAATGGCATGGATAGGATAAAGAATACTAGACACTTGAAATGTAGCAAGATAATCATGATGCAATGTACAACAACATGATTCAAATGTATGTGGTTTGTTGGATTGTTCTCCGACCTGGTGGGATGATTGTCGGCTCCCCTTGACTTCTACCGGGAGTAGGGTTATTCATGACCATTCTGATAAACTGTTTGGACGTGTGATCCAAAGCTGCTATGAATTTTTAGGATGTTGACATTGGGATTATCACCAAAGCCCTTAATCCTTGGTACAGACTTTCACTGAAGATGTATCTCTCATGTACAAGAGATTCTGTGGGGATGTGTTTTGTGTATTGAGGATGTGTATAACATATTTCATCATCGGTCCTTGCTGATGAGGATGCTCTGTCAGAGTTACTGTAAGACCCCAGCTTATTAATGAATAAAATCAAATTTTCTCTAAATATTATTATGAATAATAAGGGGTTAATTTGATATAATACTTTGGTTATGGGTGAAATGTACAAATTTTGCAAAATAAGCAAGTGGTTATAAAATATTCATTTTGTCGGGGAATATTCGTTTGGTCGTGGAATATTCTTGCTGTCGGGGAATATTCGTACGACTGCGCAGCCTTGTGTGGGCCCCATAACGGAAAGCGATTGGATGAAGAAAACGATACGTATAAGTTGTTTATAAATAACGGCGTAGTTGTTACCGTTAATACTGTTGAAATACCCGGTGGTTAAAATACAGTAGCACACGGTATTGCACCAATTATTGATTCTTACGTAGGAAGACACTACTCAATAATTGTTACAGTAGTTATTATTCAATATTTTATTTTATTGATTCAATAATTGCTGCGTTGATATTTTATATTATTGTTATTTCAATAATTGTTGCTGCACAGTATTTTCCTTTATCAGATCAATAATTCATATTATTTGAATAATATTATTAGATAACATTATTGGCAATGTCTAGAAAGTTCTGTCTAAGGAGTGGTTTGGTCATCTAATTGCGCGCCAGTAAGGAGAAATCCTTATTGGAAAGCCCCCTCTTTCCTGGGAACGGCCTGGTTGTCATAAATGTGATTCTGTAATATTATTTGTGAATAATTAATTATTGATTCATATGACAAGGAAATATTTATTTTATGTGGATATAAATGAGGGATATATTTTTGTGGTTAAGAATGAAGGAGTTAATGTTGAGGTTTTTATCAGTATTTTTATCGGAATAGAGGTATTAAAAATCAGGGTTTTTGAGATATTTTGCAGGGGTTATAATTTTTAATCCGACCGTTGGATCGTGGTAATTTTTGGATATGTTATACATATATAAGTTGAGTATATGTCCACAAATTTTGAACCGTTAAAAATGAATGTATGATTTATTATGAATTTTACGAGATGACTGGTTCAGAAATTGTTGAATTTTCGGAGTTAATCATTTTGGTAGAAAATTCTAGAATTGGTGGGCCCCACTCTTGGTTGGTGAAGAAATATGCTGAGATTTTTATTCAAATGTGGTGGGTGGGAATAGTAGCAGGTAAAGCCATCAGGTTACAGGTTAAGTCTGCTTCGGTGTGCTAACATTTTCTTATAAATAGAGGGCTAAGTTAGAATTAAAAATCACACCAGAAACAAGTTTTCTCTCTTTCTCTCTCTAGATTATTGAGTGTATTTTGTGAGTATTTAGATACTTTGAGAGTTTCTATTAATCAGAGCAAGTTTCTTTCAGCCTTATACCGATATTCCGACCAGAAGTACTGATATTTTGAGGTAAGGGATACTATTTTCTTCTTAATGATATTATTTTCTTCAATATCATTATGCTGAAATATTGATATGAACTTTTTATCAAATTTAGAACTTTTTGTGTCGGGGTTACTATTCACGTATACGTTACTATTCACGTATACGGCACTATTTACGAATACGACACTATTCATCGAAAAATAAAATTTTTCCTTTTTGTCCAAGATGTCTATTATGGTTACTATCTTTGATTGTATCCATGTTTTGATCTTTATTTTTGAATTCTGCTTCACAATTGATTATTATGAAGTATTATTGATCTTGGATAAACTGTTATACGAATCCCTACTATTTGTCCTTCTGTCTCACTGGATTCGTTCTCTTTAAGATATTTTTCATCATCCTCAGTCCTAAATGATGATATTACTGAATATCTTTGGCCTGTAGTGCAAAGATGTATGATTACTTGATGAATATCTTTGGCCTGTAGTGCAAAGATGAACATGTGTTGAGATGAACATGACTGATAGGTGATACAAATGAATATCTTTGGCCTGTAGTGCAAAGATGAATATTTGGATAAAGATGGTTATTAATTGATGTTACAGGGATAAAATATTGATGATGGACTTTTAAATCTTAGAAGATAGTAGAATTCATTCTCTACTTGACTCTTCTAATGGTTTGCTGTTTCCGCTGCAGTTGTTGATCTAAAACTTGTTGTCGATTATATTTTATCAGATTTTTCCCTGTTGAATACTAATGATAATTTATTGTATATTATCTTAGTCATAATATTCTTTACTGGGCTAGTTGAGCTCACCCTTTTCCTTTTTGTTCCATTTTTCTTCTCAGGAGGTGAGAACATAGCAGGATCTAGTCGGGGTATGGAGTGATGGTTCTAGAAAGATGTTTTAGCAGTCCTCATTATTTTTGTAAAATAATATTTGAATAATTATATTGAGGACTTATTTGAGTGTGGATATTGTCTAGAAGACAATATTTGTATTTAAACTCACAGTATGTGTTGTCGTATTTTGCACGACAATTGTGTTATTGAAGTTGTAGTTTGCTTTCTGTACCATGTATTTGGCGACTCAGAATGGGTGTTGTATACCTATTTTGGGGGCGTCACAGTTACTGCCAACAATATGTGTCAGGATTGCCTGACCCTCTCTAAAAGGTACATCAACAGATGAAATCCCTGATGGGGACAATGTCAAGGCTGCTTGACCTTTGTTGACGTGTGCATCAACAGATGAAATCATTGAACGGCTTTCGATGCTTCGATGGGTTTACCTGCCATCGGCTGAAGTAACGTCAAGGTTGCTTGACCTTCGTTGACATGTACATCAACGGATGAAAATGCGTGACACCCTCGCCGGGGTTCTATACATCAACAGATGAAAATGCGTGACACCCCCGCTGGGGATCTGTACATCAACAGATGAAAATTCGTGACACCCCCGTCGGGGATTTGTACTTTGGAGTTGCGACCCCAAACTGACGACATCGGACCTTTGTGAGGTATTGTCGAGTGTGATTAGCAACCGCTGAGATCATCGGTATAGTGTACCCTGTGTTTTGGCGAATACCAATGAATGATATGAAAAGCCACAGTTTGGCCTGGGAAAACTAGGATTTCAGGCTATTCTGCTCAATCACGTAGCGTTTTTATCCCTGATTTGGCCTTTTTAGCTTGTGAGAACTCCTTTGCAACTAGAATTGGACCAAGCTGGAGGGGTGGGCCCTACCCAGGGGAGCCACAAGTACACCTACAGTAACCGCAGATGACCCGCGGCCAGCCGTGGATGGCTTTAAAGGCTGCAGGTTGCTTTCTCAAGTTATTTTACATTGCACCGCACAACAAATCCGAGAGCTCTTCTTCAGATCTGCTGAGTTTGGGCGTCTTTCTGCAAATTCTGTCACCGTACAAGTGTTCTACACTGTCCTGGTAACGTATGCATGTATTCTTTTCCAGTTTATATCCGTTGGAAAATGACTTTTTTACATGAAATACGTCTAAACACATAGTAGTGAATATGCATGCTCATGTCTTGAAAAAAAATATTCAACATAGTAAATATTAGTATTAAACTATGCTGAACATAATGATGTAAGAAAATTTGACTTTTGAAACAATCAAATTTATACCTTTTTTTGCTATTTCTTATCCTATTTGAGGACAAATGAGCAAAGGTAAGTAAGCAAAGCAATCCTGGTATTTAATCTACCGTTATAGATTGTGACTTTGATTTTTTCATGCATTCTAGGATGTTTATGACTGTGGGTAGGTGTGCTACTGAATGACCACCTAGTCATGCCTTGTGCATGTGGATAGTCCTATTTTCAAAGGAGACTCTAGAAAATTTTTTCCAAAAGTCTAGGCATTGGGTAGACACATGCATTTTTAACTCTACTGTAGGCACATGTTAAAGTAATGCATGCATGTATATAGTCATAAAATGCATAAAAATGCTCCAGATTAGAATTTACCACACCTTTTCTGAGGTGATTTGGAGACTTGTGTTTCAGATATTATGGATCCAGATCAGCCGAGTAGTTCCCGCAGGACCACTTCAGGTGTACGGAGGAGGGCTTCTGAAGTGCCTCGACCCCATTCAGTTAGACAACCTCGTTGTCTGGCGGAGGCGGTGATTCGTTCTATCCGGGTTAATGTACCGGATATCGAGGATGAGGAGGAGGATGTATAGGTAGTGGCTCCAGCTCCTGCTATTAATGTTCCTCGTAGGGATTTCCTAGGCATTCAGGTGGCTATTCCAGATCTTCTGGGTGATTTGAGTTGCCACCCCTCAGTTTACTTGCATACAAATGAGGTAAAAGCTGGATTTGATCTTCCTTTTTCCAATTGAGGAGGAGCAAGGATTTTGACATTGATTTGTATGTGATGTAGGTTCCCGGCTTTACACAGCCTCGAGGGAACTGGTTCAGCATACACTCCCTGTATTAGGCTCTGCATCCAGATTACCGAGGTATCGTGCATGATTGGGGCTTTGGGGCATTCTTTTCCATTCTTCCCCGCCGTTGTCCTTGGGGTTACCTCAGGGCATTGTCTGAGCGCTAATTTCACTAGACCCATTCTCTCTATTTATTGGATTATGAGGTGATGATGATGCCGATGGATTGGCAATTTATCACTGGTATGGAGTTTGGAGGGGCGCCAGTGCCATGTACGACGAATATTACCCCGGCTGCCGTCAGATCCTTGTTGGGAGTTCCGGCTGAGGCGCTCAAGGGTAGGACCATCCGTACGGGTCCTTCGAGCGTAGATGCTATGAGTGGGCTGTTGAGTGAGCCCATGCCCACTGATGTGAGAGTCAGGGATCTCATTCTTCGGCAATTGTTCCTGGTTATCATCAGTGGTTATTTCATAGCTGATAACTCTTATACGGTGTCATTCACTTTGATTAGCGCCATGCGGGAGGTGGACCGTATTGGAGAGTATGACTGGGGTTCCTACACCTTTGTCTATTTTTTCAAGGGAATGCGCACGCGTTCACAGGGCTTGACCGAGGCTTGGCTAGGATTTTACCCGTTTCTGCTAGTGAGTATTTCTCTTTTGATTTCCCATGTATAGGCTAAGAGTATTCACTGCCAGCAGTTGTTTGCCTTTGTGTTGGCAATTTTGGGCCTATGAGAGGCTTCCCTGTTTGCATCCTGTGAGTGTGTTAGGTTTAGAGACCTATCCATGAGGACGACGATGGCATCACTCCATATTGGTGAAGGTTCCTGTAGCTGAGGGTTTCACCCATTATCGCTTACAGTTGGAGCTGTTGACAGCTGATGTCATCACTTGGGTTCCCTATTCTGGGGAAAATTTGACTATTGGATTTGAGGATGGATTCCCAACTGGTGTCGAGCACGTGATATCCACCCGTAGGATTCCTCTCTTCACGGATGGAGGATGGGAGCTCTATTTAGGAGAGCGTGCTATTAGGAGCACCACAGGAGAGATTCGTGTACCGATCTTGCCTCCTACTAGGCGTTATTGACCTGTGTTGTAGTTACCCGTCGATGACATCCCATTGATGGCTATGGAAGGATATACTTTGTCAGAGGGTTCACATACTCAAGATACATTTCATCACTGGTGGTCCCCTCATACCATTGGAGCCCAAACCCGCGCCACTCAGTTTATGGGGAATATAGTTTCTGGATCTGTGATGATGACGGATTGGCTGACCTATGTTCGAGATCTGACTCATTTGACACAGATTGATCGTTTGACCTGGCAGTTGGACCGAGCACATTTTTTCATCTGGCACTTGGGTAGAGATCCTTTAGAGGCAGATACTTTTGATCCTTCAGCTCAGGCGCTGGCCCCTCAGGTCACCCATATGGCTTTGCTGGTGCAGATCCTCCCTTGTATAGGCCTAACATCCCTGTTGATAGAGATTTAGTGACTCAGGAGGAGTTACATCTGGTGGACAGGATTGATGATGTAGATATTGACACCATTGTCTTCTTCTGATGTGTATTCTCGTTATCTCTTTTGATAGGCCTATGTTAGATATTAGGTGGCTGTGCCCCATTCGCGCTATATCTCTTGATAGGCCTCTATTAGTAGTAGGGCGTCTGTGCCCCATTTCCCTGTATTTTTAGCTGTATAGAGATGATGTATGTAGATGATGATGTACTTAGGAATATATGTACTGTTTTCTATTCCCTACATCATATTGCCATCTATTATCTGTCATGAATTTATCATATTATGCATATTTATGTATGTCCAAATTTATTCAGCATTGACCCCTGGATGGTCTTATGATACGGCCTACACAGATGTCTTCTTCGACAGTCAGCCATATAGATCACACCCCACCAGTGTTGATAGCCTCCCGTCTGAGGTCGTGGTATGATAGGATGTCACCTACAGATAGGGTGATTGTAGATCAGCTATTACCACATTCTAGACCCTCTTAATGTTTCAGGTTCCTGCAAGCTTTGTAGAGGGTATGCTGGAGCATTGGATACCGGAGAGACATATTTTCCGATTTAGTACCCAGGAGTTGACTCCTACACTGGAGGAGTACGAGCGGTTGACGGCTTTGCCTATAGACAGACCTTACGCTCGTATGACCGTCGGAGATTTGCGCCAGCAGTTCATGACCCTCACCGAGTTACGGCGTAGAGTAGTAGAGGATGAGATTACATCTGGCCATGTATTGGCCCAACGTTTCCTGATAGACATATTTGGCTCATTAGACAGCTATGCTCGATACTCTGGGGATTTTACCACACCAGAGGATCAGTGGCATGTGGCCAGAGTGGATGTACTCATGATGTGCGTAGTGGCGTATGTATACATGCCACAGTATATGGATGAGTTGGACATAGGTGTCATCATGGCAGTGAGAGCTCTCAGGGAGGATCATACCATCATCCCGATGATCGTGGCTGAGATGTTGAGGTCAGCCACGTTTTGCAGTACCTACCCTGCAGGGGTATTTATAGGCAGTTCGATCATGTTATACGTGTGGTTTATGTCACACTTGAGACCGATTGGTACTTTCCGCCGACACGGGTACTGCTTTACCCATGATATAGATATGTTTTACTCCTTTCAGCCATCGGAGTGTATAGATGCTATGTCTTGGTCAGTATTCTTGGCAGTGATCAGAGATTCGTTTGGCATTCTACCGTGCACAGGGCTCAACTCACCCTATAGCTTCATTACTCACGCTCCGAGCATGGATTATCTCCCTCTGGCTGGTTTGAGGGGCATGAGTAACTACCACCCACTGGCTGTGATGTCACAGTTTGACCAGTTCCAGGACTTCCATCCTTTTGATGGGGCGTTAGGTCAGCGCTTAGCTTCTCGCCACTTATCAGCAGAGGACCGATCCCGGGTGTATGCTTGTTAGGATCAGCGTGAGATAGCTAATTTTTCTGTTTGCCATCTGGGTTGTTCGTCAGAGTATTCTGCGTGGATGGAGACAGAGACTTCATCGACTGTGGCAGTATCCATAGTGTCAGGTATTGATTCAGATGGTGGAGAGCCCATGGAGGACATTGATTCCCACACCGAGGAGGAGTTATTCACTAGGTTGCCAGCAGCTCTTATAGATTCTCCCAGTACTAGCACTGTCGTGATCCAGCATTCAACACAGTACTTCGAGTAGAGTCTTCATCTGATGACCTTTGAGAGGGATCAGGCTAGAGCCCTGATGTTGACAGCTCTTGATGGGAGAGATGCCGCTTTATTAGAGAGAGACGAGGCATTAACACATAGAGATTCTGCTATTGAGGAGCGGGATGAGGCCAGATCAGCCAGAGATACCGTGATAGTTGATCAGGATGGTGCTATATCGGGCGATGTAGCCGTTACAGATAGTACCACAATGAGGTCCCTTACTACTGGCATGATTGCAGAGATGAGTGTATATATGGAAGAGCACAGTGTCACCATGCAGATGGTGGTAGATCTGTTAGCTCATGTGGATTCCCATTGTGTAGGAGACCACAACGTTACCTCCTTCTTTTGAGAGGGATGCCATGTTGGGCTTGATAGCTCACATATACACTGATTTGTAGATGGGCTTGTACTTTCCTGTACAAACTAGCTTAACCATTTTGTCATGTATAGTTCATATTGTATATATCAAATAGCATTATATATAGCAGGAAAATATATATTTGATCACTTCCCTTTTAGTTATGCCTTATTGCTTGCTTGATATTTTCCTGTTTCTCCAGGGCTTGTGATCTTGATATATTCTGAATTCCTCCTTGATGGAGGGACATTGAGATATCTCTAGATCTTTCAGAATGGATCGTTGATATGTGTGTATTCCCTACCATCTTTGGTTTCTTGGGATTGGTTTCTGTGTGTAGATATGGAGAAGAATGTGGCTTTCCTCTTTGAGGTTGACCGCACCACAGATGGTCGCCAGTACTCCCTTGTACGGGGGAGCCTAGTTAGTTCCATCTCTTATGGATTGGTGTTTCTCTTTGAGGATCAACCGCAGATTAGATGGTCGCCAATTCTCCCATTTACATGGGGAGGTCGGGTAGTTCCATCCCTTTGGTCTGAAGCCAATGAAAATGTGATGGATTGAAGGATGATCCCAGTACCATTAACAAGTGTTTGTGTTTTGGTAGGGGGTTAGACCGAACCATAAATAGTTGCCTACGTACTCCTGTTGAAGAGGAGATCAGGTCTGCGTAGTTCAAACCTGGTGTAAGAGGTTCAACGCTGTATGTGGCAAAAGGGTGTAGAGTTGTTTTTGTTGTTTTTATTTTTTGAGAAGAGTGTAGAAATGTTTTTTTTATTTTTATTTTATTACGACCGGACCATATAAAATATGGCTGCCTATGTACTCCCGTGTATCAAGGAGATCAGGTCGATGTAGTTTGCCCTGTGTTCAGGACGGTTTGCAGCCAATGAAAAGTTTGATCCCATGTTCAGGACAAACTGTGGGTGAGAATGTTTAATCCCATGTACAGGACAAACTGCAGGTGTGAAAAGTCTTATCCCTAGTAGGGTAAAGCTGCGGGTGTGAAAGGTTCAATCCTTAGTGGGATAACCGGAGTTGAGTAAGGGTTCAAAACCAAGTGGAGAGAAAAAGATCTGGCGATCCAAAACCAGGCTGCTGGTTAGAAAAATGTGTTTGTCCCAAATGGGACAGATGAGTGTGAAGAGAAGTTGTATGTGGTGGAGGGTTAGAAAACCTAAAATGACTGGGGGGATCTGATGATCCAAAATCAGGATGTTTGCTTGATGGTAACCTCAGACATAGTACCGTTTCACGGTGTCTGCGTTGATAAGCTATAAAAATTTATCGCCATCTATTTCCTGTAATCTGAGAGCACCTCCTGTCAATACCTCCTTGATAATAAACGAGCCTTCCTAGTTCGGGGTGATTTTTCCCTTAGATTGATCTTGGTTGTCAATGATCTTCTTCAAAACTAAGTCGTGTTGTTTAAACTGCCGTAGCCGGACTTTTCTGTTGTAGGACTTGGCGATCCTTTGTTGATATAACTGACCGTGGAAGATAGCAGCGACATGCCTTTCGTCTATTAGAGACAATTAGTGATACCTATCTTGTATCCATTAGTCTTCATCTAGCTGAGCGTCTATCAACACACTGAGGGATTCCATTTCCACTTCTATGGGGAGAACTGCTTCTATCCCATATGTTAATGCGTAGGGGGTTGCCCCAGTGGAAGTATGTATTGAGGTTCTGTAGGCTAACAGAGTCAGAGGCAATAAGTCAGGCCATCCTTTGTGGTTGGCGGACATCTTTTGCATGATTTTTTTGATGTTTTTGTTAGCCGCTTCAACAACACCATTCATCTTTGGACGGTAGATGACGGAGTTGAGATGTTTGATGTGGAATTTACTGCACAACTCCTCCATCATTTTATTGTTGAGGTTCTTGGAATTATCTGATACAATTACCTCTGGTTGTCCATATCGACAAATGACATTATTTCTGATGAAAGCAATGATGACTTCTTTGGTAACCCTGGGGAATGAGGCTGCTTCTACCCACTTGGTGAAGTAGTTGATCATGGTGAAGATAAATCGATGCCTATTACTGGCTTTGGGCTTGATGGGCCTGATCACGTCCATTTCTCACATTGAGAAGGGCCAGGGTGAACTCATATTGTGGAGCTCCCTTGGAGGGGCGTGGATAGAATTCCAATGAATTTGGCACTAGTAACATCTCCTGACGTGATCCTCACAATCAGCCTTGAGAGAGAGCCAGCAATGCCCGGTTCTTAGGATCTTTTTTACAAGTAGAGGGCCGCTCATATGTGGGCCACATACTCCACTATAGATTTCATCCATGAGCCTCTGAGCTTGGTCCTTGTCCAGACATCTGAGGAGACCTAATCCTTCATCCCTTTTATAAAGTACATCTCCGCTTAGGTAGAATTTCATAGCCAGTCGATGGATCCGCCTTCTTTCAGTAGGGCCCGCTTCAGCTGGTGTAGATCCATCTTGTAAGTACTCCTTAATATGCTGACACCAAGGGTGTTGGATGGGAGGTAGCTCATCCGATACTTGTCCAATGTAATTCCCATAGGCTGGAGCCTTTTGCTGGGCAAATGTGAGGGTTGGATTGTTTTCCTTGTCATATATGTTGATCAAGGAGGCCAAGGTTGCTAGCGCATCCGCAAAATCATTCCTATTTTGAGGAATGTGGAGGAAGGATATTTCTTCAAACTCTGAAGCCATCTGTAGAACCTGCCGATGGTAAGGCAGCAAGTGTAGACCTTTGGTGTGATAGATTCCTGTGGTTTGTCTGATTACCAACTCAAAATCTCCAAAGATAGTTAATCGTCTGATGCCCATTGATTAGGCAAGTTTTAGCCCTATGATACAGCCTTCATACTCTGCTATGTTATTGGTGTTGGCAAACTGCAATTTAACGGCGACGGGATTCTGCTCCCTCGTAACGGATACTAGAACTACTCCCGCTCTAGAACCTTCCATGTTTACAGCTCCATCAAAATACATCTTTCATGTTTGGCGTGCATCGTACTGATGGTGTTGCTGAACTTTCATTACCCCTTCATCGGGGAAGTATGTTTCCAAGGGCTTGAAATCCCCTAAAGGTGTGGCGGCCAGTTGATCCGCAATTCCTTGTCCTTTAATGGACTTCTGCGTCACGTAGACGATGTCAAATTGTTGTAGGATCAACTGCCATCTGGACAGTCGGCAGTTCAAGATGGGTTTAATGAACACGTACTTGAGAGGATCCACGTGGGATATGAGATGGGTTGTGTGACCATAGAGGTAATGTTGTAACCTCATGGAAGCCCATGCTAAAGCACAACAAGTCTTCTCAATCAGAGTGTACTTGTGTTCACTGGTGCTGAATCTTTTGCTGAGGTAGTAGATAGCTCGCTCTTGGCCTCTATCATCTTTCTGTCCCAGCATGCAGCCCATGACATTGTCACTTATGGACAGGTATATGAACAGGGGAACATCATCCCTGGGTGGTATCAAAATAGGAGCTTTGACTAGCTGCTCTTTGATTATAAGGAAGGCCTTCTGGCACTCATCATTCCACTTCATGGAGGAGTTCTTCCTTAACAATTTGAAAATAAGCTCACAGGTTGCTGTGAGTTGGGAAATGAACCTGCTGATGAAGTTGATTCTTCCCAAAAATCCCCGTATCTCCTTCTCTGTCTGAGGAATGGATATTTCCGTGATGACCTGGATTTTGGTGGGATCCAGCTCAATCCCCTTATGGTTGACTAGGAATCCTAGCAACTTACCTGATTTAACGCCAAAGGCGCACTTGGCTAGATTCAACTTTAAGTTGTACTTACGCAGCCTATTGAAGAGCTTTCTGAGATGGTCTAGGTGGTCTTCCTCCTTTCGGGACTTGACAATAATGTCATCCAAGTAGATCTCTATCTCCTTGTGCATTAAATAGTGGAAAATAGCTATCATGGCTCGCTGGTAGGTAGCTTCGGCATTGATGAGGTTGAATGACAACCGTCTATAGCAAAAGGTTCCCCAAGATGTGATGAATACAGTTTTCTCACGATCCTCTTTAGCAACCATAATCTGATGATACCCCGCAAAGCAATCAGCAAAGGAGTACATGTCGTATTGAGCAGTATTATCAATGAGAATGTGGATAAATGGAACGGGAAAGCTATCTTTAAGGCAAGCTTTATTCAGATCCCGATAATCCATGCAAACTCGCACCTTTCCTCCTGGTCTAGGCACAGAGACTATGTTAGATAGCCATTCAGGGTATGTAGACACCATGATGATGTCTGCTTGAAATTGTTTCACAATTTCCTCTTTAACCTTTAAACTCCACTCAGGTTTTAATCACCTAAGCTTCTGCCTGACTGGCTTGAATCCCTCTTTGATGGGGAGGCGATGGACGACAATGTCAGTGTACAAACCCACCATGTCTTCATGAGACCACGCAAACACATCATGGAATTGGGTTAATAGTGTAACCATGTCATTCCTCTGGTTTGGAGTGAGGTCTGTACCAATTTGGATTAGTTTAAGACTTTCTAAGGTTCCGAGATTGAAGGAGGTGGTTTGATCAAGGTTGGGTTTAGGTTTGTCTTCGACCCATTCTTTGATCTCCTGAGGTATCTCAATGTCCTCTTGTATTTCCATCAAGTCTGAGTCCAACTTTTCATCAAAGTTACAATCCTTGTGGAGAAAAGGCACCTTATCAGCAAGTATAGGCACATCTAAATTAAGAGTCCTGAAACAAAATATGCTTTCACTTAATATATGAAACTGTTCAATCATACAAAGTGTTAGCATGTACTGACAAAACAACTGCTAATACTGTACATAAAAGTAAGCAGTTATTATTATCTACAGGGCAGAAGAAGTTTCTGGCCATTTTACCCTTGTCGACCAATAAAAGTAGTGCTGCTCCAATTGTCAAGGGTAGGACCATCATCCTGATGGACTGCAATGATAGAGGGGCTATCATCATCCTCCTTTTCTCGAATGATGACCATTATGTCTGGATAATCATTGTCTGGGGTGTCTATTTGTGTGCTCATCATGGACAACGATGCGTATGTTTGACATCATCCTGGTAATGTCTTGTTTACGTCTCCGTTCCTTTTCTTCTTCTTTGGGATTTGGAACCAAGACTTCTTTCCCCTTTACTGGTATTGGTTTAGGAAATAACATAGCCATTACATGGGCAGACACCTTAACCGGAGGTCGTACAGGCTCAGGAACTGTAGGTGGAGATAATCGCTATGTGGCTGAAGTTGAAGGAATCTGCTTGTGCTTATGAGGATTCCTGCGATTGGAGCTAGCAGTATAGCCTAGTCTGGCTGTCCCTGTTTGACTGGGAACTTGAATGGGTAGCTTGATACCCTGATGATCTTTGCCCAACCCTTGTCTAGGTTGATAACCCAATGACATCATTTCTTGAGTGTCCGACATTACTTCGGTAGAAATCTGAGGCATGAGAGGTGGCGCCCCAATAGGATGGTAGTGAGTGTTGCTCACCTCCAGGGCATGAAAACTGACCGGCTTAACTTCTAAATTGAAGCTGATGAGTGGTATGTCACCTTGTTCAGGACATTCCAGCTCAACATCGACATTGACTAGGCTATTGTTGATAATGTATTTAAGTTGCTGGTGAAGAGTGGAGGGGACGACCCCGGCCATATGAATCCATGGTCTTCCCAAGATCAGGTTGTATCCTGTATCTATTTTGAGCACATGAAAAGATATGCAGAATGTATGTGGACCAATCTCCACTGGAAGTTCAATCTCTCCGACAGCGTTTCGTCGGGATCCGTCGAAAGCTTTAATGATTGTATGGCTTCTTCGGATTCTGTTGAGATTGATATTCATCTTCACCAAAGTGGTATAAGGACAGATATTCAAAGATGACCCTTTGTCTATCAAAATCCCTCCCACCATGTATCTAAAAGATAAAACCGCTATGTGCAACGGCTTGCAATGACCGGTTCCTTCGGGAGGTATATCATTGTCATTTAAAGATATCACATTGTTGTTAAAAATGTGATCCACCAGATGCTAGAATTTCTCAACATCTATTAACTTAGGTAGTTGGGCTTCTTCTGAAACCCTGAGCAATACCTTTCTGTGATTTTCAGAAGAGAAAACTAAGTCTAGTATGGAAACTTGATGTGGAGCTTCTCTTAAGATTAAAACCACCTTGGCTTCATTATAGCCCATAGTACAGAAAAATTCTTCCACTTTTTCCATAGGAATCTTCCCCTTTGACTTGATGGTAAGCTTCATCACCCGTTGGAGAAGATACAGTGGATTATCCTTCAACGCTGCAGTAATTATATGGGATGTGGATCCTTAAACCTCTCCACAATTCCATGAAACTTTCTGTAGGCTGACAACAGGATATTGTGGTCTGCATGGCAAGATAATTGGCTTTGGTGCAGCCACTTGCAAAGGATTGTCAACACCCTTGAGTTGAATTGGTTGGATTATATGTGAGGGAGTAGCTGCATCTGTCTCAGAAGATATGACTACTACGACTTCCTTCCACTTTATAGGAAATGCATCCCCACTCTCTAGTACTACAGCATCATCGTTTACCATTTGTAGGTCACCGCTGTCAATTAAATTCTGAATAAGGTGGCGGAGTGCCCAGCATTCTTCTGTGCTGTGACCGCGAGATTGGGAGTGATACTGGCAAACCCCATTGAAATCAAACCGTCTTGAACGTGGGCTGATTGGAGGTAGCAGAGTTGTGATTCTTCCGTCATTTATCAGCATCTGCAGTATTTCTTCCATCGGTTGGCCTAGGTATGTAAATTCCCTTTTGTTGGTAAAATCTCGATGGGCTTTGGCATTTGCTCTTTTTGTAATTTTATCCTTTAGTGTTTCATTTTCTGGAGTACGTGGTGGAGTGTTTGTAACAAAAGGAATGATACTGGCATGCTCCTGACCAAATAATTGGCGTGTGACTTGGTACTGATGGACCACCAATTCTGCTAATTGGTTGAGTTGCTCACACAGAGCATTCATTTTTCATTCCATCATAAACTGGAACTTTGCATAGTCCCACTTGTTAGCATTATCCTTGCTGGTCTGGGAAGATCCACTATTAAAATTGGAACTGTGTCCACTACTCCAATTAATCATGTTGACCTCTTCTTCTTTGTGTTGAGGAAGAGGGTTGTCTTGCACATGTGGTTGATCGGGCTTGTTGACCACGATCTCACCGCTGTCTATTAAATCTTGGATCTTGTGTTTCAAGGCCCAACAATCCTGAGTATCATGTCCCGGAGCCCCGGCATGATAAGCACACTTTCGAGTGGCATTGAAATCCTTCCCATTCGGGTTTGCTGGTGGAAGAAGATGAGTAATTTTCTTTTGAGTGGTCAAAAGATTGAGAATGTTCTCGAGTGAGTCCCCTAGGGGTGTGAACACTCGAGTGCATCTGACTTCTCCACCTTTAGGTAATGGAGAGTTTGAAGACTGTGCTTGGAATGGGGAGTAATTTCTCCTTTGGATAGGCGTATTCTGACCACCATTCTGACCTTGTAGTATCAAGAAAACATCCTCCTCTTTCTTTTTATGGACCCTCTCGGGGTTGTTTCCATAATTTCTGGACTGGATGTGCTCAGCGACAACTTTGAGGGCAACTAGGTCTTGAATCTTTCCTGACTTCAATCCCATC
Source organism: Panax notoginseng (assembly GCA_016801055.1). Lineage (NCBI taxonomy): Eukaryota > Viridiplantae > Streptophyta > Magnoliopsida > Apiales > Araliaceae > Panax > Panax notoginseng. The sequence goes on from CM029018.1 coordinate 120,786,340, forward strand.
TCATCCATCTCCCCATGTTTAATCATTTGAGAGAATGGTTTGCCAATACCAGCCAAGATTCTCTCATAGAAAGGAGCCTCTTGTATGTCTATAAAGGTCATCACCATTTTAGACTCATTCATAGAGGGAACAACTTAAGCAGCAAGGCGCCTCCTCATTTGAGCATACTCTCTAAAAGATTCATTGGTTTGCTTCCTGACTTTAGTAATTTGGTACCGGTCAGGGGTCATCTGTGACTGGAAGCTGTACTGAGTAAGGAAGGCATGAGCTAGCTCTTCCCAGCTATGTATCTTGAAGTTGTCTAGTCTGGTATACCACGATCGGGCTTCTCCAGTTAGACTCTTTTGGAACAGCTGCATCCTGAGCTTCTCATCCTTGGCATAAGATCCGAGTTCTCCAATGAATACCTTCAAATGTGTGTAAGGGTCTTCTAACCCGTCATATTTTTCAAAGTCAGGAGTCTTGAACTTCTTTGGATAATGCACACCAGGGAAACGTTTGGTCTCTTCCATTTGAAGGATTTCTTTCTGATATCACCAGTGTCTAGATCTTCTTTGGGATGGGTGGTATCATGAATTTTATTGGTTGTATCCAACTGAGCATCAGGTACGGGAGCTTCTTTGTTCGCACCTTGTGTTCCTCCATGTGCAGAGGATTTAGTATGTATGGGTATCCTTGTACCCTGAGTAGATTGGTGTAGTTCTTTAAGCAGAACAACCAAATCTGTGATTTGTTTACTTAATCCGTCGAATTCTTCGCGGGAGACATGATTAAGATTAGTCTGGTCAGATGAAAATATAATTGGCTGTAGGCTCGTGGCCTTTTTGGACTTTGAATGAGTAATAGGTTCGATTGTTTCCCTGCAAAAAATTGACGTAGTTTTGTTTTAGGGAATGCATAAATGTTGACATGCTATATGATGTATCCGTTTTAAGAGTATTTATCCTACAAAACGGATGTTAGCTATTTGTAAGCATGTAAAATATTTGTAAAATATGCATGTACACATATTTCTTCATATTTCCCATTACATGGAGATCAATATGGAATGAAATTATAAGTAATTGAAATTACGAGTAATTTAAAATGGGAAAACATGAAGAAACTTCTCTCTGCATTTTGGTTTATCAGAGACTGACCTATCTTAGGCTACTCTCGCGGCTTTTTTGCATGAAGGTTCCCAAATCATCGCAATTTACTTTATGGGAAGTTAATCTGGTCTTTCAACTAGAGCGAATTTGGTGGTGCCTTTCCTGAGCCTCATTAGAATTAGTCTTCCTACGAGTCCAGTATCAAACATTAATAGGATAGCCTCATGATGGAGGAACCACACAACATACATTCACATACAACGTGTCTCACCGTTTATGAAAATGATGATATGTGTGAAGCACTAATATCACAAGCAGATATAGTGTAAAGCATTAAATACAGTAAGTAAATGCATTCGTACACATCTATCAAATGTAAATGCAACATCCACACACAAGCATATAACAGTTTTGAAAAGCTTGTAATAGCGACTTAAGTCCTCTTACTGGTTTCCCAGCAGAGTCGCCACCTGTCAACGTCGGAATTTTAATTGTCCCTTTTCTGTTCTTGTCTTTTGGTGTTCTCATGTTAGGTGAGATTTGTTTGAAAAAATAAGTTATGAAAAGGTCCGACATGTATATGTCGGCGATTGGACTGTAAGAGTCGCCAGTTAATTTTTTAAATGGTTGTACCAACACAACCGAGAAAAGGTTAGCACATTGACTCAATGATGTGACACTGCTTAACGGGTCTGTGAAACCGAGATTCATTAGGATCCGGGGACTTGGTTATGCAGAGGGAAGGTGTTAGGCACCCCCCGACATCCGTGTTGCCATGGTGACCGCCACCTTTCAATTAAACTATTATATGAATGTGTGTGTGTGTGTGTGTGTGTGTGTGTGGATCAATGTACAATTATCTGGAAGTAGTGCTATGCCTCGTTGCACCTATATACAAAGGGTTTGAGTTTTTGTATAAAATTCAGTTTTAACAAGATATATGAATGATGTTTTGTAAAGAGAGGTTTTCAAACCCTTTTGCGCAATAGTAATTGAGGCCTTTGATACATCCATTTTATTAGGTGTTCAGCTTGATTGCTTATATTTTCGAGATGCGAAGCATCTTCGAGAAAATAATATACATAGCCGTGTCAAACTCCTTATGGGCATGAGAGCCATCTAAGGAAATTCAAACATCATGAATAATTTACAAGCCGTGTACAGCTGAAAATATCCATCACGGGAACCGAATCTAGATTCAGTAGACTGAATCTGTGATCACATGATTCCTAGGCTCAAATGATTTAGCTATTTGTATGAAAGGTGTAAATAGTTATATATATAAAAGTCGTAAATATATATATATATATATATATATATATATATATATATATATGTGTGTGTGTGTGTGTGTGTGTGTGTGTGTGTGTGTGTGTGTGTGTGTGCAGACAATCATCCACCACGAAGCACCTCCATGGGGGATTGCAAATATAAATAAAGCAGTAAACCAATCAACCACCACGAAGCACCTCTATGGGGGATTGGAAAATATAAATAAAGCAATAAAACGATCAACCGCCTTGAAGTAAACTCCAGGCGGGACAAAATGTAAATAAAGCTGTAAAAGGCCACGGAGTAAACTCTAGGCCTGACATAAATATAAATAAATCGATAAAAGGCCACGAAATAAACTCCAGGCCAGACTGAAATGTAAACATATATATATATATATATATATATATATATATATATAAGTAGTAAACGTTCCGGATATAAATCCAGGCTCATCGAACAAAGTTCGATAACAGTTTATATATAAGTATATATATTTAAAAGCAAATAAATGCTCCGGACGTGAGTCCAGGCTTAGTCGAGACATAACTCGATAATGTTAGTTATATATATATATATATATATATATATATATATATATATATATATATATATATATAAAGAAATACAAGCCATAGACCGAAGTTCGGGCATACACACGTAACACGACTCTTAACGTGCAGTACTGTGTGTGCACAGTAGTGGAGAAAGGCTTTAGAAAATATAAGAAGGCTTACAGTGGACTGCCAAAGAAGACTTTAATGACTTTAAATTGAAGAACACTCGGCTCCCGTCGGTAAAAATATATCCAAATATAAACTCACAAGTGTTTGAAATGAGAAAGCACTCAATTTAGGTTGTGTACAGAGAAAATTGGACAGGGCTTCCTCGTGTTTTCTCTCTATAAAATGGCTTCCCAAGCCCTCTATTTATAGAGGGTGGAGTCGTAGGTGTACCTGCGGCTGCCCGGGGTGCTCCGGGTTCTGCGGGTCCTGCCGTCTCGAAGTACGTACATGCGTGCAACGTGTTGTCCACTTGAACTTTTAAAATTTTAATCTGGGCATCCGATCGAGGTGTATAAGACCTTTTATGGCATGCTGTTGTCGAGAGCTACACAATGACATGTGATTAGAGGTTGTACGAAGTCAAGAAGATGGGACCATGCCCTTGGTCTTTAAGCTTCAAATTCTATCCGGTGTGTTGTCTTGTGCAGTAGTCAGTCGGGATTGGAGCTCTTTGGTTCTTGTAGGACAAGTCTGTATAGAATGTATATCTGAATGTTGTTGAGACAGTGCAATGTTTGATCAAGATGGCAAAATGACGATTCTGCCCCTTACCGGGGTTATCTCCTGTTTGAGCTGATTTAGCAGTCGTTGCTCAGGGTTATCTCTGAGATTGGGCTGCTGCAGGTGTAGACCGTCCTCAGGGTTGTCTCTGAGGTGTGCCTGACCTCTCGGGGCTATCACCGAGTTTGAAGTTGATCGCATGGGTTGGAATGAGCTTCTCCGGGGTTATCTCCGAAACTGCAATGCATGCCTCGGGGTTGTCTCCGAGGTGGATACTATCTTTCGTGGTGTTGTTTTCGAGACTGAGACTGAGTATCTCAGGGTTATCTCCGAGATGAAACGATCTTCTCTGGTGTGATTTTTGGCATTTGAACTGCATTCCTCGGGGTTATCTCTGAGGTTGAAACTGAAACTCCCGGTGTTGTTTCCAGGACTGAGCTGGATGTCTCAGGGTTATCTTTCGAGATGGTAATAACTGAATACCCCATGGTTGTCTCCGGGATTAAACTGAGCTATCTTCGAAGGTTATCTCTGAAAGACGATTCTGCCCTCCTGTAATGTTAGTAACATGTATGCAGAAAATTTCGAGTGTCTAGATAAACCTTTCTATTATCTGAGCATGTGGTGAAATGAGACTTTAAGGTATAAAAATAAAGGTTGTGCAAAGAAAAGCTCAGTTCTGGTTTAGCAAGGAGTAGTGCGGCCGCACCACTCCCAAGCGTAATTGCAGCGCGGCTGCGCCATGTTGCAGATCCTTGAAGATTAGTTTATTGTGATTTGAACCTTGAAACATGATTATATGAGCTTCTAAGAATGAAATTCATGAAGCATATAGTAGTTATATTAACTAAGCGTTAAATAACTCTAGCAAACAACAATCGAGTAGTGAATGAAAAATAAAACAAGAATGGGCGAAGAATGTAAACTAAACTGCGTATTGAGTTTAAGTAAACTAAGTTTACATGATATATGTAACTGATACCTGCCTATATTTGTATACTTAAACTTGTGTAGGAAGCATGAAGCACTAGATAGCTATACGTGGTAATTAGCACGCGAGACGAGCCTTCCAGTTCTTATTTACTTCTTGAACTTGACATGATTATATGATTTATCTATTATGCTATTGAAGTATGAAAGTCAACTTATGACTTAAATGGATTGAGTTTTGGTACTCGGTCTTGATATGATATGTTATATGCTAAATCTTATCTTTCGAAGTTATAATGCATGTTTAGTATGATTATGAACTGAGAATGAACTTATGTGCTATGTGATGCATGAAAACTGTTTGATTTGCTAAGCTATCGAGCTCAAACTTGCAAAAATAAATTTTTACAGGTTAAAGATATAATGCATTATTACGTGCTACCTGAAAGACGAAGACTGGAGGACATACGAAGAGATATTACTTCTTTAATTAGAAATTTTATTGAATTATAAGGGTAATTCTTTCGATGTGTATAGTTGGTAGATTTGTAAATCTTTAAAATATTCAATAAAGAATATTTGTTTTGAAATGAGATTTTTTTTGTGGTGAATGTTTGTATATAGAATTATATAGATAAAACGTTAATATATAATGATGATAAGCATTGGTACTTGAACTTTTATAGTTCATTTACTTTGCTAATACAGGGGATCATAACGGTTGTGATTCGGGGAACGCAGGAAAGAAGAAAGAAAATTTTTAATTATCCATATTTTTGGCTGTTATTTCATCTTTACATAATGTACATCTGATTCCAGATAGTACTGAACGCACAAGGTTAAGATTAATTTAGTCCTTATTTTGGATTAAGTTGGTCCCGGAGTCACAGAGTGGTATCAGAGCTATGGGTTATAAGCCTTAGGTAAGTGTACCCTAGGCTATAACCGTAACCAAGATAGATGGGAAAGAAAAAGGAATGCTAAGTATTTGAGATTTGAATGATCTTGAATGATGTTAAAATTCACAAAAGAATGTGATAAGATAATACACAAAGATATAAAGAAGAATCTTGAGAAACGAAAGGATCAGGGAACACCTGACCTAAATTATAGGGAAAGATCACTACGTGATCTTATTAAGTCATAAAAAAGGACTAATGATCAATTGAAGAATTGAAAGTATAGCTGAATGCTATATAAAAGTATTATGAATAAAACTCAAAAAGAGTTACATAGATGATGGAATATGAATTAAAGAAAATTCGTATTAAAGCAAAGAGAAAGATAAGAACAAGATAGGATTGAGTACGATTTCAATTAAGTATTCATGTGATAGCTAAGTTGTCCAAACCTTTGTATGGGCGGAGGATTTATGCTTGGTTTAACAACCACTTTGTCTATTATATTGATAATCATTAAAATGTCGGTGTCGCGCTATCAGTATACGTATGGTGAGAAGTTGATTCTTTTCTCATATCTATATTTGATAGAAGAAAATATAGGATTAGGTGCGAGTTCTTTAAACACATATTTATGGCAATTTTATGACTCATAATCATATGATATGTTTTGAGCCCCTAAGCGTATGGACAGTCCCTGATTGGTTCTTGGACTACGTATTGCTAGGATAAGTTCTTAAACTCGTATTTTTATGGCAAGTTTCTGAACACGTAAAGTGTGGAACGTTTGATGAACTATACTACGGTATATGAATATTATAGATTTAGAATTGATTATCTTTAGTATTAGTGATAGGATTGCATGATGAAGCTATGTAGTTATAAGGAAAACTGAAGCAGATGAAGGAAGATATGGATACTTTCAAATCTTCTAGCTTTGCTAGATCTCAAAAATTTTGAAATCAAGCTAAATTCGCATTGATGTGCCTTTAAAAATACAAATGAATTTTGTTATCAGCAATACACAGTGACAAGGTTGTGGATGTGAACTTTGAGCCACTAACACATCATTACCTCTTGCGGCATGATAACACCAAAAATGATTCTCAATGGTTTTGAATCGTTTAAAACAGAGTCTATGCTAATTGTTTCGAGTAGACAAATTTAAAAATATCAAAATGTATTTTAGTCATAATTGCATCATTATATGATGTCGATGTGACAAATGATGAAGTCATTAATGCAGTCTCACCTAGTGTTGGATGTGATCTATGGATCGTCATTCCACTATGACAGGATGTACTATAACGAAGTCATAAAATGACGACATTCTCAACGGGCTGTTAAACAGTGCGGTACTATACGTCATAAAATGATTTTCAATATTTAAGAAATAAAGATTAGTCAAAGCCATTTGAATTCACTAGACACAGATATTTCATTGCTAATAATAAGCCTTTGAACTATCCGACTAAATTTGTTTAGTATGGATTCCATAACATCCCTGATTAGGAAAATTTTTAAATACAAGATGAACGCGAACGTCGTTCTAGCAAGAACTAACACAGGGCATGATAGGTTGATCACCTATGTGTCCATAAGCAAGATAAACAAGACTGTTTATAAATATATAACTTTTAAAGCCTTTTCAAAATAAATTTCATAAAAGCTCATCCTAAATAAATTGTTTGAATTATTAAGTTCTTCTTTATATTTTCTTCATAATTATTGAACAATTGTGGAAACTTTCTATTCTTGTAGTTGAGTATAGCAATAATGAAGTTCTTAGAAGGGAATAGATCGTAGAATGCAACAAGTAAAAAAGAATCATTGAAGAAGGAGAAATGGAGGGAGATGACGAATAAAATTTTTCGAATAATAGAATTAATGGAAATAGTCGCATGAAGGTTAAAATCACATAAGTCCGAGAATTTTTGGACTTTTATACATAAGAGGGATAAGTATGAGAAAGCAGAATGCTATTTCTACTCGGAGATGCATGAATATGTGTATGTTAATATGTATATGTTGTAAGACCCCAGCTTATTAATGAATAAAATCAAATTTTCTCTAAATATTATTGTGAATAATAAGGGGTTAATTTGATATAATACTTTGGTTATGGGTGAAATGTGCAAATTTTGCATAATAAGCAAGTGATTATAAAATATTCATTTTGTCGGGGAATATTCGTTTGGTCGTGGAATATTCTTACTGTCGGGGAATATTCGTACGACGGTGCAGCCTTGTGTGGGCCCCATAACAGAAAGCGATTGGATGAAGAAAATGACAAGTATAAGTTGTTTATAAATAACGACGTAGTTGTTACCGTTAATACTGTTGGAATACCCGGTGGTTAAAATACAGTAGCACACAGTATTGCATCAATTATTGATTCTTACGTAAGAAGGCACTACTCAATAATTGTTACAGTAGTTATTATTCAATATTTTATTTTATTGATTCAATAATTGCTGCGTTGATATTTTATATTATTGTTGTTTCAATAATTGTTGCTGCACAGTATTTTCCTTTATCAGATCAATAATTCATATTATTTGAATAATAATATTAGATAACATTATTGGCAATGTCTAGAAAGTTCTGTCTAAGGAGAGGTTTGGTCATCTAATTGCGTGCCAGTAAGGAGAAATCCTTATTGGAAAGCCCCCTCTTTCCTGGGAACGGTCTGGTTGTCATAAATGTGATTCTGTAATATTATTTGTGAATAATTAATTATTGATTCATATGATAAGGAAATATTTATTTTATGTGGATATAAATGAGGGATATATTTTTGTGGTTAAAAATGAAGGAGTTAATGTTGAGGTTTTTATCAGTATTTTTGTCGGAATAGAGGTATTAAAAATCAGGGTTTTTGAGATATTTTGCGGGGGTTATAATTTTTAATCCGACCGTTGGATCGTGGTAATTTTTGGATATGTTATACATATATAAGTTGAGTATATTTTCACAAATTTTGAACCGTTAGAAATGAACGTATGATTTATTATGAATTTTATGAGATGACTGGTTCAGAAATTGTTGAATTTTTGGAGTTAATCATTTTGGTAGAAAATTCTAGAATTGGTGGGCCCCACTCTTGGTTGGTGAAAAAATATGCTGAGATTTTTATTCAAATGTGGTGGGTGAGAATAGTAGCAGGTAAAGCCATCAGGTTGCAGGTTAAGTCTGCTTTGGTGTGCTAACATTTTCCTATAAATAGAGGGCTAAGTTAGAATTAAAAATCACACCAGAAACAAGTTTTCTCTCTTTCTCTCTCTAGATTATTGAGTGTATTTTGTGAGTATTTAGATACTTTGAGAGTTTCTATTCATCAGAGCAAGTTTCTTTCAGCCTTATACCGGTATTCCGACCAGAAGTACTGATATTTTGAGGTAAGAGATATTATTTTCTTCTTAATGATGATATTATTTTCTTCAATATCATTATGCCGAAATATTGATATGAACTTTTTATCAAATTTGAAACTTTTTGTGTCGGGGTTACTATTCACGTATACGTTACTATTCACGTATACGGCACTATTCACGAATACGACACTATTCACTGAAAAATAAAATTTTTCCTTTTTGTCCAAGATGTCTATTATGGTTACTATCTTTGATTGTATCCATGTTTTGATCTTTATTTTTGAATTCTGCTTCACAATTGATTATTATGAAGTATTATTGATCTTGGATAAACTGTTATACGAATCCCTACTATTTGTCCTTCTGTCTCACTGGATTCGTTCTCTTTAAGATATTTTTCATCATCCTCAGTCCTAAATGATGATATTACTGAATATCTTTGGCCTGTAGTGCAAAGATGTATGATTACTTGATGAATATCTTTGACCTGTAGTGCAAAGATGAACAGGTGTTGAGATGAACATGACTGATAGGTGATACAAATGAATATCTTTGGCCTGTAGTGCAAAGATGAATATTTGGATAAAGATGGTTATTAATTGATGTTACAGGGATAAAATATTGATGATGGACTTTTAAATCTTAGAAGATAGTAGAATTCATTCTCTACTTTACTCTTCTAATGGTTTATTGTTTCCGCTGCAGTTGTTGATCTAAAACTTGTTGTCGATTATATTCTATCAGATTTTTCCCTGTTGAATACTAATGATAATTTGTTGTATATTATCTTAGTCATAATATTCTTTACTGGGCTAGTTGAGCTCACCCTTTTCCTTTTTATTCCATTTTTCTTCTCAGGAGGTGAGAACATAGCAGGATCTAGTCGGGGTATGGAGTGATGGTTCTAGAAAGATGTTTTAGCAGTCCTCACTATTTCTATAAAATAATATTTGAATAATTGTATTGATGACTTATTTGAGTGTGGATATTATCTAGAAGACAATATTTGTATTTAAACTCACAGTATGTGTTGTCGTATTTTGCACGACAATTGTATTATTGAAGTTGTAGTTTGCTTTCTGTACCATGTATTTGGCGACTCAGAATGGGTGTTGTATACCTATTTTGGGGGCGTCACATATGTATTGCATGCTATGTCAAATATTACATTATATTATCACAGAACAAGGCCGCTAAGAGGGAATTAACATGATTATGAGAAAATAAACTTCAACTAGGTAGGAAGTTTCACTGTTGTGATTTTGGGGACGAAATCCTTATAAGGGGGGAAGAATGTAGCAAATCAAATATTCAAGAAATATTTAAAATAAGAATTTAAATAAATTAAATTCTTATTATGTGCTATTAGATTTTATATATAAAGTTTTGCTGTGCAAGTTAATGATTTGTATAATAATAAATATATTATTTGTAGCGTTCCCAAATCCGGGTACTAATCACTACGAACTTGATACACTAATTCTATAACTATTGCGAAAGATATAAACACAAATTGTTTATAAAAATACCTTTACACATAACTCCCAAAGTCGATAACCTTAACTTAATACACAAATTCAAATTCTAAAGGACTTACAATGTTATTTACCTTTGCCTGTATCCAAAGTGTTTGTCCTAATCTACAATGTTTATCATGATATAGCAAGGGTGAGCAACAAGTTTGCCCAACAAGTTTAAGTTCAAAGAAAGATATATCATGATTGAAAGAATAATAAGCTGGTTGACAAACTTTCAACAATATAATAATTATTAAAGAATATAAATCAATTTACATAACTGAATGACCGAGACAATAAAAATGAATGGCCAACAATGAACATGAACAAGTTTAACTGAACCAAATGGTAATGAAGGTGATCAACCTTTCATACTTGATGAACATATACAATATGCACAATGTGCGAATCAATAACTCATAGACGTGGAATAATCAACAATAATTATCCATTACTGTGCTTAAAAAATAATAACTCGCATTTGAGTTAGAGAACTTACCTGTATAGTTGACTACTGCTACGCAATCTATTTAAGCTTCATTTGAAAGACCTAATATTGATAATATTGATCTCCCAATTAGAATAATATCATCACATTAACTACTGTTAATTACAGTTATAAAATAACCTAAACACATTACCACATAATCCTAATAGTCAATAAAACACATAAGACTTGGTATCAAGTCAAACTATTTCAGTCTGAGTTGAGTTCGGTACTATTTTGACATCTCGATTGTCTAATCGGATAATTATCAAGCCTATTATTAATAAGACTCTACTTAAACACTTTAATATTATTTCCGATAAGTTAATTATCAATAAAAACATTTTTCTGTAGCTCATAATAATTTTTAGATAATTATTACCATTTATAATGAATTTTCAATCATTAATATCATTTTTAAATGATTTAAATACTAAATAATTCCATTATCATTAATATTTAATTAATTTCAAATATTAATAAAATATTTGACATATTATAAGTTATTTATAATATCTCAAAGTATTTTTAATACCTTAATATCGCCTTTAAATAATTTTAAAAATATTTTAAACCATTATCAATTAACTGTCATTAATATTAAAATATTAATTTATTTCATGATAAAATATTAAAAGTTATATTTTACAACTTAAAACATTTTTTAAACCATTAAATTATTTTTATATGATTTTTAAAGCATTAAAACTATTTTTCCATAATTTATTTAATACAATTATTAAATAAATCAATTATCATTAATATTAAATTATTAATGAAATTCATCCCAAAATATTAAAAGTCATTCAAAATAACTTAAAATATTTTCTAACACTTTAATATAATTTCAAATGATTTTTAAAATATTAAAATCATTTTAAAGTAATTTATTTAATATAATTATTAAATAAATTAAATATCATTAATATTTAAATAAATTAAAATATTAATGAAATATATCAAAAATTATTAAAAATCCATTTTTATGCCTTAAAATAATTTTTACAAATTAATTATGAATTTTTCATAATTATTTTCCATTTTATTCTAATTATTTAAATAAAATAATTAATTTTTATTAAAATTGTCAATAAAGGGGGTCTATAGCTACAAAACTGTCGCTATAGGTGTTCTTGAGCCGTCAAGAACATTCATGTTCAGTGTGTAGGGTGCCTACTTTGACCACTTGCAAATCCTTGATCTTGATGTTTCTGGGCATATATGTGTATTAGTGATGTAGTATTGATGTAATACTACAAGCACAAACAAGTTTCAGGGTCAAACTACATAACAACATGAAGTTATAAGCCATCAAAGTGGCTGTCATAGGTGTTCTTCAGTTTCTGGAAATTCCAGAAAATGAAACTAGTGTCAGGGTCCTACTTTGAACCTTAATAACTTGGATTCTATGCTTTGTTTGTGTGTTTAAGTGTCACAACTATGTAATGTGTATGTCAAGGTATAAAAGTAATACACTTTTATAGCTTAACAACATCACAGATGAAAGATCCAAGCCAGTTAAACTGATGTCAGAAGCTGTTCTTGAAGATTCTGGGTTTTTCAGAAATCTTCATCAGGCAGTTGGTCAACCCTTGTTTGACCATAAATTACTTTGATTCTGTTGCTAATCTAGGTGTTCTAGTGTAATGGTTGTGTAGTTTATATGTACGATAAAATACAAACATCCACTTCTAAATAACATGCGATAACTAAAATGCGGAATATAATAAACGTACGTCGTTCATTCAAAAGGTGTTACTAGTCCCAAAATCCGATAACCTTAATACAATTTTACAAACATACCCTAAAATAATTATTAGGGTTCATATTACATGATAGTAATTTAAACTAGGCATAAGGTAAAGTCTGCTCCTTGCAACTATCATACATCTTTCCTTTACCCTTGTCCTTCCCTGAGGTCTCGGGCTTAACTGCAATATAATTCATGATATAGCAAGAATGAGCAACAAGTTTACTCAACAAGTTTAAATACAACAATAATGATATATCAAAATGAATGAAAAATATCTGGCGATGAATTCAACAATATGAATACTTGAAGGATTCAACAATATGAATATTAGAAGAAAAGATAATGATTTCTTTTAGCTGATTGACCCTTTGGTTACTAGCTACAGAATAAGTACTTGAGGGGATCAGCCTCGCGTACACCATGTATATGCATAATATTTAAATCTTCTCTTTGTATCTTATATTAGATACCTGGGGTACTCCCCTATTATAAAAGTGGTGTTCTTTCAGTCTAAGAATCCTTACCATCAATTGGTTTGGATTGCTTTTATTAAACTTCATAAAATTGTCTGACCGAACAAAGGTTCAGACTCTATCTGACACAGTTCAAGAATTATAGAACTTTAAATGATGTACAATTCCAAGACTGTACGAACTCAAGTGCATTAAATGCGAATATCAATAATATCGATGTGGAATAATTACAAAGTAATTAAACCACTTAATAGCATGCTTGGAAATAAAGTTCAAGCTTAAATGAATAACTTTCAATTCAACAATAGCCTGCTCAATACAATATGAGAAGGATAAGAAACTTTCACAAAAACAAGTGAAGTTTAGCAACTTGCACAATATTCAAAGTTGTGTAAGGTAGGTAACTTGCACAATAAAAGAGTAAGGTTTTGAGAATTGCTTAATATAAAAGAGAGTTTCGGATAGTTGCATTCAACATACGAATCACATGAAATTCAAGAACTTGCACAAAATTCAAAGTTGTGTAAGTTAGGAAACTTGCCTGTTTGCTCAGCTACAAACCTAATTCTAGCTTTAATTAACTTACGTTGAAACGACCCAACATTAACAAGTCGGTCTTTCCAATTAGTATGTGTAAACTAATATGAGTCTACACTTAAAAGAATCAAATAATCACATAGCATGCTTCTACACATGTGACATTACATTACCCGATTAGTTTTTAACACACTATGTCATAGTTGAAATCACCATTGACTTTAAAGTTGTAAACACTAATTCATCATAGGTCCCTTTCAATATCATGCTTATTATCACATGAATACTATATTGGACAAGTATTACAGATTAAAGTAACCATATATGCATGCATCAATCATCAATTTATTAACAGAACTCAGACCTCACTGCGGGACGGTGCGACCGCGCTTGGTTTGTACTAAAGAGTGGCGTGGCCGCGCTGCTCCTGGTGCAAACCAAGACATGACTGCTCTTGAAGAAAACTAGTCTATACACGTCTTGCACATATACGAATAATCATGTAAAACACATATGCCAGTGTGTGGATAACTAAGTTTGACCCTACATTCTAACTTTAACATAGGTCATTATCCATTCTCATTAAATCAATACTTTAATGTGTTCTATTCAAAATTTTCTTACGTTTGATCGTTAAACACATACTATATGATCCAAAGGTCTTAACAACACATTCTTGCATGTAGTTCATGCACACATAGCTAATATAGTCTCTTACTTGCATTTTCCTTTTTAATTCATGCTTAACTACACCCTACCCCCTCCAACAATGTAAACTAACATATTGGTCACATTTTAATGTATATCAGAAGTTGATACATTGGCACATAAAGTCAGAACATGTATTACGCAATGTTTATCAAAATTTAGTTTCCAAATCCTTATACTTCTTTGAACGTTTATACTTAAATCAACTAACATGGCTTACTATATACGTATCAAATCTCAGTCCACAGGTTAAGGTTGTTTATAAGCATATAATAACCAAAATAGCATACTCAGAATGGAACAAGACCACAAAATTACTACACATGACTTGCAGCCAGCGCGGCCGCACGGTCATGTACTATAGAAGTGGCGCGGCCGCACCACTTTGAGTAGAACAAAGAAATGAAGGCTCTGCTTCTGCAGAGCTTCATCACAACCAATGTCAAAACTGCATCCAGATAACTATAAAGCTCCTAGACTTGCAGACAAACTCATACAACACAATGACATGCTATTCTATATCAATTAACAGAGAATTCTTGAAACTATAAGAATTTGACAAACTCAAAATGAAGAACACAAGAACAAAATTTATGCCTTTTTGAAGCTTAGTTTACTTAATTTCTCCCTTCTAAGATTATTAGACTCCTCTTTGAGCAACATACACTCACTTTCAAATTATCAGTGTTTCAATAGACCAAAACAAAAGCAACGTAACTCTGAGAATTTGACTGCTATTTATAGAAGGAACTTGGACTGGGTATTAATTTAGAATCTATGGTGTTGAAAGAAAAGACATTGGTTTAACAAGAGTGGTTCAACTACCACGTCCCCAGCCATCTCCATAGCCATTGGCTTGGTAATGATCACCTAGCTTAGCCACTGATTATTACGCAAACTAGCTCTATGTTACTGTTCATGTACTATTGTGACACTTAATTTAGGACAAGAGCAAAATCTCAGCAACAAGTTATTTAAAGATTGGTTTGGTTCTTTTAATTCCCAAAATGTAAACTTAATGTACAATTGTTATCATATTATAAAATTAAAGATTAATTATATACTCACATCATATAATCCATGTACATTTTCCATTACCACTAAATACAATTGTGCATTGCTCATTATTTATTACCATAACTGTTATTATTATAATCATAATAACTTAATGAAATCATTATTAATTAACAATTGATCTTATAATATGTCAATAGGGTATACATGAATGTTTACCCACACTTCATGCCATATAAACAATATTATTATGCAACTCACATGAATGCAATAACTCTTACTATATAGTCTATATGTATAATATATAGACATTAATGTGTCACCTTGTACTATATAAAATATATAGTTAACTACTATATAATAAAAGTTTACTATATTGCATGCTTGCACAAATTAATCAAGTAAATATAATCATATTATATTTATTAATCTCTTACTCATTAATTATTATTTATTCATAATAATCATTAATCAACACATTATCAATTAATTACCCATAATTGCAATTAACCAATATGTTCAAATCCTGCCACTATATTCTAATAAATTGAATATTTAATTATTAATAATTCTATCAATTCTTGGATATTAAAGTCTTAGGATTAGTCCACTAATTTAAATAAATTATTAGTGACTACCTTTAATTATTTCATAAATTCACATAACCACATAAGGTTTAAATAGACTCACAAAACTAACTCATTAAAAATTAAATCACATATTTATTTAATAAGGAGTTTAAAATTCACGATCATTACATTCCTCCCCCCTTATAAAAATTCCGTCCTCGGAATTGTAAAAAATAAGGTTACTCAAATAAAAACGGATAGTTCGCTCTCATTTTCTCTTCTAGTTCCCACGTAGCTTCTTCGACTGCGTGATTCCTCTAGAGAATCTTAACGGAATGGATGATTTTATTCCTCAACTTTTGTTCCTTCCTATCTAGTATCTGGACAGGAACTTCCTCGTACGATAAGTCTGTCTCGACTTGGATTGGTTCATAGGAGATAACGTGCTTGTAGTCTGGTTTATACGGCCGCAATACTGACACATGAAGCATGCTTTTAATGTGCTCAAGTTCAGGAGGTAACGCTAGCTCGTACGCCACTTCACAGACTCGCCTCAGAATCTCGAACGGTCCTATGAACCTAGGGGTCAACTTGCCCTTATTCCCAAAATGAATCTTCCCTTTCTAGGGAGATACTTTCAGAAATGCATAGCTTCCTAATTCAAAAATTTTCTTCTTGCGATGCAAGTCAACATACTTCTTCTGGCGATCTTAAGCTACTACTATTCGGGCTTTTATCACCTTGATGATTTCTATCGTTTGTTGTACCAACTCTGGTCCCAACATTCGACGTTCTCCAACTTCGTCCCAGCATAAGGGTGTTCTACATTTCCTCATATACAGTGCTTCGTACGGTGACATTCCAATACTGGCACTATAACTATTGTTATACGCGAACTCTACTAATGGAAGGTGATCCTTCTAACTACCCTTGAAGTCCATCACACAAGTTCAGGTCATGTCTTCAAGTGTTTGAATCGTTCTCTCGATTTGCCCATCGGTCTGCGGATGATACGGGGAACTCATTCAAAGTTGTATCCCCATTCTTTCTTGAAGTCTCTTCCAGAAGTTTGACGTGAATCACGGATCTCTATCTGATACAATAGATACCGGCACCCCATGCCTTGAGATAATTTCCTTGACATACAATTTGGCTAACTGGTCCAAACTATACTTGTGAGATCCCAGATTTTATGAATAAATATTTAAATTTCTCGAAATAATTTTTTTATATTATGGTGTGGGACAATTTAATTGGGCATAATTTGTTGTATAAAATTTATAAAAAAAAAAACGAAAATCTTAGTGGCGATCTATTGTGGAATCACAAATTTTTACAAAAGCTGCAGATTCAGGATATAACCGTAAATATTATATATATATTTTTATCCTAGACTTGATCCTGGAGCTTCAAGGTATCAAGTAATCTAAAGTGAGCCACGTTTTTTTTTATTATATATTTAATCATGTTATGTTCTTTTGCATTCATGTGTCTTGTTTTATAAAATATATTAAAAATCCCACTAGCCACTCCTTTTTCCCTGGGCATGAATCACGAAAAAGTTCAGAAGAATTCATGGATTCATGCAATCAGATGATATATATATGATTCACGTGATTCCACGGCTTGTTTTTCTTAATTATATTATAATTAAAATAAAGTAATTATTTTAATCTTAAAATAAAAGGTTTATTTTAATATTAAGATATAAAGTTTATTTTAATTTTAAAAATTAAATTTCATGCTAACTAATTAGATTTGGAATTAGATTCCATGATAACTAATTGGAGTTGAAATTAGATTCTATGTTTCCTTAAATAAAGGAGTTTATTTAGATATGAAATAAGATTTCATAGTTGTGAGACCCCGAATTTTATAACATAAAATACGTTCAATTTTTCTATTTTGATAATTAGTTAAATTGATAAAAATTTTAAAATTAAAGGTGCAATTCATTATAGAATGATTATGGTGTACCTATTAGTAATATTATCATGACTTTATTCCTCATAGCATTATTAATGCATGACAACCATATGCTATGATCACAAACAGTTTAATGTAGTGAGGACTACGAGTTGGATATCAATCTATCATATTGAATTCAATAATTCATTATAATATATCACTAATACCAAATAATTATCAGTTGCCATCATGTCATGATAATATACAGTATGTTTTTTTTATTACTATTGATAGACAGTAACTCACCATAATGTGTACGTTCATAGTCAATATAGAATATCATCTTATAATAATGTCATATTATAGGACTATGCATGTTCATTTTTTTTTGTTTATTACTATATAAACTGTACGTACCAGACCAATTGGTATTAATAATTGCATTAATAATGGTCTATTTAATATACTAATTATCAGCAGTTGTATTAGGTTGTTCACTCATATAATAGATTATGTCCCAATGCAGTATATAAATACCATGATAAACTATGAAGTTATTAATATTGGATACATGTAATATTGTGCATCAATAGTGTCGCATAATAACTGGGCGTTTGTATAATAATTATTGTCCTCACTATAATATTCTATTATGCATAGTGTTTTGAATAGTAAAAATTTTTTTATATAAAATAAAATACTTTTATAAGTCATTTGTTTTATTAGGCAATAATTAGAATATATTATATTTTATTTAAAAAGATTTTTCTTTAAATATGGACCGTCAGATTAAAGTAATCAATCTGGACCGTTCATGGATTAGTTACTATGCATTCTATTTTTCTATAAATACCAGCTCATTCCTTCATTATTTCTTACGAATTCACTGAACTCTAGAGAGAGAAACTATAGAAAGAAACTATAGAGAGAGAGAAGAAGAGTATTCTGCTACTTAACTACTTCCTTATTTCAGCTCTTCTTTAAAACGGTAAGGGGTGTTATTCTTTCTTATTCATGAAGAGAACTGTTGTTATTCCGTTTCTTATTATTCTGTTGGAATAACCTGTATACGCGGTCTACCCTATACTTGGTGACATTCTTCTATTATTCTGTTGGAACATCCTGTCTGTGTGTTTTACACCGGACCTGGTTCCGTTTTTTTTATTATTCTGTTGGAACATCCTGTCTGTGTGTTTAACACCGGACCTGGTTCTGTTTTTGTTATTATTCTGTTGGAACATCCTGTCTGTGTGTTTTACACCGGACCTGGTTTCGTCTTGTTATTATTCTGTGGGAACATCCTGTCTGTATGTTTTACACCGGACCTGGTTCCATTATTTATTATTCTGTCGGAATATCCTGTCTGTGCGTTTACGCCGGACCTGGTTCCATTATTTATTATTCTGTCGGAATATCCTGTCTGTGCGTTTACGCCGGACCTGGTTCCATTATTTATTATTCTGTTGGAATAACCTGTTTGTGCGGTCTATCGCATGCCGGGTGATTTCTTTTGTTATTCCATTCTTTATTATACTCAGTTGGTTAAGTTTTGACTTCTATACTCCATGAAATTAGTGGAATATCCTTGATAATTGCGTTTCATCCAGTATCTTTTCATGAAAATATTCTTCTAAGTATTCTTGAATTTTACTCCACAAAGCAGTATCATGTTGACAATTTGGAACTATAAGAATTTGACAAACTCAAAATGAAGAACACAAGAACAAAATTTATGCCTTTTTGAAGCTTAGTTTACTTAATTTCTCCCTTCTAAGATTATTAGACTCCTCTTTGAGCAACATACACTCACTCTCAAATTATCAGTGTTTCAATAGACCAAAACAAAAGCAACGTAACTCTGAGAATTTGACTGCTATTTATAGAAGGAACTTGGACTGGGTATTAATTTAGAATCCATGGTGTTGAAAGAAAAGACAATGGTTTAACAAGAGTGGTTCAACTACCACGTCCCCAGCCATCTCCATAGCCATTGGCTTGGTAATGATCACCTAGCTTAGCCACTGATTATTACGCAAACTAGCTCTATGTTACTGTTCATGTACTATTGTGACACTTAATTTAGGACAAGAGCAAAATCTCAGCAACAAGTTATTTAAAGATTGGTTTGGTTCTTTTAATTCCCAAAATGTAAACTTAATGTACAATTGTTATCATATTATAAAATTAAAGATTAATTATATACTCACATCATATAATCCATGTACATTTTCCATTACCACTAAATACAATTGTGCATTGCTCATTATTTATTACCATAACTGTTATTATTATAATCATAATAACTTAATGAAATCATTATTAATTAACAATTGATCTTATAATATGTCAATAGGGTATACATGAATGTTTACCCACACTTCATGCCATATAAACAATATTATTATGCAACTCACATGAATGCAATAACTCTTACTATATAGTCTATATGTATAATATATAGACATTAATGTGTCACCTTGTACTATATAAAATATATAGTTAAGTACTATATAATAAAAGTTTACTATATTGCATGCTTGCACAAATTAATCAAGTAAATATAATCATATTATATTTATTAATCTCTTACTCATTAATTATTATTTATTCATAATAATCATTAATCAACACATTATCAATTAATTACCCATAATTGCAATTAACCAATATGTTCAAATCCTGCCACTATATTCTAATAAATTGAATATTTAATTATTAACAATTCTATCAATTCTTGGATATTAAAGTCTTAGGATTAGTCCACTAATTTAAATAAATTATTAGTGACTACCTTTAATTATTTCATAAATTCACATAACCACATAAGGTTTAAATAGACTCACAAAACTAACTCATTAAAAATTAAATCACATATTTATTTAATAAGGAGTTTAAAATTCACGGTCATTACATTCCTCCCCCCTTATATAAATTCCGTCCTCGAAATTGTAAAAAATAAGGTTACTCAAATAAAAACGGATAGTTCACTCTCATTTTCTCTTCTAGTTCCCACGTAGCTTCTTCGACTGCGTGATTTCTCCAGAGAATCTTAACGGAATGGATGATTTTATTCCTCAACTTTTGTTCCTTCCTATCTAGTATCTGGACAGGAACTTCCTCGTACGATAAGTCTTTCTCGACTTGGATTGGTTCATAGGAGATAACGTGCTTGTAGTCTGGTTTATACGGCCGCAATACTGACACATGAAGCATGTTTTTAATGTGCTCAACTTCAGGAGGTAACGCTAGCTCGTACGCCACTTCACAGACTCGCCTCAGAATCTCGAACGGTCCTATGAACCTAGGGGTCAACTTGCCCTTATTCCCAAAATGAATCTTCCCTTTCTAGGGAGATACTTTCAGAAATGCATAGCTTCCTAATTCAAAAATTTTCTTCTTGCGATGTAAGTCAACATACTTCTTCTGGCGATCTTAAGCTACTACTAGTCGGGCTTTTATCACCTTGATGATTTCTATCGTTTGTTGTACCAACTCTGGTCCCAACATTCGACGTTCTCCAACTTCGTCCCAGCATAAGGGTGTTCTACATTTCCTCCGATACAGTGCTTCGTACGGTGACATTCCAATACTGGCAGTATAACTATTGTTATACGCGAACTCTACTAATGGAAGGTGATCCTTCTAACTACCCTTGAAGTCCATCACACAAGTTCAGGTCATGTCTTCAAGTGTTTGAATCGTTCTCTCGATTTGCCCATCGGTCTGCGGATGATACGGGGAACTCATTCAAAGTTGTATCCCCATTCTTTCTTGAAGTCTCTTCCAGAAGTTTGACGTGAATCACGGATCTCTATCTGATACAATAGATACCGGCACCCCATGCCTTGAGATAATTTCCTTGACATACAATTTGGCTAACTGGTCCAAACTATACTTGTGAGATCCCAGATTTTATGAATAAATATTTAAATTTCTCGAAATAATTTTTTTATATTATGGTGTGGGACAATTTAATTGGGCATAATTTGTTGTATAAAATTTATAAAAAAAAACGAAAATCTTAGTGGCGATCTATTGTGGAATCACAAATTTTTACAAAAGCTGCAGATTCAGGATATAACCGTAAATATTATATATATATTTTTATCCTAGACTTGATCCTGGAGCTTCAAGGTATCAAGTAATCTAAAGTGAGCCACGTTTTTTTTTATTATATATTTAATCATGTTATGTTCTTTTGCATTCATGTGTCTTGTTTTATAAAATATATTAAAAATCCCACTAGCCACTCCTTTTTCCCTGGGCATGAATCACGAAAAAGTTCAGAAGAATTCATGGATTCATGCAATCAGATGATATATATATGATTCACGTGATTCCACGGCTTGTTTTTCTTAATTATATTATAATTAAAATAAAGTAATTATTTTAATTTTAAAATAAAAGGTTTATTTTAATATTAAGATATAAAGTTTATTTTAATTTTAAAAATTAAATTTCATGCTAACTAATTAGATTTGGAATTAGATTCCATAATAACTAATTGGAGTTGAAATTAGATTCTATGTTTTCTTAAATAAAGGAGTTTATTTAGATATGAAATAAGATTTCATAGTTGTGAGACCCCGAATTTTATAACATAAAATATGTTCAATTTTTCTATTTTGATAATTAGTTAAATTGATAAAAATTTTAAATTAAAGGTGCAATTCATTATAGAATGATTATGGTGTACCTATTAGTAATATTATCATGACTTTATTCCTCATAACATTATTAATGCATGACAACCATATGCTATGATCACAAACAGTTTAATGTAGTGAGGACTACGAGTTAGATATCAATCTATCATATTGAATTCAATAATTCATTATAATATATCACTAATACCAAATAATTATCAGTTGCCATCATGTCATGATAATATACAGTATGTTTTTTTTATTACTATTGATAGACAGTAACTCACCATAATGTGTACGTTCATAGTCAATATAGAATATCATCTTATAATAATGTCATATTATAGGACTATGCATGTTCATTTTTTTTTGTTTATTACTATATAAACTGTACGTACCAGACCAATTGGTATTAATAATGGTCTATTTAATATACTAATTATCAGCAGTTGTATTAGGTTGTTCACTCATATAATAGATTATGTCCCAATGCAGTATATAAATACCATGATAAACTATGAAGTTATTAATATTGGATACATGTAATATTGTGCATCAATAGTGTCGCATAATAACTGGGCGTTTGTATAATAATTATTGTCCTCACTATAATATTCTATTATGCATAGTGTTTTGAATAGTAAAAATTTTTTTATATAAAACAAAATACTTTTATAAGTCATTTGTTTTATTAGGCAATAATTAGAATATATTATATTTTATTTAAAAAGATTTTTCTTTAAATATGGACCGTCAGATTAAAGTAATCAATCTGGACCGTTCATGGATTAGTTACTATGCATTCTATTTTTCTATAAATAGCAGCTCATTCCTTCATTATTTCTTACGAATTCACTGAACTCTAGAGAGAGAAACTATAGAAAGAAACTATAGAGAGAGAGAAGAAGAGTATTCTGCTACTTAACTACTTCCTTATTTCAGCTCTTCTTTAAAACGGTAAGGGGTGTTATTCTTTCTTATTCATGAAGAGAACTGTTGTTATTCCATTTCTTATTATTCTGTTGGAATAACCTGTATACGCGGTCTACCCTATACTTGGTGACATTCTTCTATTATTCTGTTGGAACATCCTGTCTGTGTGTTTTACACCGGACCTGGTTCCGTTTTTTTTATTATTCTGTTGGAACATCCTGTCTGTGTGTTTTACACCGGACCTGGTTTCGTCTTGTTATTATTCTGTGGGAACATCCTGTCTGTATGTTTTACACCGGACCTGGTTCCATTATTTATTATTCTGTCGGAATATCCTGTCTGTGCGTTTACGCCGGACCTGGTTCCATTATTTATTATTCTGTCGGAATATCCTGTCTGTGCGTTTACGCCGGACCTGGTTCCATTATTTATTATTCTGTTGGAATAACCTGTTTGTGCGGTCTATCGCATGCCGGGTGATTTCTTTTGTTATTCCATTCTTTATTATACTCAGTTGGTTAAGTTTTGACTTCTATACTCCATGAAATTAGTGGAATATCCTTGATAATTGCGTTTCATCCAGTATCTTTTCATGAAAATATTCTTCTAAGTATTCTTGAATTTTACTCCACAAAGCAATATCATGTTGACAATTTGGAACTATAAGAATTTGACAAACTCAAAATGAAGAACACAAGAACAAAATTTATGCCTTTTTGAAGCTTAGTTTACTTAATTTCTCCCTTCTAAGATTATTAGACTCCTCTTTGAGCAACATACACTCACTCTCAAATTATCAGTGTTTCAATAGACCAAAACAAAAGCAACGTAACTCTGAGAATTTGACTGCTATTTATAGAAGGAACTTGGACTGGGTATTAATTTAGAATCCATGGTGTTGAAAGAAAAGACAATGGTTTAACAAGAGTGGTTCAACTACCACGTCCCCAGCCATCTCCATAGCCATTGGCTTGGTAATGATCACCTAGCTTAGCCACTGATTATTACGCAAACTAGCTCTATGTTACTGTTCATGTACTATTGTGACACTTAATTTAGGACAAGAGCAAAATCTCAGCAACAAGTTATTTAAAGATTGGTTTGGTTCTTTTAATTCCCAAAATGTAAACTTAATGTACAATTGTTATCATATTATAAAATTAAAGATTAATTATATACTCACATCATATAATCCATGTACATTTTCCATTACCACTAAATACAATTGTGCATTGCTCATTATTTATTACCATAACTGTTATTATTATAATCATAATAACTTAATGAAATCATTATTAATTAACAATTGATCTTATAATATGTCAATAGGGTATACATGAATGTTTACCCACACTTCATGCCATATAAACAATATTATTATGCAACTCACATGAATGCAATAACTCTTACTATATAGTCTATATGTATAATATATAGACATTAATGTGTCACCTTGTACTATATAAAATATATAGTTAACTACTATATAATAAAAGTTTACTATATTGCATGCTTGCACAAATTAATCAAGTAAATATAATCATATTATATTTATTAATCTCTTACTCATTAATTATTATTTATTCATAATAATCATTAATCAACACATTATCAATTAATTACCCATAATTGCAATTAACCAATATGTTCAAATCCTGCCACTATATTCTAATAAATTGAATATTTAATTATTAACAATTCTATCAATTCTTGGATATTAAAGTCTTAGGATTAGTCCACTAATTTAAATAAATTATTAGTGACTACCTTTAATTATTTCATAAATTCACATAACCACATAAGGTTTAAATAGACTCACAAAACTAACTCATTAAAAATTAAATCACATATTTATTTAATAAGGAGTTTAAAATTCACGGTCATTACATTCCTCCCCCCTTATATAAATTCCGTCCTCGAAATTGTAAAAAATAAGGTTACTCAAATAAAAACGGATAGTTCACTCTCATTTTCTCTTCTAGTTCCCACGTAGCTTCTTCGACTGCGTGATTTCTCCAGAGAATCTTAACGGAATGGATGATTTTATTCCTCAACTTTTGTTCCTTCCTATCTAGTATCTGGACAGGAACTTCCTCGTACGATAAGTCTTTCTCGACTTGGATTGGTTCATAGGAGATAACGTGCTTGTAGTCTGGTTTATACGGCCGCAATACTAACACATGAAGCATGTTTTTAATGTGCTCAACTTCAGGAGGTAACGCTAGCTCGTACGCCACTTCACAGACTCGCCTCAGAATCTCGAACGGTCCTATGAACCTAGGGGTCAACTTGCCCTTATTCCCAAAATGAATCTCCCCTTTCTAGGGAGATACTTTCAGAAATGCATAGCTTCCTAATTCAAAAATTTTCTTCTTGCGATGTAAGTCAACATACTTCTTCTGGCGATCTTAAGCTACTACTAGTCGGGCTTTTATCACCTTGATGATTTCTATCGTTTGTTGTACCAACTCTGGTCCCAACATTCGACGTTCTCCAACTTCGTCCCAGCATAAGGGTGTTCTACATTTCCTCCGATACAGTGCTTCGTACGGTGACATTCCAATACTGGCACTATAACTATTGTTATACGCGAACTCTACTAATGGAAGGTGATCCTTCTAACTACCCTTGAAGTCCATCACACAAGTTCAGGTCATGTCTTCAAGTGTTTGAATCGTTCTCTCGATTTGCCCATCGGTCTGCGGATGATACGGGGAACTCATTCAAAGTTGTATCCCCATTCTTTCTTGAAGTCTCTTCCAGAAGTTTGACGTGAATCACGGATCTCTATCTGATACAATAGATACCGGCACCCCATGCCTTGAGATAATTTCCTTGACATACAATTTGGCTAACTGGTCCAAACTATACTTGTGAGATCCCAGATTTTATGAATAAATATTTAAATTTCTCGAAATAATTTTTTTATATTATGGTGTGGGACAATTTAATTGGGTATAATTTGTTGTATAAAATTTATAAAAAAAAAAACGAAAATCTTAGTGGCGATCTATTGTGGAATCACAAATTTTTACAAAAGCTGCAGATTCAGGATATAACCGTAAATATTATATATATATTTTTATCCTAGACTTGATCCTGGAGCTTCAAGGTATCAAGTAATCTAAAGTGAGCCACGTTTTTTTTTATTATATATTTAATCATGTTATGTTCTTTTGCATTCATGTGTCTTGTTTTATAAAATATATTAAAAATCCCACTAGCCACTCCTTTTTCCCTGGGCATGAATCACGAAAAAGTTCAGAAGAATTCATGGATTCATGCAATCAGATGATATATATATGATTCACGTGATTCCACGACTTGTTTTTCTTAATTATATTATAATTAAAATAAAGTAATTATTTTAATCTTAAAATAAAAGGTTTATTTTAATATTAAGATATAAAGTTTAGTTTAATTTTAAAAATTAAATTTCATGCTAACTAATTAGATTTGGAATTAGATTCCATGATAACTAATTGGAGTTGAAATTAGATTCTATGTTTCCTTAAATAAAGGAGTTTATTTAGATATGAAATAAGATTTCATAGTTGTGAGACCCCGAATTTTATAACATAAAATACGTTCAATTTTTCTATTTTGATAATTAGTTAAATTGATAAAAATTTTAAAATTAAAGGTGCAATTCATTATAGAATGATTATGGTGTACCTATTAGTAATATTATCATGACTTTATTCCTCATAGCATTATTAATGCATGACAACCATATGCTATGATCACAAACAGTTTAATGTAGTGAGGACTACGAGTTGGATATCAATCTATCATATTGAATTCAATAATTCATTATAATATATCACTAATACCAAATAATTATCAGTTGCCATCATGTCATGATAATATACAGTATGTTTTTTTTATTACTATTGATAGACAGTAACTCACCATAATGTGTACGTTCATAGTCAATATAGAATATCATCTTATAATAATGTCATATTATAGGACTATGCATGTTCATTTTTTTTTGTTTATTACTATATAAACTGTACGTACCAGACCAATTGGTATTAATAATTGCATTAATAATGGTCTATTTAATATACTAATTATCAGCAGTTGTATTAGGTTGTTCACTCATATAATAGATTATGTCCCAATGCAGTATATAAATACCATGATAAACTATGAAGTTATTAATATTGGATACATGTAATATTGTGCATCAATAGTGTCGCATAATAACTGGGCGTTTGTATAATAATTATTGTCCTCACTATAATATTCTATTATGCATAGTGTTTTAAATAGTAAAAATCTTTTTATATAAAACAAATACTTTTATAAGTCATTTGTTTTATTAGGCAATAATTAGAATATATTATATTTTATTTAAAAAGATTTTTCTTTAAATATGGACCGTCAGATTAAAGTAATCAATCTGGACCGTTCATGGATTAGTTACTATGCATTCTATTTTTCTATAAATAGCAGCTCATTCCTTCATTATTTCTTACGAATTCACTGAACTCTAGAGAGAGAAACTATAGAAAGAAACTATAGAGAGAGAGAGAAGAAGAGTATTCTGCTACTTAACTACTTCCTTATTTCAACTCTTCTTTAAAACGGTAAGGGGTGTTATTCTTTCTTATTCATGAAGAGAACTGTTGTTATTCCATTTCTTATTATTCTGTTGGAATAACCTGTATACGCGGTCTACCCTATACTTGGTGACATTTTTCTATTATTCTGTTGGAACATCCTGTCTGTGTGTTTTACACCGGACCTGATTTCGTCTTGTTATTATTCTGTGGGAACATCCTGTCTGTATGTTTTACACCGGACCTGGTTCCATTATTTATTATTCTGTCGGAATATCCTGTCTGTGCGTTTACGCCGGACCTGGTTCCATTATTTATTATTCTGTCGGAATATCCTGTCTGTGCGTTTACGCCGGACCTGGTTCCATTATTTATTATTCTGTTGGAATAACCTGTTTGTGCGGTCTATCGCATGCCGGGTGATTTCTTTTGTTATTCCATTCTTTATTATACTCAGTTGGTTAAGTTTTGACTTCTATACTCCATGAAATTAGTGGAATATCCTTGATAATTGCGTTTCATCCAGTATCTTTTCATGAAAATATTCTTCTAAGTATTCTTGAATTTTACTCCACAAAGCAGTATCATGTTGACAATTTGGACGTTATTAATTCTTGGATAAATTAATTCTTGAACTTGTTTTATTGAATTCTTATATCATTGTCATCATCCTCATGTTTATAAAATGTTGAAAGTCATCTGTGGCATGTAGTGCATAGATGGACTTGGTATGATTATGACCAGGGATTATTCGGTATAATCATGACCGTAATGTTACAAATGATGTGGTAAAAGTCATCATTGGCCCGTAGTGCATTGATGGACAGTTGTTGGCATGATCATGACCATTAGTGAATACACGAATATCCTTGGCCGTAGTGTAGGGGTGATTCGATGATGTGGATTATTTTATTAAGCTGAGTCCCAGCGATAACAGTGTTGAAAAATCTTTTAAATCATAAAAGATAGTATAGTTTATTTTCTACTTAACTCTTTTAATGGATTGCTTGTTCCGCTGCAGTTAAACTTGATGTCTATTATATTTTATCAGTTTAACATTGTTGAAGGCTAATGATAATTTATTCTGCATTATCTTAATCATAATATTTCTTACTGGACTAGTTGAGCTCACCCTTTCTTTCACTGTTCTCTTCAGGAAATGAGAACGTAGCTGGGGCAAGTCGGGGAACGGAGTGATGGTTCGAATGATAGTATTAGTTAGTAGTCCTCACTATTCTATGTAATAGCGTGTTAATAAATGTAATGAGGACTCCTTTTGAGTATGAATACTCTCTAGAAGATAATATTTGTATTCAAACTCACAGTTTATGTTTTGTCGTATTGTACACGACAGTTGTATTAGTAAGTTGTATTTGGATTTATGTACCATGTAAGTGGCGACCCAAGATGGGTGACATATACATAATTTTGGGGGCGTCACAATACTTAATCTTAATCGACAAAAAGTGAGCTGACTTAGTAAGACGATCTACAATCACCCATATGGCGTCGTGCCCTTTTTGCGTTGTCGGAAGACCCACCACAAAGTCCATTGTGATGTGCTCCCATTTTCATTTTGAAATTTCTAATGGTTGTAATAACCCGCTTGGTCGTTGGTGCTCTGCTTTGACTCTCTAGCAAGTTAGACATCTACTTACGCATTCCAAAACCTCTCTCTTCATGTTTGGCCACCAGAAGTGGTGACACAAATCTTTGTACATCTTCGTGCTTCCTGGGCGTATCGAGTATCTCGTACTGTGCACTTCTCGCAAAATCTCTTTTCTTAGTTCTGGTACTAACGGTACCCAAATTCATCCTTCAAATCTTAGCAGTCCAGTGCTATCAATCGTAAATTTCAATTCATCACCTTCAGTCAATCGCTTCTTGATGTTATTGCAATCTTCGTCCTTCTTTTATGTCTCTTTAATCTTATCCAATAAAGTCGGGCTTGCTGTTACTGTAAATAATTGTTCTTTGGTCTCCATCGAATACTTAATCTCCAAGTCTAGTCGTTCGAAATCTTTCAACAATTCTTCTTGAATGGTCAACTTCAACAACTTCTCTCTACCTTTTATGCTCAAGGCATCTGCAACTACATTTGCTTTGCCTGGATGGTTGTAATAACTAAGAATTTCTGTGGTACATTGTAAATAAATATATTAAATAATCTATAATATATTATGGATGATTAAGTGATTATGTGAATAATATGCTGTAATATTTAAAGGAAGTCTCACTAATAAGTTAAATAAGTTAGTGAACTAACCGAAGTATTTTAATAATCTAGAAAATAGATTTAAGGTGTTAAACTCTAATTAAATACTCAATAAACTTGAATAAGACACGTCTAATTGGGTTATGTGAGTGAATTAATATTATTAATAAATAATAATATGAGAATATTAATAATAATGAGCATAAGCTCAAGAGATAATAATGAAAGAAAAATAAGTAATTAAACAAGCCCAATTATATTTTTAGTGTGGAACTTGTA
Organism: Panax notoginseng; assembly: GCA_016801055.1. NCBI lineage: Eukaryota > Viridiplantae > Streptophyta > Magnoliopsida > Apiales > Araliaceae > Panax > Panax notoginseng. Next base: position 120,816,799 of record CM029018.1, read on the forward strand.
GATAAAATTAATTCATGGGCAATTAGTTTATTAAATTAGCCCAAGAGGTCATGTATAAGATAAATATAATAATGGCCCAATTGAATTAATGGGAAAGCCCAAGTTCAATTTTGTAAGTAAGCATGATAATAAAAGTGCAAGCCCTTTAAACATTTAATTGCAAGCCCAATTGTTAAGCCCACTTAGAGAAGTTATTATAGTCATTAATTAAGCTAGCTAATAAAAACAAAATTGGTGAATGAAGAGGCCCATGTGGCCTGATGAGATGAGTGGGAAAGGGAGTGGAATGTAATGATAATGTAACTTTAGTAGGTAACTCACTTCATTAGTTGTCAAATTTTTATTTGGACAACACACTAAGTGTTTCTTTCAAGTTATCTTTTGTATGATGAAAAAGTAAGCAAGATATGGATATGATATGCAATCTAATCATTTGTATTATGTTAGCAAATTTAATACATCCATTTTACTCTCATTTTATTTGCTAAAGAAAAAAAATAGAGAGAGAGAGACATAAGAAAATAGAGAGAGAAAAGGAAGTACTAGAAAAAGAGAGGGTGGAACTCGTGGGAAGAAGAAGAAGAAAGGAAGAGGGCTTAAGCTCATGCACCCAAGATTTATAACCTACTACGGGTATAGAAGGAAGGAGGCTAAGAAGTCAAGGTATAAAATTAATTTCTAGAATTTATTTTCTTTTCTTTTTATGGATTTGATGGAGAAAAGGGTTTTGTGATTTGGAAGTTAGGACCCTTTTATTTATGTATTTTATGTAAATTCATGTATGAATCTAACTTGTTCAAGTATTTAAAAGTGGATCAAAAGGAGAGAAATGAAACTAGGTTTCTAGAAATCTAGAAAACCCTAGCTTTCGCTCCCTTTGAACAAATGGTATGTTAAATCTAGACGTTCTTTTCATGATCCGTTGAAGAGTGGTGCTAGATATATGTGTTAACTAGTTAACTCAAGTGGTAGAACATGAAAATCACGTGTTTAGCAGTCATGGTATGAGTTTTGATCAAAACAGTCCACGTAGTGGACAAAAAGCTTTAAAAAGCTCTCTGGCCAGTCTGCCACGAGGGAAGTTTCGTCCCCTTAATTTGATATAAAAATTCATGGAAAATTTGGGGAGGTAATATCAGAGGTTAGGTAGCTACTGTAAAAATTTGAGAATTTTTGGCCATACGGTTTGAGAGTTATGCATTTTACGGTTGAGGACTACTTTTAAAACTCTAACCGAATAACTCTCTGTGTATTGATCCAAAAATTATGAAATTTTTACTGAAAGTACATGTATATAATAGGAGCCTACCCTGAAAATTTTATAATTTTTGGAGTTAATTTCTATTTATGAAAAATCTGGCAATTTTTGGCCATTATGGACTATTTAAATATAGTAAATGAATTTTAAAAATTTCCAAAAAAATTTATTTTCATGAGGGGATTATATGTAGCTACTATCCAGAAAAGAAATGGTTTTTGAGTTGTTTTGATAATTTTCATATAAATGATGTTATATGGTTAAATAAATTTAATTAAATATATGATGTCAAAAATGTGAAAAATATGATTTCTTGACTTGAGGTCCTTAAGTATGGTTGATGCAGATTTGTGGTGAGGATTTCGATCAGTGGTAAAGAGTGACTTTGTGTATGGTGTTTTAAAAAGGTTTAAATGAATTAATTAGTGAAAGAAAAAGTAATTATATAAATTGTTTATTAATTCAATAAATGATTTAAAATATCTTTATATGACTAATGATATTAGATTAAAATATTATTGGTAATATTAGACTTAAATGTTATTAAAAGTTAATAACATTAGTTTGAAATATTATTAGATAATTAATAATATTAAACGGGAGATTAAAATAAGAGAAATTACTTTATTTTAATCGTAGTCGTTGAATTTGGTAGGGAATGAACTATATTATGTTTGTAGTAGATTGAAATGAGAAGTAAGGGTACTGAAATGGATTCAGGGTTACTGAAATGATTTCAGTTTACTGTAGCTGATTTTGGTCTGCTGAAATCATGATTTCAGGATACTGAAATATATTTTGGTTTACTGAAATGATATTTTAGTTTACTGACATGTTATCTAGCTTATTAAGATGACATATAAAAGGGATAACTTATAAGTCCAAGTTATGATATGATTAAAATACTATCAAAGTATAACAATAACATTAAGACTTAAACGTAATGTCTAATACTTAACTATATGTTTAAATTTTAGGCACTGTAATATAAGATGATAAGATTATAAGTGAGTTATGTTATGACTAATCGAAAAATCAATTATAGGTCTTTTCTCTAAAGAAGTTAAAGTAAATTGCTTAGCAGTAGACTGCGATTGAGGCAAGTTCTCTAACTCAAACTTGAGTTACATTCCAAAGCATGTTAGTGAATAGTTATTGATGATTATTCACATCCTTAATGATTATTGTTAAATCGCACTTTGTGCAATTGAGTTCCTGTTCTATTATTATTAAACTGTGAATTAGTTAAAGTTCTTTCATTCATGAACTATTTATGATATGGATCTATGCTAATTGTATCAACTAGATCAAGCATGTTTAAATTTGTTAAATCAAATATGTTTTTAAAGTGGTGCCTAACCAATTGAAATGGTAAGGACTCTTAAGTGAGAAAAAGAACAGTTTTACTAAAGCATTATTGGAAAACAATTGTTGCTAGTATATTGAGTGATTATGCATATTTCACAGGGTATGAAAGGTTGATCTCCTTGATTGCCAAACTTTATTAAAAGGACCAGTTTAAATACTGACAACCTTAATATATGTTCATGCTTGCTAAGCAAATTAGTTGCTTACTCTTGCTGTATCATGACAATTATTTCAGCTAAGGCAGAGAGTTCAAGTACGAAGGAAAAGGGCAAGGGAAAGGTCCAAGAATAGTTAATATAAATGTTTAAGTATCATGAGATACTATATTTGATGTTTATGTAAACCTTTTGTGTTACTTTATGTAACATAAGTAAGGTATGTTTATGTTAAGGTAATAGACCTTGGGATATTGTATAAGACTTTATTATAATGAATAATGTATGTTTACTATTCTGCAATAGTATATAGAATGCTTATGAAGATGATGTACCGTGATTACTGAATCTGAGGTTAGAGAACCCAGATTTGGGGGCGTCACAATGGTACAGAATCTCACAATCATAATCTTTGATCAATTCTAGCCATCGGCGCTGCCTCGTGTTTAACTCTTTCTGCGTGAAGATTTACTTCAGATTCTTGTGATCTGTATATATCTCACACTTCTCACCATACAAATAATGCCTCCAAATCTTCAAGGTAAAAACTACCGCTGCTAACTCCAAGTCATGAGTCAGATATCCCTTCTCATAATCTTTCAGCTGACAAGAAGCGTACGCAATGACCCTGCCGTGTTGCATCAGTACACAACCAAGTCCCTTGTGTGACGCATCACTATACACTATAAATTCTCCTGTGTTGTCCGGTAAGGCCAACACAGGTGCTTGACTAAGCCTCTTCTTTAATTCTAGGAAACTTTCTTCATACTTCTCCGTCCAAATGAACTTAATTATCTTTCTGGTAAGATTGGTCAACGACGATGCTAATTTCAAAAAATCTTGAATAAATATTAGATAGTATCCCGCCAATCCTAAGAAACTCTGGATTTCTGTCGGTGTCTTCGGCTGCTCCCAGTTGATAACCGCTTCTACCTTCGCTGGATCCACCGAAACACCATCCTTGTCGATAACGTGTCCCAAAAACTGCACTCTCACCAACCAAAACTCACACTAGAATGTCATCGATGAATACAACAACAAACTTATCCAAATACTGTTTGAACACTCTGTTCATCAAATCTATAAATGCTGCTGGCGCGTTCGTCAATTCAAATGGCATTACCAAAAACTCAAAGTGTCCATACCAAGTTCTGAATGCCATCTTTAGAATGTCCTCCGGCCTCACCTTCAGTTGGTGATAACCGGTCCTCAAGTCAATCTTTGAAAAGTACTTTGTCCCCTTCAACTGATCAAACAAATCGTCTATCCTGGGCAACAGGTACTTGTTCTTAATGGTGACCTTGTTCAACTCTCGGTAGTCGATATAAAGTCTTAGCGACCCATATTTCTTCTTCACGAATAAGATTGGTGCTCCCTACGGTGATATGCTCGGTCGAATGTATCCCTTATCTAACAACTCTTGTAATTGAGCCATCGGTTCTTTCATCTCTACCGGTGCCATATGATACGACACTTTGTATACCGGTAATGTCCCTGGTGCCAAATCAATAACAAACTCAATCTCTCTATTTGGTGGTAATCCCAGAATCTCATCTGGGAAGACATCAACGAAATCCCTTACAATAGGTATCTGACTCAGTTCACCCTCGATTCATCGAGTATCAACTACGTGAGCCAAATAACCTATACAACCCTTCCTAAGCAATCTCTGCGCTTGCACCATCGTCAGACAATGAGATTATCTCGGCGATTTACTACCATAAAATACCACCTTCGACTTATTCAGAGTTTTAAGGTATATACACTTCTTCTTACAGTTTACAACTGCTCCGTGAACCGATAACCAATCCATTCCAAGGATTACATTAAACTCCCCCAAACGAATCGGTATCAAATCCACTTTGAGCTTAAATCCTCGTAATTCAGTATAACAATTCCTATGAATGTATTCTACGGGAATAATTTCCTTGTTTGCTACTTTTACGTTCATAGGGTGTTCTAATCTCTCACGGGGTAAGTCTAACTATTTAGCAAATTCTTCGAAAATAAAAGAGCAGGTAGCACCCGAATCAAATAACACGTATGCATCTATATCATTGATCGAAATGATACCTGACACCACGTCCTTAGACTCCACCGCATCATGTACGGTCATGTTGAACGTTCGTTCAGTTGGTCTATTGGCTTGAATGGTTGGCCCTCCAATATTCAGCCCATTATTGTTGTTGTTGTTGCGGTTGTCGCTAGCTGCATCGCCCTTTCTCTTCGGGAAGTCCTTGATTTGATGGTCTTTGGCTCCACACGAGAAACATCCTCCTTTCTGCTTATTCAGACACTGAGGAGCCATGTGCCCCGGTTGTCCGCAACAATAACAAATACTCTTTCCCTTCATGCACTACCCCGAGTGATTCCTCCCACAGTTGTTACACTTCATACTTTTCTTGGCCTCCCCCCCAGACTTATTACCTCCAGAGGATTGGCTCTCCGTCCATTTACGCTTGTTGGGGTTGCTGCCTCCGCTGCTTTCCCCTTTCTGTCCTTCCTGACCGGTCTTCTTTTCTTGTTTGAATCGAGCGATGGTCTCATTGCCTCATTCGGCAATGATAGCCCTTTCCATTAGATCAGAGTAAGTCTTAATCTTTAATACAGCCACTGCTTTCTACACCCATGGTTTCAGTCCTAATTCAAACTTCCTTGCCTTCCTGGCCTCCGTGTCAACTTGATGTGATGCGAATCGGACCAACTCATTTAATTTTATCGCGTACTCTACGACAGATACACTACCTTGCTTCAGTTCCAGAAACTTAACTTCCATATCCTGTTGCGTATTCTCTAAGAAATAATTCTCAAGGAATAGCTCCTTAAATCTATCTCAAGGAATAACTCCTTCATCAGTTCGGCCCTTATTAGCTTTCCACCAATAGTTAGCTTCGCCCTTCACCATGAAAGTGGCAAAATTCGTCTTCTGTGCTTCGGTCACTTGTGCGACCACAAACACCTTCTCCATTTCTTCTATCCATGTCTGGGCTTCAATTGGGTCCAAGGTTCCCCGAAACTCCAGTGGTCCTACCAATTTAAAGTCCTTAAAGCTAGCCATGTGATGTCTTGGTTGCCCTGCTGCTGGCGGGGTCTGTTTTGTATTGCTTCAGTTAACAGGTTAACGAAGTTCTGCATTGGATCAAAATTTCCCCCTCAACCATTGTTAACGGATCCTTCCTCCCTCTAGTTTCGCGGTAGTCTCCTAGGTGGCATGATCTGAGGAAAAGAAGAAAATTATTAGGCTTTTTGTGATATGTTATCCATGTTAGCATTAAGAAGTTTAAGACGTCTATCAATCATTTTTGATTTAAATAAACAACTTCAGTATCACAAAAAAAAAACTCGATGGATTTCCTCAGCTAATCACTTACATACTCTACTTGAGTTTTCTACTAAGGTTATAACCTAGGTTTCGCATTCCTAACGTTTATAATCTAGGCTCTGATACCAACTTGTGACACCCCCAAATCCGGGTCCTCTGACCACGGTCCGGTCGTCATAATAACATATAAACATCCACCTCTAAACAACATACGATAACTGTAAGACCCCAAATTATTAATAAATGAAATTTAAATTCCCTCTATTTATTATTTTGAAATAGTAAGTGTTAAATTGATTAATGAGGTTAGTTATGGGTAAAATGCGCAAATATTTTAACTAAGCAGGTGGTTATAAAATATTCATTGTTGTCGGGGAATATTCGTTTGGTCGTGGAATATTCTTCCTGTCGGGGAATATTCGTACGACGGCGCAGTCTTTTGTGGGCCCCATAACAGAAAGCGATTGGATGAAGAAAACGACAAGTATATGTTGTTTATTAATAACGGCGTAGTTGTTACCGTTAATACTGTTAGAATACCCGGTGGTTAAAACACAGTAATACGCGTTGTTACACAGTAGCACACGGTATTGCACCAATTATTGATTCTTACGTAAGAAGGCACTACTCAATAATGGTTACAATAATTACTGTTCAGTATTTTATTTTATTGATTCAATAATTGCTGCGTTGATATTTTATATTACTGTTGTTTCAATAATTGTCACTACACAGTATTTCCCATTATCAGATCAATAATTCATATTATTTGAATAATATTATTAGATAACATTATTGACAATGTCTAGAAAGTTCTGTCTAAGGAGAGGGTTGGTCATCTAATTGCGCGCCAGTAACGAGAAATCCTTATTGGAAAGCCCCCTCTTTCTTGGGAACGGTCTGGTTGTCATAAATGTGGTTCTGTAATATTATTTGTGAATAATTAATTATTGATTCATATGATAAGGAAATATTTATTTTTGTGGATATAAATGAGGGATATATTTTTGTGGTTAAAAATGAAGGAGTTAATGTTGAGGTTTTTATCAGTATTTTTGTCAGAATGGAGGTATTAAAAATCAGGGTTTTTGAGATATTTTGCGAGGGTTATAATTTTTAATCCGACCGTTGGATTGTGGTAATTTTTGGATATGTTATACATATATAAGTTGAGTATATGTCCACAAATTTTGAACCGTTAAAAATGAACGTATGATTTATTATGAATTTTACGAGATGACTGGTTCAGAAATTGTTGAATTTTCGGAGTTAATCATTTTGGTAGAAAATTCTAGAATTGGTGGGCCCCACTCTTGGTTGGTGAAGAAATGTGCTGAGATTTTTATTCAAATGTGGTGGGTGGGAATAGTAGCAGGTAAAGCCATCAGGTTGCAGGTTAAGTCTGCTTCGACGTGTTAGCATTTTCCTATAAATAGAGGGCTAAGTTAGAATTGAAAATCACACCAGAAACAAGTTTTCTCTCTTTCTCTCTCTAGATTATTGAGTGTATTTTGTGAGTATTTAGATACTTTGAGAGTTTCTATTCATCAGAGCAAGTGTCTTTCAGCCTTATACCGGTATTCTGACCAGAAGTACTGTCTTTACGAGGTAAGGGATGTTATTTTATTCAAAAATGATATTATTTCTTCAATATCATTATGCCGAAATATTGGTTGGAAATTTTTATCAAATTTAGAACTTTTCACGTCGGGGTTACTATTCATGAGTTACTATTCACGAGTTACTATTCACCGAAAAATAAAATTTTTTTCTTTTCGTCCAAAATATCTATTCTGGGTACTAGCTTTGATTGTATCCATGTTTTGATCATTCTTGAATTCTTCTTCACTATGAATAATTATAAGGTATTTTTAGACATGGATAAATCGAAATACGAATCCTTAATATTTGTTATTTTGTTTTACTGGATTCGTTTTCTTTAAGATATTTTTCATCATCCTCATTCCTAAATGATGATATTACTGAATATCTTTGGCCCGTAGTGCAAAGATGAATGATTAACTGATGAATATCTTTGGCCCGTAGTGCAAAGATGAATAGGTGTTGAGATGAACATGACCAACTGGTGATATAAATGAATATCTTTGGCCTGTAGTGCAAAGATGAATATTTGATTAAAGGTGGTTATTGATTATTGTTACAGGGATAAAATATTGATGATAGACTTTTAAATCTTAGAAGATAGTAGAACTCATTCTCTACTTGACTCTTCTAATGGTTTGTTGTTTCCGCTGCAGTTATTGATTTAAAACTTGTTGTCTATTGTATTCTATTAGATTTTTCCCTGTTGAAGACTAACGATAATTTGTTCTGTATTATCTTAGTCATAATATTCTTTACTGGGCTAGTTGAGCTCACCCTTTTCCTTTTTGTTCCATTTTTCTCAGGAGGCGAGAATGTAGCGAGTACTAGTCGGGGTATGGAATGATGGTTCTAGAAGTTACTTTAGTAGTCCTCACCATTTTTGTGAAATAATGTATCAATAATTGTAATGAGGACTTATTTGAGTGTGGATATTGTCTAAATGACAATATTTGTATTTAAACTCACAGTTCTTGTGTTGTAATAATAAAGATGTAGTTATTTCTGTACCATGTATTTTGGCGACTCAGAATGGGTGTTGTATACCTATTTTGGGGGCGTCACAGTTGGTATCAGAGCTTAGGGATATGATCTCTGGCGGAGATCAGAGAATAGAACTAGGAGGGGAGAGATGAATAAATCCTTCACTAGTGTGTCCTACCTAAGCTTATTTATTGGTCAGTCATAATATAGGGGTATTATGTGATTTGTTAATTTATTTAATTAACCCTTGTTTTATGGCAGTATTTGAGAATGTCGACTGAGAATGTTAACAGTGGAGTAAATGAGACCGTGGAGACACCGGTGCTTACCAACGAGGAGAACGTGCAACAGGCTGGCAATGTTCCTCCTGTGAACAACACCAATGAGCAGATGATGAATGATGAAATGTTTAGAAGTTTTTTGCAATTCATGCAAAACCAGACGAGGGAGACTCGTGTTCAAAATACAGGAGGAAATGATAGCAATTCACGGTTTGTCACAGCCAAACAGTTCAAAGAATTGGGACCACCAGAATTTAAGGGAAAGCCGGATCCGATCATGGCGGAAACGTGGGTCAAGCAAATTACCAAGATATTCGATGTCTTGGGATGCACGGAGGAATAGAAGGTTCCATTCGCCACCTTTATGTTCCGTGGCGAGGTAGATTACTGGTGGGAGTCTGTGAAGCGTACCCATCCAATCGCACTCAGCATGTCTTGGGAGACATTTCAGAAACTGTTCAATGACAAGTACTTTCCTGAAAGTATTCGTCATATGAAGGAGGTAGAGTTTATTAGACTGGAGCAGAATAACATGACGGTGTCTCAGTACGAGGCGAGGTTTGCAGAGTTGTCCAGGTTTGCACCTCATTCATGATATAGCAAGAATGAGCAACAAGTTTACTCAGCAAGTTTAAATACAACAATAAGGATATTTTATGATGAATAGAAAATATCTGACAATGAATTCAACAATATGAATACTTGAAGGATTCAACAATATGAATATTAGAAGCAAAGATAATGATTTCTTTTAGAATAACTGATAGTCAAATAGACATTGAACTATAAAACTCCAATGGAATTAATAGCTGATTGACCCTTTGGTTTCTGACTACAGAATAAGTACTTGAGGGGATCAGCCTTGCGTACACCATGTATATGCATAACATTTAAATCTGCTCTTTGTATCTTATATTAGATACCTGGGGTACTCCCCTATTATAAAAGTGGCGTTCTTTCAGTCTAAGAATCCTTACCATCAATTGGTTTGGATTTCTTTTATAAAACTTCATACAATTGTCTGACCGAACAAAGGTTCAGACTCTATCTGACACAGTTCAAGAATTATAGAACTTTAAATGATGTACAATTCCAAGACTGTACGAACTCAAGTGCACTAAGTGCAAATATCAATAATATCGACGTGGAATAATTGTAAAGTAATTAAACCACTTAATAACATGCTTGGAAATAAAGTTCAAACTTAAATGAATAACTTTCAATTCAATAATAGCATGCTCAATACAATATGAGAAGGATACGAAACTTCCATAAAAATAAGTGAAGTTTAGCAACTTGCACAATATTCAAAGTTGTGTAAGGTAGAGAACTTGCACAATCAAAGAGTAAGATTCGGAGTATTGCTCAATATAAAAACGAGTTTCGGATACTTGTATTCAACATACGAATCACATGAAATTCAAGAACTTGCATAAAATCCAAAGTTGTGTAAGTTAGAAAACTTACCTGTTTGTTTAGTTACAAACTTAATTCTAGCTTTAATTAACTTGCGTTGAAATGACCTAACATTAACAAGTCGGTCTTTCCAATTAGTATGTGTAAACTAATATGAGTTTACACTTACAAGAATCAAATCATCACATAGCATGCTTCTACACATGTGACATTACATTACTTGATTAATTTTTAACACACTATGCCATAGTTGAAATCACCATTGACTTTAAAGTTGTAAACACTAACTCATCATAGGTACCTTTCTATATCATGCTTATTATCACATGAATACTATACTGGACAAGTATTACAGATTAAAGTAACCATATATGCATGCATCAGTCCTCAATTTATTAACAAACTCAGACCTCACTGCAGGACGGCGCAACCGCGCTTGGTTTGTACTGAGGAGTGGCACTGCCGCGCTGCTCCTGGTGCAAACCAAGACATGGCTGCTATTACAGAAAACAAGTGTACACATGTCTTGCACATATACGAATAATCATGCAAAACACATATGCCAATGTGTGGATAACTAAGTTTGACCCTACATTCTAACTTTAACATAGGTCATTATCCATCCTCATTAAATCGATACTTTAAAGTGTTCTACTCACAATTTTCTTACGTTTGATCGTTAAACACATACTATATAATCCAAAGGTTTTAACAACACATGCATGTATGTAGTTCATGTACACATAGCTAATATAGTCTCTTACTTGTATTTTCCTTTTTAATTCATGCTTGACTATACCCTACCCCCTCTAACAATGTAAACTAACATATTGGTCACATTTTAATGTATATCAGAACTTGATACATTGGCACATAAAGTCAGAACATTTATTACGCGATGTTTATCAAAATTTAGTTTCCAAATCCTTATACTTCTTTGAACGTTTATACTTAAATCAACTAACATGGCTTACTATATACGTAGCAAATCTCAGTCCAAAGGGTAAGGTTGTTTATAAGCATATAATAACCAAAATAGCATGCTCAGAATGGAACATGATCACAAAATTACTACACATGACTTGCAGCCGGCGCGGTCGCGCCACTTCCAGCAGAACAAAGAAATGAAGGCTCTGCTTCTGTAGAGCTTCATCACAACCTATGTCAAAACTGCATCCAGACAACTACAAAGCTCCTAGACTTGCAGACAAACTCATACAACACAATGACATGCTATTCTATATCAATTAACAGAGAATTCTTGAAACTATAAGAATTTGACAAACTCAAAATGAAGAACACAAGAACAAAATTTATACCCTTTTGAAGCTTAGTTTGCTTAATTTCTCCCTTCTGAGATTATTAGACTCCTATTTGAGCAACATACACTCACTCTCAAATTATCAGTGTTTCAATAGAGCAAAACAAAAGTAACGTAACTCTGAGAATTGGACTGCTATTTATAGAAGGAATTTGGAATATGCATTAATTTAGAATCCATGGTGTTGAAGGAAAACACAATGGTTGAACAAGAGTGGTTCAACTACCATATCCCCAGCCATCTCCTTAGCCACTGATTATTACGTAAACTAGCTCTATGTTACTGTTCATGTACTATTGTGACACTTAATTTGGGACAAGAGCAAAATCTCAGCAACAAGTTATTTAAAGCTTGGTTTGGTTCTTTTAATTCCCAAAATGTAAACTTAATGTACAATTGTTATCATATTAGGAAATTAAGAATTAATTATATACTCATATCATATAATCTATGTACATTTTTCATTACCACTAAATACAATTGTGCATTGCTCATTATTTATTACCATAACTGTTATTATTATAATCATAATAATTTTATGAAATCATTATTAATTAACAATTGATCTTATAATATGTCAATAGGGTATACATGAATGTTTACCCACACTTCATGTCATATAAACAATTTATTATACAACTCACATGAATGCAACTCTTACTACATAGTCTATATATATAATATATAGACATATTAATGTGTCACCTTGTACTATATAAAATATATTGTTATCTACCATATAATAAAGGTTTACTATATTGCATGCTTGCACAAATTAATCAAGTAAATATAATCATATTATATTTATTAATCTCTTACTCATTAATTATTATTTATTCATAATAATCATTAATCAACACATTATCAATTAATTATCCATAATTGTAATTAACCAATATGTTCAAATCATGCCACTATATTCAAATAAATTGAATATTTAATTATTAATAATTCTATCAATTCTTGGATATTACAGTCTTAGGGTTAGTCCACTAGTTTAAATAAACTATTAGTGACTCCCTTTAATCATTTCATAAATTCACATAATCACATAAGGTTTAAATAGACTCACAAAACTAACTCATTAAAAATTAAATCACATATTTATTTAATAAGGAGTTTAAAATTCACGGTCATTACATAAAGTATATCAATGATACACTCTCATGGTCCAAAACATTAACCAAAGCAAGATCTAAGGCCTGCAAAAGCTTGTCAGACAGACCTGGGTTTTCTGGGTTGCCCAGATTTCTAGATTCTGTGCTTGGTCAACCATGTTTGACCATTAATAACTTGAGATCTAGACATGGTATGGACTTGATTCCACTTCCAGTCTACTTTCCTCATGGCATAGAATATAAAGAATATACTAATCCAACCTAACATCTAACATGCTAAGATCTTGAGGCCCTGACATTAGGCTGTCAGACCTCAAAATTAGGGTTCATAGTCAGTTGCTAAAATTCCATTTTCATGCACTTAGATGTTATGGATCTATGATATAACATCCTAGATCACTAAATAACATCTTATAACACTACTCTAAACAACAAATCACATAGATTACATAAATTATAAGGATCTAGCAAGGCTTTAGGGTTTATACCTTTTATGCTTCAATTCTTGATTCTGCCCTTTGAATCTGATATTGGATTGTGTATGGAATAATATGGGCTTAACTTATCACATATTTCCTCTCAAATTTTCGAGAGTTAAGAGAGAGAGAGAAGGGTCTTGGCTTGTGAAAAGTAAAGTAAAGATATTTCTTTACTTTAATCTTATATTTCTTTGATTGTCCTTTTAGAGCAAATGGCAATCTCAATTTGATGACTCACCAAGATTTGGTAATATCTTTTACATAAAGATTAAGTAAAAGGGCATTTTAGTTATTTTGCACCTACTAAGGGTATTTTGGTCATTTTTGTAAGAACCCGAATTTTCAAAAATTATTAAAATAAGAATTTAATAAATGAAATACTTAACGCATGAGATGGGTTAGAATAAGAATATATAATTATGTTACGAGGTATGTAGTATTGTGTTACATAGGGTAATATGAGCTATGTAATAAGTGATGTTGTGTTTAATAAATATATATCATTATTATAAATTTGTTATACATTGTAGAGATGGATTAGTAAGAAGATGGATAAGATTTATCTATCGACATTAAATATCTTTGATAATCACCAATTTCTTGAGTATATGTACGAGTAAGTATCAAGTCTAAGGCAGTGCAACCATAACCTTTAATGGTGGAGGTATAAGAGCTGGGCTAAACAATTCATTCAGAGAGCGGAGGTATATACAAATTAGTAACCGATCTAACTCACTGTGAAAATAGTGTAGACGAAACGAAAACCAATTTGTTGATTGTTTATGGAAAACCACTTAGTGTACTATATTGAATACTATTAAAGACCCGACACGTGCTAGGTTTAGACTTGTACGCATGTACGTTATGACGAAAGAAGAAAATCGATATACTTTTAAATTGATTAGAGAATTATTAAGTAATTTGATATACTACGAGAAGTGAAGGTTAAAGGAATGTATATATGTGTTATATTTTGAAGTATATGTTATTTGTAGGAAGAAATACTATAAATGAGATTTTATAGTTGAGAACAATAGAGATTTTAAAACTCTAAGTTTGATATTTAAATTATTAAAGAAAATAGAAATCCATGCCGTGGAACCAAATAAGAGGTTGAATTTAGATGAGTTACCATGTATGAGGTATATGTAAAGTGATTAGGAGCATATATTTTATTTTTGCTAATGCAGAACTAGTCTGCCTCTGAACTTGGTATGGCGCAGTTGCGCCATTTCTAAGCCTATGACCAGCGTAGCTGCGCCGATCTGTAGAAAGTTCTGAGTAAGTTTATGAAAATTTGATTTCAGAGACATATATACTAATAACTCTTGTAAGGGTCATAAATGGTGACTAAGTTGTTCATGAAGGAATTAAGGTAGCAAAACACGACTTGAATAAGAATTAATTAATTAACCCGAAATAAATATGGTTAATTAAGAGATATTATAGAATATTATATTATGAAGCTTTGTCTGGTAGTGGCATGATATTAAATTGAATAGGAAAATTGGTGTGAGCTTCTTATAAAATGAGAATATTGGTGAGGTTTTGTCTAATAGCTAGGCTGAACCTCTAGAGAACGAATTATTGAAATTAGATTAGGGAACCTTTCAACTTCTCAGCCTTGGATCTAAGGTTGGAGTAACGACCTGTGTCATTTAGCTTTCTGCTTTGTATGGGCTGCTACTCCTAAGTGTAGCTCTGTAGCTGCGTGTCGTAGAGCCGGGGACGGTGAATTAATATATGTGAAAGAAATATGTTAATTAATATTTGATATTTTTAATATATTATATAGTATTGTAATATATAAAAGGGTTATACATATTACAAATGTAGGGTAAGCTAAATAATTTAGCATTAAGGTAAAGTGTGTAACACAAACTTTATATTAAATAAATAATAAAATAATGTGCAATTGGGAAAAAGTCAAGCGCGGCCTAGACCTTAATATTTTATTGTAGAGATAATGAGCTTGAGTTATATATCTCTAGTAAATGAGATAAATGAGCCTTGTGTGGCCTAAGTATTAAAGTTAAACTAGACTGAAGGTTTAACTAAAATTATTAAAAGAGAATTAATAGAAAGATAATGGATGATTGATATTAATTATTTTGATAATTATGTGTGATAGGAAGTAATGGATTGGGAATACCCAACTGAATGATATTTATCCCAATTAAAATATTATGTGGACTAATGTACATAGAGTATATGATGTGAGTACATAAATAATCCCTAATTTTACTTGGTGTAGTAGCATTAACACATTAAAATTTTATTTTGGAAATTAAATGAACCAAACTAAGCTATAGTTGCTGAGAATTAGCCTTGTCCCAAAATCTATGTCATATGTATTATAACTACCGTAAGATAGGTCATTGACCTATCATATTCCTTCATTAGTAAGAAGTAGAGCTGATGATGAAGTAAGGAATGGAGGGAGATGGAGTTGGTCACCAAATCTTCAACTTCCACTGACTTCTTCCTCATCCCCTTGGATTAATTCAATGTGCAAGACTATTAACTGAGTATTAGATTTGTTATAAATAGAGCCTCTCCTTCTCAAGTCCCGTTAGATGAATTGTCTGTCAAAAATTAAGTTTGAGAGTTTGAGTTGCTGGAGATTAAGGAAGAGTTTAGCAATCTCAGGAGGGAGAAATTAAGCAAACTAAGCATTCAAAAGGTAATGATTCTAACCTATATGCTTTTGCTTTCTGAAGTTTCAATTTCTCAGAAATGTCATGAAAAAGTAGCTTTTGAGTCACAAAATTGATGGCTAAGGGTTATTATAATCCATGAAATTTTGCTAGATGTTGTTAATATAGTCATATGCGAAAACAACGGAAGTTAAAAGGACCAATTTGGTTGAGAAATGAATTTGTAGTGAACGAATTTGCTAAATTATCAAAATATGAACATTTAGTATGAACATGAGTAGTAAATTCATATTTGGGTTAATTAATATTTATGTTAACTGATGGGTATTTGGTATGTTATAGTTTTATAAGTTACAAACCCATAGAATCGAAAATGGACTAATTTGGATGAGAATAACTCATGTTATGAAAATCGAAAGGAGAATGAGTCTGTAAAATCACGAAGAACAGAGCCTGTAGACACCTTCTGCAAACTGGGGCACAACTGTACTGCCCCCAAGGCCATTTAGGGCGCAGCTGCACAGGACATCAGTGTCTGGTGGACTACTTTGACCTGCGATATTAAATTTGGCATAACGTTTTCATACGAACTCTGATTGAGGTGATTCAAGATGATCCAGAATGAGGACGAATAGACCTACAACTTTTTTTCTTTAAGTTTTTCAATTTGAAGTCGTTAGAATGAGTCCAAATAGTCATCTTTGTGACTATTACGTATTTAGAGACAATCGGAGGGCGTCGAGCGAGCACATACGCAAGTATAGTGCTCCTGATGATGAAAAATGTTATCCTAAGTAATAAAAACTAAATATGCATGATAATAGACATGACATATAAGATTACCTTACTCATAATGGAATGCTTTAGCATGACCTAGTATGTGTTTTGAAAAGAAACTTGAAGATTTCGAAAACAAACCTTGACGAACTTTAAGTCATTTGAGTTCTAACTTTGTAGTATGAGTATATGGTGGAGTCATGCAAGCATAAAATGTGATCTTAAGTTACCTCGTATAAGTTAACTTGTATAGCTTGGATAATATGTGTTTTCAAAGAGAAGTTCAAGTTTTGAAAACTAATAATCATGAGCATGGTGTCGCCTACATTTCGGCCTTGTAAGAATGTGTAGAAACATTCACAAATGAAATGACATATGATTCGAAGTTGCCTTGCATGATTAGGTTAGCATGACATGGATTTGAAGAAAAGAAACTTAGACATTTTGAAAACATTATTCGTGAGCATTGTGTTGTCTAAACTTCTGAACTTGTAGGATGGTATGCTAGTATCTTTTAAGTCACTAAACATGGCCTACATGTGCGCTCATCTAGTTAGACACCACATAAGTCGTTCAAGTATGAATTGTAATGAGTTCTCAAATGATGAACTATACTAACTATGATTAAATGCGAGCATACATGTTATAGGTGTCTAACATCCTTACATGATGGAGTGATTAATGTAGTTCATTACTTATGCATGAACCTACTTAGCCTTGTTGGAAATTATCAAATAAAGCTTTAAAGTGTGAAAAAAACTTTGAGTAAACACAAGATGTTCTAAACTTTGACCAATGACCTCTTAACATATGTATATATTATGTGTTAACATTCATGCATGCTAAGGACTCAGATGAAACCAGAAAACAAAATTCAACTTTGGTCTGGCCAGGGGATGGCGCAGCTGCGCCCATCCTAGGCCAAACTGCAGCGCAGCTGCGTTGCAGGGTAGTGTTGCCAAACTATTTTAGTAGTAATCTGAACCTTAAAGCATATGTGTATGAATGTCCTAAGCTTCAATGCTTCACTTAAGTGATGATTTACGTATATGAACAAGTAATGGTTATATAAAACCCAAATTTGTTAAATTTTATTAAAACTTGCAAAATGTAAGAACGATGTAGATCGTGCATCTATAAACTTTAAAAATGTGTCGAACACATAGCAAGTCAAGTGTGTGATAGATATATATGAATGTTGATGTCATGTATGAGTGGTTAAGATATACCAATACATACCTAGCTATTCTAAGAGTATGATGAGAAAGTAAAATATAGGTTTTACAAACCTAGTTAGGAAACGATGTAACATTATTATTATATTATTAATGTATGAAATATATCACTAATGGATATGAATCCATGATTATATAACTATGTAGGAATACACGCAGTGCAGATAAGCTTTAAGCAGTTAAGTCATAGTTGATGAACTACGAATCAGGCAAGTCTTTCAGTTTCTATTTGATATATGAATTTGATAACTATTAGTTGAGCTATATTATGCTTTGAGAATGTTGATGTATATATATAAAATGCATATGAGATATGTATGAAATTGAAAGTTGATCTTTGATGATATGCTTGGGAAGTAAATCTCTATACCTGTTATGTGTGAAGTAACATGCGTAGTAAATATTAATTGATTATGAATGTATGAACTGAGTATGTTATTATATGCTATGTGCTACATGAAAATTGTTAGAATTGCTGGGCTATCGAGCTCACTCTTGCAAATAACCACTTTTGTAGTTTAAGGACTCACGGTAAATATTTCGTGCTACTTGACTGATAAAGTTCAATAGTATCGATGGAGATTGAATGATTTATTTAAATATAGGCTCTTGAACCATGTTTAAGTTCTAGAAAATGTATATGATAGTAGTTTACGATGTGTAATACATATTGAGTTGTAAAGTCGTACTATGTGGTATATAGAGGAATTCGAATCGAGATGTAAAAGTTTATACAGTAATTCGAATAGAATGAATCCTAACATAATTTGATTCAAGGATATGTAATTGATTCAAGTTAAGACATCAATAAAAGATTTATTTTTAAGGAGATTGAAAAAGTTTAAGTTATTCCGCATAATTATATAACATCGAATATGATGTAAGGCAGGAATGATAAATGACCAAGATTTGAAACTTATAAAAGTTTGGGGTCATTATATAGATCCTGGAGATGGAAAGAATTTATATTCTAAATTGTAATAAGCAAAGTTATATTCATTAAGTTATGAATAAAAGATACAAATAGTTTGACGATAGTAGTATCGTGGCGGACCGGATTCGAGGTTCGAAGGGACTTGGATTTGGGGGCGTCACAGGTTGGTATCAAAGCTGTAGGTTATAAACTTTAGGTAAGAGTACCTTAGGCTATAACCTGAGAGAGAGAAAGATAATAAGAATGAACTCCAATGGAGTTTAGTTGATAATGTGAAAGAACCCTACGGTAAACTGATGATCACGACGTGATCTGTGACGAACGAGATTTTTGTAAATTAATTTTAATATTTATTGAATTAAATAAATATTTTTCGATGATTTAATTATTAGATTAAATAATTAATTGATGCAATTGTGGTAGATTAATTTAATTATATGTGTTACATTTATTAAATTAATGTAGAGAAATTTTATTATTCAAGTATGTGATTATGTGAGCTTATTGAATTAAATAAAATATTTAATTAAGCATGATGTTTTTTAAATAATGTAATTATTAATTAGAGATTTAATAAATTGTCATTATTTATTAATGAGATATTTAATTATGTGACTATGTGAATTTATGAGAAATTATTATATTTTATTTAAAGTAAATTAAATAAAATATGGAATTTATTTTATAAAGAGTGTGACATTTTCAAACTATATTGTAAAAGTTTTATTAAATTAATGGGTTTTGTAAATATTAAACTAGCCAAACGTGGCCTTAGAAGGAGTTACCACCAGTTACCCATGACTGGGCTAACTAGCCTTGATGCGCGTTTGTACTCGACTATATGATACGTATTCTCCTTCTTCTCTTATTATTTTTTAAGTCTGATAAAACGAACCAGAGAGAATTGAGAGAAAATCATATCTGTTAAAGAGAAAGTTTGAGTGTGTAATCAACAGGTTATTGTAAAAAGGGTCATCTGGAATCATCTCTTATTAAATTATACTCTGGGTAAATCCTCCAAACCCAATTCTATTTCACGTCACTTGTTTTTTATGAAAATGACTTTCAAAATCCCTGTTATGTCTCTCTAATTGAGAAATTATGTTGTTATATGGATATATGTAATAATACAAGTAGCATAATATGTTATATATATATATATATATATATATATATATATTTCATGATTACATATCCTAAGTTTCGTAATCTGATGATTTGCTATTCCAAAATAAATTACAGGGTTTGGGTTTGGCCTTAAGGCCTTATACGTGATTTTAGTATGTCAAACATAAAGGTTTTCGTAAAATTAACACTTTTATTTGATTATGCATGTTGATATGAAGAGACCAAGCCTTAAACAAACGGATTCGGTGTTATAATGAATCCGTAATATTAAATTATATGATTTTGTTCATTAACTTCAAGAACAGTCCCATTTTACATGATTTAAATCTGTTATTAAGTGTTTAGATGGGTTAAAATCACACTATAGAGGTTGGGTAATGATTATATGTGAATATTAACATGTGGGTATGTTAAATTAGTGAGTTTAATGACCATGAAATGTATAATTCGCCGAACTCTGTGTTCTTCGCGAACTGGGAAACAGAATCTGGGGTCTCGCGCCGCTGCGCCAACTCCAGAACTGAAGTCCCGCGTCGCAACGCCACCGCGCCACAGTGCCAAGACTCGAGCCGCAGCGCCACGGCGCCACAGCGCCAAGTGTCAGGCCGTAGCGCCACGGCGCCGCAGCGCCAAGAGCCAGTACAAACGTGGCGCCGCAGCGCCACTCCCCAGAAAATTCAGAAATGAGATATTAAAAATGTTTAAGCCTAACAATGTGTTAGTGAATTAATGTAATGAACATGTAAACATGTTAGAGGTATAATGTGATGATAAAAATAGTTGTTTAAACATGTAAATAACATAATTACATGTGATTTAAATTATTGAATACATAATTAGATTATTATTCATGAAGTGCAAATTATGTGATAATGAGATAAATTGACTAAGTATCGTCGATAATTAAAGTAGACAACGAGAATGAGTTTATGTTGATTAGTTAAATTATAATTAACTGGTATTGTGTATATGAATGGTATGTAGGATTTAATTCAAAGAACGTGCTTAGTTAAAGTGTAATCTACGCACGAGGCAAGTTTTCTAAACTTTAACTCTTAAATTTGAGCAAGTTTCCTAACCCTACTTGTCATTATTGTTCAAGTTTATTATTTACCTTGAATAAGTTATCGTTACTATTATTCAAGTTCAAATGTTATATTAAAAATTGATTAACTTTTCAAAGTATGATTTAGTTATACAATAATTGTTCTATTGTATACTTCTTGAGATTATTATTCAAATTGAATATCATTATTGTTGAACCTTATTAGACTAGTGAAACCTCAATGATTCAACTAGTCCATAGTTGATGTGCGTTCTAAATTTCAGAACCCTTGATGAATTATCCAAACCAAACTTCCTTTGGTGCAAACTCGAATGTCAAACTGAGATGAACAACCCTGTATAGGGGATTATTTACGCTTTAGCGTTAAGATATTGTGCACAGTATGGTACTAAGGGCTGATCCCCCTAAGTACGAGAAGAAGGTCCATAGTCTTATGACTGTTAAAGGTTTCAAGTATAACCCCTGTTAACCTAGGACATAGTTTAAGGTCGTATGACCCTCATAATTCTTTTGATTCTTGTTATTCATTCTATATTCAAAAGTTGAGCTTTTATTCAGATGTCTTTGATTTATTCGCATGTTATTATACTGTTATTTCATTATTATACTTGTGGGCATTTGTGCTCACTCTTTCTTAATAATAACATTGCAGTTAAGAACGAAAGAATTGATGTACCTTCCACTAGTAAAGGCAAGGGCAACATTAGCAAGTGACGAAGACCTGTTGTTTTATATGATGATGTATTTGTTTAAGACTTGAGTTAATGTTATTGTTTAAGACTTATTTGTTTATGATTCCGCACAGATGTTTAAGGTTAGTTTAACTTGGGATTGTATTATTATTATTCAGATGTTGTAACCCTTAAGGGGAAGATTTTATTTCTATCTATTGCTTGGTTTGCATTTATTATAGGTAGATAGATAGATGATATTTGTACAGTGAACACCAAATCTCGTGGAATCGAAGTACCTGGATTTGGGGGTGTCACAGGTTGGTATCAAAGCTGTAGGTTGTGAACCTTAGGTGGGGGAACAACCTTAGGTAGTAGCCTTATAGAAAGAAGATAGTAAAGGAAAACTCTTATTGAGTTTTAAGAAATGAATTTTTATAATTCATTGAAGATAATAAAATACATTATGTGTTTATGTGTTAATTTATGTGCTCGTTAGTACGACTTAGTAACTAAAACTTAAAATTTTGTTGTCAGGATGTCGATTGTTGGAGAAGCTAGTCAAGCTGGGGAGGAAGAACCCCGAGTACCTATAGTACCGACAGAGGAGGAGCCCAGAGACATTCATGTCGTTAGGGAACAGTTGGTACAGAGGGAGTCATCTCCATTGATCACTGTGGTGGGTCAGGAGCATGAACCTGAGATAGATCCTGATGAGGATCCTGAGGAGGAATTTGACGAGGAAGAGGAAGAGGAAGAAGAGGAGTTACCACTATACACCGTTGATGCGGAGATGTATGATACGTTATACGACCGTAACGTGGAGTTACAAGATGAGGTTCAGGAATTGACTGAGTGAGCGACTGTTCAGCAGTCTACTTTAGAGGAGAAGGAGAGGGAGATTTCGACTCTTCACTCACGATTGGGAAATGAAGAATGGGATTTGGTCCATGAGAAGGGTCAAATCGAAGATAAGACCGAGGAGATAGAGAAGCTGAAGAAGGAACTGAAAGAAACCTCCAGAAGATTGAAAATAGCAGAGAAAGGATGGGTAAGAGAATCATGTCGAGCTGATCGTGCAGAAGATGATAGTCGTGCAAAGAAGGCAAAGCTTGAAGAGACATACTCCACACTTAATCATGCAATGGATGAGGCTCGGGAACGATTTTTGAGATACCCCATCCAGTTCGAAGGACTTCCGTCGTATATGCTGGATCGCAGGACGATGTCTCGTATCATGGATGAGGAGCGTGGCAAGGTTATTCAGCACCTTGATAGACAGGATTAGAATCCGATTAATAATGTGAAAGACTTAATTAGTTTTTATATGTAAATTTCGATGTGTTTATGAACGAAGGAATATGTTAATATTTTAAATCCTGTGGATTCTTTATTCTAGGGTAATTGATGTAAATAGCAGTTATGCTATAGTTTGATGTTAAAACTTTGAGTTGAATTAAATATATTAAGTTGTTTGGGATGATGTGATAAATGAGTATGTTAAATTGTTGAGTAATGCCTTAACTATTTAGAGAAATAAATAAAGTCCTAATAAGCTTGTATTTAACAGAAAATACCGCCAAGGAGAAGACAACAACGTCAACCGGCTCAAGAAGAGTCAACCAATAATAACAATAACGCCAACGCTAATTATGTTCAACAGTTGGTGAACTTACTGACGGGAGCAATGAACAATCAACCTCAAGCTCCACCAAACACAACGTTTAAAGACTTCAAGGCGGTGGGACCGCCAGAATTCAAAGGTTCCAGGAACCCAATCGAGGCTCAAACGTGGGTCATGGAAATGGAGAAAGTTTTCGACGTTGCTAGGGTTAGAGAAGACCAGAAAACCGCTTTTGCAACGTTTATGTTGAAGTCTGAGGCTAGCTACTGGTGGCAAGCAAACAAAGTGCGAGGAGGTGAAGGTGTAATTACGTGGGAGAGATTTAAAGAAATATTTTTTGAAATGTACTTCCCAACTAGTTCGCAGAATCAGATGGAGATTCAATTTCTGGAACTGAAGCAGGGAAACATGAGCGTACCTGATTACGCGGCTAAATTCGATGAGTTGGCAAGGTTTGCCTCGTACCAAGTACACACTGACGAAAGAAAGGCCAGAAGATTTGAACAAGGACTAAAGCCTTGGGTTTATAGTAAGGTGTCAATGTTACAGATAAACACATTTGTCGGAGTACTGGAAAAGGCCATCCTCGCTGAAGGTGGAAGCGATGCGGTGACCAAGTACAATCAAGAGCAGAAGAAGAAGAAGAGTAAAGGTGAAGGAAATAACAAGACTGGTGGGAGTAACACTAGGGATAGTCATAATTAGAAGAGGAAGTGGACGAATAACTCGTCAGCTGGAAGTCAACAAGGAGGGCAGAAGAAGAAAATTGAAGCGTGCTCAAACTGCGGAAAAGCTCATCTGGGAGTTTGCATGAAAGGGAAACGAGTGTGCTACAATTGTGGTCAGGAAGGCCACATAGCACCAAATTGTCCAAATCCAAAGAAGGGAGCTTGTTTTAACTGTGGTTCTAAAGATCATCTAGCAAGAGACTGCCCCAAGAAGGGTTCAGGAGGAGCAGTGCAAGGAGGTAACCGTGGAAATAACAGTGGAAATTCTTTAACCATCACCGGATCACCTGCAACAAACCGTCCGACCGCCAGAACTTTCAATATGACAGTGCAGGACGCAATCCAGTCTCGTGATGTGGTGTCAGGTATCATTCCGATCAATAAAATAAATGCTTATATTTTATTTGGTTCGGGTGCTACTTGTTCCTTTATATCCGAAGACTTTGCTAATAGTTTAGATTTACTTATGGATGAGTTGGAATATCCCACGAATATAGAAATTGCGAATAGAGAGATAATTCCTGTTAAGTACGTGTGTTAAGAACTGTAAGGTGGATATTAAGGATAATATCATGAACGTAGATCTTATCCCTATTCGGCTTGGGGAATTTGATGTTATTTTGGGTATGGATTGGTTATCCAATTATAGGGCTGTAATTGACTGCCAGAAGAA
The DNA here is from genome assembly GCA_016801055.1 of Panax notoginseng. Lineage (NCBI taxonomy): Eukaryota > Viridiplantae > Streptophyta > Magnoliopsida > Apiales > Araliaceae > Panax > Panax notoginseng. Next base: position 120,841,596 of record CM029018.1, read on the forward strand.
GCGTATTAACCTTATGACTCTGTCAAAGGTTGTATTTTATGGTAGCAAGTCACCTAGACAAGTGAGTTGTCTGACGATGATGTAGGCCAGGAAGTTATTAAGACAAGGCTGTGTAGGATACTTAGCTTACATAGTCGACAGTCGAAAAGAGAATCCGAAGATAGAAGAAATACCGATTGTGAGGGACTTCGTCGATGTATTTCTAGACGATTTGCCAGGACTTTCACCAGATAGAGAGGTAGATTTCGTGATCGAATTGGCGCCCGGAACCGCTCCAATATCAAAGGCACCATATCGAATGGCACCAGTAGAGATGAAAGAACTGATGGTCCAACTACAAAAATTATTGGACAAGAAGTACATTCAACCTAGCGTATCGCCGTGGGGAGCACCGATGTTATTCGTGAAAAAGAAGGACGGATCGATGCAGCTCTGCATTGACTACAGAGAACTGAACAAGGTCACGATTAAGAATAGATATCCATTACCAAGAATCGACGATCTGCTTGATCAATTAAAGGGAGCAAGATACTTTTCCAAGATAGATTTGAGGAGTGGTTATCACCAACTGAAGGTGATGCCAGAGGATGTACCGAAGACAGCGTTCAAAACGCTATACGGTCACTACAAATTTTTAGTAATGTCGTTTGGTCTAACGAATGCTCCTGCAGCATTTATGGGACTAATGAATGGTGTGTTCAAACCGTTTTTGGATAAATTCGTGGTGGTATTTATAGACGACATTCTGGTATATTCCAAAACCAAAGAAGAACACGAAAAATATTTGAGATTAACGTTGGAAGTATTGAGAAGGGAGAAGTTGTACGCTAAATTTTCCAAATGCGAATTCTGGATCGAGCGAGTACAATTTCTTGGTCACGTGATCGATAAAAACGGAATTTCGGTAGATCCATCTAAAGTCGAAGCTGTGATTAACTGGGATCAGTCGAGAACGCCGTCAGAAGTAAGAAGTTTTCTCGGATTGGCGGGATATTATAGAAGATTCATTTAAGATTTTTCCAAGATCGCAAATCTGTTAACGAATTTAACTCGAAAAGCTGTTAAATTTGTTTGGACGGATAAGTGTGAGGAAAGTTTTCAAGAATTGAAGTACCTGGATTTGGGGGTGTCACATGATCAGATTGAGCTATGAAATTATAAATAGTCTGTAACGACTAAGTAGTTATAGCTTGATGCTATAAGAGAATGTACTATGAAATGGTACGAGATGAACTCATGAGGAGTTGTGAATGATGAGATACGAAGAATTCGTATCAAGCAAAGAGAAAGTTAAGAGTAAGATAGAGTTAAGTGGGACTTCCGTTGAGGACTCATGTGAGAGGTGAGTTTTACAAACCTTTGTATGGGCGGAGGTTTTGTGCTTGCACTCGGTTCCTCACAATGATAATCAATGGAATGTCGGTGTCGTGCTATCGATATGCTTATGGTGAGAAGGTGATTCTTGTCTCATATCATATTTGATAGATAGATACTATTAAGATTAAGATAGAGAATATTAAGATTAGGTGCGAGTTCTTAAAACTCATGCATATGGTAAGTTAGTGACTCATAATCATATGGTATATTTTGAACTCCTCAACGAATGGACGCCTATGGTCTGACTAGCATAAGTTCTTAAACTCATATGAATGTGACAAGTTCCTGAACTTTCAAAGTGTGGTAAGTTTGATGAACTACACTGGGCATAAAAAACTTCTAAGGTAAGAATTTAGAAATTTTGTTATAGTAAGCATTAATTGTAAGACCCCGAATTTTATGAAATAAAAATATTTAATTTTTCTTATAATTATAATTCAGTAAATGGTTAAATTGAGAAAAAGTTAAAGTTAAGGGTGATATATGAATTTTTTCAAAATACACAAGTGGTTCTAAAATATTCATTGTTGTCATGGAATATTCGTTTGGTCGTGGAATATTCTTTCTGTCGGGGAATATTCGTATGATGGTGTAGCCATTTGCGGGCCCCACACCAGAATAACTGTCGGATGAAGAAAACGACAAATTTAAGTTTTATAAATAACGGCATAGTTGTTACCGTTAACAATGTTGGAATACCTGGTGGTTAAAATACAGTAATACGTGTAGTTGCACAGTAGCACACGGTATTGCACAGTATTTTTTTTCAATTATTGATTCTTACGTGAGAAGGCACTACTTAATAATTGTTACAGTAATTACTGTTCAATATTTTATTTTATTGATTCAATAATTGCTGCGTTGATATTTTATATTATTGTTGTTTTAATAATTATTGCTGCACAGTATTTCTCATTATCAGATCAATAATTCATATTATTTGAATAATATTATTAGATAACATTATTGGTAATGTCTAAAAAGTTCTGTTTAAGGAGAGGTTTGGTCACCTAATTGCGCGCCAGTAAAGAGAAATTCTTATTGGAAAGCCCCCTCTTTCCTGGGAATGGCCTGGTTGTTATAAATGTGATTCTGTAATATTATTTGTGAATAATTAATTATTGATTTATATGATAAGGAAATATTTATTTTATGTGGATATAAATGAGGGATATATTTTTGTGGTTAAAAATGAAGGAGTTAATGTTGAGGTGTTTTATCTGTATTTTTGTCGGAACGGAGGTATTAAAAATCAAATTAGGGTTTTTGAGATATTTTGCGAGGGTTATAATTTTTAATCCGACCGTTGGATCGTGGTAATATTTAGATATGTTATACATATATAAGTTGAGTATATGTTCACAAATTTTGAACCGTTAAAAATGAACGTATGATTTATTATGAATTTTACGAGATGACTGGTTCAGAAATTGTTGAAGTTTCAGAATTTATCATTTTGGTGGAAAATTCTAAAATTAGTGGGCCCCACTTTTGGTTGGTGAAGAAATGTGCTGAATTTTATTTCAAATGTGGTGGGTGGGAATAGTAGCAGGTAAAGCCATCAGGTTGCAGGTTAAGTCTGCTTCGGCGTGCTAATATTTTCCTATAAATATAGGGCTAAGTTAGAATTGAAAATCACACTAGAAACATAAGCTTTCTCTCTTTCTCTCTCTATATTATGAAGCATATTTTGTGAGTATTTAGATAATTTGAGAGTTGCTATTCAGTGCAAGTTTCCTTCGGCTTTGCATTCCAGTCAGAAATACTGCACTTTTGAGGTAAGGGATAGTAAGGGATTTTAAGGGTTGTTATATTTTCCAGTTTCGTAATTTTTCTGACCTTTAAAAATTCTAGAAAAATTTAAAATGATATTTTGATGAGTTTTCTTGATTGGGTCCAAAAATGGTGATTTTTGAATGTATAGATTGAGAGTTATGAATTTTATGAGAAAAAACTATTTGAAAAGTAACCGCTTATAATTCCTTGTGGTTAACTCCAAAATTGATGAAATTTTTATTGAGAGTACATGTATATGATAGAAGTATACTTCGTAAATTTTAGAATTTTTGGACAAAAGTACAATTTTTGATAAATGTCTAAATATTCAGTTGTTTTGGCCATATGAAAAATAATAAATGACTTTTAAAAATTCTGAGAAAAATATATGTTCACTATGGGACTATATTATGTTAAATCTCAGAAAAAAAATATTTTTGGAACTGATTTGGTATTTTTCATGAAAATGGTCTAGTTATGAGTAAATGAATTAAATATGTTTTGTGAAGTAAGAAAATTGGAAAATAGGGTTTTATGACTTGAGAATCCTATATGAGGTATATGCAGATTTTTTATGAGGGTTTTGGTTATTGGTGATGAAATCTTATGAGTTTGACATTTTAGAATGATTAAATGCATTATTTAGTAAAGTGTAAACAATTAAAATAAATTGTTTATAAGCTTAAGAAATATTATTCTTTCAATATCATTATACCGAAATATTGGTATGTATTTTATTGTGGAATTTTTACCTTTTTGTGTCGGGGTTACTATTCACGAGTTACTATTCACGATAAAATTGGTTTCTTTTTCTAACCAAATTATAGTTGATTTATGAATATTACTCTTGAGATTAAATCTATATGTTGATCATATTGTTTTTACTATCATATATAATATTTTTATAACCCTGATGTTGAAATTCTCTTTCACTTGAGTGTAAAGATGGGTAGATTTTTGGTATGATCATGACTATGGGTTCTCTTTGGCCAGTAGTGCAAAGTTGAATTGTTGACTGGTATGATCATGACCATTGAATTTATAATTGAATATCTTTAGCTTAAGTGCAAAGGTGAATTGATCAACATGGTTATAATTATTGTTTATATAAATTCTGAAATGATTATATATTTCTTTGAGATATTAATATATTTGGTCTGTAGTGCAAATATGAATTGTTGATAAATATCTTTGGCCTGTAGTGCAAAGATGAATTGTTGATGAATATCTTTGGCCCGTAGTACAAAGATGATATGTTGTTGAATATCTTTAGCAAGTAGTGCAAAGATGAACAGATGTTGAGATGAACAAGACCAACTGGTGATACAAATGAATATCTTTGGCCGTAGTGCAAAGATGAAGTTATTAGTATGATTATGAACAGGAAATGTGATTTGGTGTAACCATGATCTTTGATGTTTCAGGTAAAGATAGGTGATAAAAATTATCTTCGTCCTGGATGAGAAGAGGAATTTAGAACTACAGTTATGATTAGGAGTTATTCATATGATTGTGGACCAGAATTGTTGATTGATGTTACAGGGATAAAACATTGTTGGTGGATTTTTAACATGGAGAAGATAATAGACTTTATAGTCTATTTGACTCTTCTAATGGATTGCTCGTTCCGCTGCAACTATGGTTGAAATTTTTATCATATGTTCTAAATCTCTGATTTATTATTGATGAAGGCTATTGATAATTTAATTATCTTTAGTTATGATATTCTTTACTGAGCTAGTTGTGCTCACCCTTTTGCTTCACAATTCCTTTCAGGTAATAAGAGTGTAGCTGGGTCGAGCGAGGGTAACGGGGGAATAGAACGGTGGTCTCTAGCTGTGGATGTTCTCCCGAAGCAGTATAGAAAAGTTCATTTAGTAGTTTTATTTGGTGAATCCAATAGGGTAAGGTGTACCCAACGTTGGAAGGGTGGTTTGCCACTATCGTACAAGATGTCTAACGACATACAACCTTGTGTCATCATAAGACAAGGATGTGCTCATCCACTTGTTGAGTATATATACAAGCACTACCTATATAATCTTGGTGTTTGTTTGAAGTATAATTCTCAATTAGAGACGGTAGAGATAATGATATGTCAAGAGAAGACCTACCATTGGGAAGAATATGATAGTAATCTTCTCGTTTTTTTTGGGGTCTATTGGGTCAACCAAGGATAATTCTGTGGCCATATGATATCTATCATAACCTAGATGCATGGCCTCCCATGTACGAAGGTTTTCTTGAACACTTCCCAAAGATTCTAATTTCTAAATCAGTTTTTGACTATACCTTTATGTAAGGTGTCATTGTGAGGTGCTGTCCACGGTTGGGACATGAGTCACATTTGGTATATATTTGTATCCAAACTCACAGCATATGTGTTGTTGTATTTTGCACGACAATTGTTGTAATAAAGTTGTAGTTATTTTCTGTACCATGTATTTGGCGACTCAGAATAGGTTGGATGGAATGGACCTATTTTGGGGTTGTCACAGGTGGTATCAGAGCTTAGGGATATGGTCTCTGGCGGAGATTGGGAAATATAACTAGGAGGGGAGAGATGGGTAAATCCTTCGCTAGTGTGTCCTACCTAATCTTATTTGTTGGTCAGTCATAATATCGGGATATTATGTGATATGTTAATTTGTTCAATTAACCTTTGTTTTGAAGCTATATTCTAGAATGATATCTAAAATACAGGAGATGAGCAATGGAGAAATCATGATGACAGGGAAGATGAAATCTGAAATGAAAGCAAGGTATTCTCAACTCTTTGAAATACCAGGTACGTAAATTTCGGGGACGAAATTTCATAAGGAGGGGAGATTGTAAGACCCCGAATTTTATGAAATAAAAATATTCAATTTTTCTTATAATTATAATTCAGTAAATGGTTAAATTGATAAAAAGTTAAAGTTAAGGGTGATATATGAATTTTTTCAAAATACACAAGTGGTTCTAAAATATTCACTGTTGTCATGGAATATTCGTTTGGTCGTGGAATATTCTTTCTGTCGGGGAATATTCGTAGGACGGCGCAGCCATTTGTGGGCCCCATACCAGAATAACTGTCGGATGAAGAAAATGACAAATTTAAGTTTTATAAATAACGGCATAGTTGTTACCGTTAACAATGTTGGAATACCTGGTGGTTAAAATACAGTAATACGCGTAGTTGCACAGTAGCACACGGTATTGCACAGTATTTTTTTTCAATTATCAATTCTTACGTGAGAAGGCACTACTTAATAATTGTTACAGTAATTACTGTTCAATATTTTATTTTATTGATTCAATAATTGCTGCGTTGATATTTTATATTATTGTTGTTTTAATAATTGTTGCTGCACAGTATTTCCCATTATCAGATCAATAATTCATATTATTTGAATAATATTATTAGATAACATTATTGGTAATGTCTAGAAAGTTCTGTCTAAGGAGAGGTTTGGTCACCTAATTGCGCGCCAGTAAAGAGAAATTCTTATTGGAAAGCCCCCTCTTTCCTGGGAACGGCCTGGTTGTCATAAATGTGATTCTGTAATATTATTTGTGAATAATTAATTATTGATTTATATGATAAGAAAATATTTATTTTATGTGGATATAAATGAGGGATATATTTTTGTGGTTAAAAATGAAGGAGTTAATGTTGAGGTGTTATATCTGTATTTTTGTCGGAACGGAGGTATTGAAAATTAAATTAGGGTTTTTGAGATATTTTGCGAGGGTTATAATTTTTAATTCGACCGTTGGATCGTGGTAATATTTAGATATGTTATACATATATAAGTTGAGTATATGTCCACAAATTTTGAACCGTTAAAAATGAACGTATGATTTATTATGAATTTTACGAGATGACTGGTTCAGAAATTGTTGAAGTTTCGGAATTTATCATTTTGGTGGAAAATTCTAGAATTGGTGGGCCCCACTTGTGGTTGGTGAAGAAATGTGCTGAATTTTATTTCAAATGTGGTGGGTGAGAATAGTAGCAGGTAAAGCCATCAGGTTGCAGGTTAAGTCTGCTTCGGCGTGCTAACATTTTCCTATAAATAGAGGGCTAAGTTAGAATTGAAAATCACACTAGAAACATAAGCTTTCTCTCTTTCTCTCTCTATATTATGAAACATATTTTGTGAGTATTTAGATACTTTGAGAGTTGCTATTCAGTGCAAGTTTCCTTCGGCTTTGCATTCCAGTCAGAAATACTGCACTTTTGAGGTAAGGGATAAGAGATTTTAAGGGTTGTTATATTTTTCAGTTTCGTAATTTTTCTGACCTTCAAAAATTCTGGAAAAATTTGAAATGATATTTTGTTGAGTTTTCTTGATTGTGTCTAAAATGGTGATTTTTGGATGTATAGATTGAGAGTTATGAATTTTATGAAAAAAAACTATTTTAAAAGTAACCGCTTATAATTCCTTGCGGTTAACTCCAAAATTGATGAAATTTTTATTGGGAGTACATGTATATGATAGAAGTATACTCTGTAAATTTCAGAATTTTTAGACAAACGTACAATTTTTGATAAATGTCTAAATATTCGGCTGTTTTGGCCATATGAAAAATAATAAATGACTTTTAAAAATTCTGAGAAAAATATATGTTCACTATGGGACTATATTATGTTAAATCTCAGAAAAGAAATATTTTTGGAACTGATTTGGTATTTTTTATGAAAATGGTCTAGTTATGAGTAAATGAATTAAATATGTTTTGTGAAGTAAGAAAATTGGAAAATAGAATTTTATGAAATCTTATGAGTTTGGCATTTTAGAATGATTAAATGCATTATTTAGTAAAGTGTAAACAATTAAAATAAATTGTTTATAAGCTTAAGAAATATTATTCTTTCAATATCATTATACCGAAATATTGGTATGTATTTTATTGTGGAATTTTTACCTTTTTGTGTCGGGGTTACTATTCACGAGTTACTATTCACGAGTTACTATTCACGATAAAATTGGTTTCTTTTTCTAACCAAATTATAGTTGATTTATGAATATTACTCTTGAGATTAAATCTATATGTTGATCATATTGTTTTTACTATCATATATAACATTTTTATAACCCTGATGTTGAAATTCTCTTTCACTTGAGTGTAAAGATGGGTAGATTTTTGGTATGATCATGACTATGGGTTCTTTTTGGCCAGTAGTGCAAAGTTGAATTGTTGACTGGTATGATCATGACCATTGAATTTATAATTGAATATCTTTAGCTTAAGTGCAAAGGTGAATTGATCAACATGGTTATAATTATTGTTTATATAAATTCTGAAATGATTATATATTTCTTTGAGATATTATTATATTTGGCCTGTAGTGCAAATATGAATTGTTGATGAATATCTTTGGCCTGTAGTGCAACGATGAATTGTTGATGAATATCTTTAGCCCGTAGTACAAAGATGACATGTTGTTGAATATCTTTGGCCAGTAGTGCAAAGATGAACAAATGTTGAGATGAACATGACCAACTGGTGATACAAATGAATATCTTTGGCCGTAGTGCAAAGATGAAGTTATTAGTTTGATTATGAACAGGAAATGTGGTTTGGTGTAACCATGATCTTTGATGTTTCAGGTAAAGATAGGTGATAAAAATTATCTTCGTCCTAGATGAGAAGAGGAATTTAGAACTACAGTTATGATTAGGAGTTATTCATATGATTGTGGACCAGAATTGTTGATTGATGTTACAGGGATAAAACATTGTTGGTGGATTTTTAACATGGAGAAGATAATAGACTTTATAGTCTATTTGACTCTTCTAATGGATTGCTCGTTCCGCTGCAACTATGGTTGAAATTTTTATCATATGTTCTAAATCTCTGATTTATTATTGATGAAGGCTATTGATAATTTAATTATCTTTAGTCATGATATTCTTTACTGAGCTAGTTGTGCTCACCCTTTTGCTTTACAATTCCTTTCAGGTAATAAGAGTGTAGCTGGGTCGAGCGAGGGTAACGGAAAAATAGAACGGTGGTCTCTAGCTGTGGATGTTCTCCCGAAGCAGTATTGAAAAGTTCATTTAGTAGTTTTATTTGGTGAATCCAATAGGGTAAGGTGTACCCAACGTTGGAAGGGTGGTTTGCCACTATCATACAAGATGTCTAACGACATACAACCTCGTGTCATCATAAGACAGGGATGTGCTCATCCACTTGCTGAGTATATATACAAGCACTACCTATATAATCTTGGTGTTTGTTTGAAGTATAATTCTCAATTAGAGACAGTAGAGATAATGATATGTCAAGGGAAGACTCACCATTGGGAAGAATATGATAGTAATCTTCTCATTTTTTTTGGGGTCTATTGGGTCAACCAAGGATAATTCTGTGGCCATATGATATCTATCATAACCTAGATGCATGACCTCCTATGTACGAAGGTTTTCTTGAACACTTCCCAAAGATTCTAATTTCTAAAACAGTTTTTGAGTATACCTTTATGTAAGGTGTCATTGTGAGGTGTTGTCCAAGGTTGGGACATGAGTCACATTTGGTATATATTTGTATCCAAACTCACAGCATATGTGTTGTTGTATTTTGCACGACAATTGTTGTAATAAAGTTGTAGTTGTTTTCTGTACCATGTATTTGGCGACTCAGAATAGGTTGGATGGAATGGACCTATTTTGGGGTTGTCACATTAATGGTGTTAGAGATTGATAGAGTGAAGTAATGGAGTAAAGATTGAAGTTTATAGAGAAACATGGATTTTCTAAATCTTCTAGCTCTGCTAGATTTTCAAAATTTATTGACTTCGTGCTGATGTTTGCGCTTCTGTTTTCTTAAAAAACATTGGATCATGTGATTGAACCAATGATGTTTAAAAACAATATCGTTATTCATATATCTATGCTAATTGTTTTAGCTAAGACAAAATTGATTTGAAACTGCTCGAAATGTATTTCTAACCATGTGCATCATTTGATATGGTGTCGAAAATGGTAAACGGTGCAGTCATCAATGTAGTCAAACCTAGTGTTGGTTGTGATCGAAAGATCGTCAGCCCACTATGGTATGATGTAGTATGACAAAGTCATATAATGGCAGAATCCTCATTGTACTACTAATCTGGTATGGTATCATGACGTCATAAAAGAATTTTTGGTTTTCTTTTAAATTATGAAGAAGGTCGATTAAGTTGGCTAAATTATTTCGATTGATGTTTGAGTTGTTAAAAGTCTAATCTATTTGATTCGTCTAGACGACTGTTGAAAAATATTTACAGAATTCAAGCATTCTTGAGTATTTATGCCAAACCAGATTGCTCTGGTGCGAATTCAGATGTTGAAAAGCTGAGGTGAACAACCCTATAAGGGGACATGTTTTCGGGGACAATGGATCCGAGCGTAACGTATATAGTCATTACAACACACTACGTTGCGGCCCAACGTAGTGGTACAATAGGCTGGCCACCTAATGTACGCGTGGAGGGTGTTTTCAGTCTTTGTGATTGATAAACACTCTAGTTTGCAGTGTGAAGAATTTTGTTGAAGCATTTGTAAACCTAGAGAATTTGAGTTCACAGTCTTGTGACCCCTCAGCATAATTTGGAATTTGAGTTATTCATACTACTTTTCGATTATTGAAAAATCGTGGAAGATTTTTATTCTTCTAAAGGATGAATGTAGTAAGTAGAATGTTCCTTAGAAAGGAGAATGTGGTAGAATGCAAGTGAGCAAGTTATAATAAAACTTCCGAAAAGAGAATGGATAAAATTATTCAAAAGAATATGTAATATTCAGAATAGCACTGAGTAGTGGAGGTTTCGGTGATTCCGAGGACGGAATCCTTATAAGGGGGAGAGGATGTAAGAACCCGAATTTTTAGAAATTATTAAAATAAGAATTTAGTAAATAAAATTCTTAAGGCATGAGATGCGTTCGAACAAGAATATATAATTGTGTTACGAGGTATGTAGTATTGTGTTGCATAAGGTAATATGAGCTATGTAATAAGTGATGTTGTGTTTAATAAATATATATCATTATTATAAATTTGTTATACATTGTAGAGATGGATTAGTAAGAAGATGGATAAGATTTAACTATCGACATTAAATAGTTTAAAGAATTATTTTATCATAGTAAATTGGTGACATTAAATATCTTCGATAATCACCAATTTCTTGAGTATATATATGAGTAAGTATCAAGTCTAAGGCAGTGCAACCGTACCCTTTAATGGTGGAGGTATATGAGCTGGGCTAAACAATTCATTCAGAGAGCGGAGGTATATATGAATTAGTAACCGATGTAACTCACTGTGAAAACAATGTAGACGAGACGAAAACCAATTTGTTGGTTGTTTGTGGGAAACCACTCAGTGTACTATATTGAATACTATTAAAGACTCGACGCGTGCTAGGTTTAGACTTGTACGCGTGTACGTTGTGACGAGAGAAGAAAATCGATATACTTTTAAATTGGTTAGAGAATTATTAAGTAATTTGATATACTACGAGAAGTGAAGGTTGAAGGAATGTATATATGTGTTATATTTTGAAGTATATGTTATTGGTAGGATGAAATACTATAAATGAGATTTTATAGTTCAGAACAATAGAGATTTTAAAACTCTAAGTTCGATATTTAAATTGTTAAAGAAACTAGTAATCCATGCTGTGGAACCAAAGAAGAGGTTGATTTTAGATGAGTTACCATGTATGAGGTATATGTAAAGTGATTAGGAGCATATATTTTATTTCTGCTAATGCAGAACTGGTTTGCCTCTAAACTTGGTATGGCGCAGCTGCGCCATTTCCTAGCCTATGACCAGCGCAACTGTGCTGGTCTATAGAAATGTAAGACCCCGAATTTTATGAAATAAAAGTATTCAATTTTTCTTATAATTACTATTCAGTAAATGGTTAAATTGATAAAAGTTTAAAGTTATGAGTGCAATATGATTTTTTTTTCAAAATAAGCAAGTGGTTATAAAATAATCATTGTTGTCGGGGAATATTCGTTTGGTCGTGGAATATTCTTTCTGTCGGGGAATATTCGTACGACGGCGCAGCCATTTGTGGGCCCCATAACAGAATAACTGTCGGATGAAGAAAACGACAAATTTGAGTTTTTACAAATAACGGCGTAGTTGTTACCGTTAACACTGTTGGGATACCCGGTGGTTAAAATACAGTAATACGCGTTATTGCACAGTAGCACACGGTATTGCATAGTATTTTTGAAATTATTGATTCTTACGTAAGAAGGCACTACTCAATAATTGTTACAGTAATTACTGTTCAATATTTTATTTTATTGATTCAATAATTGCTACGTTGGAATTTTGTATTATTGTTGTTCAATAATTGTTGCTGCACAGTATTTTCCATTATCAGATCAATAATTCATATTATTTGAATAGTATTATTAGATAGCATTATTGACAATGTCTAGAAAGTTCTGTCTAAGGAGAGGTTTGGTCATTTAATTGCGCGCCAGTAAGGAGAAATTCTTATTGGAAAGCCTCCTCTTTCTTGGGAACGGCCTGGTTGTCATAAATGTGATTCTGTAATATTATTTGTGAATAATTAATTATTGATTCATATGATAGGGAAATATTTATTTTATGTGGATATAAACGAGGGATATATTTTTGTGGTTAAAAATGAAGGAGTTAATGTTGAGATTTTTATCCGTATTTTTGTCGGAATGAAGGTATTAAAAATCAGGGTTTTTAAGATATTTTGCGGGGGTTATAATTTTTAATCCGACCGTTGGATCGTGGTAATTTTTGGATATGTTATACATATATAAGTTGAGTATATGCCCACAAATTTTGAACCGTTAAAAATGAACGTATGATTTGTTATGAATTTTACGAGATGACTGGTTCAGAAATTGTTGAATTTTCGGAGTTTATCATTTTTGTGTAAAATTCTAGAATTGGTGGGCCCCACTTGTGGTTGGTGAAGAAATGTGCTGAATTATATTTCAAATGTGGTGGGTGGGAATAGTAGCAGGTAAAGCCATCAGGTTGCAGGTCAAACCTACCAAAATTTTCCTATAAATAGAGGGCTAAGTTAGAATTGAAAATCACACCAGAAACATAAGTTTTCTCTCTTTCTCTCTCTATATTATGAAGCATATTTTGTGAGTATTTAGATACTTTGAGAGTTGCTATTCAGTGCAAGTTTCCTTCAGCATCATATCCGATATCCAGCCAGAAGTACTGCTCTTTTGAGGTAAGGGATAGTAAGGGATAGTAAGGGATATTAAGGGATTTTAAGGGTTGTTATGATTTTCAGTTTCGTAATTTTTCTGATCTTCAAAAATTCTGGAAAAATTTGAAATGATATTTTGATGAGTTTTATTGATTGTGTCCAAAAATGGTGATTTTTGGATGTATAGATTGAGAGTTATGAATTTTATGAGAAAAGACTATTTTAAAAGTAACTGCTTATAATTCCTTGTGGTTAACTCCAAAATTGATGAAATTTTTATTGGGAGTACATGTATATGATGGGAGTATACTCTGTTAATTTCAGAATTTTTGGACAAAAGTATAATTTTTGATAAATGTCTAAATATTCGGCTGTTTTGGCCATATGAAAAATAGTAAATGACTTTTAAAAATTCTGAGAAAAATATATGTTCACTATGTGACTATATTATGCTAAATCTCAGAAAAGAAATATTTTTGGAACTGATTTGGTATTTTTCATGAAAATGGTCTAGTTATGAGTAAATGAATTAAATATGTTTTGTGAAGAAAGAAAATTGGAAAATAGGATTTTATGACTTGAGAATCCTATATATGAGGTATATGCAGATTTTTGATGAGGGTTTTGGTTATTGATGATGAAATTGTAAGAGTTGGCATTTTATGATGATTAAATACATTAATTAGTAAAGTGTAAACAATTTAAATAAATTGTTTATAAGCTTAAGAAATGTTATTCTTTCAATATCATTATACCGAAATATTGGTATAGATTTTATTGTGGAATTTCTACCTTTTTGAGTCGAGTTACTATTTACGAGTTACTATTCATGAGTTACTATTCACGAGTTACTATTCACGACAAAATTAGTTTCTTTTACTAACCAAATTATAGTTGATTTATGAATATTACTCTTGAGATTAAATCTATATGTTGATTATATTGATTTTATTATCATATATAACATTTTTATAACCTTGATGTTGAATTTCTCTTTCACTGGAGTGTAAAGATGGGTAGATTATTGGTATGATCATGACTAGGGTTCTCTTTGGCCTGTAGTGCAAAGTTGAATTGTGACTGGTATGATCATGACCACTGAATTTACAATTGAATATCTTTAGCTTAAGTGTAAAGATGAATTGATTAACATGGTTATAATTATGGTGTATATAAATTCTGAAATGATTATATATTTCTTTGAGATATGAATATATTTGGCCTGTAGTGCAAATATTAATTGTTGAGGAATATCTTTGGCCTGTAGTGCAAAGATGAATTGTAGATGAATATCTTTGGCCAGTAATGCAAAGATGAACTGTTGATGAATATCTTTGGCCTGTAGTGCAAAGATGACTTGTTGATGAATATCTTTGGCCCGTAGTGCAAAGATGAAGTTATTAGTATGATTATGAACAGGAACTGTGATTTGGTATAACCATGATGTTTGATGTTTCAGGTGATGAAAATTATCTTCGTCCTAGATGAGAAGAGGAATTTAGAACTACAGTTATGATTATGAGTTATTCATATGATTGTGGACCAGAATTGTTGATTGATGTTACAGGGATAAAACATTGTTGGTGGATTTTTAACATGGAGAAAATAATAGACTTTATAGTCTATTTGACTCTTCTAATGGATTGCTCGTTCCGCTGCAACTATGGTTGAAATTTTTATCATTTACCATATGTTCTAAATCTCTGATTTATTATTGATGAAGACTATTGATAATTTATTTATCTTTAGTCATGATATTCTTTACTGAGCTAGTTGTGCTCACCCTTTTGCTTCACAATTCCTTTCAGGTAATAAGAGTGTAGCTGGGTCGAGCGAGGGTAACGGGGAAATAGAACGGTGGTCTCTAGCTGTGGATGTTCTCCCGAAGCAGTATAGAAAAGTTCATTTAGTAGTTATATTTGGTGAATCCAATAGGGTAAGGTGTACCCAACGTTGGAAGGGTGGTTTACCACTATCATACAAGATGTCTAACGACATACAACCTCGTGTCATCATAAGACAGGGATGTGCTCATCCACTTGCTGAGTATATATACGAGCACTACCTATATAATCTTGGTGTTTGTTTGAAGTATAATTCTCAATTAGAGACAGTGGAAATAATGATAAGTCAAGAGAAGACTCACCATTGGGAAGAATATGATAGTAATCTTCTCGTTTTTCTTTGGGGTCTATTGGGTAAACCAAGGATAATTCTGTGGCCATATGATATCTATCACAACCTAGAAGCATGGCCTCCCATGTACGAAGGTTTCCTTAAGCACTTCCCAAAGATTCTAATTTCTAAAACAGTTTTTGACTATACCTTTATGTAAGGTGTCATTGTGAGGTGATGTCCACGATTGGAACATGAGTCACATTTGGTATATATTTGTATCCAAACTCACAGCATATGTGTTATTGTATTTTGCACGATAATTGTTGTAATAAAGTTGTAGTTATTTTCTGTACCATGTATTTGGCAACTCAGAATAGGTTGGATTGAATGGACCGATTTTGGGGTTGTCACAGGTGGTATCAGAGCTATAAGTAAAGAGCCCCGAGCCTCTCGCTGGTGACTTCCTGTTGATGGGGGATGCACCGAAGCTAGACTCTCCGTATGGGACGCCGTTCTGCGGTGGCAAACTGATAGGTACCATTGTGAGGTGCTGTGGTTGAAGCACCACGAGAGTCACAGGTGGTATCAGAGCTTAGGGATATGATCTCTGGCGGAGATCGGGAAATATAACTAGGAGGGGAGAGATGAGTAAATCCTTCGCTAGTGTGTCCTAGCTAAGCTTATTTGTTGGTCAGTCATAATATTGGGATATTATGTGATATGTTAATTTGTTCAATTAACCCTTATTTTGAAGCTGTATTCTAGAATGATATCTGAAATACAGGAGATGAGCAATGGAGAAATCATGATGATAGGGAAGATGGAATCTGAAATGAAAGCAAGGTATTCTCAACTCTTTGAAATACCAGGTACGTAAATTTCGGGGACGAAATTTCATAAGGAGGGGAGATTGTAAGACCCCGAATTTTATGAAATAAAAGTATTCAATTTTTCTTATAATTACTATTCAGTAAATGGTTAAATTGATAAAAGTTTAAAGTTATGAGTGCAATATGATTTTTTTTTCAAAATAAGCAAGTGGTTATAAAATAATCATTGTTGTCGGGGAATATTCGTTTGGTCGTGGAATATTCTTTCTGTCGGGGAATATTCGTACGACGGCGCAGCCATTTGTGGGCCCCATAACAGAATAACTGTCGGATGAAGAAAATGACAAATTTGAGTTTTTACAAATAACGGCGTAGTTGTTACCGTTAACACTGTTGGATACCCGGTGGTTAAAATACAGTAATACGCGTTATTGCACAGTAGCACACGGTATTGCATAGTATTTTTGAAATTATTGATTCTTACGTAAGAAGGCACTACTCAATAATTGTTACAGTAATTACTGTTCAATATTTTATTTTATTGATTCAATAATTGCTACGTTGGAATTTTGTATTATTGTTGTTCAATAATTGTTGCTGCACAGTATTTTTCATTATCAGATCAATAATTCATATTATTTGAATAGTATTATTAGATAGCATTATTGACAATGTCTAGAAAGTTCTGTCTAAGGAGAGGTTTGGTCATTTAATTGCGCGCCAGTAAGGAGAAATTCTTATTGGAAAGCCCCCTCTTTCCTGGGAACGGCCTGGTTGTCATAAATGTGATTCTGTAATATTATTTGTGAATAATTAATTATTGATTCATATGATAGGGAAATATTTATTTTATGTGGATATAAACGAGGGATATATTTTTGTGGTTAAAAATGAAGGAGTTAATGTTGAGGTTTTTATCCGTATTTTTGTCGGAATGAAGGTATTAAAAATCAGGGTTTTTAAGATATTTTGCGGGGGTTATAATTTTTAATCCGACCGTTGGATCGTGGTAATTTTTGGATATGTTATACATATATAAGTTGAGTATATGCCCACAAATTTTGAACCGTTAAAAATGAACGTATGATTTGTTATGAATTTTACGAGATGACTGGTTCAGAAATTGTTGAATTTTCGGAGTTTATCATTTTTGTGTAAAATTCTAGAATTGGTGGGCCCCACTTGTGGTTGGTGAAGAAATGTGCTGAATTATATTTCAAATGTGGTGGGTGGGAATAGTAGCAGGTAAAGCCATCAGGTTGCAGGTCAAACCTACCAAAATTTTCCTATAAATAGAGGGCTAAGTTAGAATTGAAAATCACACCAGAAACATAAGTTTTCTCTCTTTCTCTCTCTATATTATGAAGCATATTTTGTGAGTATTTAGATACTTTGAGAGTTGCTATTCAGTGCAAGTTTCCTTCAGCATCATATCCGATATCCAGCCAGAAGTACTGCTCTTTTGAGGTAAGGGATAGTAAGGGATAGTAAGGGATATTAAGGGATTTTAAGGGTTGTTATGATTTTCAGTTTCGTAATTTTTCTGATCTTCAAAAATTCTGGAAAAATTTGAAATGATATTTTGATGAGTTTTATTGATTGTGTCCAAAAATGGTGATTTTTGGATGTATAGATTGAGAGTTATGAATTTTATGAGAAAAGACTATTTTAAAAGTAACTGCTTATAATTCCTTGTGGTTAACTCCAAAATTGATGAAATTTTTATTGGGAGTACATGTATATGATGGGAGTATACTCTGTTAATTTCAGAATTTTTGGACAAAAGTATAATTTTTGATAAATGTCTAAATATTCGGCTGTTTTGGCCATATGAAAAATAGTAAATGACTTTTAAAAATTCTGAGAAAAATATATGTTCACTATGTGACTATATTATGCTAAATCTCAGAAAAGAAATATTTTTGGAACTGATTTGGTATTTTTCATGAAAATGGTCTAGTTATGAGTAAATGAATTAAATATGTTTTTGTGAAGTAAGAAAATTGGAAAATAGGATTTTATGGCTTGAGAATCCTATATATGAGGTATATGCAGATTTTTGATGAGGGTTTTGGTTATTGATGATGAAATTGTAAGAGTTGGCATTTTATGATGATTAAATACATTAATTAGTAAAGTGTAAACAATTTAAATAAATTGTTTATAAGCTTAAGAAATGTTATTCTTTCAATATCATTATACCGAAATATTGGTATAGATTTTATTGTGGAATTTCTACCTTTTTGAGTCGAGTTACTATTTACGAGTTACTATTCATGAGTTACTATTCACGAGTTACTATTCACGACAAAATTAGTTTCTTTTACTAACCAAATTATAGTTGATTTATGAATATTACTCTTGAGATTAAATCTATATGTTGATTATATTGATTTTATTATCATATATAACATTTTTATAACCTTGATGTTGAATTTCTCTTTCACTGGAGTGTAAAGATGGGTAGATTATTGGTATGATCATGACTAGGGTTCTCTTTGGCCTGTAGTGCAAAGTTGAATTGTGACTGGTATGATCATGACCATTGAATTTACAATTGAATATCTTTAGCTTAAGTGTAAAGATGAATTGATTAACATGGTTATAATTATGGTGTATATAAATTCTGAAATGATTATATATTTCTTTGAGATATGAATATATTTGGCCTGTAGTGCAAATATTAATTGTTGAGGAATATCTTTGGCCTGTAGTGCAAAGATGAATTGTAGATGAATATCTTTGGCCAGTAATGCAAAGATGAACTGTTGATGAATATCTTTGGCCTGTAGTGCAAAGATGACTTGTTGATGAATATCTTTGGCCCGTAGTGCAAAGATGAAGTTATTAGTATGATTATGAACAGGAACTGTGATTTGGTATAACCATGATGTTTGATGTTTCAGGTGATGAAAATTATCTTCGTCCTAGATGAGAAGAGGAATTTAGAACTACAGTTATGATTATGAGTTATTCATATGATTGTGGACCAGAATTGTTGATTGATGTTACAGGGATAAAACATTGTTGGTGGATTTTTAACATGGAGAAAATAATAGACTTTATAGTCTATTTGACTCTTCTAATGGATTGCTCGTTCCGCTGCAACTATGGTTGAAATTTTTATCATTTACCATATGTTCTAAATCTCTGATTTATTATTGATGAAGACTATTGATAATTTATTTATCTTTAGTCATGATATTCTTTACTGAGCTAGTTGTGCTCACCTATTTGCTTCACAATTCCTTTCAGGTAATAAGAGTGTAGCTGGGTCGAGCGAGGGTAACGGGAAATAGAACGGTGGTCTCTAGCTGTGGATGTTCTCCCGAAGCAGTATAGAAAAGTTCATTTAGTAGTTATATTTGGTGAATCCAATAGGGTAAGGTGTACCCAACGTTGGAAGGGTGGTTTACCACTATCATACAAGATGTCTAACGACATACAACCTCGTGTCATCATAAGACAGGGATGTGCTCATCCACTTGCTGAGTATATATACGAGCACTACCTATATAATCTTGGTGTTTGTTTGAAGTATAATTCTCAATTAGAGACAGTGGAAATAATGATAAGTCAAGAGAAGACTCACCATTGGGAAGAATATGATAGTAATCTTCTCGTTTTTCTTTGGGGTCTATTGGGTAAACCAAGGATAATTCTGTGGCCATATGATATCTATCACAACCTAGAAGCATGGCCTCCCATGTACGAAGGTTTCCTTAAGCACTTCCCAAAGATTCTAATTTCCAAAACAGTTTTTGACTATACCTTTATGTAAGGTGTCATTGTGAGGTGATGTCCACGATTGGAACATGGGTCACATTTGGTATATATTTGTATCCAAACTCACAGCATATGTGTTATTGTATTTTGCACGACAATTGTTGTAATAAAGTTGTAGTTATTTTCTGTACCATGTATTTGGCGACTCAGAATAGGTTGGATTGAATGGACCGATTTTGGGGTTGTCACAAGAAAGTTCTGAGCAAGTTTATGAAAATTTGATTTCAAAGACATATATACTAATAACTCTTATAAGGGTCATAAATGGTGACTAAGTTGTTTATGAAAACATGACTTGTATAAGAATTAATTAATTAACCTGGAATAAATATGGTTAATTCAGAGATATTATAGAATATTATATTATGAAGCTTTGTGTGGTAGTGGCATGATATTAAATTGAATAGGAAGGATTAATTCACTTACATAAGACGGTGAATTAATATATGTGAAAGAAATATGTTAATTAATATTTGATATTTTTAATATATTATATAGTATTGTAATATTTAAAAGGGTTATACCTATTACAAAAGTGGGGTAAGCTAAATAATTTAGCATTAAGATAAAGTGTGTCACACAAACTTTATATTAAATAAATAATAAAATAATGTGGAATTAGAAAAAAGCCAAGCGTGGCCTAGACCCTTAATATTTTATTGTAGAGATAATGAGCTTGAGTTATATATCTCTAGTAAATGAGATAAATGAGCCTTGTGTGGCCTAAGTATTAAAGTTAAACTAGACTGAAGGTTTAACTAAAATTATTAAAAGAGAATTAATGGAAAGATAATAGATGATTGATATTAATCATTTTGATAATTGTGTGTGATAGGAAGTAATGGGTTGGGAATACCCAATTGAATGATATTTAACCCAATTAAAATATTATGTGGACTAATGTACATAGAGTATATGATGTGAGTACATAAATAATCCTTAATTTTACTCGGTGTAGTAGCATTAATGTGACGACCCGAGAATTTAGAAAACTATTTAAATCTTAAAATATTGAATTAAAGTTAAATAATAAACCTAGACATAAAATAAGTGAATGGATTTGAGATTTCCAAGAAGGAATTTTGTGAATTTAAACTTTTTTATGGTGAATTATTCAGGATGAAGGGTATAAGTGTATATGGTTGTATATGTTTACAACATGTGGTTAAGGGTTAAGGGTTGACCAGATAACCTATATCAGTGTCAAACCCTAATTATATTAAAAACGTCAACGTTCAGTTAGAAAATTCTTACGATTTATAAAAAACCCTAAACCGGTTCTGGAAACTCCAATTTCAATTTTGGGAATCCGAAACCCTAATTTGGAATTTGAAAACCCTAAATTGGGAAGTTTAAAGGTACGTATTTATGATTATAGACTTAATTAGGGAAACTCTAATAATTAATTAGAAAATCCTAATTTTAAAGTTTAAAACCCTAATTGTTCAATTAGAAACCCTAATGTACAATTATAACCCTAATTGCTAAATTAGCAATTTTAATTAGGAAATATTAATCCTAATTAGCAAGATTGAATTTATGATTAGGAAATTTTAATATAATTAGAGAATCCTAATTATAATTTAGAAATATTAATTTTCTATTTTAAAAACCTAAATTAAAAATTTTAGAAATTTATTTTTTTTGAACCTAAGGGTTCAAACCCTAAGGGTTGTGCAAGTTACCATCATGCCCTAAAAATGAAAAGCTAAATGACATTAATGCCCTTTTTGTATTTTTATAAGTTGGAGTGTGAATCTTGCCATATCTTGAGTTGGTGACCAACTCCATATTTCCCATGTGCTCTATATCTATTTTATATTAGCAATCCTTGCCACCTAGCAACACTTGATGCAATGAATCAAGAATTAAAAAGATTAAAGTAAGATAATATCTCACTTTACTTTTCATACATGTCAACACATTCTCTCTCTAGCTTTTCGAAATTTAGAGTGAGAGGGAGAGAGAAGATGAGCCATGATCAGTTCATAGATTTCCATAATCAGATCCAAAGATCAGAATCTAAGATCAAAGTGTAAAAGAGGTATAAACCCAAAAATGTAGAAATCCTTAAAGATTTTTGTTAATGTTATGATTTGTTATTTAAAGTTGTGTTAGAAGGTGTTAATTAGTAATCTGAGTTGTTAGACCAAGGATCTATAACATCTAGATGCACGATTTTGAAGTTTTTAGAAATCTGGAAAAAGTTGAAAAGTTTGGTTTGACAACTCAAAGTCAGAGCCTCTAGATCTTTCTGTGTTAAGTTTTAGCTGTGTTTTATGTTATAGATCTGTTCTATGTTGTAAGGGTCTGAAACTTGAATCAAGCCCAGATCATGTGTAGATCGAAAGTTATAAACAGTCAAAGGTTGTTGATCGTTCACGAAATCGGTTTCTGGGCAGCCCAGATTTGCCCAAAAAAGTCTGACAGTGTTTTTGGAGAGCTCTGATCTTGTTGTTGTTTGCTATTTTGGCCAAGTTGTTGTTTTATTGTTGTAGCCTGACATGAGAACTACACATCTATGTTTTTATATTACTCAGATCCTGTATAGGATCAAAGATATAAAGGGTCAAACATAGGTTGACCAAACTGCTCAAGAACATTTCTGGAAAACCCAGAAATGTTCAAGAACAATTTTTTTGGCCTACTTTGACCGGCCCAGATTTTCTATTGGTAATGTTTTTAAGTTGATTTAGGGTTATGTAATTGTATACTGACATCTTTACTACATATTTGAACCTTCATATCACATAAAGAAAGCTCAGGATGCATGTTACAAGGATCCAAAGTAGCACCCTCGTACTGTTCTTCATTTCTGAAAAACCCAGAAATGAAGAACAGCTTCCGACATGATTTTTGAAGGCTTCAATCACTCTGTGATGTTGTTGTTTGGCCATGAACTAAGTTGGGATATATAGTGTTACATGCATACTACATGTCTAACACTTTATCTGCACAGAAATCATTAAAACCAAGGATCTAGCTACGGTCAAACCTCCTACCCTGTTAACTGCCCACGAGTTTCTGGGTTTGGCCAAGAACACTCAAGAACACCTAAAGCGACGGTTCTGTCGCTATAGGGCCCTTTAGCGACAGTTATTTTCTAAAAATAATTATTTTATTTAATAAATGGATAAAAATAGTTTTTAATTATTAAAAATACATAATAAATTACTAAAAATTATTTTAAAGCATAAAAATAGGTTTTTAATTATTTTGAATATATTTCATAAATATTTAATATTTTTGAAATATTAAGGGTATTTAATTTATTTAATTATAATATTAAATAAATTACTTAAAAATAATTTTAATACTTGAAAAATCATAAAAAATTATATTATGGTATAAAAAAATATTTTAAGTTATTTTTGATGACTTTTAATATTTTGTGATGAATTTCATTAATAAATTTATATTACTGGTGATTAATTTATTTAATAAATATATTAAATAAATTATGGAAAAATAGAATTAATGTTGTAAAAATCATATAAAAATAATTTAAGTGTTATAAAAATATTTTAATTTATGAAATATAACTTTTGATATTTTATCATGAAAATATTAATATTTTAATATTAAAAACAATTATCGGGAAATGAATTTAAAGGTTTAAAAATCATATAAATATGAATTTAAGGTATTAAAAAAATACTTTGATATATTATAAATATATTATAATATTATGGTATGATTTTCATTAATATTTAGTATTAAATAAATATTAATGATAAAGGAATTATGTGCTATTTAATTCTTATAAATACGATATTAATGATTGAAAATTAATGATAAATGATAATAATTATCTGAAATTTATTACGAGCTTATGAAAAATATTTTGATTGATAATATAATTATCTGAGATACTTGTTAAAGTGTTAGTGTAAGGCCCCAACTTTTTATAAATGAAGATTTAATTTTCTATAATTATTATTTTGAAATAGTAAGGGGTTGATTTGATAAATGTGGTTAGTTATGGGTAAAATGCGCAAATATTTTTAAATAAGCAAGTGGTTATAAAATACTCATTGTTGTCGAAGAATATTCGTTTGGTCGTGAAATATTCTTGTTGTCGGGGAATATTCGTACGACGACGTAGCCTTGTGTGGGTCCCATAACGGAAAGCGATTGGATGAAAAAAACGACAAGTATAAGTTATTTATAAATAACGGCGTAGTTGTTACCGTTAATACTGTTAGAATACTCGGTGGTTAAAACACAGTAATACGCGTTATTGCACAATAGCACACTGTATTGCACCAATTATTGATTCTTACGTAAGAAGGCACTACTCGATAATTGTTATAGTAATTACTGTTTAATATTTTATTTTATTGATTCAATAATTGCTACGTTGATATTTTATATTACTGTTGTTTCAATAATTATCACTACATAATATTTTTCATTATCAGAGCAATAATTCATATTATCTGAATAATATTATTAGATAATATTATTGGCAATGTCTAGAAAGTTCTGTCTAAGGAGAGGTTTGGTCACCTAATTACGCGCCAGTAAAGAGAAATTTTTATTAGAAAGCCCCCTCTTTCTTAGGAACGACATGGTTGCCAGTATTGTGATTCTGTAATATTATTTGTGAATAGTTAATTATTGATTTATATGATGAGGAAAATATTGATTTTATGTGAATATAGATAGAAAAAATTTTTAATGTGACAATTGTTGAAAATTAATATTTTATCTTTTTCTGATAAAATAATTTATTTAAATATATTATTATATTTTAATAATATAATAATGGTGATATTTTTATAATGAATGTGAGATATATGAGTATATGAGAAGAAAGAGTATTTTTGTTGCATTAAATGATTAACACATATTTTGTGTGTCGGTGGACCCCATTTCTTGACTGAAATTTGATTATAGCCTGTAAAATCGTCCGTATGTGGATTTCGATCAATTTATGTTTGAAATTTAGAAAAACTTTCTTCTGCAAAGTTGTAGAGAATAGAATTTCCTATAAAATAACTCGAGATTCGAATTTTCTGATAAAAGGGCTATTTATTATGAATTATTGAAGTTCCGTAGTTCCGAAATAATTGATTTTTAGAAGTTTTATTTATGTTTTAAAAGAAAAACATTTTTTAAATGTTTGTGGACATCTTTAACATGTTTTA
The DNA here is from genome assembly GCA_016801055.1 of Panax notoginseng. Lineage (NCBI taxonomy): Eukaryota > Viridiplantae > Streptophyta > Magnoliopsida > Apiales > Araliaceae > Panax > Panax notoginseng. The sequence goes on from CM029018.1 coordinate 120,866,828, forward strand.
GATGGCTGAAATTAGATTTCTAAATGGGCGTAGGAATTTGTTTTATATATAATATTATTATATTAAACTTTCTGTTTTGTTGTTCTAAGCATTTTCCTATAAATAGGGTATTTAGGTTAAAATTAAAAATCACACCAGAAACTAAAGATTTCTCTCACTTTCTCTCTCTATAATATCGAGCGTATTTTGTGAGTATTCTAGTACTTTGAGTGTTGTTATATGGTGCAAGTTCTTTCAGCACTATATCCAGTATTCTAGTCAGAAGTACTATTCTTTCTAAGGTAAGGGATGTTATTTTCTTCGTAAATGATATTATTTTTCTTCAATATCATTATGCCGAAATATTGGTTGGAACTTTTTATCAAGTTTGGAACTTTTTTCATGTCGGGATTACTATTCATGAGTTACTATTCACGAGTTACTATTCACGAGTACTATTCACGAAGCATGATGATTTTTTTTGAAATTTCTATCTTTTAGTGTCGGAGTTACTATTCACGTATACGGCACTATTCACGTATACGACACTATTCACGAATACGACACTATTCACAGAAAAATTAAATTTTTTTTCTGTGTCCAATATTATCTATTATGGATACTAGCTTTGATTGTATCCATGTTTTGATCATTCTTGAATTTTACTTCGCTATGATTATTTATGAAGTATTTTTGAACTCGAATTGTTTGAAATACGAATCCTTAATATTTGTTCTTTTATCTCACTGGATTCGTTTTCTTTAAAATAGATTTTTCATCATCCTCAGTCCTAAATGATGATATTACTGAATATCTTTGGCCTGTAATACAAAGATGAATGATCTCTTAATGAATATCTTTGGCCCGTAGTGCAAAGATGAACAGGTGTTGAGATGAACATGACCGACTGATTAATATCTTTGGCCTGTTGTGTAAAGATGACTATTTAATTCAAGATGTATATTGATTGATGTTACAGGGATAAAATATCGATGATGGACTTTTAAATTCATAGATGATAGTAGATTTCATTCTCTACTTAACTTTTCTAATGAATTGTTGTTTCCGCTGCAATTGTTGATCTAAAACTTGTTGTCTATTATATTCTATCAGATTTTTCCCTGTTGAGGACTAACGATTATTTGTTCTATATTATCTTAGTCATAATATTCTTTACTGGGCTAGTTGAGCTCACCCTTTTCCTTTTTGTTCCATTTTTCTTCTCAGGAGGCTAGAATGTAGCGATTACTAGTCGGGGGTATGGAATGATGGTTCTAGAAGTTGTTTTAGTAGTCCTCACCATTTTTGTAAAATTATATATCAATAATTGTAATGAGGACTCCATTTGAGTTTGAATACTGTCTAGATGACAATATTTATATTTAAACTCACAATATATGTGTTGTCGTATTTTGCACGATAATTGTAATACTAAAGTTGTAGTTGTTTTCTATACCATGTATTTGGCGACTCGGAATGGGTTAGGTGGAATGAGCCTATTTTGGGGGCGTCACAGTTGGTATCAGAGCTTAGGGATATGGTCTCTGGCGGAGATCGGGGAATAGAACTAGTTGGGGAGAGACGAGTAAATCCTTCGCTAGTGCGTCCTACCTAAGCTTATTTGTTGGTTGGTCAGAATATAAGGGTATTATGTGATATGTTAATTTGTTAAATTAACCCTTATTTTATGGCAGTATTTGAGAATGTCGACTGAGAATGTTAACAGTGGAGTAAATGAGACCGTGGAGACACCTTTAATCACCACCTAGGGGAACGTGCAACAGGAAGATAATATTTCTCTTGTAAACAACACTACTGAGCAGACGATGAACGACGGGATGTTTAGGAGCTTTTTGCAGTTCATGCAAAACCAGACGAGGGAGACTCGTGTACAAAATACGGGTGGAAATGATAGCAACCCGCGGCTTGTCACGGCCAAGCAGTTCAATAGTTGGGACCACCAGAATTCTGGGGAAAGCCGGATCCGATTAAGGCGGAGACGTGGGTCAAACAAATTACCAAGATATTTGATGTCTTGGGATGCACGGAGGAACAGAAGGTTCTATTCGCCACCTTTATGTTCCGTAATGAGGCAGATTACTGGTGGGAATCTATGAAGCGTACCCATCCAGCCGCACTCAGCATGTCTTGGGAAACATTTCAAAAACTGTTCAATGACAAGTACTTTCCTGAAAGTATTCGTCATATGAAGGAGTTAGAGTTTATTAGACTAGAACAGAACAACATGACGGTGTCCCAGTACGAGGCGAAGTTCGCGGAGTTATCCAGGTTTGCACCTCATTTGGTGGAGAATGAGGAACGTATGACGCGGATGATTTTGAGAGGTTTGAAACCTGACATACGTCAATATCTCATTTCTCATAAATTTTCTCTATATTCAGATGTTGTGAATAGGGCTCAGTTGTTGGAGCGTGATAATGAGTCAGCTCAATCGAAGAATAACGACCTACAACTCGATGATAATCGTATCGATGGCAACGATCATCAGAACAAGGATAACCATCGTGGAGGAAATTATCGTGCCAGAAATGGTAACCACTTCGGTGGTAATTATGGCCAAGATAATAAAAGAAATAACTCAAGTGAAAATTTCAAGAAGAGAAGATTTAACGATGACGGGAAGACGTCGACAGCAGCACTAGCACCAGCAACAAATTTTAGGGGAGGAGAACGACCGCCAGTTAGATGCTACAAATGCGGAGAGGAGGGGCATATAAGTCCAAACTGTTCACAGCCTTCCAAGGTATGTTATAATTATGGAAAAGAAGGTCATATCGCTCGAGATTGTACAGTAGCGAAACCCAGTCCAGTGGGGATGGTGACTCAAAAGGCTGTCCTAGAAAAGTCAAAGTCAACGGTTCCTGGAAGAGCGTTTGTCGTGACTGGTCAGAATGCGAAGAACCCGAATGAAGTTAGCACGGGTTAGTTAATTATAAATTCTTACGAAGTTTATACCTTATTAGATACCGGTTTTACCCATTCATTTATCTCTCCTGCTTATACTCAACGTTTAAACTTGACTCAGAGAAAATTAGACTTTGACTTATCTGTTGAAACTCCGTTAGGAGAAACTTTCGTTACATCCACTGTTTATAAATCTTGTTTGATCCAAGTTGGCGCCATCACATTACTTGTTGACCTTATTTCTTTAAAGATACTTTCTTTTGATGTGATTTTAGGGATTGATTGATTAACTACTCATCATGCCAAAATTAATTGCTTTTGTAAGGTTTTTAGTTTTCATATTCCTAAGTAACCTGTTATTCAAATTCAAGCAACCAAACCATTGAAGTCAAACTCTTTCATATCAAGCTATAAAGCCATTCGTTTATTAAAAAATGGATGTCAAGTTTTCTTAGCCCATGTCATGGACTTGAACAAAAATACGTCAGATTTGAATGATATTGCTATTGTTAGTAAATTTCCTGATGTATTTCCTGAAGAATTTCTTGGTTTACTCCCAAAGTGTGATATTCAATTTTGTATCGACTTTGAACCCGGTACAAAACTCATTTCCAAAATCTCATATCGAATGACTCCTATTGAACTTCAGGAGTTAAAAATTCAACTATAGAATTTGGTACCCGAGCCTTTATCTGGTGACTTTCTTTGTGGAATACACCGAAACCAGACTCTCTGTAGGGGACGCCATATTTGTGTGGTAGTAAACTGATAGGTGTCATTGTGACGTGCTATCCAAGATTGGGATATGAGTCACAGTTGAGAGCAACCTAAGTCAGTAATCGAAATACGTAGCTTTCTATGCTTAGTTGGTTATTATCGAGGATTTTGTGGAAAGATTTTCTCGAATCGCTACTCTATTAACTCAGCTGACTCGTAAGGATACAAAATTTGAATGGAGCGAGGAATGTGAGAAGAGCTTCCAAGAACTCAACATGCGACAATTAGGTTGGCTCGAGCTGTTGAAAGATTATGATCATACCATCCAATACCATCTTGGAAAAGCAAACGCGGTAGCTGACGTGTTGAGTAGAAGATCGTATGCGGGTAAGAGTGCGATATTGTCGAACACAAAGACCCATTTCGTACGACTTACAGAAGATGGAGATATAGTAAAAGATTCTAGGAACCTGTGTGAAGATAACGAATATACGAGTAGAATCGACTTTAATCGATAAAGTTAAAACCACTCAAGCTACACACCGGAGCTGATGAATATGAAGAAGAAGGTGCAAGAAGGCGTTATTCTAGAAGTAAGAGTTGATGAAGAGAAGAAATCTCAACCTTTGATTTATTAGTCCATTTGAAATTTTCGATTGAATAGGAACTATGGCCTATAGACTCGCTTTACAGCCAAGTATGACGCGTGTTCATAACATTTTTTGCGTATCGATGTTACGTAAATATGTGGATGACCCGAACCATATTATTGAGTTAGAACCAGACGAGATAGCAGAAGATTTAACATACGAGGAGGTACCTGTCAAGATTTTGGATAGGAAGGACCATGTCCTACGCATGTCAATTTCGAGGACGAAATTTCATAAGGAGGGGAGGCTATAAGGCCCTAACTTTTTATAAATAAAGATTTAATTTTCTCTAATTATTATTTTGAAATAGTAAGGGGTTGATTTGATTAATGTGGTTAGTTATGGGTAAAATGTGCAAATATTTTTAAATAAACAAGTGGTTATAAAATACTCATTGTTGTCGGAGAATATTCGTTTGGTCGTGGAATATTCTTGTTGTCGAGAAATATTCGTACAACGATACAGCCTTGTGTGGGCCCCATAACAGAAAGCGATTGAATGAAGAAAACGACAAGTGTAAGTTGTTTATAAATAACGGCGTAGTTGTTACCGTTAATACTGTTAGAATACCCGGTGGTTAAAACACAGTAATACGCGTTGTTGCACAGTAGCACACGGTATTACACCAATTATTGATTCTTACGTAAGAAGGCACTACTCGATAATTGTTACAGTAATTACTGTTTAATATTTTATTTTATTGATTCAATAATTGCTACGTTGATATTTTATATTACTGTTGCTTCAATACTTGTCACTACACAATATTTTCCATTATCAAAGCAATAATTCATATTATCTGAATAATATTATTAGATAACATTATTGGCAATGTCTAGAAAGTTCTGTCTAAGAAGAGGTCTGGTCACCTAATTGCGCGCTAGTAAGGAAATTTTTTTATTGGAAAGCCCCTCTTTCCTAAGAATGGCCTGGTTGCCAGTATTGTGATTCTGTAATATTATTTATGAATAATTAATTATTGATTTATATGATGAGAAAAATATTGATTTTATGTGAATATAGATGGAGAAAATTTTTAATGTGACAATTGTTGAAAATTAATATTTTATCTTTTTCTGATAAAATAATTCATTTAAATATATTATTATATTTTAATAATATAATAATGGTGATATTTTTATAATGAATGTGAGATATATGAGTATATGAGAAGAAAGAGTATTTTTGTTGCATTAAATGATTAACACATATTTTGTGTGTCGGTGGACCCCATTTCTTGACTGAAATTTGATTATAGCCTGTAAAATCGTCCGTATGTGGATTTCGATCAATTTATGTTTGAAATTTAGAAAAACTTTCTTCTGCAAAGTTGTAGAGAATAGAATTTCCTATAAAATATCTCGAGATTCGAATTTTCTGATAAAAGGGCTATTTATTATGAATTATTGAAGTTCCGTAGTTCCGAAATAATTGATTTTTAGAAGTTTTATTTATGTTTTAAAAGAAAAACATTTTTTAAATGTTTGTGGACATCTTTAACATGTGTTAGATGGCTGAAATTAGATTTCTAAGTGGGCGTAGGAATTTGTTTTATATATAATATTATTATATTAAATTTTCTGTTTTGTTGTTCTAAGCATTTTCCTATAAATAGGGTGTTTAGGTTAGAATTAAAAATCACACCAGAAACTAAAGATTTCTCTCACTTTCTCTCTCTATAATATCGAGCGTATTTTGTGAGTATTCTAGTACTTTGAGTGTTGTTATATGGTGCAAGTTCTTTCAGCAGTATATCCAGTATTCCAGTCAGAAGTACTATTCTTTCTAAGGTAAGGGATGTTATTTTCTTCGTAAATGATATTATTTCTTCAATATCATTATGCCGAAATATTGGTTGGAACTTTTTATCAAGTTTGGAACTTTTTTCATGTCGGGGTTACTATTCATGAGTTACTATTCATGAGTTACTATTCACGAGTTACTATTCATGAGTTACTATTCACGAGTTACTATTCACGAGTACTATTCATGAAGCATGATGATTTTTTTTTGAAATTTCTATCTTTTAGTGTCGGAGTTACTATTCACGTGTACGGCAATATTCAGGTATACGGAACTATTCACGAATACGACACTATTCACAGAAAAATTAAATTTTCTTTTTTCTGTGTCCAATATTATCTATTATGGATACTAGCTTTGATTGTATCCATATTTTGATCATTCTAGAATTTTACTTCGCTATGATTATTTATGAAGTATTTTTGAACTAGGATTGTTTGAAATACGAATCCTTAATATTTGTTCTTTTATCTCACTGGATTCGTTTTCTTTAAAATAGATTTTTCATCATTCTCAGTCCTAAATGATGATATTACTGAATATCTTTGGCCTGTAGTGCAAAGATGAATGATTTCTTGATGAATATCTTTGAACCGTAGTGCAAAGATGAACATGTGTTGGGATGAACATGACCGACTGATTAATATCTTTGGCCTGTAGTGTAAAAATGACTATTTGATTCAAGATGTATATTGATTGATGTTACAGGGATAAAATATCGATGATGGACTTTTAAATTCATAGATGATAGTAGATTTCATTCTCTACTTAACTCTTCTAATGAATTGTTGTTTCCGCTGCAGTTGTTGATCTAAAACTTGTTGTCTATTGTATTCTATCAGATTTTTCCCTGTTGAGGACTAACGATAATTTTTTCTATATTATCTTAGTCATAATATTCTTTACTGGGCTAGTTGAGCTCACCCTTTTCGTTTTTGTTCCATTTTTCTTCTCAGGAGGCGAGAATGTAGCGATTATTAGTCGGGGTATGGAATGATGGTTCTAGAAGTTGTTTTAGTAGTCCTCACCATTTTTGTACAATTATGTATCAATAATTGTAATGAGGACTCCATTTGAGTTTGAATACTGTCTAGATGATAATATTTGTATTTAAACTCACAATATATGTGTTGTCGTATTTTGTACGACAATTGTAATAATAAAGTTGTAGTTATTTTATGTACCATTTATTTGGCGACTCAGAATGGGTTGGGTGGAATGAACCTATTTTGGGGGCGTCACAGTTAGGCAGAGTTTAATTGAACTTAAACTCGATAATGGTCTGACTAAGCTGTTGGGATATCAGAATTGTGCCAAACTCGACTCGGACTGTAACTATTTGACTTGAGGTTAGGTTTTATGTGTTGTATAGACTGATAGTGTTATGTGATAATGTGTTTAAGTTATTATACTGTGATGATATTATTCTAATTTATAGATCGGTATTATCTATATTAGGTATTCAGGCAAAGCTTAATAAATTACGTAACGGTAATCAACAGAACAGACAAGTTTTTCTTAACTCGACTTCGAGTTGTTTCATTCAAATATACTTGTGGTTAATCATTGTTGATGGCCATGTCTATGAATTGTTAAATCGTAATCAGTGCATATTGCATGTATTCAACAGGTATGAAAGGTTGATCACCTTCATTACCATTCGGTCCATATATATTTGTTCATGTTCCATGTTCGTTCAGCTATGTAAAATTTGTTCATGCTAGTTCGCAATTATATTGTAGAACTGTAGCCAGATTTTGTTCAAATCTTTCAACCATGATATAACCTTAATTTATTGAACTTAAACTTGCTGGGAAAACTTATTGCTCACCCTTGTTATATCATGATAAACATTACATATAAGGCGAATACGTTCGGATACAGGAAAGGATAAAGCCAAGTTCAGTTTGGGATAATATGTGCAGCTAAATTGTAATAGTATATTATGATAATAATGTTATATGTTAGACATGTTATGAATTGTGTATAAGTTAAGGTTACTCGACCTTGGGGAATAGTGTGTAAAGTTTTTTGTATAAACAATTTATGTTTATATCTTTCGCAATAGTTGTAGAATGATTGTACCAGATCCGTGGTGTTTTAGGATCCAGATTTGGGGCTTTTACACTTGGTATCAAAGCTGTAGGTTATGAACCTTAGGTAGGAATACCTGAGACTAATAACCGCAGTGATTAGGATAAGAACTAACTCAAATAGAGTTAGTGAGTCGGTAAGATTCAAAGACGAATATCGGCGAGTTATAAAAGATACGGAGTTCCCTAACTCTGATAATAAAGTTGAACAGTAATGGTGAATAGATAGAGTTTAAAAGACTAAAAGTACAGTGATAGGAGATCGTAAAACAAAACAATCATCATATAGAAATGAATCGTAATATATACGATGAGATCACCCCGTGATCTGATAAGGTTATAGTATGGAGAAGAATCAAGCGAATGATTAAAAAGTTTACAGCAAAGATTGATGTGTGTCAGTTGTACTATGAATTGGTACAGATTTAGGAAAGGATTATGAATACGGATTAAATAAAATTCGTATTGAGAAGGGAGTTAGGATAATTATTAAAATGTCTGTGTCGCGCTATTTTCTATATACCTGTTGAGAAGGTGATTCTTTTCTCATGTATATAACAGATAGATAAGGTATAGGTAGAGAATATAGGATTAAGTACGAGTTTGACGAACTAGGTAGAATTAAGTGTGAATGGAATATTGAGGATAATAGGAACAAATAGATTGATTAAGCAATTGATCATTAGTGGGGACATAGGTTTTTACCAAATCTCCTAGCAATGCTAGACTTCAAATTTTTTGACATCAAGCTAAATACGCACTATGTGCCTTTTTGAAAATGAATTTTTATTGTCAACTCCTGGTGACCCTTGTGTATGCATGGACTTTGGGCCATTTACACCTCGTTACATGTTGAGATGATAAAACATATTTGTAATGATTTTTGAACGGCTTAAAGTATAGTCTATGCTAATTATTTCGGCTAGACGATAATGATTTGAATTATCAAAATATACTTTTATTTATCACTTATGTACCATGTAACCTGGTGCAGAGATGATAAAAAGTTGATGGAGTTGTAAATTCAGGAATACTTAGTGTTGAATTTGATCTAAAATCGTTATTCCACTATTGTATGATGTGTTATGATAAAGTCATACAATGACGTCATCCTCAAACAGGCTGTTAATACAGTACGACATCATGACGGCATTTTCAAACAATTTTCAAAATTTTAATTTGCCAACGGGGTTTGGCTATACCTAAATATTTCGATTGAATTGAATTATTAACATAAGTCTAAGCTATTTGATTCGGCTAGACCAACGTTTATGAAAATTCTAAGCGTTCTTTGAAAATTTTCCCGAACAAAATTATTTTGGTGCGAAATTCGATAAGACTGAGGTAAAATTTTTGTGCCTATGGCAGAGACGAGAAACAGATCAAACCTGTATTACTGGGCCAGTACAGGGCAGAACGGGCTAATTACCCACTAACTTCATAAGACCAGTGTGGTTTGCGGATGAATTTCCATAAAACCTTTGCGAAAATGACAGACAATAGTCTATATAACTCCTCAGTAATATTTGAAAATTTTTACTCTTGTGAGGAATGTATTGGGTAGCATGTGCTGTTGTGTATGAATGGTGTATGGTGCATGGTATAAGGTGTAGGGTAAATTTTGGGGACAAAATTTTTTGAAGAAGGGGTAAATGCATGTGTCGACCCGAGAATTTAAAAAATTATTTAAATCTTAAAATATTGAATTAAGGTTAAATAATAAACCCAGACAGAAAATAAGTGAATGGATTTGAGATTTTCGAGAAGGAATTTTGTGAATTTAAAATTTTTATGGTGAATTATTCAGGATTAAGGGTATAATTGTATATGTTTTGTGTATGTATATGTGTACAGTATGTGGTTAAGGGTCAAGAATTGACCAGATAACCTATATCAATGTCAAACCCTAATAATATTAAGAACATCAACGTTCAGTTAGAAAAATCTTACGATTTCTAAGAAACCCTAAACCGGTTCTGAAAACCTTAATTTCAGTTTCGGGAATCTAAAACCCTAATTCGGAATTTGAAAACCCCAAATTGGGAAGTTTAAAGTTACGTATTTATGATTATAGACTTAATTAGGGAAACTCTAATAATTAATTAGAAAACCCTAATTTTAAAGTTTGAAACCCTAATTGTTTCGTTAGAAATCCAAATGTACAATTATAACCCTAATTGCTAAATTAGCATTTTTAATTAGAAAATATTAATCCTAATTAGCAAGATTGAATTAATGATTATGAAATTTTAATATAATTAGAGAATCCTAATTATAATTTAGAAATATTAATTTTCTATTTTGAAAACCTAAATTAGAAATTTTAGAATATTTTTTGAACCTTAGGTTTTAACCCTAAGGGTTCAAACCCTAAGGGTTGTGCAAGTTACCATCATGTCCTTAAAATGGAAAGCTAAATGGCATTAATGCCCTTTTTGTATTTTTATAAGTTGGAGTGTGAATCTTGCCATATCTTGAGTTGGTGACCAACTCCATATTTCCCATGTGCTCTATATCTATTTTATATCAGCAATCCTTGCCACCTAGCAACACTTAATGCAATGAATCAAGCAATAAAAAGATTAAAGTAAGGTAATATCTTACTTTACTTTTCATACATGTTAACCTATTCTCTCTCTAGCTTTTTGAAATTTAGAGTGAGAGATAAGATGAGTCATGATCAGTTCATAGATTTCCATAATCAGATCCAAAGATCAAAATCTAAGGTCAAAGTGTAAAAGAGGTATAAACCCCAAATTCTAGAAATCTTTAAAGATTTTTGTTAATGTTATGATTTGTTATTTAAAGTTGTGTTAGAGGGTGTTAATTAGTGATCTGGGTTGTTAGATCAAGGATCTATAACATCTAGATGCATGATTTTGAAGTTTTTAGAAATCTGAAAAAGTTAAAAAGTGTGGTCTGGCAACTCAAAGTCAGAGCATCTAGATCTTTCTGTGTTAAGTTTTAGCTGTGTTTTATGTTATAGATCTATTCTATATTGTAAGGGTTTGGATCTGAAACTTGAATCAAACCCAGATCATGTGTACATCGAAAGTTATAAGCAGTCAAAGGTCGGTGACCGTTCACAAAATCGATTTCTGGGCAGCCCAGATTTGCCCAAAAAAGTCTGACAGTGTTTTTGGAGAGCTCTGATCTTGCTGTTGTTTTCTATTTTGGCCAAGTTGTTGTTTTATTGTTGTAGTCTGAAATGATAACTACATATCTATGCTTTTATATTACTCAGATCCTGTATAGGATCAAAGATATAAAAGGTCAAACATAAGTTGACCAAACTGCTCAAGAACATTTCTGGAAAACCCAGAAATGTTCAAGAACAGTTTTTTTGGCCTACTTTGACAGGCCCATATATTCTTTTGGTAATGTTTTTAAGTTGATTTAGGGTTATGTAATTGTACATGGACATCTTTACTACATATTTGAACCTTCATATCACACAAAGAAAGCTCAGGATGCATGTTACAAGGATCCAAAATAGCACCCTTGTACTGCTCTTCATTTCTGGAAAACCCAGAAATGAAGAACAATCTCTGACATGATTTTTGAAGGCTTTGATCTCTCTGTGATGTTGTTGTTTGGCCACAAACTAAGTTGGGATATGTAGTGTTACATGCATACTACATGTCTAACACTTTATCTGCCTAGAAATCATTAAAACCAAAGATCTAGCTACGGTCAAACCTCCTACCCTGTTAACTGCCCATGAGTTTTTGGGTTTAGCCAATAACACTCAAGAACACCTATAGCAACGGTTTTGTCGCTATAGGGCCCTTTAGCGACTGTTATTTTCTATAAATAATTATTTTATTAAATAAATGGATAAAAATAGTTTTTAATTATTAAAAATGCATAATAAATTACTAAAAATTATTTTAAAGCCTAAAAATAGGTTTTTAGTTATTTTGAATATATTTCATAAATATTTAATATTTTTGAAATATTAAGGGTATTTAATTTATTTAATTATAATATTAAATAAATTACTTAAAAAAGATTTTAATACTTGAAAAATCATGAAAAATTATATTGGTATAAGAAAATATTTTAAGTTATTTTAGATGACTTTTAATATTTTGTGATGAATTTTATTAATAAATTTATATTAATGGTGATTAATTTATTTAATAAATATATTAAATAAATTATAGAAAAATAGAATTAATGTTGTAAAAATTATATAAAAATAATTTAATTGTTACAAAAATATTTTAAATTATGAAATATAACTTTTGATATTTTGTCATGAAAATATTAATATTTTAATATTAAAAGCAATTATCGGGTAATGAATTTAAAGGTTTAAAATCCATATAAATATGATTTTAAGGTATTAAAAAAATACTTTGATATATTATAAATATATTATAATATTATGTTATGATTTTCATTAATATTTAGTATTAAATAAATATTAATGATAAAGGAATTATGTGGTATTTAATTCTTATAAATACGATATTAATAATTGAAAATTCATGATAAATGATAATAATTATCTAAAAATTATTACGAGCTTATGAAAAATATTTTGATTGATAATATAATTATCTAAGATAATTGTTAAAGTGTTAGAGAGAGTTTAATTGAACTTAAACTCGATAATGGTCTGACTAAGCTGACGGGATATCAGAATTGTGCCAAACTCTACTCGGACTGTAACAGTTTGACTTGAGGTTAGGTTTTCTGTGCTGTATAGACTGATAATGTTATGTGATAATGTGTTTAGGTTATTATACTATGATGATATTATTCTAATTTATAGATTGATATTATCTATATTAGGTATTCAGGCAAAGCTTAATAAATTGTGTAACGGTAATCAACGGAACATGCAAGTTTTTCTTAACTCGACTTCGAGTTGTTTCAATCAAATATACTTGTGGTTAATCATTGCTGATGGCCATGTCTATGAATTGTTAAATCGTACTCAGTGCATATTGCATGTATTCATCAGGTATGAAAGGTTGATCACCTTCATTACCATTTGGTTCAGATATATTTGTTCATGTTCCATGTTCGTTTAGCTATGTAAAATTTATTTATGCTAGTTCGCAATTATATTGTAGAACTATAGTTAGCTTTTGTTCAAATCTTTCAATCATGATATATCCTTAATTTATTGAACTTAAACTTGCTGGGCAATCTTATTGCTCACTTTTGCTATATCATGATAAACATTGCAGATAAGGCGAATACGTTCGGATACAAGAAAGGATAAAGCCAAGTTCAGTTTGGGATAATATGTGCAGCTAAATTGTAATAGTATAGTATGATAATAATGTTTTATGTTAGACAAGTTATGAATTATGTATATGTTAAAGTTACTCGACCTTGGGGAATAGTGTGTAAAGTTTTTTGTATAAACAATTTATGTTTATATCTTCCGCAATACTTGTAGAATGATTGTACAAGATCCGTGGTGATTTAGGACCCAGATTTGGGGCTTTTACACTTGGTATCAAAGCTGTAGGTTATGAACCTTAGGTAGGAATACCTGAGACTAATAACCACAGTGATTAGGATAAGAACTAACTCAAATAGAGTTAGTGAGTCGGTAAGATTCAAAGACGAATCTCGGCGAGTTATAAAAGATACGGAGTTCCCTAACTCTGATAATAATGTTGAACAATAATGATGAATAGATAGAGTCTAAAAGATTAAAAGTATAGTGATAGGAGATCGTAAAACAAAACGATCATAGTATAGAAATGAATTGTAATATATACGATGAGATCACCCCGTGATCTGATAAGGTTATAGTATGGAGAAGAATCAAGCGAATGATTGAAAAGTTTACAGCAAAGATTGTTGTGTCAGTTGTACTTTGAATTGTTACAGATTCAGGAAAGAATTATGAATACGGATTAAATGAAATTCGTATTGAGAAGGGAGTTAAGATAATTATTGAAATATCTGTGTCGCTCTATTTGTTATATACATGTTGAGAAGGTGATTCTTTTCTCATGTATATAACAGATTGATAGGGTATAGGTAGAGAATATAGGATTAAGTACGAGTTTGATGAACTGGGTAGAATTAAGTGTGAATGGAATATTGAGGATAATAGGAACAGATAGATTGATTAAGCAATTGATGATTAGTGGGGACATAGGTTTTTCCTAATCTCCTAGCAATGCTAGACTTCGAAATTTTGACATCAAGCTAAATACGCACTATGTGCCTTTTTGAAAATGAATTTTTATTGTCAACTCATGGTGACCCTTGTGTATGCATGGACTTCGGGCCATTTACACCTCGTTACCTGTTGAGATGATAAAACAGATTTGTAATGATTTTTGAATGGTTTAAAGTATAGTCTATGCTAATTATTTCGGCTAGACGATAATGATTTGAAATATCAAAATATATTTATATTTATTACTTCTGTACTATGTAACCTGGTGCAGAGATGATAAAAAGTTGATGGAGTTGTAAATGTAGGAATACTTAGTGTTGAATTTGATCTAAAATTATTATTCCACTATTGTATGATGTGTTATGACAAAGTCATACAATGACGACATCCTCAAAAGGGCTGTTAATACAGTACGGCATCATGACGTCATTTTCAAACAATTTTCAAAATTTTAATTTACCAACGGGGTTTGGCTATAACTAAATATTTCGATTGAATTGAATTATTAATATAAGTCTAAGCTATTTGATTCGAGTAGACCAATGTTTATGAAAATTCTAAGCGTTCTTTGAAAATTTTCCCGAACCAAATTATTTTGGTGCGGAATCCGATAAGACTTAGGTAAAATTTTTGTGCCTATGGCAGAGACGAGAAACAGATCAAACTAGTATTACTGGGCCAGTATAGGGCAGAACGGGCTAATTTCCCACTAAGTTGATAAGACCAGTGCGATTTGCGGATGAATTTCCATAAAACCTTTGCAAAAATGATAGACAATAGTCTATATAACTCCTAAGTAATATTTGAAAATTTTTACACTTGTGAGGAATGTATTGGGTAGCATGTGATGCTGTGTATGAATGGTGTATAGTGCATGGTATAAGGTGTAAGGTAAATTTCAGGGACGAATTTTTTAGAAGAAGGGGTGAATGTGACGACCCGAGAATTTAGAAAATTATTTAAATCTTAAAATATTGAATTAAGGTTAAATAATAAACCTAGACAGAAAACAAGTGAACGGATTTAAGATTTTCGAGAAGGAATTTTGTGAATTTAAATTTTTTATGGTGAATTACTCAGGATTAAGGGTATAAGTGTATATGTTCTGTGTATATGGTTGTATATGTGTACAATATGTGGTTAAGGGTCAAGAATTGACCAGATAACCTATATCAGTGTCAAACCCTAATAATATTAAGAACGTCAACGTTCAGTTAGAAAAATCTTACGATTTATAAGAAACCCTAAACCGGTTCTAAAAACCCTAATTTCAGTTTTGGGACTTCGAAACCATAATTCGAAATTTGAAAACCCTAAATTGGGAAGTTTAAAGGTACGTATTTATGATTATAGACTTAATTAGGGAAACTCTAATAATTAATTAGAAAACCCTAATTTTAAAGTTTGAAACCCTAATTGTTCTGTTAGAAACCCTAATGTACAATTATAACCCTAATTGCTAAATTAGCAATTTTAATTAGAAAATATTAATCCTATTTAGCAAGATTGAATTTATGATTAAGAAATTTTAATATAATTAGAGAATCCTAATTATAATTTAGAAATATTAATTTTTTATTTTGAAAACCTAAATTAGAAATTTTAGAAAATAATTTTTTTTGAACCTTAGGTTTTAACTATGACGCCCCCAAAATAGGTTCATTCCACTAAACCTATTCTGAGTTGCCAAATATATGGTACAGAAATAACTACAACTTTATTAATACAATTGTCGTGTAAAATACGACAACACTTAAACTGTGAGTTTAAATATAAATATTGTCATCTAGACAATATCCACACTCAAATAAGTCCTTATTATAATTATTAATACACTATTTTACATAATAGTGAGGACTACTAGAACCACTTCTAGAACCATCATTCCACACCCCGACTAGTACTCGCTATATTCTCGCCTCCTGAGAAGAAAAATGGAACAACAAGGAAAAGGGTGAGCTCAACTAGCCCAGTAAAGAACATTATGACTAAGATAATACAGAACAAATTATCGTTAGTCCTCAACAGGAAAAAAAATCTGATAGGATATAAACAGCGGAAACAACAATTCATTAGAAGAGTTAAGTAGAGAATGAAATCTACTATCATCTATGAATTTAAAAGTCCATCATCGATATTTTATCCCTGTAACATCAATCAATATACATCTTGAATCAAATAGTCGTCTTTGCACTACAGGCCAAAGATATTAATCAGTCGATCATGTTCATCTCAACACCTGTTCATCTTTACACTACGGGCCAAATATATTCATAATAAAACCATTAATCTTTGCACTACAGGCCAAATATATTCAGTTATATCATCATTTAGGACTGAGGATGATGAAAAATCTTTTAAAGAAAACGAATCCAGTAAAACAAAAGAATAAATATTAAGGATTCGTATTTCAAACAATCCGAGTTAAAAAATACTTCATAAATAATCATAATGAAGTAAAATTCAAAAATGATCAAAACATGGATACAATCAAAGCTAGTATCCATAATAGATATATTAGACACAAAAAAGAAAATTTAATTTATCTGTGAATAGTGTCGTATTTGTGAATAGTGTCGTATACGTGAATAATGCCGTATACGTGAATAGTAACCTCGACACTAAAAGGTAGAAATTCCACAAAAAAAAATCATCATGCTTCGTGAATAGTACTCGTGAATAGTAACTCATGAATAATAACTCATGAATAGTAACTCATGAATAGTAACTCATGAATAGTAACCTCGACATGAAAAAGTTTTAAATTTGATAAAAATTTTAACCAATATTTCGGCATAATGATATTGAAGAAATAATATCATTTTCGAATAAAATAACATCCCTTACCTCGAAAAGACAATACTTTTGACTGAAATACTAGATATAGAGTTGAAGGGAACTTGCACCATATAACAACACTCAAAGTATCAAAATACTCACAAGTATAAGCTCAATATATCGAGAGAGAAAAAGAGAGAAAACTTCAGTTTCTGGTGTGATTTTCAATTCTAACCTAAGCACCCTATTTATAGGAAAATGCTTAGAACACCAAAGCAGAAAATTTAATATAATATTAATATATATCAAAATTTCCTACGCACTCCTTTGCCAACTGAATTCAGCCCCTATCACATGTTAATGATGCCCACAAAATGTAAAAAATGTTTTTCTTAATTAAAATAATTAAAACTTCCAAAAATCAATTATTTCGGAACTTCGGAACTTCAATAATTCATAATAAATAACCCTTTTATCAGAAAATTTGAATCTCGAGGTACTTTATAGGAAATTCAATTCTCTACAACTTTGCAGAAGAACGTTTTTCCAAATTCCAAACAAAAATTAACCGAAATTCACATACAGACGATTTTACAAGCTATAATCAAATTTCAGTCAAGAAATGGGTCCACCAACATGTTTAACATGTTTTAAATAACTTTTGCAACAAAAATATTCTTCCTCCTCATATACTCATATATTCCACATTCATTATAAAAATATCACCATTATTATATTATAATAATATAATAAAATATTATTTTATCAGAAAAGATAAAATATCAATTTTTAACAATTGTCACTTTAAAAATTTTCTCCATATATATCCACATAAAATCAATATTTTCCTCATGATATAAATCAATAATTAATTATTTATAAATAATATTACAGAATCACAATACTGACAACCATGCCATTCCCAAGAAAGAGGGGTTTTTCAATAAGGATCTCTCTTTATTGGCGCGCAATTAGGTGACCAAACCTCTCCTTAGACAGAATTTTCTAGACATTGCCAATAATGTTATCTAATAATATTATTCAGATAATATGAATTATTACTTCGATAATGGAAAATACTGTGTAGTGACAATTATTGAAACAACAGTAATATAAAATATCAACGTAGCAATTATTGAATCAATAAAATAAAATATTAAATAGTAACTACTGTAACCATTATTGAGTAGTGCCTTCTTATGTAAGAATCAATAATTGGTGCAATACCGTGTGCTACTGTGCAACAACGCGTATAACTGTGTTTTAACCACCGAGTATTTCAACAGTATAAACGGTAACAACTACGCCTTTATTTATAAACAACTTATACTTATCGTTTTCTTCATCCAATCACTTTCCGTTATGGGGCCCACAAAAGGCTGCGCCGTCGTACGAATATTCCCCGACAACAAGAATATTCCACAACCAAACGAATATTCCTTTACAACAATAAATATTTTATAACCACTTGCTTATTTAAAAATATTTACGCATTTTACCTATAACTAACCACAATAATCAAATCAACCCCTTACCATTTCAAAATAATAATTAGAGAAAATTAAATCTTTATTTATAAAAAGTTGGGGCCTTACACTAACCCTAAGGGTTAAACCCTAAGATCAAACCCTAAGGGTTCAAACCCTAAGGGTTGTGCAAGTTACCATCATGCCCTTAAAATGGAAAGCTAAATGACATTAATGCCTGTTAACGCCAAGACCTTTCCACGCGCCCCAATCACGTAAGACACGTCCAATCCTGCACAGTAAACACGACAACACCAAAAGCTTAACGGCTTCGACCGTCGGGGATAGCTCCGACGTAAGAATCAGTACATGCGATCACAAGGTTAACAATGGAGGAATAAAATGTCTAGAATATTGAGAGAGATAAAATATCAGTTACCTTCCAATTTGTGTGATCCTTGCCTCATATACTCTAATCCCGGTTTCTCGCGCCACCCACTCTACTCTGACACAGTCCCCCACTATCGGTGACCTCAGCCGACTGCATGCATCCTACCTGCTCCATCTCATCACTGTTTGCCACTACCGGTCGACTAAGTCCAATCCCCATTAATACATGGCAGATAACAGTCAATTGTTATCTTACTTCATCATTACCGGTCAAAGACAAGACCAAGATATTATTTGTCTAATGGGTCAGCCCAACGATCTGGCCCAACACATTCAAGACCAAATAAATATGACCCAAGAGATGAGTCCATTCAATCTGGCCCATTATACAAAGTAACATGGCCCAATATTGCCCCCAGTCTTTTATTAAACAAGATGTTTAATGAAAGACTATAAATGCCACCGGTCCAGGACAAAAGAAATTACAATAGGATCAATAGCGGTCCAAAATGCCAAAATGAATCGAGGCCCAATTGGTAAATTCCAAATAGCAATTTTAAATAAAAATCGGAGGCCCAATCGAGAAGCCCGATCTGGTTAATATATTAAGACCAAACCTGTACGCTACCCCTTTAAATTCTCATCATGGCCTCCATTTAATGTGCCGCCTTCAATTTTCGTGAAAATTTGAAAAGACCGCCTGGTATAAAAGGTACTTTCCCCCAATTTCGACGATTTTACCTGCCATTTTGAATTATAGACGCTTCTTACTTTTTTCCTCCTCCGGACTTCTCTTTTTCTCACTGTAAATCTCCATCAATGGCTTCCCAAAGCTCCAATAACACTACCCCCATATCGGTAATTCCAATTTCTACCATTCCTCCTTCTCCAAACCGTACCAAAATGGCTTCAGAGTCAAACCGCAAACCCACTGCTACCCCAAGCAAGAATACGCCATCGAAACCTCTTCCAAATCCCTCCGTATTGTTCTGGAGTGCAGAATAAGTCCCCCATGCCAACACGCCATCATAAAAGGATATTCGAAATGCCTGAGAGCGATACCAAATTTTGGAAACCCATCATCTCCGACGACCGTCCGCCACCAAGAGGATGTACCAGTGCCCAGAGGGTTGGACCGCCATGCCCTTCACTCTCCTGGAGAAAGGAGTTAGATTCCCTCTCCAAGTCTTCTTAGTTACCCTCTTGGGGTTTGCTAGTGTCGGATTCGCCCAACTGATGCCGAACTCATACATTCACATACTGGCGTTCATCGCCTTCTGCCACGAGGTAGGCGTCGCCCCTACCCTTGACTTTTTATTCTCCATCTACACCATCACCAAGTCCAAAGAGAAGGGTTTCAAAGTTCTGAGCAAGATAGCCACGAAGCCCGGAGAGAACTTCGAGAGAAGATCCCTAATCAGCACTCCTTCCAATAACAAAGGATGGCACAAGGAATGGCTCTTCGTCAAAAGGCCCAAAATCTCCTCTCTTCTAGACTGGACCATTTTGGATAAAGTCTCCGTAGACTTTGGAGACATTATCGAAGAGCATGTCAAGGAGATGATCGACCTCCTTAACAACTTTGCGAAGAAGGACTGGAACCATAATCTTCTTACTAAGCAAGCATGGTTGTACGACCATAAATATAGGTTCTGAACTTACACTGATGCATAGTTGGTTTAATACTCTTTGAAAATGTTGATTCTAACTTATTGCTTTTTATCTTCTGTAGTATCTCTGATCAAACCGACGTCGATTGACCGAAGGAATTTAGACAGATTCCTTTCGGGTACATCTTCGCCGCCCCTTACTGAAGTACCAACTGAAGAACCTTCCACTTCTGAACCTTAAGAGGCCGAAGCCCCAACAACAGAATTTACCAACATCGAGGAGTCCAACCAACCTCGACTGAAGAAAAGAGCTTCCTGGAAGCCCAGATCAAACCCTCCACCATCCTCCAGCTTAGTTCCACCCCCAGCTTTTAGCTCAGGTCTCCTCGACTTACCCCTGGACGAAAGGACGCGAGTCATTCGTATCAAGAAGAGGAGAACCAACATAACACCGCTAACCGCTGAAGAACTTCGACCACCTCCCCCCGAAGCCTCTCGACCCTAAATAATTTCGGTTAAAATCAACGAGCCGGATATCGAGGTTGAAGAGATAGAAGAACCGATCCCTTCCCTTTCTCGTAAGAGAAAACAACCTTCCGATGACCAGCCTCCAACACCCACTGGACCTCCTCCTACTCAACCTCCACCTCCTACTGAAGAACCCGAGTCTCCCCCACCTCGACCATCCCCATCAAGATTCAGTCGTGAAGCCATGTCATCCCCTACCATCTGGCCCGAATTTGATGAGAATTTTCCTTTCCAGCTCTACGACACATTTGTCCGAGACATCGATGACCATCGGCTCGGTAACAGCTCTGTCATGGACCTGATTAACGAAGGCATGAAACACTAGGCCAAGGTAATTCTGTCAATTAACTTAGTCGTTTATACATTTGATTAATACTTTGAAACTTGTAGACTAATACTGAATATATGCAGGCCAACGTTGTCTTCGGGCGCCTTCGTCCTAGATACAAAGAAGCTGAAGCTGAAGAGGACGCGACCCGAAGAGAAAATGCCATTCTTAACTCGGCCTTGGCCCGAGAAAGAAGCCAACACGAAGATACCCTCCTGACCAATGAGGGTCTTCGAAAAGAGTTGGCTCAAATAAAAGGAGAGCTTGTGACGACCAAGGCCAACCATCGAGCTACAGTCGATATGAACGTCGACTTAGTTCAAAAGAATGAAGCTCTGAAGAGTAAGAGCGAAGAGCTTGCTATAGCCAATCTGAGCTTAACAAGACAAATCGATGAAGTCCAGGTTAAGGCCAGAGTTGACAAGGAAAAGCACTTGGTTAGACATCGCAAGCTTCAAGACAAGTTGCGTACACTGGAGGAGCTAGGTCCGCCTATAACCGAAGAGCTGCGCCAACATATTAAAGACAACTATCGAAAATCAGCCGACCTGAATAAGGAAATTATCAAACTATACTATGAAGGTTATGAGTTATGCCGAAGCAAAAGCAAGGAAAAACTTGTTGCAGCAAAGATGGATCCTACTCTCCTTGACTCCTTAGAGGGTGAAGATGATGCCTGAAGTCGACCATTCTTGTCTTTAGCCTTAGGACTTCTGTAAAAATTTATCCTTCATGTAAATACTATTATGTTAATGAAATATCATCTTCTTTCTTTATTACTCCTTTGTAATTATTTTTTATCAATAATTCACCATCAAGTAACTTGAAAAATGTACAAGCTCTTACTTGAACTTAACTTAAACTGTTAGTAAACAATTAATCAAGTCATATAACATATAAGATCAAGTAATAACACAATCCGAACTCAATACTTAAACAAAATCAGGTAATAAAGTATTGTAATACGTATTTGTTATCGAAGTATGAGACAGGTCTACATCAATGTGGAATTTGTTTACCACGCAGGGCCTAACAAATTCACAAGGTCCACCTACCAAATAGGGTACCATCAAATGGTCAGCGAGTCCTCCCGAACCTCCTTACACCAATGAACTTTGATTACCACGCAGGGCCTAACAAATTCACAAGGTCCACTTACCAAATAGGCTACCATCGAATGGTCAGCGAGTCCACTCGAATCTCCTTACACCGATGAACCGAACACCAATGATTAGAAGACCGATTGAGAAAAAGAATCTTTTATTGATGATGATTCAAATATTTACAGACTCTGGTAGACTGACACTACTGAAAATACTTCCGAAGCCTTCCAGCGTGCCAAGTATTCTTTATTTCAGATCCATCTAATGCCCTTAATCGATAAGTTCCTGGCTTCGGTACTTTGATAACTTCATAAGGTCCTTCCCAGTTCGGCATCAGCTTACCCAAATTCTGAGGCATAGACGCTTCGACTTCCCTAAGGACGAAGTCTCCCACTTCAAACCTTCAAACCTTTACCCCCATGTTGTAGTGCTTAGCTACTCTTCGCTGATAGGTTGCCAATCTAATCAAAGCTGTCTCCCTAACTTCTTCAAGTAAATCTATGTTGGTCCTCAGCTCTTCTTCGTTGTATAGCTCTTTAAACTGACTGACCCGAAGACTTGTAGATCCAATTTTAAATAGGACCAAGGCATCAGTACCATAGGCCAGCCTAAAAGGTGAATCCCCCGTAGTCGTCCTCGATGTAGTCCGATAAGCCCATAACACGCTGAGCAGTTCCTTTGTCCATCTTCCTTTAGCTTCATCCAATTTACACTTGATCCCATTCAGAAGCGTTCTATTGGTCACCTCAACCTGCCCGTTAGACTGTGGATGAGCTACTGAAGTCTTTCTGTGCTGGATGTCTAATTCCTTCAAAAATACTTCAAACTTTGATCCCACAAACTGGCGTCCATTGTCTGATATTACCATCCTTTAGAAATTTCAAACACTCCTATTCTGTGATCAATCTAAGTGGCTTCGTTTCAACCCATTTGGTCATATAATCAATGGCGACTATAACAAAACTGACCTGACCTTTAGCTTTCGCCAATGGACCCAGTATATCTACCCCCCAAATAGCAAAGGGTATAGGAGATAGAATCGAGTATAGCTCTTTTGGTGGCTGATGTGGGATCGGACTGTTGAGCTGGCACTTCTGACACTTCTTGACATACTCTGTAGCTTCTTTGAAGATCGTAGGCCAATAGTACCCCTGCCGAAGTACTTTGCAGGCTAATAACTTGGCAACTATATGGTCACCACAGATGCCTTCGTGAACCTCCCGAAGGGCATATTCAGCTTCGGATGGAGTCAAACATTTCAACAATGGAGACGAAAAAGCTCTTCGATAAAGATCCCCATCAATAAGAACAAAGTTAGCACTCTTGTACTTAACTTTCTTAGCCAGCATCTGATCCAAAGAAAGGATGCCATCTACCAGATACTCCAAATTTGGAGTTACCCACCAGTTAGAACGGTCGACACACATCACTGATTCATGCTGGATACTAGGCTACTATAGAATCTCCAAATAGACAGATCCATCAAAATTATTCGCATCTGTAGTAGCCAGCTTTGAAAGTGCATCGACAATAGAATTATCATTGCGTTCAACTCCTTGAAACTCGTAAAATAGGAAATACAGAAGCCGATCATTCAACTCTGCTAGATACTTAACCATTCATGAATCTCGAGCTTTATATTCCCCTGAGACTTGTTTAACGACCAACTGAGAGTCACTGAAAATAATTATCTTCTGAACTTTGAGACTCTTTGTCAGTCGTAACCCTGCTAACACCGCCTCATACTCTACTTCGTTGTTCGTTGCTCTGAACCCAAATCTGATGGCCTGCTGCACTTTGAATCCCTCCAAACTCGTCAAGATAATCCCTGCTCCACTGATTTCTGAAGTAGAAGATCCATCTACATACAGCGTCCACAAACTCTACTTCTGTTGAAGAACCACAACTGCCTAGCCAGAGTCTTTAGCCTCCACCAAGTTATCATCAGTTTTAGAAAATGAACACTCGACCATGAAATCAGCCAAGGCCTGCCCCCTAATAGACGTCCGGGGATGATATTTAATGAAAACTTGGGACAACTCCATCGTCCAAGCAGCTAATCTCCCCGAAACCTCAGGCTTACCCAGAACCTTCTTCAGAGGCTGATCCATGTAAACTACTAACAACCGACCTTGAAAATATTGCCTAAGCTTTCGACTAGCTATCATCAAAGCAAAGAAAAACTTCTTAATGTTCGAATACTTTGTTTTAGCATCCCTAAGGACATGACTTACGTAGTAAATCGGGTGCTGCTTACCCCCAACTTCTCGCACCAAGACTGCTCCTACTGCCAATGTACTAGCTGCCAAGTACAAATATAAGGGCTCAACAGGAGTGGGCTTCACCAACAAAGGCGCCGAAGATAGATAAGTCTTTATTCCCTGGAAGGCGTCTTCACATTCCGAAGTCCACTGGAACGTCTTCGCATTCTTCAACCCTTTCAATGTATCGAAGAACGGAAAACACCTCTCTGCCGACTTGGACACGAACCTCCTCAAAGCTGCAATCCTCCCGATCAGATGTTGGACATCTTTAAATGACTGAGGAGTCTTCATGTTCAGAATAGCCTGGATCTTCTCTAGATTGGCTTCAATACCCCTCTGACTGACCATATAACCCAGAAATTTACCAGCACCAAGATCAAAGGTGCACTTGGTCGGATTTAGCCTCAAATTATGATGACAGACCGTTTGAAAGCATTCTCCTAAATCGTCCAAGTGCTTCTGTGCAATCATGCTCTTGACGATCATGTCATCGACGTACACTTCCATATTCCTGCCCAGCTGGTGTCTGAATACGAAGTTCATCATACTCTGGTACGTGGCTCCCGCATTTATTAAGCCAAACGTCATCTTTTTATAGGCATACACCGAACGATGCGTGATGAACGCCGTCTTTCGTATATCTTCTTTACACATAAAAATTTGATGATAACCAGAAAAAGCATACGTAAAACTAAGTAAGGCATACCCCAAAGTCGCATCGATGAGCTGATCGATGTGGGGTAGAGGATAGAAGTCCTTTGGGAAAGCCTTATTCAAGTCCGTGTAGTCGATGCAGACTCGCCACTTCCCATTCTGCTTCTGGACCAAGACCACGTTCGCCATCCACTCCGGGTAGTCTATCTCAAAAATGAAGTCTACAGCCAGCAACTTGGCAATTTCTTCATCAATAATCCTCTATCGCTCTAGTGCAAAAATCTGCCTCTTCTACCGAACTGGCTTCTTGGACGGGTCCACCTCCAGCCGATGCTCTGTAATTTTTTGACTCACCCCGGGCATATCATTGGGCTCCCATACGAAGATATCTGTATAACATCATAGGAGCTCTATAAGGTTCGTCCGGAGAGGTTCCGACAGACCCGAACCTATCTTCATTTCCTTGTCCTTCTTGTTAGGGATTAGCTCGAACTCTTCTATCTCTCTAGCTGACATGACCAATGGTTCTAAACTGCTTTCGGTGAAGGGATCGATCTCTATTGTCATAGTCTGTTTCTGCTTACTAACTCCTACGCCTGAAGTAATCAAAACATTTTGATAGCAGTGTATGGCTAGATCTAAATCCCCGGCCACCTCACCAACTCCATGAGCCATTGGAATTTAATTTTGAAATGAGGAATTGAGGTCACAGCTTGTAGAGCAGTTAGAGTAGGTCTCCCCAGAATGACATTATATGCAAAATCTACATGCACAACATAAAATTTACACAATATTTTTACCTGTTGTGGCGCGATACCGAAGATGTCTGGTAGCTCAATTGTTCCTGCTACTTCGACGGGATCGTTGCTAAATCCATATAAATGAGCCTCCTGCCCGACCTCCATCTTTCGGCCATCCAGATGCATCCTCTGATAAGCATGGGCGTACAGAATATCCACCGAAGACCCGTTGTCAATCATCATCCTCTTCATGTCCACTGAACCTACTTGTGCAGTTATCACCAACGCTCATTCATGGGGTTCGATGGGTTCTGAAGGGTAATCCTCATCAGTAAAGGAGATTACCGTACCTGGATAAGGTATGTCAGTCTTCGGGAGTGTACCCGCCACTAACATAACCGAATCCAGGTATCCTCGACGCTTCTTCCCAATAACTTTGCCAGAAGTACCTCTAGTAATAACATCGACCACATGCCTTGTTGGCTGCTCAGGAGCTGTTAATGCAGGTTGAGCTGGTTGAGCAATCTGAACAGGTCCCCTTTCCCTCTGCTGGGCTTGGGGAGGAGTTCTTGCTGCGACATACTAAACCAGGGCACCACCTTGAACCTTCCTCTCAATAAAGTCCTTTAGACTGCAACAATCATTTGTATCATGACCCGAAGCCTGATGGTAATCACAGTACTTGCGAGAATTACCGGCTTCGGGCTTAAGGTTGTCCTGAGGTGGTTCAAAGATGGGTTGATTTTTGATCTGATCTAAATTAATAGCTCTATCGGTGTTCAGTTGTGTGTATGTCATGTTTACCTTCTAAGTTGGAATTAACGAACGACCTCCTCCCTGTCGCCAATTATTGTTGTATTTCTTGAACCCTCCATCATAACGGTCATTATTCCCCTCGCCCTTCTTCTGACTGCCCTCGATTTTATCTCGATCCGTCTCCTTTAGCCTGTCCGAAGAAGGACGCTTCAAGCTATTCATAGCCTCATCTACCACTATAAAGCCTTCTGCCTTATCGAAAGCTTTGGCTAGGCTCTTCGGGTGGTGAAACATTAGCTTCTTCACCAACTTCTCCGACTTCACCAGATCTAGACCATTCTGAAATAGTCCAACAGCTTGAAGATCATTGAGATCGATCACCTGGCCTACTGCTTCTCAGAAAAGCTTCACGTACTGGCTCAAGGACTCATTCAAAAATTATCAAACTTGAGCCAATGAACCTGTTGGCTTTCCCCTTCTTTTGTCGCTCCCAAAACGAGCATGGAACTTACCACATAAATCTGCCCAAGATGAGACTGAGTCCGAAGGCAAAGTTCCAATCCACTGTCTGGCATCTCTTCGGAGCATCGTAATGAATGTATGACATTTAGCAGTATCACGAAAGTCATAGTAATCTATCAGTCTGTCGAACACCTGACTATGGTCATATGGATCCCCAGACCCATCATAACTTTTTATATGAGGCAACTTCTTGGTAGGGTCAGCCTTCTCCTTGAGAATATCCGAGGAAAAAAGAGACGCCTTCTTCCCCGAAATATCCTTGACTTGTTGGACTTCGACCAACTACTTCCGAAGCTCCTTCAATTCCTTGACTAGAAATTCCACTCCTCCCGGCTACGAAGAGACTTCTTTCTCCGAGAATCTCTCTTCTTCTGAGTAGACCGACCCTTATCATTCGAACCCTCTACTTTTGACGAACTTCTTTGATGACGAGTACCCACAGGGCGGTGTGCCCTCAGTGGATGATCAGGAGTGTGACTTCTCGATCTACTTTGGTGAGGAACTCTGTCCCTGTGATGAGAATACTCAAGGCGGAGTGCCTTCTTTGCATTCTCAGGCGTGTACTCCCTGGACCTGCTTCTTTGTTTGCTTCGACCATATTCCCTAGAACCGATAGGGTGGAGTGCCCTCTCCGATCTCTGAGGAGTAGGGCTTCTTGATCTTCTTCGATCCCGAGGTCGGCCTTGAGATTCATGACCAGAGTGTATCGGCTCCTTTCCTCTTCTCTGTCTCCTTTCTGTGGGCTTACCATGTTCTTTGGACTGAGCATAGCTAGACGCTTCGTCCTTTAGCTCCACCATAAGAAGCATCTGTTAGGCGATATCTTCCCTTTGTTTCAAAAGCACCTCTAAGGCCGCCTTGTCGGCTTCATCTACCATCTTGGCTAACTTGGATGCCTTATCGGTCTGACCATCTCGGTGTCAGGTTCTAGGCGGTCTGCCTTCTACCCATTTTTGATCATGGTCAGGTCCTTTCTCGGCAGCAAAAACCAATCTTCTTTTAGCATCACCATGGGCTCTCGAATAAGAACCCTCAGACACATGCTTGGAAGCCGTACTATCATGAGCACTCTTCGCAGGACCCAAACGATCCTTGACAGATACTCGTTGCATAGACGAACTTACAGCCATCAGCTGTCCCTCTTGAGTAACTGTTATACTCTTCACCATGGATTCCGACGTAGAGCAGCTACAGTTTGTGATTGAAAACTCCAAGAACACTAGAAAAAAGCCCTCATTCTAGCGCCAATGTTAACGCCAAGACCTTTCCACGCGCCTCAATCACGTAAGACACGTCCAATCCTGCACAGTAAACACGACAACACCAAAAGCTTGACGGCTTCGATCGTCGGGGGATAGCTCCGGCGTAAGAATCAGTACAGACGATCATAAGGTTAACAATGGAGGAATAAAATGTCAAGTATTTTGAGAGAGATAAATATCAGTTACCTTCCAATTTCTGTGATCCCTGCCTCATATACTCTAATCCCGGTTTCTCGTGCCACCCAATCCACTCTGACACAGTCCCCCACTACCGGTGACCTCAGCCGACTACATGCAGCCTACCTGCTCCATCCCATCACTGTTTACTACCGCCGGCCGACTAAGTCCAATCCCCATTAATGCATGGTAGATAACAGTCAACTGTTATCTTACTTCATCATTACCGGTCAAAAGCAAGGCCAAGATATTATTTGTCTAATGGGTCAGCCCAACGATCCGGCACAACACATTCAAGACCTAATAAATATAACCCAAGAGACGAGTCCATTCAATCCGGTCCACTATATAAAGTAACATGGCCCAACAATGCCCCCCAGTCTTTTATTAAACGGGATGTATAATGAGAGACTACAAATGTAACGACCCCAAAATAGGTCCATTCCACCCAACCCATTCTGAGTCGTCAAATACATGGTACAGAAAACAACTACAACTTTATTACAACAATTGTCGTGCAAAATACAACAACACATATGCTGTGAGTTTGGATACAAATATATATCAAATGTGACTCATGTTCCAACCGTGGACATCACCT
Organism: Panax notoginseng; assembly: GCA_016801055.1. Taxonomy (NCBI): domain Eukaryota; kingdom Viridiplantae; phylum Streptophyta; class Magnoliopsida; order Apiales; family Araliaceae; genus Panax; species Panax notoginseng. The sequence continues at coordinate 120,896,328 of CM029018.1, forward strand.
CACAATGACACCTTACATAAAGGTATAGTCAAAAATTGTTTTAGAAATTAGAATCTTTGGGAAGTGCTCAAGGAAACCTTCGTACATGGGAGGCCATGCGTCTAGGTTATGATAGATATCATATGGCCACAGAATTATCCTTGGTTGACCCAATAAACCCCAAAGAAAAACGAGAAGATTACTATCATATTCTTCCCAATGGTGAGTCTTCTCTTGACTTATCATTATCTCCACTGTCTCTAATTGAGAATTATACTTCAAACAAACACCAAGATTATATAGGTAGTGCCCATAGATATACTCAGCAAGTGGATGAGCACAACCATGTCCTATGATGACACGAGGTTGTATGTCATTAGACATCTTATATGATAGTGGCAAAACACCCTTCCAACGTTGGGTTTCTTCACCAAATATAACTACTAAATGATAACCACCGTTCTATTCCCTTGATACCCCCGCTCGACCCAGCTACACTCTTATTACCTGAAAGGAATTGTGAAGCAAAAGGGTGAGCACAACTAGCTCAGTAAAGAAAATCATGACTAAAGATAATTAAATTATCAATAGCCTTCATCAATAATAAATCAGAGATTTAGAACATATGATAAATGATAAAAATTTTAACCATAGTTGCAGCGGAACGAGCAATCCATTAGAAGAGTCAAATAGACTATAAAGTCTATTATCTTCTCTATGTTAAAAATCCACCAACAATGTTTTATCCATGTAACATCACTCAACAGTTCCTTTCCATAATCATATGAATAACTCATAATCATAATTGTGACTATAAATTTTTCTTCGCACCCAGGACGAAGAATATTTTCATCACCTGTCTTTACCTGAAACATCAAAGATCATGGTTATACCAAATCACAGTTCCTGTTTATAATCATACTAACAAATCCATCTTTGCACCACGGGCCAAAGATATTCATCAACAAACCATCTTTGCACTACGGGCCAAAGATATTCAACAACAGTTCATCTTTGCACTACAGGCCAAAGATATTCATCAACAGGCCATCTTTGCACTACATGCCAAAGATATTCATCAACAATTCATATTTGCACTACAGGCCAAATATATTCATATCTCAAAGAAATATATAATCATTTCAGAATTTATATAAACAATAATTATAACCATGTTGATCAATTCACCTTTGCACTTAAGCTTAAGATATTCAATTATAAATTCAATGGTCATGATCATACCAGTCACAATTCAACTTTGCACTACAGGCCAAAGAGAACCCTAGTCATGATCATACCAATAATCTACCCATCTTTACACTCCAGTGAAAGAGAATTTCAACATCAGGGTTATAAAAATATTATATATGATGATAAAATTAATATGATCAACATATAGTTTTAATCTCAAGAGTAATATTCGTAACTCATGAATAGTAAATCGTGAATAGTAACTCATGAATAGTAACCCCGACACAAAAGATAGAAATTCCACAATAAAATCCATACCAATATTTCGGTATAATGATATTGAAAGAATAACATTACTTAAATTTATAAACAATTTATTTTAATTGTTTACACTTTACTAATTAATGCATTTAATCATCATAAAATGTCAACTCTTACAATTTCATCATCAATAACCAAAACCCTCATCAAAAATCTGCATATACCTCATATAGGATTCTCAAGCCATAAAATCCTATTTTCCAATTTTCTTTCTTCACAAAACATATTTAATTCATTTACTCATAACTAGACCATTTTCATAAAAAATACCAAATCAGTTCCAAAAATATTTCTTTTCTGGGATTTAGCATAATATAGTCCCATAGTGAACATATATTTTTCTCAGAATTTTTAAAAGTCATTTACTATTTTTCATATGGCCAAAACAGCCGAATATTTAGACATTTATCATAAATTGTACTTTTATCTAAAAATTCTGAAATTCACAGAGTATACTTCTATCATATACATGTACCCCCAATAAAAATTTCATCAATTTTGGAGTTAACCACAAGGAATTATAAGCTGTTACTTTTAAAATAGTTTTTTCTCATAAAATTCATAACTCTCAATCTATACATCCAAAAATCACCATTTTTGGACACAATCAAGAAAACTCATCAAAATATCATTTCAAATTTTTCCAGAATTTTTGAAGATCAGAAAAATTACGAAACTGAAAATCATAACAACCCTTAAAATCCATTACTATCCCTTACAATCCCTTACAATCCCTTACTATCCCTTACCTCAAAAGAGCAGTACTTCTGACTGGATATCGAATATGACGCTGAAGGAAACTCGCACTGATGAATAGCAACTCACCAAGTATCTAAATACTCACAAAATACACTCAATAATCTAGAGAGAGAAAGAGAGAAAACTTATGTTTCTGGTGTGATTTTCAATTCTAACTTAGCCCTCTATTTATAGGAAAATTTTGGTAGGTTTGACCTGCAACCTGATGGCTTTACCTGCTACTATTCCCACCCACCACATTTGAAATATAATTCAGCACATTTCTTCACCAACCAAGAGTGGGGCCCACCAATTCTAGAATTTTCTACCAAAATGATTAACTCCGAAAATTCAATAATTTCTGAACCAGTCATCTCGTAAAATTCGTAACAAATCATACGTTCATTTTTAACGGTTCAAAATTTGTAGGCATATACTCAACTTATATATGTATAACATATCCAAAAATTACCACGATCCAACGGTCGGATTAAAAATTATAACTCCCGCAAAATATCTCAAAAACCCTGATTTTTAATACCTCCATTCCGACAAAAATACGGATAAAGACCTCAACATTAACTCCTTCATTTTTAACCACAAAAATATATCCCTCGTTTATATCCACATAAAATAAATATTTCCTTATCATATGAATCAATAATTAATTATTCACAAATAATATAATAGAATCACATTTATGACAACCAGGCCGTTCCCAGGAAAGAGGGGGCTTTCCAATAAGGATTTCTCCTTACTGGCGCGCAATTAGATGACCAAACCTCTCCTTAGACAGAACTTTCTAGACATTGCCAATAATGTTATCTAATAATATTATTCAAATAATATGAATTATTGATCTGATAATGGAAAATACTGTGCAGTGACAATTATTGAACAACAATAATATAAAATTTCAACGTAGCAATTATTGAATCAATAGAATAAAATATTGAACAGTAATTACTGTAACAATTATTGAGTAGTGCCTTCTTACGTAAGAATCAATAATTTCAAAAATACTATGCAATACCGTGTGCTACTGTGCAATAACGCGTATTACTGTATTTTAATCACCGGGTATTCCAACAGTGTTAACGGTAATAACTACGCCGTTATTTATAAAAACTCAAATTTGTCATTTTCTTCACCCGACAGTTATTCTGTTATGGGGCCCATAAAAGGCTGCGCCGTCGTACGAATATTCCCCGACAGAAAGAATATTCTACGACCAAACGAATATTCCCCGACAACAATGATTATTTTATAACCACTTGCTTATTTTGAAAAAAAATCATATTTCACTCATAACTTTAAACTTTTATCAATTTAATCATTTACTGAATAGTAATTATAAGAAAAATTGAATACTTTTATTTCATAAAATTCGGGGTCTTACAATCTCCCCTCCTTATGAAATTTCGTCCTCGAAATTTACGTACCTGGTATTTCAAAGAATTGAGAATACCTTCCTTTCATTTTAGATTCCATCTTCCCTGCCATCATAATTTCTCCATTGCTCATCTCCTGTATTTCAAATATCATTCTAGAATACAGCTTCAAAACAAGGGTTAATTTAACAAATTAACATATCACATAATATCCTGATATTATGACTGACCAACAAATAAGCTTAGGTAGGACACACTAGCGAAGGATTTACTCATCTCTCCCCTCCTAGTTATATTCCCCGATCTCCGCCAGAGATCATATCCCTAAGCTCTGATACCAAATGTAACTCTGGACACCAACTTGTGTCAGCACCTTACATTGATACCTATCTGTTTGCCACCGCAGAACGGCGTCCCCTACGGAGAGTCTGGCTTCGGTGCATTCCCCATCAACAGGAAGTCACCAGCGAAAGGCTCGGGGCTCTTTACTTATAGCTCTGATACCACCTGTAACGACCCCAAAATAGGTCCATTCCACCCAACCCATTCTGAGTCGTCAAATACATGGTACAGAAAACAACTACAACTTTATTACAACAATTGTCGTGCAAAATACAACAACACATATGCTGTGAGTTTGGATACAAATATATATCAAATGTGACTCATGTTCCAACCGTGGACATCACCTCACAATGACACCTTACATAAAGGTATAGTCAAAAATTGTTTTAGAAATTAGAATCTTTGGGAAGTGCTCAAGGAAACCTTCGTACATGGGAGGCCATGCGTCTAGGTTATGATAGATATCATATGGCCACAGAATTATCCTTGGTTGACCCAATAAACCCCAAAGAAAAACGAGAAGATTACTATCATATTCTTCCCAATGGTGAGTCTTCTCTTGACTTATCATTATCTCCACTGTCTCTAATTGAGAATTATACTTCAAACAAACACCAAGATTATATAGGTAGTGCCCATAGATATACTCAGCAAGTGGATGAGCACAACCATGTCCTATGATGACACGAGGTTGTATGTCATTAGACATCTTATATGATAGTGGCAAAATACCCTTCCAACGTTGGGTTTCTTCACCAAACATAACTACTAAATGATAACTACCGTTCTATTCCCTTGATACCCCCGCTCGACCCAGCTACACTCTTATTACCTGAAAGGAATTGTGAAGCAAAAGGGTGAGCACAACTAGCTCAGAAAAGAAAATCATGACTAAAGATAATTAAATTATCAATAGCCTTCATCAATAATAAATCAGAGATTTAGAACATATGATAAATGATAAAAATTTTAACCATAGTTGCAGCGGAACGAGCAATCCATTAGAAGAGTCAAATAGACTATAAAGTCTATTATCTTCTCTATGTTAAAAATCCACCAACAATGTTTTATCCATGTAACATCACTCAACAGTTTCTTTCCATAATCATATGAATAACTCATAATCATAATTGTGACTATAAATTTTTCTTCGCACCCAGGACGAAGAATATTTTCATCACCTGTCTTTACCTGAAACATCAAAGATCATGGTTATACCAAATCACAGTTCCTGTTTATAATCATACTAACAAATCCATCTTTGCACCACGGGCCAAAGATATTCATCAACAAACCATCTTTGCACTACGGGCCAAAGATATTCAACAACAGTTCATCTTTGCACTACAGGCCAAAGATATTCATCAACAGGCCATCTTTGCACTACATGCCAGAGATATTCATCAACAATTCATATTTGCACTACAGGCCAAATATATTCATATCTCAAAGAAATATATAATCATTTCAGAATTTATATAAACAATAATTATAACCATGTTGATCAATTCACCTTTGCACTTAAGCTTAAGATATTCAATTATAAATTCAATGGTCATGATCATACCAGTCACAATTCAACTTTGCACTACAGGCCAAAGAGAACCCTAGTCATGATCATACCAATAATCTACCCATCTTTACACTCCAGTGAAAGAGAATTTCAACATCAGGGTTATAAAAATATTATATATGATGATAAAATTAATATGATCAACATATAGTTTTAATCTCAAGAGTAATATTCGTAACTCATGAATAGTAAATCGTGAATAGTAACTCATGAATAGTAACCCCGACACAAAAGATAGAAATTCCACAATAAAATCCATACCAATATTTCGGTATAATGATATTGAAAGAATAACATTACTTAAATTTATAAACAATTTATTTTAATTGTTTACACTTTACTAATTAATGCATTTAATCATCATAAAATGTCAACTCTTACAATTTCATCATCAATAACCAAAACCCTCATCAAAAATCTGCATATACCTCATATAGGATTCTCAAGCCATAAAATCCTATTTTCCAATTTTCTTTCTTCACAAAACATATTTAATTCATTTACTCATAACTAGACCATTTTCATAAAAAATACCAAATCAGTTCCAAAAATATTTCTTTTCTGAGATTTAGCATAATATAGTCCCATAGTGAACATATATTTTTCTCAGAATTTTTAAAAGTCATTTACTATTTTTCATATGGCCAAAACAGCCGAATATTTAGACATTTATCATAAATTGTACTTTTATCTAAAAATTCTGAAATTCACAGAGTATACTTCTATCATATACATGTACCCCCAATAAAACTTTCATCAATTTTGGAGTTAACCACAAGGAATTATAAGCTGTTACTTTTAAAATAGTTTTTTCTCATAAAATTCATAACTCTCAATCTATACATCCAAAAATCACCATTTTTGGACACAATCAAGAAAACTCATCAAAATATCATTTCAAATTTTTCCAGAATTTTTGAAGATCAGAAAAATTACGAAACTGAAAATCATAACAACCCTTAAAATCCATTACTATCCCTTACAATCCCTTACAATCCCTTACAATCCCTTACTATCCCTTACCTCAAAAGAGCAGTACTTCTGACTGGATATCGAATATGACGCTGAAGGAAACTCGCACTGATGAATAGCAACTCACCAAGTATCTAAATACTCACAAAATACACTCAATAATCTAGAGAGAGAAAGAGAGAAAACTTATGTTTCTGGTGTGATTTTCAATTCTAACTTAGCCCTCTATTTATAGGAAAATTTTGGTAGGTTTGACCTGCAACCTGATGGCTTTACCTGCTACTATTCCCACCCACCACATTTGAAATATAATTCAGCACATTTCTTCACCAACCAAGAGTGGGGCCCACCAATTCTAGAATTTTCTACCAAAATGATTAACTCCGAAAATTCAATAATTTCTGAACCAGTCATCTCGTAAAATTCGTAACAAATCATACGTTCATTTTTAACGGTTCAAAATTTGTAGGCATATACTCAACTTATATATGTATAACATATCCAAAAATTACCACGATCCAACGGTCGGATTAAAAATTATAACTCCCGCAAAATATCTCAAAAACCCTGATTTTTAATACCTCCATTCCGACAAAAATACGGATAAAGACCTCAACATTAACTCCTTCATTTTTAACCACAAAAATATATCCCTCGTTTATATCCACATAAAATAAATATTTCCTTATCATATGAATCAATAATTAATTATTCACAAATAATATAATAGAATCACATTTATGACAACCAGGCCGTTCCCAGGAAAGAGGAGGCTTTCCAATAAGGATTTCTCCTTACTGGCGCGCAATTAGATGACCAAACCTCTCCTTAGACAGAACTTTCTAGACATTGCCAATAATGTTATCTAATAATATTATTCAAATAATATGAATTATTGATCTGATAATGGAAAATACTGTGCAGTGACAATTATTGAACAACAATAATATAAAATTTCAACGTAGCAATTATTGAATCAATAAAATAAAATATTGAACAGTAATTACTGTAACAATTATTGAGTAGTGCCTTCTTACGTAAGAATCAATAATTTCAAAAATACTATACAATACCGTGTGCTACTGTGCAATAACGCGTATTACTGTATTTTAATCACCGGGTATTCCAACAGTGTTAACGGTAATAACTACGCCGTTATTTATAAAAACTCAAATTTGTCATTTTCTTCACCCGACAGTTATTCTGTTATGGGGCCCATAAATGGCTGCGCCGTCGTACGAATATTCCCCGACAGAAAGAATATTCTACGACCAAACGAATATTCCCCGACAACAATGATTATTTTATAACCACTTGCTTATTTTGAAAAAAAATCATATTTCACTCATAACTTTAAACTTTTATCAATTTAATCATTTACTGAATAGTAATTATAAGAAAAATTGAATACTTTTATTTCATAAAATTCGGGGTCTTACAACAAATGCCACTAATCCAGGATAAAAGAAATTGTAATAGGATCAATAGCGGTCCAAAATGTGAAAATGAGATCCATCGAGGCCCAACTGGTAAATTCCAAATAGCAATTTTAAATAAAAATCGGAGGCCTAATCGAGAAGCCCGGTCCGGTTAATATATTAAGACCAAACCTGTATGCTACCCCTTCAAATTCTCATCATGGCCTCCATGTAATGTGCTGCCTTCGATTTTTGTGAAAAGTTGAAAAGACCACCTCGTATAAAAGGTACTTTCCCCCAATTTTGACGGTTTTACCTGCCATTTTGAATTATAGACGCTTCTTGCTTTTTTCCTCCTCCAGACTTGTCTCGTTCTCACTACAAATCTCCATCAATGGCTTCCCAAAGCTCCGATAACACTACCCCCATATATGCAATTCCATTTTATACCGTTCCTCCTTCTCCAAAACCTACTAAAATGGTTTTGGAGTCAAACCCCAACCCTACTGCTACCTTAAGCAAGAATACGCCATCGAAACCTCTTCCAAATCCCTCCGTATTCTTCTAGAGTGCATAACAATTCCCCTATGCCAACACGCAATCCTCCCTGTCAGAGAAGGATATTCGAAACGCCCGAGAGCGATACCAGATTCCAGAAACCCACCATCTCCGACGACCGTCTGCCACCGAGAGGATGTAGCAGTGCCCAGAGGGTTGGACCGCCATGCCCCTCATTCTCCTAGAGAAAGGAGTTAGATTCCCTCTTCATAAGACAATAGTCTATACGCTAATTACCCATTAAGTTCATAACACCAGTGCAGTTTGCGGATGAATTTCCATAAAACCTTTGCAAAAATGAAAGACAATAGTCTATATAACTCCTCAGCAATATTTGAAATTTTTTACCCTTGTGAGGAATGTATTGGGTAGCATGTGATGCTGTGTATGAATGGTGTATGATGCATAGTATAAGGTGTAAGGTAAATTTCGGGGACAAAATTTTTAGAAGAAGGGGTGAATGTGACGACCCGAGAATTTAGAAAATTATTTAAATCTTAAAATATTGAATTAAGGTTAAATAATAAACCTAGACAGAAAATAAGTGAATGAATTTGAGATTTCTCAGAAGGAATTTTGTGAATTTAAAATTTTTATGGTGAATTATTCAGGATTAAGGGTATAAGTGTATATGTTCTATGTATATGGTTGTATATATGTACACTATGTGGTTAACGGTCAAGGGTTGACCAGATAACCTATATCAGTGTCAAACCCTAATTATATTAAGAACGTAAACGTTCAGTAAGAAAATTCTTACGATTTATAAAAACCCTAAATCGGTTCTGGATAATTTCAATTTCAGAAATTCGAAACCCTAATTCGGAATTTGAAAACCCTAAATTGGGAAGTTTAAAGGTACGTATTTATGATTGTAGACTCAATTAGGAAAACTCTAATAATTAATTAGGAAATCCTAATTTTAAAGTTTAAAACCCTAACTGTTCCGTTAGAAACCCTAATGTACAATTATAACTCTAATCGCTAAATTAGTAATTTTAATTAGGAAATATTAATCCTAATTAGCAAGATTGAATTTATGATTAGGAAATTTAAATATAATTAGAGAATCTTAATTATAATTTAGAAATATTAATTTTCTATTTTGAAAACCTAAATTAGAAATTTTAGAAATTTGTTTTTGAACCTTAGGTTTTAACCCTAAGGGTTCAAACCCTAAGGGTTGTGCAAGTTACCATCATGCCCTTAAAATGGAAAGCTAAATGATATTAATGCCCTTTTTGTATATTTATAAGTTGGAGTGTGAATCTTGCCATATCTTGAGTTGGTGACCAACTCCATATTTCCCATGTGCTCTATATATATTTTATATCAGCAATCCTTGCCACCTAGCAACACTTGATGCAATGAATCAAGAATTAAAAAGATTAAAATAAGATAATATCTCACTTTATTTTTCATACATGTCAACCCATTCTCTCTCATGCTTTTCGAAATTTAGAGTGAGAGAGAGAGAGAGAGAAATGAGCCATGATCAGTTCATAGATTTCCATAATCAGAATCTGAGATCAAAGGGTAAAAGAGATATACACCCTAAATTCTAAAAATCCTTAAAGATTTTTGTTAATGGTCTGATTTGTAGTTTAAAGTTGTGTTAGAGGGTGTTAATTAGTGATCTAAGTTGTTAGATTAAGGATCTATAACATCTAGATGCACGATTTTGACGTTTTTAGAAATCTGGAAAAGTTGAAAAGTGTGGTCTGACAACCGAAAGTCAAAGCCTCTAGATCTTTCTGTGTTAAGTTTTAGCTGTGTTTTATGTTATAGATCTGCTCTATGTTGTAAGGGCTTGGATCTGAAACTTGAATTAAGCCCAGATCATGTGTAGATCGAAAGTTATAAGCAGTCAAAGGTTATTGACTGTTCACAAAAGCGGATTCTGGGCAGCCCAGATTTGCCCAGAAAAAGTCTGATAGTGTTTTTGGAGAGCTCTGATCTTGCTGTTGTCTACTATTTTGGCCAAGTTGTTGTTTTATTATTGTAGCCTGACATGCATGAGAACTACACATCTATGCTTTTATATTACTCAGATCCTGTATAGGATCAAAGATATAAAGGGTCAAACATAGGTTGACCAAACTGCTCAAGAACATTTCTGGAAAACCCAGAAATGTTCAAGAACAATTTTTTTGGCCTACTTTGACCGGCCCAGATTTTCTTTTGGTAATGTTTTTAAGTTGATTTAGGGTTATGTAATTGTACACTGTCATCTTTACTACATATTTGAACCTTCATATCACACAGAGAAAGCTCAGGATGCATGTTACAAGGATCCAAAGTAGCACCCTCGTACTGTTCTTCATTTCTGAAAAAAACCTAGAAATGAAGAACCTCTGACATGATTTTTGAAGGCTTCGATCTCTCTGTGATGTTGTTGTTTGGCAATGAGCTAAGTTGGGATATGTAGTGTTACATGCATACTACATGTCTAACACTTTATCTGCCCAGAAATCATTAAAACCAAGGATCTAGCTACGGTCAAACCTCCTACCCTGTTAACTGCCCATGAGTTTCTGGGTTTGGCCAAGGACACTCAAGAACACCTATAGCGACGGTTCTGTCGCTATAGGGCCTTTAGTGACAGTTATTTTCTAAAAATAATTATTTTATTTAATAAATGGATAAAAATAGTTTTTAATTATTAAAAATACATAATAAATTACTAAAAATTATTTGAAAGCCTAAAAATAGGTTTTTAATTATTTTGAATATATTTCATAAATATTTAATATTTTTGGAATATTAAGGGTATTTAATTTATTTAATTATAATATTAAATAAATTACTTAAAAATGATTTTAATACTTAAAAAATCATGAAAAATTATATTATGGTATAAAAAAATATTTTAAGTAATTTTTGACGACTTTTAATATTTTGTGATAAATTTCATTAATAAGTTTTTATTAATAGTGATTAATTTATTTAATAAATATATTAAATAAATTATGGGATAATAGAATTAATGATGTAAAATTCGTATAAAAATAATATAAGTGTTATAAAAATATTTTAAGTTATGAAATATAACTTTTGATATTTTGTCATGAAAATATTAATATTTTAATATTAAAAGCAATTATCGGGTAATGAATTTAAAGGTTTAAAAATCATATAAATATGATTTTAAGGTATTAAAAAAATACTTTGATATATTATAATATTATGTTATGATTTTTATTAATATTTAGTATTAAATAAATATTAATGATAAAGGAATTATGTGGTATTTAATTCTTACAAATACGATATTAATGATTAAAAATTCATGATAAATGATAATAATTATCTGAAAATTACTACGAGCTTATGAAAAATATTTTGATTGATAATATAATTATCTATGATAATTGTTAAAGTGTTAGGCAGAATTTAATTGAACTTAAACTCGATAATGGTCTAACTAAGCTGTCGGGATATCAGAATTGTGCCAAACTCGACTCGGACTGTAACAGTTTGACTTGAGGTTAGGTTTTATGTGCTGTATAGACTAATAGGGTTATGTGATAATGTGTTTAGGTTATTATACTGTGATGATATTATTCTAATTTATAGATCGGTATTATCTATATTACGTATTCAGGCAAAGCTTAATAAATTACGTAACGGTAATCAACGGAACATGCAAGTTTTTCTTTAGTTGACTTCGAGTTGTTTAATTCAAATATACTTATGGTTAATCATTGCTGATGGCCATGTCTATGAATTGTTAAATCATAGTCAGTGCATATTGCATGTATTTATCAGGTATGAAAGGCTGATCACCTTCATTACCATTCGATCCAGATATTTTGTTCATTTTCCATGTTCGTTCAGCTATGTAAAATTTGTTCATGCTAGTTCACAATTATAATGTAGAACTATAGCCAGCTTTTGTTCAAATCTTTCAATCATGATATATCCTTAATTTATTGTACTTAAACTTACTGCGCAAACTTATTGCTCACCCTTGCTATATCATGCTAAACATTGCAGATAAGGCGAATACGTTCGAATACAGGAAATGATAAAACCAAGTTCAGTTTGGGATAATATGGGTAGCTAAATTGTAATAGTATAGTATGATAATAATGTTATATGTTAGACATGTTATGAATTGTGTATAAGCTAAGGTTACTCGACCTTGGGGAATAGTGTGTAAAGTTTTTTGTATAAACAATTTATGTTTATATCTTCCGCAATAGTTGTAGAATGATTGTACCAGATTCGTGGTGATTTAGGACCTAGATTTGGGGCTTTTACTCTTGGTATCAAAGATGTAGGTTATGAACCTTAGGTAGGAATACCTAAGGCTAATAACCGCAGTGATTTGGATAAGAACTAACTCAAATAGAGTTAGTGAGTCAGTAAGATTTAAAGGCGAATCTCGACGAGTAATAAAAGATACGGAATTCCCTAAATCTGATAATAAAGTTGAATAATAATGATGAATAGATAGAGTCTAAAAGACTAAAAGTATAATGATAGGAGATCGTAAAATAAAACTATTATAGTATAGAAATGAATCGTAATATATACGATGAGATGACCCCGTGATCTGATAAGGTTATAGTATGGAGAAGAATCAAACGAATGATTGAAAAGTTTGTAGCAAAGATTGATGTGTGTCAGTTGTACAATGAATTGGTACAGATTCAGAAAAGGATTATGAATACGGATTAAATAAAATTCGTATTGAGAAAGGAGTTAGGATAATTATTGAAATGTCTGTGTCGCGCTATTTGCTATATACATGTTGAGATGGTGATTCTTTTCTCATGTATATAACAGATAGATAAGGTATAGGTAGAGAATATAGGATTAAGTATGAGTTTGACAAACTGGGTAGAATTAAGTGTGAATGGAATATTGAGGATAATAGGAACAGATAGATTCATTAAGCAATTGATCATTAGTGGGGACATATGTTTTTTCAAATCTCCTAGCGATGTTAGACTTCGAAATATTTGACATCAAGCTATATATGCACTATGTGCCTTTTTGAAAATGAATTTTTTTTGTCAACTCCTAGTGACCCTTGTGTATGCATGAACTTCGGGCCATTTACACCTCGTTACTTGTTGAGATGATAAACCAGATTTACAATGATTTTTGAACGGTTTAAATTATAGTCTATGCTAATTGTTTCGTCTAGACGATAATGATTTAAAATATTAAAATATATTTTTATTTATCACTTATGTACTATGTAACCTGGTGCAGAGATGATAAAAAGTTGATGGAGTTGTAAATGCAGGAATAGTTAGTGTTGAATTTGATCTAAAATTGTTATTCCACTATTGTATGATGTGTTATGACAAAGTCATAAAATGACGACATCCTCAAACGGGCTGTTAATGCAGTACGGCATCATGACGTCATTTCAAATAATTTTCAAAATTTTAATTTGCCAACGGGGTTTGGCTATACCTAAATATTTCGATTGAATTGAATTATTGATATAAGTCTAAGCTATTTGATTCGGCTAGACGAGAAATAGATCAAAACAGTATTACTCGGCCAGTACAGGGCAAAACGGGCTAATTACCCACTAAGCTCATAAGACCAGTGCGGTTTGCAGATGAATTTCCATAAAACCTTTGCGAAAATGACAGACAATAGTCTATATAACTCCTCAGCAATATTTGAAATTTTTTACTCTTGTGAGGAATGTATTGGGTAGCATGTGATGCTGTGTATGAATGGTGTATGGTGCATGGTATAAGGTGTAAGGTAAATTTCGGGGACGAAATATTTTGAAGAAGAGGTGAATGTGACGACCCGAGAATTTAGAAAATTATTTAATTCTTAAAATATTAATTTAAGGTTAAATAATAAACCTAGAGAGAAAATAAGTGAATGGATTTGAGATTTTCGAGATGGAACTTTGTGAATTTAAAATTTTTATGGTGAATTATTCAGGATTAAGGGTATAAGTGTATGTGTTCTGTGTATATGGTTGTATATGTATACAGTATATGGTTAAGGGTCAAGGGTTGACCATATAATCTATATCAGTGTCAAACCCTAATTATATTAAGAACATCAACGTTTAGTTAGAAAATTCTTACGATTTATAAGAAACCCTAAACCGGTTCTGAAAACCGTAATTTCAGTTTCGGGAATTCGAAACCCTAATTCGGAATTTGAAAACCCTAAATTGGGAAGTTTAAAGGTACGTATTTATGATTGTAGACTCAATTAGGAAAACTCTAATAATTAATTAGGAAATCCTAATTTTAAAGTTTAAAACCCTAACTGTTCCGTTAGAAACCCTAATGTACAATTATAACTCTAATCGCTAAATTAGTAATTTTAATTAGGAAATATTAATCCTAATTAGCAAGATTGAATTTATGATTAGGAAATTTTAATATAATTAGAGAATCCTAATTATAATTTAGAAATGTTAATTTTCTATTTTGAAAACCTAAATTAGAAATTTTAGAATTTGTTTTTTGAACCTTAGGTTTTAACCCTAAGGGTTAAACCTTAAAGGTCAAACCCTAAGGGTTGTGCAAGTTATCATCATGCCCTTAAAATGGAAAGTTAAATGACATTAATGCCCTTTTTGTATTTTTATAAGTTGGAGTGTGAATCTTGCCGTATCTTGAGTTGGTGACGAACTCCATATTTCCCATGTGCTCTATATCTATTTTATATCAGCAATCCTTGCCACCTAGCAACACTTGATGCAATGAATCAAGAATTAAAAAGATTAAAGTAAGATAATATCTCACTTTACTTTTCATACATGTCAACCCATTCTCTCTATAGCTTTTCAAAATTTAGAGTGAGAGAGAGAGAGAGAATATGAGTCATGATCAGTTCATAGCTTTTCATAATCAGATCTAAATATCAGAATCTAAGATCAAAGTGTAAAAGAGGTATAAACCCTAAATTCTAAAAATCCTTAAAGATTTTTGTTAATGTTATGATTTGTTGTTTAAAGTTGTGTTAGAGGGTGTTAATTAGTGATCTGGGTTGTTAGATCAGGGATCTATAACATCTAGATGCACGATTTTAAAGTTTTTAGAAATCTAGAAAACTTGAAAAGTGTGGTCTGACAACCAAAAGTTAGAGCCCCTAGATCTTTTTGTGTTAAGTTTTAGTTGTGTTTTATGTTATAGATCTGTTCTATGTTGTAAGGGCTTGGATCTGAAACTTAAATCAAGTCCAGATCATGTGTAGATCGAAAGTTATAAACAGTCAAAGGTCGTTGACCGTTCACGAAATCGGTTTCTGGGCAGCCCAGATTTGCCCAAAAAAGTCTGACAGTGTTTTTGGAGAACTCTGATCTTGCTGTTGTTTGCTATTTTGGCCAAGTTGTTGTTTTATTGTTGTAGCCTGACATGAGAACTAAACATCTATGCTTTTATATTACTCAGATCATGTATAGGAACAAAGATATAAAGGGTCAAACATAGGTTGACCAAATTGCTCAAAACATTTTTGGAAAACCCAGAAATGTTCAAGAACAGTTTTTTTGGCCTACTTTGACTGGCCCAGATTTTCTTTTGGTAATGTTTTTTAGTTGATTTAGGGTTATGTAATTGTACACTGACATCTTTACTACATATTTGAACCTTCATATCACACAAAGAAAGCTTAGGATGCATGTTACAAGGATCCAAAGTAGCACCCTCGCACTGTTCTTCATTTCTGGAAAACCCAGAAATGAAGAACAACCTCTGACATGATTTTTGAAGGCTTCGATCTCTCTGTGATGTTGTTGTTTGGCCATGAACTAAGTTGGGATATGTAATGTTACATGCATACTACATGTCTAACACTTTATCTGCCCAAAAATCATTAAAACTAAGGATCTAGCTACGGTCAAACCTCTTACCCTGTTAACTGCGCATGAGTTTCTGAATTGGGCCAAGAACACCCACGAACACCTATAGCGACGGTTTTGTCGCTATAGGCCCCTTTAGCTATTTTAATATTAAAAGCAATTATCGGGTAATGAATTTAAAGGTTTAAAAATCATATAAATATGTTTTTAAGGTATTAAAAAATATTTTGATATATTATAAATGTATTATAATATTATGTTATGATTTTCATTAATATTTAGTATTAAATAAATATTAATGATAAATGAATTATGTGGTGTTTAATTCTTATAAATACGATATTAATGATTGAAAATTCATGATAAATGATAATAATTATTTGAAAATTATTACGACCTTATAACAAATATTTTGATTGATAATATAATTATCTTAGATAATTGTTAAAGTGTTAGACATAGTTTAATTGAACTTAAACAAGATAATGGTCTTACTAAGCTGTTGGGATATCAGAATTATGCCAAACTCGACTCGGACTGTAACAGTTTGACTTGAGGTTAGGTTTTATGTGCTATATAGACTGATAAGGTTATATGATAATGTGTTTAGGTTATTATACTATGATGACATTATTCTAATTTATAGATCGGTATTATCTATATTAGGTATTCAGGTAAAGCTTAATAAATTGCGTAACGGTAATCAACGGAACAGGCAAGTTTTTCTTAACTCGATTTCGAGTTGTTTCATTCAAATATACTTGTGGTTAATCATTGCTGATGGCCATGTCTATGAATTGTTAAATTGTACTCAGTCTATATTGCATGTATTCATCAGTTATGAAAGGTTGATCACCTTCATTACCATTCAGTCCAGATATATTTGTTCATGTTCCATGTTCGTTCAGCTATGTAAAATTTGTTCATGCTAGTTCACAATTATATTGTAGAACTTTAGGCAGCTTTTGTTCAAATATTTCAATCATGATATATCCTTAATTTATTTAACTTAAACTTGTTGGTCAAACTTATTGCTTACCCTTGCTATATCATGATAAACATTACAGATAAGACGAATATGTTCAGATACAGGAAAGGATAAAGCCAAGTTAAGTTTGGGATAATATGTGCAGCTAAATTGTAATAGTATAGTATGGTAATAATGTTATATGTTAGACATGTTATGAATTGTGTATAAGTTAAGGTTACTCGACCTTGGAAAATAGTGTGTAAAGTTTTTTGTATAAATAATTTATGTTTATATCTTCTGCAATAGTTGTAGAATGATTATACCAGATCTGTGGTGATTTAGGACCCGAATTTGGGGCTTTTACAATTAACATATTAAAATTTCATTTTGGGAATTAAAGGAACCAAACTAAGCTTTAGTTGCTGAGAATTAACCTTGTCCCAAAATCTGTGTCACATGTATTATAACTTTCATAAGATAGGCCGTTGGCCTATCCTATTCCTTCATTATTAAGAAGTAGAGCTGATGATGAAGTAAGGAATGGAGGGAGATGGAGTTGGTCACCAAATCTTCAACATCCACTGGCTTCTTCCTCCTCCCCTTGGATTAATTCAGTGTGCAAGACTATTAACTGAGTATTAGATTTGCTATAAATAGAACCTCTCCTTCTCAAGTCCCGTTAGTTGAATTGTCTGTCAAAAATTGAGTTTGAGAGTTTGAGTTGCTGGAGATTAAGGAAGAGTTTATCAATCCCAGAAGTGAGAAATTAAGTAAACTAAGCATTTA
Source organism: Panax notoginseng (assembly GCA_016801055.1). NCBI lineage: Eukaryota > Viridiplantae > Streptophyta > Magnoliopsida > Apiales > Araliaceae > Panax > Panax notoginseng. The sequence goes on from CM029018.1 coordinate 120,914,368, forward strand.
AAAGGTAATGATTCTAACCTATATGCTTTTACTTTCCTAAGTTTTAATTTCTCAGAAATGTCATGAAAAAGTAGCTTTTGAGTCACAAAATTGATGGCTAAGGGTTATTATAATCCATGAAATTTTGCTAGATGTTGTTAATATAGTCATATGCGAAAACAATGGAAGTTAAACGCACCAATTTGGTTGAGAAATGAATTCGTAGTGAACGAATTCGCTAAATTGTCAAAACATGAACATGAGTTGTAAATTCATATTTGGGTTAATTAATGTTTATGTTAATTGATGGGTATTTGGTATGTTATAGTTTTATGAGTTACAAACCCATAGAATTGAAAATAGACTAATTTAGATGAGTATAACTTATGTTATGAAAATCGAAAGGAGTATGGGTCTGTAAAATCACGAAGAACAAAGCCTGTAGACACCTTCTGCGAATTGAGGTGCAGCTTTACTTCTCCCAAGGCCATTTAGGGCACAGCTGCGCTGGACATCAGTGTCTGGTGGACTGCTTTGATCTGCGGTAGTAAATTAGGCATAACATTTTCATAAGAATTTCGATTGAGGTGATTCAAGATGATCCAGAATGAGGACGAATAGACCTACAACTTTTGTTCTTTAAGTTTTTCAATTTGAGGTCGTTAGAATAAGTCCAAACAGTCATCTTTGTGACTGTTACGTATTTAGAGACAATCAGAGGGCGTCGAGCGAGCACATACACAAGTATAGTGCTCCCGACGATGAAAAATGTTATCCTAAGTAATAAAAACTAAATATGCATGATAATAGACATGACATATAAGATTGCCTTACTCATAATGGAATGCTTTAGCATGACCTAGTATGTGTTTTGAAAAGAAACTTGAAGATTTCGAAAACAAACCTAGATGAACTTTAAGTCATTTGAGTTTTAACTTTTTAGTATGAGTATATGGTGGAGTCATGCGAGCATAAAATGTGATTTTAAGTTACCTCGTATAAGTTAACTTGTATAGCTTGGATAATGTGTTTTCAAAGAGAAATTCAAGTTTTGAAAACTAATAATCATGAGCATAGAGTCGCCTACATTTCGACCTTGTAAGAATGTCCAGAAACATGCACAAATAAAATGACATATGATTAGAAGTTACCTTGCATGATTAGGTTGGCATGACATGGATTTGAAGAAAAGAAACTTAGACGTTTTGAAAACATTATTCGTGAGCATTGTGTTGTCTAAACTTTTGAACTTGTAGGATGACATGCTAGTATCTTTTAAGTCACTAAACATGGCCTACATGTGCGCTCATCTAGTTAGACACCACAGAAGTCGTTCAAGTATGAATTGTAATGAGTTCTCAAATGATGAACTATACTAACTATGATTAAATAAGTTGTTTAAATGTGAGCATACGCGTTATAGGTGTCTAACATCCTTAAATGATGGAATGATTAATGTAGTTCATTACTTATGCATGAACCTACTTAGCCTTGTTGGAAATTATCAAATAAAGCTTTAAAGTGTGAAAACAACTTTGAGTAAACACAAGAGGTTCTATACTTTGACTAATGACCTCTTAACGTATGTATATATTATGTGTTAACATTCATGCATGCTAAGGACTCAGATGAAACCAGAAAATAAATATTCAACTTTGGTCTGGCCAGGGGATGGCGCAGCTGCACCCATCCTAGGCCAAACTGCAGCGCAGCTGCGCTGCAGGGCAGTGTTGCCAAACTATTTTACTAGTAATCTGAACCTTAAAGCATATATGTATGAATGTCCTAAGCTTCAATGCTTCACTTAAGTGATGATTTAAGTATATGAACAAGTAATGGTTATATAAAACCCAAATTTGTTAAATTTTATTAAAACTTGCAAAATGTAAGAACGATGTAGATCGCGCATCTATAAACTTTAAAAATGTGTCGAACACATAGCAAGTCAAGTGTGTGATAGATATATATGAATGTTGATGTCAAGTCTGAGTGGTTAAGTTATACCTATACATACCTAGCTATTTTAATAGTATGATGATAAAGTAAAATATAGGTTTTAGAAACCTAGTTAGGAAACGATGTAACATTATTATTATATTAATAATGTATGAAATATATTACTAATGGATATGAATCTATGATTATATAACTGTGTAGGAATACACGCAGTGCAGATAAACTTTAAGCAGTTAAGTCGTAGTTGATGAACTACGAATCAGGAAAGTCTTTCAGTTTCTATTTGATATATGAATTCGATAACTGTTAGTTGAGCTATATTATGCTTTGAGAATATTGATGTATATATATGAAATGCATACGAGATATGGATGAAATTGAAAGTTGACCTTTGATGATATGCTTGGGAAGTAAATCTCTATGCCTGTTCTGTGTGAAGTAACATTCGTAGTAAATATTAATTGATTATGAATGCATGAACTGAGTATGTTATTATATGCTATGTGCTGTATGAAAACTATTAGAATTGATGGGCTATGGACCTCACTCTTGCAAATAATCACTTTTGCAGGTTAAGGACTCACGGTAAAGATTTCGTGCTACTTGATTGATAAACTTCAATAGTATCGGTGGAGATTGATTTATTTATTTAAATATATGCTCTTGAACTATGTTTAGGTTCTAAGAAATGTATATGATAGTAGTTTACGATGTGTAATACATATTGAGTTGTAAAGTCGTACTATGTGGTATATAGAGGAATTCGAATCGAGATGTAAAAGTTTATACAGTAATTCGAATAGAATGAATCCTAACATAATTTGATTCAAGGATATGTAACTGATTCAAGTTAAGACTTCAATAAAAGATTTATTTTTAAGGAGATTGAAAAAGTTTAAGTTATTCCGCATATGTATATAACATCGAATATGATGTAAGGCAAGAATGATAAATGACCAAGATTTAAAACTTATAAAAGTTTGGGGTCATTATATAGATCTTGGAGATGGAAAGAATTTATATTCTAAATTGTAATAAGCAAAGTTATATTCATTAAGTTATGAATAAAAGATATAAATAGTTTGACGATAGTTGTATCGTGGCGGATCAGATCTGAGGTTCGAAGGGACCTGGATTTGGGGGCATCATAATTTCTCCTATAATTCGAAGGGTAATTTTGTATTTTCACATATATCCCATATCTTTTAATCCTTAAGTCTTTATACTTAGCATTTGAGCTCCCAATTAGGGTTTTGAAATTCCCAGTTAGGGTTTAGGATTCTTAAAACTGAAATTAGGGTTTCTAAAATTGGAATTAGGGTTTTTAACCAATCGCTACGGTTTTTTAACTGAACATTGATGTTCTTAACATAACATTAGGGTTTACTAATGTTACAACTTATCTGATCAACAATTGATCCTTAACCACATACTATACACATATAGTCATTTTACACAAAATCATATACACCCATACACTTAACCCTATAAGTTCTAAATTTTTTTTGAAATCCATACAAATTCTTTATAGAATTCTGATTCAATACTCTATTTCCCAGTCTAGGTCTTATTATTGAACCTTTATTCAATCAATTAATATAAATGAGTGAATATAATTTATTAGGAAAAAGGATCAAATATAATATTATATATTTGTTTTAATTAAAGAAATAAATTATGGAAAATAATTTATTAAAGAGTGGAGTAAAAGTTATAATTTTCAAAATATGGTATGCTCTATTATGTGTTATACAAGGTGTTCAGCTTAGCCACGATGAACTTGACTTAGCATATTATGTTTAGACAAGAAAATTTGAATGGAAATTTAATTATTTTAAAAAGTAAAAACTTACGGGGCTTAAACTGGTTTAATAATACCAAATTCTTGTGATTAAGTAACACATGGGTTGTCTAAAGAACCTTAGCATAATAGGAGTTGTTATAACATGAGTTAAAATGAGTTTTCAAATAAAAAGTATATGGTTCTGAAAACTAAACTTGATGCATGTAAAATAGGATCTAAACAAGTATAAACCTTTTTATTATCTAAGCATGTAGTGAAATGAGACTTTAAGGTATAACAATAAAGGCTGTGCAAAGAAAAGCTCAGTTCTGGTTTAGCAGGGAGTAGTGCGACCATGCCACTCCCAAGCGTAATTGCAGCGTGACCGCGCCGTGCTGCAGATTCTTCAAGACTAGTTTATTGTGATTTGAACCTTAAAACTTGATTATATGAGCATCTAAGAATGAATTAATGAAGCATGTAGTAGTTATATTAACTTAGTGTTAAATAACTCTAGCAAACAACGATCGTAGGTAAACTAAGTTTACATGATATATGTAACTAATATGTGCCTATATGTGTATTCTTAAACTTGTGTAGGAAGCATGAAGTGCCAGATAGCTATACATGGTAATTTGCATGTGAGGCAAGTCTTCTAGTTCCTATTTTCTACTTGAACTTGACATGATTATATGGTTTATCTACTATACCATTCAAGTATGAAAGTTAACTTATGACTTAAATGGATTGAGTTTTGGTACTCGGTCTTGATATGATATGTGATATTCTAAATCTTATCTTTCGAAGTTATAATGTGTAAAGACCCCAGATCCGGGTACTAATCACCACGAATCTGGTATATTAATTCTATAACTATTGCGGAAGATATAAACGTAAATTGTTTATACATTAAACTTTACACATAATCCCCAAGGTCGATAACCTTAACTTAATACCTGAATTCCGTATTCTATCCGATATACAATGTAATTAACATACAATACTATTATAAGTTTTTAACTATTCAATAAACCAATGCTGGAACTGTCTTTGACTTTGCCTGTATCCGAATGTATTCGTCCTAATTTGCAATATTTATCATGATATAGTGAGGGTGAGCAACAAGTTTGCCCAACAAGTTTAAGTTCAAAGAGCAGATATATCATAATTAAAAGAATGAACAATAAGCTGGCTGACTTTCAACAATATAACAATTGTGAAATAAATCAAATTTTAATAATTGAACGATCAAGACAATAAAATGAATGGTCAATAATGAACATGAATAAATCAACAAGACCAAATGGTAATGAAGGTGATCAGTCTTTCATACCCGATGAACATATACAACATGCACAACGTGCGAATTAATAAATCATAGACGTGATATAATCAACAATGATTAACCACTATTTGAAAGAATAATTCAAGAAAACTTGCCTTTATCGCCGACTACTGCTACACAATCTATTTAGCTTCATCTGAAGACCTAATATTAATAATATCAATCTCTAATTTAGAATAATACCATCACAATAACTATTACTAATTACAGTTATAAAATAACCTAAACACATTACCACATAATCCTATCAGTCAATAAAACACTTAAGACCTATTATCAAATCAAACTATTTCATTCTGAGTTGAGTTTGGTACTATTTTGACATCCTGATTGTCTAATCAAATAATTATCGAGCCTAATATCAATAAGACTCTACTTAAAAGCTTAATTATTATCTTAGATAATTTATTAACCAGTCAAAATATGTTTCACAACCTCATAATAATTTTTAAGTAATTATTATCATTTAATAGTATTTTATTCATTATTTAATATTATTAATTATTTAATAATATTTTAATCATTCTTAATAATATTCAAATCACTTATTAATATAAATAATAAAGATCTCATACATTTTAATATATAAATATTTTACATCATGAAGCTTAACCCATTTATATTCTATTTCAGAAATATCTTTTACATTTACTCGTAAATTCGGGGTTTAATAATACATAGTTTCTATAGTAAAATTCAATTTACTATATTATTATTTTTAATTTAAATAAATTTTTATATCATTTTTTCCGTTCATAAGTCAACACTGATTGTTGCCTTATACATAAATTTTTTATCTCACTAGCACATTTGCTTTATTTTTCGTTTTACAGTTATTCGCATTTTTGCTTTATATATTAAATATATATATTTCGTTACGTAAATCTTAGCTCAAAAGCCTTCTTTTGAGCCCCGAAAACTTCAAAATATCATTTTTATGATTAATATAAAATTTTAAAGGTTTCTCGCTCTTTGTTCCACCACAAAATAATTTTATTGGCAACCTTAATTTTTATTTTGTCTAAATATGTAATTTATATTTATTACATATTTTATTGCTTTATTTATGTCTGAAAGGAAGTTTCTCGGCATAAAATATCACTTACGCTCTGTTTCTGAGTTTTAAAATGGATAGAAAAGAAAAGAAATGGACGGAAAATTTAAGTTTTCTTTCCAATTCTTATGTTTATGAGTTTTTTAATAAACAGAAAAGAAAAAAAATTGATAGAAAACTTGGCCACTTTTCCTGCCATAGTTTTCTGTCCAAAATTAGCATGATTTGGATGAAAAAAAAATTGGTATAAGTAATATTTTTATAATTCCCATATTATCCTCAACTTTTAATATAATAAATTTTAAAATACAATTCATGTCCTTAATTTTAAATTTTCTATTCTTTTCTTTTAAAAACTCAGAAACAACACAAAGAAAAACTTCAAGTTTTCTATTCTTTTCTTTTCTTTTCTAATTTAAGTTTTCTATTCTTTTTTTTTCTGTTCAAAACTCAAAAACAGAGTGTTATAGTCAAATCTCGCCCCGTAGGACTTTAATAGATTTATTATAACTTATTATTTTGTCGGAACGCGATTCGGAACGTCAAAGTTGCTCGACGCGCCGACGCTCGGCGTTCGTTCAAATTTTAGTTCTGACATGCATGTTCGCTTATTTTTAATTTTCAAATCATAAGTCATATAATAACGAAATTTTGGGCATGTTATAGGCCTTATGGCGTAGTATTTTAGAAAAATTTCTAACCGCAAAAACAAATCACGGAACCCATCAAAACAGAACGTCAAAAAGCATGCCAGGCAGCTGCCCAGCAACGCAGCGCGGCACCGCACGCCCAGCGCGCGCACGCTTCTGCCCAGCAGCGTTGTCGCTCCGCCGCTCGCATACCAAATCTGCTATTTTACGAATTTCGTACGCGTTGCTCGGTAATAGGATTGATCCCATTTTTGGATATGTTATACATGGTATACCAAAGTATTTTTAAAAAATATCACCCAGTAATTTCGGACCTCTTAGGCAACCTAAAACAGGCCCCAAAAATGTCCACTCGCAACAGTTTTTATCTTTTACCCAGATTTACCCTCTCTCGCTAAAATAGTCATAACTTATTTGTTTCAAAATATTTTTGAGCGGTTCTTGAGCCCACGCGAAGCTAACTTCCGGGACTACAACTTTTATTCTTTGACCTTTTCCAAATTCTAAATACAGAATTCCAGAAAACTCGTGCAAGGTGACTGCCCCGAGTTGGTTAGACAGTTTTGACGCGACTACTTTGAATAGTCATAACTCTTTGCTCCGAAGTCAGAATTAGTCTGTTCTGGAGTCTATGGAAAGCTTATTCAGTGTACTATAACATATCAAAAGCCTAGAATTTTCTGGAATAACTAACTAATACCAAAATTTCCTTTTTAGGTCAGCAGTCTATCAACTTTCTTAAGCTTGAAAAACTATTTTACTTTTCTTTCCCTTGATCTAACTTTTAAACACCCAAAAATGTAAGATCCAAACATGATGCACTAAAAAAAAAGTAAATCAAGAGTTTTGAAAGTTCATCAGCATATGGTCTTTATTTTGTAAAACCAACAAAATACATGAAATTAAAGCTTGAGATTTAATATTTTTACCTTGATCTAAAAGCACACCTTGTTGTACCAAAGTATGAGATAACTCTTGGTGGCATCAAGAAAATTTTTCTTCCCTCCTTCAAGGCCTCTCACGTTTTCTTCAGTCTCTATTTCTTTCTTTTGCTTTTCTTTTTGCTTTATGCTAGATAACTTGTAGGAATAATTGAAAATTTTCTTTACAAAAATATATGGGAGTATTCATAAGCAATTAGAATATGTAGATATAACTTGTATATTTCTATTAATCTCCCAATATCTTAACTTGCTTGCCTTGGTTGATAATAATGTATTAAGCTATAAAAGGCTATGGGCTATTTAGGTGGGTTGGTAAACAACCCATTGACCAAAAAAAATGGAAACTAATGAAATGTATCATGTGCTTCTTTTTCCCTTAGATTGCCGGATCAATGCTCCATATTTGGCCAATTTTATTTATTAATTTATTTGTTAATTAACCATCTAGATTGTCCATATAAATTGGGTCATAGCTTGGGCCACTTGATTTCTTATTTGGGCTCTCTAATTAAATTGTTTGGGCTATGTAAAAATAACATGATCCAATAGATAAATTTTATCCTAGCCTAATTATTGAATTAGAGTTTCCATTCCACTCATTTTGAAATTTAAATAATTATTTATATACATTTAATTATATAACCCAATCAAACTTTCTTTAATTAGGATCAAAATAAATTGAGATAATAAAAATTAATCTCTTATATTATTATATATATTTTAAATACTAAAACTCTTCAATACTATAATCCATCTTTGATATATAAATTATATAAAATAAAACATAACATACTTAAATTAAATATTTATTTTATAATTACAAAATAAATATGTTACACGTAATTTCTCATGCAAATACAATTATTTATATACCCAAGATATTATAATATAATATCCTTACCTTATTAACATAAATTCAATTAAGAATTCATTTATTTTTCTTAAGATATTACAATAAATATAATATCTTTTCTTAATTAAATTTATTTCATATAAGAATTTATTCTAATAGTCTTAGGTAAAGTATATATAAATATAATATACTTAAACTGCCTCCTTTAATTAATTACACAAATTGTTCCCAATAATTTTATTTTCCTGCGTAACATATATATAATTATATATATTTATGAACTCCCAATTACAAGTTATACCAAACATGCACACATCACATATAGAAAATAATTAATAAATTTATTTTCTCACATTATAAATTGTTTATATCAATTTATTTACATATAACAAATATAATTTAATATATTTACCATATTACGTTAACATACGCATCCTTCATAAATCATAAAATAATTTATATACTCAAAAATTAGACTAGACATTTAATTTAATGTCTATTAAACCTCTTAATACGGTTTGCTATATTCAATAAGCCATCTTCATATGACTTGTCATATTTATTATTACATAATCTCTTTCAATTATTAAATCGTATAGATTTTTCTTAAAAATTTTAAATAAATCCTCTATTTTCACTCTAGGTTTTAAACTTTAACCTTTAATTTAATCATTTAAGATTTTTCTAAATTTTCGGGTTGTCACATAATGCATGTTTAATATGATTATGAACTGAGCATGAACTTATGTGCTATGTAATGCATGAAAACTGTTGGATTTGCTGAGCTGTTGAGCTCAAACTTGCAAAAATAATTTTTTGCAGGTTAAAGATATAATGCAATATTACGTGCTACCTGAAAGACGAAGACTGGATGACATACGAAGAGATATTGCTTCTTCAATTAGAATGTTTCTTGAATTATAAGGATAATTCTTTCGATGTGTATAGTTGGTAGCTATATAAATCTTTAAATTATTCAATAAAAAATATTTGTTTTGAAACGAGATTGTTTTGTGGTGAATGTTTGTATATAGAATTATATAGATAAAAAGTTAATATATAATGATGGTAAACATTGGTACTTGAACTTTTATAGTTCATTTACTTTGCTATTACATGGGATTATAAAGGTTGCGATTCAGGAAACACAAGAAAGAAGAAAGAAAATTTTTAATTATCCATATTTTCGGCTGTTATTTCACCTTTGCATGATGTATAATTGATTCAAGATAGTAGTGAACGCACAAGGTCGAGATTAATTTAGTCCTTATTTTGGATTAAGTTGGTCCTAATTTTGGGGTCGTCATAGACCCCACTTCGGTCACAAAGACTAGGATCCATCGACCCTTCCTCCTTTTTTATAGAAGTGTGTTTGAGGTGCTTATAAGATGTCTTGAATGCTCTTAATCGTATGGGACTTAGAAGCATTATTGATCATCTTCTTGATGCTTGCTGAACTCTATTATTAAAGCTTGATTTCTTCTGATTATCAGTAGTTATTCATGATCAATGTTAATGTGCTGCTAAGCTATTCACTTAAACTCTTTAAATTTTGTGTGTAGAAACATTGAGCACTCTTTAGAATCATAGACTTGTGTTCTACGTATTCAACTTGTTGATTCTGAGTGTTCCTGATGAAACGTATAGTGGTGCCTTGAGGTTTGCCTTTTGATCTTCCACTATCACGTTATCAGTATTGACTATATGGCTTCTTCAAATTTGGACCTTCAGTTCTGCCATATCCTCCACTTTTTTGGCTCTATGACTCTGGCTCATTTCTTCTAGAACTTTCTAACTTTTTTTACTTTGGCTCTGTGGCTTTAACCTTTTTATGTACTCATCAGCTTCTTGTAGTCTAATAAGTTTCTACCAAGATTAACATTATTCTCTTTCTCTTTTGGACTTGACAACTTTGAACATTTCTCTGCTCATAGAGTTGACCTTACTGTATGTTTTCTTTTGTTCAGCTCAATGTTCATCTCTATTGATTATTTTCCTTTAGTATTGACGTTTAGTGCTCATCATCATCATAATTCTTCAAAAATGTTATTTTTTATACTCCTTTAAAATCTTTCCATTGAGAAGTATCCGTTAGAGAATTTAATGCTTAGATATTTTGATATCTCTGATGTTGACTTTCTGAGGCTTTGTGTCACTGTACTTTTTGACTTAAGACTTGTCACAACAATTAGCATCCTTACTTGCTATTCTGATAGCTTGCTTTCGACCAACTAGCCGGTAGATATATCTTTGTTTTCTTCCAAGAATACATTTTTTATACCTCTAGATTATCTTCATGTAACGTTCTATTTGTCAGTCTCATTGTTAGAATTGACACAGACTTTACGATCTTGTTGCTACAAGAATCGTATAATTGAGCTTTACATTCTTCCTTGAGTTTTTCAGTTTTTGTATTCTTTTGGCTGTTTATAGCAGAGTGATAGTTGTCGTAGTCTTATGTTCTGTATCATCACTACTATTATGGCCTTATTTTCTTTTCTACTTTCTGATTGTTTCATGAAGCTTGGATTTGCTTCGCAGACTCTTCTTCTTTCTTTTAATACTTTAGCTGTCTTGCGAAGTTGATAACATCTTTCTGAGTGAGCTATTCTTCTTTGATATCAAGTACTGGCTGCTTCTATACGAAGTCCTGATTGCTCTACGATCTGTTCTGAGTTCTATGATTAGGTAGATTATCCTTGCAGTTGTGACCTTTAGATTTCTTCTTGAGATCTCTTCTTGTAACAGATATAATTAGATATTAACAGAGTATATTATTTTGCTATGTCCTTCTTCTTGAGTGATCTTCACCTTGTATTAATGGCACAAGATAAGCTCAGTGATCTCTTTTAGCTTGTGTAATAAGCATTGCACATTTTAATTTATGGTTCTGGGGCTGACTTGTAATATCTTGACTTCACTGAACAATCTTGTAGTTACCTTACGATATTTCTACTTTCAGCTTCTACTTGAAGTATTCTTCGATCAGCCGACTTTACGATTCACTTATCTCTTGGCAATCTGATTATGCATTTGTTTGATGATATTTAACATATAACATCTGTGACAACCCGAGAATTTATACGATTAATAAAATCTTAATTGATTAAATAAAGGTTGAATAATAAGACCTAGATTGGAAATAAGGTATGGATTTAAAAAATTTTGTGTGAAAGACTTATATGATTTTGTGTATTGTTATATATGGGTAAATGAATATGATTAATACGTGTTTGTTTTTATTTGTTTATTATAAACAAATAAGAGAAGTTAAGGTAATCTAATTATAAATTAGGGATGAAAAATTTAATAACTTAAGGGTTATGATAAGGGAGAATGTTAGTATATAAAATATATACTAATTTTAAGAGGTTTATTTTATACATCTCAGTTAATTAATTTTATAACCTAATTATAGCAAGTCTAATTGGGTTAAGAAATTAAGGGCATGTAAGTAAGGAATTAAATTATAATTGAAGAAATGAAAACCCTAATTAAATAATTAGGGTAGGATAAAAAATAAAAGTGTTGGACTATGTAAATTTTATATGGCCCAAAGGATTAAATTTTAAAAGCCCAAGAGATCAAATAAGATGGTCCAAACTTAGCCAATTAGGGAGGGGTATTTTGTACCCTTAGTATATTAGATATTACAACAAAAAGCAAAACTAAACTTGGTAGATAATAAGGCCAAGTGGCCGGACATATGAGGAGGAGAAAGGAGACATGCATGTCATCATTTTACACCACACATTTGTAAAAGATCTTCCACCAACATAGGCATGTGTCATTTTGTTTATGAAGCCACATTATTTAATAATTTTCCATACATCTAAGTAGTGATTATTGAGAGAGAGAAAGAGATGAGAATGTGTGGGAGATGTATATAAATATACATAATATATCTATACATATTTTTCCAAAAAACAAAAATCTAAGTCTTATCTTTTTCATTTCATTTTATTAACTAACAAAAACAAAACTAGAGAGAGAGGGAGATATATTATTTCGACAGCTTCAAGAGGAGAAGGAGAGGAGATTTTGATCTTCATACACCCAAGATCCATCTCATATTTTAGAAGGAGAAGAAGGAAAAGCTAATGTATAACAAAATTTCTACTTATGTAGTCTAATTTCCTTTTTAGTTTGATTTAATTTTTGACAATATGAAGTTATGATCTTGAGATTTAAAACCATATATCTATGTGTATATAAGTGTTTTATGTTTAGATCTAACCCTTTTGAGGATCAAAAGTTAGATCTAAAGTATGAAATGGAAACTAGGTTTTTCAAAATGTAGAAAATCCTAATTTTCTTAGCCTTGATGGTGTTTAATCTTGTATTTGATTATTGTTTGATGAAATAGATCATGTATCATGGTAGAATCATAGGTATATGATGTATTAGTAAGTGTCATGATAAGTTATGTTGGTTATTATGTGAAAACATGAAAGTTTTCTTAGAAGACACCATGAGTTAAAAATCAGATTTTTGTGAAAACAAAACACAAAATTCAAACGACCATATCGCCTATTATATTTTGAATTTTTGAGTTTGGTCAAGTCCTATAGTTAGATATATAAGTTTTCTAACATCTCCAAGTGGAATCACTGGAAAATGTGTTGTAGATTTTCAAGTGGACTAATTTTAGCAAAGGAGTCAAAAACAGAAAAATGACAAAAGTAAACTGCCCAAGATTTTGCAAGGGAAGTTTCAACCACTTAATTTATGAGAAAAATTCCGGCCTTTTAGGAGATGAAATTATATGGTATTAAGTAGTTCCTGTCCAAAAATGAGCTCGTTCCAACTTAAAATGACCAAGTTATGACCATTTCAATTTTTGAGATTTTTTGACAAAAATGGCTATAACCGGAGTTCTATAACTCTGATTGCCACAAAATTTAAACTGTAGGCTCACGTTAACACGTATAAGAGTGTGTCAGGAGATGGAAATTTCTGGAGTTGAGTATGATAGGGCTAATTACTTAAGCTACGAACTAAAAATGATTTTTGAAAAATACTAAAGTTAGTTGAAAAATTATGAAAAAAAACTTTTTATGTATGAAATATATGTATATATGTTTGGACAAATGATAGAAAAATAATAAGTTAATTTGGTATTTTCGTGAAAAGGATAATGAATCCAGCTTGCTGGATTGAAAAGCAGTTTATTGATTTAAAAATATGTTGAATTCAGTTTTCTGGATTGCAATCTGGTTGTTGGATTTGGAATCCAATTTACTGGATTGCAGTTTGATTTGCTGGATTGGCCATCTAGATGCTGGATTTGGAATCCAGGTTGCTGGATTGTAATCTGGTTTGCTGGATTTCTAACTGGGTTGCTGGATTGGTATTTGACTCATTAAAGTTTAAAGAAGAACTTATAATATATAAGATTAGAGTGTTAAACAATAATGTATATGATATAGTGATTAAAGAATTATCAAAGGATGATAATAATGTTAATGTTGTAAGGTGTTTTCTAATATTTAATTATGTGATTAAGTGTTAGATAATTGATTGATAAAGTAGTTGTATTATGATATAAAGTATGATATGCTGATTGAAAGACCAATCTTATTAATGATAGGTCTTACAAAAGAAGTTAGCTTAAATTGCGTAGCAGTAGTCAACGAATCAGGCACGTTTCTTTAACTCAACCTTGAGTTATATCTTTTCAAATATTATGGTGGTTAATTATTGTTGATTAGACCACGTCTGAGAATTATTGTTGATTACTCACAGTTAGTGCATGTTTATTAATTCAAATTGAATTAGTGATTATGAGAATATACTTGGAGAATAACTGTTGTTGGATATTTACATCCGTAGAAGCTATTATTAATTGAAAATAGTACAGTCAAATTCTACCTATTGTTAAATCATGTTGAGAAATGTCTTAGCTAATTGTTCTGGCTAGACGAACTTTTGTTAAAACTTGATTGTTTCAAGAAGAGAAGAAATGAGAACTAAATTATTATTGATAGGTCGATGCCAGTTGTTTCAGCTAGATCGATAAAGCAAACCTGATAGGTTCAAGAAGAGAAAAGAAGCGATTAGAAATTGAAATCATCGTATTTCATTGTTATAATACAACTTCTGTTTGTAAGACTGAGAAGAACAACCTTTTTATATAAAAGGGAACCTTTTGGTCGTATATTCGGCTATTGCGCGCATTTTGAGTATTATGCATAATATAGGGTATGAGGAGTTGGTCGCTCTAAGTACTTGCTAAGGAGTGTGATTTAATCTTTATGGTTATCTGATACACCTTGGTATATCAAAGTAAATCTTTGATAGTTACTCGAGAAGAGAAGTTCGAGATCCATTTGGATCACTCAGCATAAATTCTAAAAAAATATTTCCATCTTATTATTTGGGTATATCAAAGTAAATCTTTGATAGCTACTCGAGAAGAGAATTTCAAGATCCTTTGGGTCATTTGGCATAACCTTTAGAAAGTAATTCTATATTGTTATTCAATAGAATATCGTAGAAACTTTGAAAGTGTTTTACTCTTTCATTATTGAATTATTGTGTTGCATAGGTTGCGAGATGACTTGTTAGTGATTAACGAATTATTCAGCTATTTCAAAGTTCCCCGAACTTTGGTGTCATTCTATCGAAATAGATAGTATGTTAATCTTGATTCTTATACATTCATTGTATGTCTTAACTTATGGGGCAAATTTGTTACTCACCCTTGCTAAATAAAATATTTTAGCTAGGAACGAAGAAGCCGGAGGGTAAGAGAAGAACAAGGGCAAAGGTGTTTTGCTGGAATAGTTGTAATGAACATTATTATTATGTGTTATTTGTAAACCCTTTTTGTATATCGAAGGATATGTTTGTAATGTTAAGGTTAGAGAACCTAGGGTAATGTATTAACAATATACGTTAATGAGATGTATGTTTATATTCATAAATGAATGGGTAGTTAGATGTTATTTATATGTTGGATCGTGAGCACCAAACTCGGGGGTCAGGTAACCCGGATTTGGGGGCGTCACAGGTTGGTATCAAAGCTATAGGTTATAACACTACGGTTGATCAATAACAACATAATATGGAATGATTAAGAATCATAGGTGAACCAACTATACATTAAACTCATGCTTGAAAAAAACTAAAAAGCATAAGCATTGAATGAAATAATAACCTCGCTTGAACAACAATAAACTAAGGCTATGTTCTTGTCAAATTAGAAATTGAATTACTAAACACACATTTAACTGATAACAAGCTGGAAACAAAGTCTGCTCAACATTATTATAACTTGTGCAAAGTAAATGAAATATGAAAGCTCAATATTAGAGATTAGAGTTTAAGAAATCGCATTCACTATAAAAGATTGAAACTAAAGAAACTTGATTAACTATAAACAAGTTAGAATAACTCAACAATGATTAGAATTCAAAACTTGCTTGAATAACGTTAGGGTTAGAGCTTGCTCAAATAAAGTTTAAGGATAAAAGAACGTGCTCAATTAAAGTTTAAGGTAAGGAACATGCCTCGTGCGTAAGCTATAAATTTACAACTCACGTTCACCTACACATAGTATTAGAATCACAATATCTATTAGATATACTAACATCCATTTTCCCAAAATAACACTCACTTCTAGTTAGACTTGTTATTTTAGTACAAGTTTTACTTTACACCATATGTATTTCAGAAATCACGAGTATTAACTTGAAAACACTTATTCACTATTCATGTGTACATTAAATCATAACATATTGCTTTCATAACTTACTAATCTTTTACAACTTTAGAATTACTAATCACATGATACGATTCTGTTTTAACCTCTTCATTACATGTTTCTCACATTAACATGTCATTAGAATAAGTTACAATAGGTGTTCAAGGTCTGCAGAAGTAAGAGGCATCAGTGCCTCTGATCGGCGTATGGCGCAGCTGCGCCATACTTAAGTCTGAGACCGGGGCAGCTGTGCCGTTTCTGGCCTTGACACCAGCGCCGCTGCGCTGGTGCACAGACAGAAACTATGCAGTCTGTTAACAGTACTCTGTTTAGCCCAACTATCACGAATTTCATCCACAAAATAGTAAATTAAGCATACCCAATTGATATAGAACCCATATAAACACGATTCCTCACATATATACTAACTTAGAACAATTAAACAACAACTTCAGTAAATTTAAATCCTTGAATTCCATGTTTTATACCAAAAACTCTATTTTTGACATTCTTGATAAAAATTAACTCTGTAATCTCAACAATACACCAAATTAACTAATTCAAACTACGTTCTCTTCGTTTCTTACCGAATTATCATATTCAAGACTCAATTTACAGATTAGTTTACAAATTAACCACGAAATTTGGTACTTTCACAAGCTATATATAAACATGCACTGTAAACAATTTTCTTTCTTTTTAACATGATTAGTACACAAAATCTTGTCTAGATGCTAGTTCTAACATCACAAATACATATAAATACAATTAACACTTTATACCATAACAATTTATCCAACTTGAACTCACAGAACACGTAAAACTCATGAATATAGAACATTCATATATATAATATTAAGGTGTTAGAAGAATACCTTCAATTGCTTGGAAATCATTGCTAAAACACAAAAAAGTGCTTTGGAATCACAGAAATTCTCTTTCTCAAGCTCTCTCAAACTCCCTCAAACTCTCTCTCTAGTTTTCTCTGTTACCTCTCCCTTTTCCCCTTGGACAAACTTTTTACGTAACATAATCTAAAGCCAACGCACGTAAACCCAAACGTTTTAAAAAATTGATGTTTTAATTATTATAATAATAAGTTATTAGTTATAAAATTTATTATATTTTATTTATATTTATATTTATTTTATTTATTTATTATTTTAATTCAAATTTAAAATTCAAAAGCCATAAGGCTTTGTTTGACAAAACACTTAAAAAAATAAAGACTTAATGTCTTTAAGTCTTGTTTGGGTAAATCCATTTAAACTACTTTAATTTATTTTAATAAATCATTTATACTATAATTTATAATCCCATATTATTTATTTAGATTTTCATAACCAATCTTAGTTAAATAAACTAATTACAACATATTAAATAATTTTTTCACTTAATCCAAATATCACAAAACTATAATCTCATTATAATTTTATTTAATAATTTAACATACCTTTTTAAATTATTAAATTAAAACAGCAATATAGCATTTCATGTAATCTTTAACAACTCTCTAACTATTAAATTAAATTAGAGTATTATCTAATAAATTTAATTCACAAATATCTACAAACAACAACTATATCAATTAAATATTCATTTAATTTAATAAATATTTTAAATTACAACTAAAATCTTGGATTGTTTCATCCTTCCCTGCTTACAAGGATTTTATCCCCAGAATCACAACTCAAACAATTCAGTCATCACATTCTTCCCTCCTTACAAAGTTTATGTCCCCTGAATCGAAGACACATATTAAACAAATAACTCAGGGTAGTTCTTCATCATTTTATCTTCGAGTTCCTACGTAGCCTCTTTGATATTGTGGTTTCTCCATATCACCTTCACAGAAGGTATCACCTTATTCCTGAGCACTTATTCTTTCCTGTCGACTATCTGGATAGGAACCTCTTCATAAAATAAATCTTTACTGAACTGCAACGGTTCATATTCGATCACATGTTTGTAATCGGGTTTATACGTTCGCAACACCGATACATGAAAAACGTTGTGAACATGTTCTAATTCTGGAGGTAAAGCTACCTCGTAAGCTACTTCTCCCACTCTTCGTAGTAACTTGAAGGGTCCAATAAACCTTAGGCTTAGCTTTCCTTTCTTGTCAAAACGAATTTTCCCCTTCCAAGGAGAAACTTTCAAGAAAACAAAATTTCCTACGTCAAATTTGCGATCTTATTTGTGTTGATCATCATACTTCTTATGTCTATCTTGAGCATCTACCAGTCTTGCTCTGATGAGTTTGATAATTTTAGGGGTCTGTTGTACCAGTTATGGTCCTAACAGTTGACGTTCACCAACTTCTTCCCAGCATAGTGGAGTTCTACATTCCTGCCGTATAATGCCTCGTATGGCGGCATGCCAATGCTTGCGTGGTAACTGTTGTTGTAGGCAAATTCTACCAACAGTAGATGATAATCCCAATTCCCTTTAAAATCCATGTTGCATGCTCTAAGCATATCTTCTAACGTCTGGATCGTTCGTTTGCTTTGGCCATCGATTTGTTGATGGTATGCCGTACTCATTCTCAATTGTGTTCCCATGCATTCTTGTAGTCTTTTCCAGAAGTTTGATGTGAATCTCGGATCTCTGTCTGATACAATTGACATTGGAACTCCATGTCTTGAGACGATCTCCTTAACGTACAGTTTTGCCAGCTGATCAAGATTAAATCTATTCTTTATTGGCAAAAAGTGTGCTGATTTCGTTAATCTATCCACAATCACCCAAATCACATCGTATCCTTTCTGAGTCGTTGGAAGACCTACCATAAAATCCATTGTGATATGCTCCCACTTCCATTCCGGTATTTCCAACAGTTGAAGTAATCCGCTTGGCCTCTAATGTTCTGCCTTTACTCTCTGACATGTCAAGCATTTCGCAACATATTCTGTAACATCTCTTTTCATATTTGGCCACCAAAAATGTCGCCGCAAATCTTGATACATTTTTGTACTTCCCTTGTACTTCACCTCACTACCATTGACCATACTTTCCTTTATTTTTCTGCATTCTTCATCTTGTAGTTGAGCATTCTTTACCTTGTCCACCAAAGTTGAGCATTCTTTACTCTCTGACATGTCAAGCATTTCGCAACACATTCTGCAACGTCTGTTTTTATATTTGGCCACCAAAAATGTCGCCGCAAATCTTGATACATTTTCATACTTCCCGGGTAATCGAATATCTTGAGTTATGAGCCTCTGTCAAGATTTCTTCTTTAATATTTGGTACTGTTGGAATCCAAATTTGTCCCTCAAATCACAGCACTCCTTCGGTATCAACCTTGTACTTCACCGGACTACCATTGACCATACTTTCCTTTATTTTTCTGCATTCTCCATCTTGTAGTTGAGCATTATTTATCTTGTCCACCAAAGTTGGACTAGCTTCTATCTGGAATAGACATTCATCGGATTCTTTTGAAAATTTTATTTTCAATTCTAGCCTTGTCATTGCTGAAATGAGCTCTTCCTGGTTGGTTAACAACATCAACTTCTCACGACCCTTTCTACTCAAGGCATCTGCAACCACATTTACTTTGCCCGAATGATAAAAGATCTCACAATCATAATCTTTTATTAATTCCATCCATCTCCTTCGACGCATGTTCAGGTCCTTCTGTGTGAAAATATACTTCAGACTCTTATGGTCTATGTATATCTCATATTTCTCTCCATAGAGATAGTGTCTCCATATCTTTATAGCAAATACCACTGCAGCTAACTCTAAATCATGAGTCGGATACCCTTTCTCGTAGTCCTTCAATTGCCTTGATGCATATGCAATGACTTTACCATTCTGCATAAGGACACAACCTAATCCTTTATGTGAGGCATCACTATACACCACAAAATTTCCTGTATTATCAGGTAATGACACCACAGGTGCCACACTGAGCCTCTTCTTCAATTCCTTAAAACTCTCCTCACACTTTTTCGTCCAAGAAAATTTTATAGCGAAGGAATTCCCCGTCTCTCCCCTCCTAGTTCTTGTCTCACATCTCAGCCATGGATCATATCCCTAAGCTCTGATACCAACTGTGACGCCCCCAAAATAGGTATACAACACCCATTCTGAGTCGCCAAATACATGGTACAGAAAGCAAACTATAAC
Organism: Panax notoginseng; assembly: GCA_016801055.1. Taxonomy (NCBI): domain Eukaryota; kingdom Viridiplantae; phylum Streptophyta; class Magnoliopsida; order Apiales; family Araliaceae; genus Panax; species Panax notoginseng. The sequence continues at coordinate 120,934,771 of CM029018.1, forward strand.
TTCAATAATACGACAACACATACTGTGAGTTTAAATACAAATATTGTCTTCTGGACAATATCCACACTCAAATAAATCCTCATTACAATTATTCAAATACTATTTTACAGAAATAGTGAGGACTGCTAAAACATCTTTCTAGAACCATCACTCCATACCCCGACTAGATCCTGCTATGTTCTCACCTCCTGAGAAGAAAAATGGAACAAAAAGGAAAAGGGTGAGCTCAACTAGCCCAGTAAAGAATATTATGACTAAGATAATATACAACAAATTATCGTTAGTCTTCAACAGGGAAAAATCTGATAGAATATAATCGACAACAAGTTTTAGATCAACAACTACAGCGAAAACAGCAAACCATTAGAAGAATCAAGTAGAGAAAGAATTCTACTATCTTATAAGATTTAAAAGTCCATCATCAATATTTTATCCCTGTAACATCGATTAATAATCATCTTTAACCAAATATTCATCTTTGCACTACAGGCCAAAGATATTCATTTGTATCACCAGTCGGTTATGTTCATCTCAACACCTGTTCATCTTTGCACTACGGGCCAAAGATATTTATCAGTTAATCATTCATCTTTGCATTACAGGCCAAAGATATTCAGTAGTATCATCATTTAGGACTGAGGATGATGAAAAATATTTTAAAGGAAACGAATCCAGTGAGACAGAATGACAAATATTAGGGATTCGTATAACAGTTTATCCAAGATCAATAATACTTCATAATAATCAATTGTGAAGTAGAATTCAAAAATAAAGATCAAAACATGGATACAATCAAAGATAGTAACCATAATAGATATCTTGGACAAAAAGAGAAAATTTTATTTTTCGGTGAATAGTGCCGCATTCGTGAATAGTGCCGTATACGTGAATAGTAACCCCGATACAAAAAGTTCCAAATTTGATAAAAACTCATATCAATATTTCAGCATAATGATATTGAAGAAAATAATATCATTAAGAAGAAAATAATATCCCTTACCTCAAGATATCAGTACTTCTGGTCAGAATACCGGTATAAGGCTGAAAGAAACTTGCTCTGATGAATAAAAACTCTCAAAGTATCTAAATACTCACAAAATACACTCAATAATCTAGAGAGAGAAAGAGAGAAAACTTGTTTCTGGTGTGATTTTCAATTCTAACTTAGCCATCTATTTATAGGAAAATGTTAGCACGCCGAAGCAGACTTAACCTGCAACCTGATGGCTTTACCTGCTACTATTCCCACCCACCACATTTGAATAAAAATCTCAGCACATTTCTTCACCAACCAAAGTGGGGCCCACCAATTCTAGAATTTTCCATCAAAATGATAAACTCCGAAAATTCAACAATTTCTTAACCAGTCATCTCGTAAAATTCATAATAAATCATACGTTCATTTTTAACGGTTCAAAATTTGTGGACATATACTCAACTTATATATGTATAACATATTCAAAGATTACCACGATCCAACGGTCGGATTAAAAATTATAACCCCCGCAAAATATCTCAAAAACCCTGATTTTTAATACCTCCATTCCGACAAAAATACTGATAACAACCTCAACATTAACTCCTTCATTTTTAACCACAAAAATATATCCCTCATTTATATCCACATAAAATAAATATTTCCTTATCATATGAATCAATAATTAATTATTCACAAATAATATTACAGAATCATATTTATGACAACCAGGCCGTTCCCAGGAAAGAGGGGGCTTTCCAATAAAGATTTCTCCTTACTGGCGCGCAATTAGATGACCAAACCTCTCCTTAGACAGAACTTTCTAGACATTGCCAATAATGTTATCTAATAATACTACTCAAATAATATGAATTATTGATCTGATAATAGAAAATACTGTGCAGCAACAATTATTGAAACAACAATAATATAAAATATCAACGCAACAATTATTGAATCAATAAAATAAAATATTGAACTGTAACTACTGTAACAATTATTGAGTAGTGCCTTCTTACTTAAGAATCAATAATTGGTGCAATACCGTGTGCTACTGTATTTTAACCACCGGGTATTCCAACAGTATTAACGGTAACAACTACGCCGTTATTTATAAACAACTTATACTTGTCGTTTTCTTCATCCAATCGCTTTCTGTTATGGGGCCCACACAAGGTTGCGCCGTCATACGAATATTTCCCGACAGCAAGAATATTCCACGACCAAACGAATATTCCCCGACAAAATGAATATTTTATAACCACTTGCTTATTTTGTAAAATTTGCACATTTCACCCATAACCAAAGTATTATATCAAATTAACCCCTTATCCACAATAATATTTAGAGAAAATTTGATTTTATTCATTAATAAGTTGGGGTCTTATAACCTCCCCTCCTTATGAAATTTCGTCCTCGAAATTGACGTACGTACCTGATGTTTCAAAAAGGTGATGATACCTTGCTTTTATTTCTGATTCCAACTCCCAGGTCATTTCTTCAATAGCACCCTTAACTTTAAACTTTTATCAATTTAACTATTTACCAAATAGAAAAATTGAATACTTTTATTTCATAAGTTTCGGGATCTTACAGCTCATATATAAAAATAAAATGAAATGAAAATCTCCCCCCAGACTTGAATCAGGAAATGTCCTCATTGACCAGTAATGCAACAATTAGAATGTGAGGGACTGTCGTGGAGATATAGTCACTCGTTGTCGCCTTGGTCATTGTTGTCACTATCACCATCGTCGTCTGCCTCAGGAGATGGTGGTGGATATGGAGGTAAAATAGGAGGCTCCAGGAACTAGAATGGTGTGACGCCCCCAAATTCAGATATCTTCCAACCCGACAGATGGTGTTACACAGTGCTGCAGTTCACATAAACATTCAGTTGAAATGCCTCAAAAGAATGAATATATCTTATATATATTCAAAAGAATATTAACATTCTTCAGGTTCTTTATAACTGTTACATTTGTCCTTGTCATAATATCAAATATTATTCTTACAAAACTATACTATTACATAAAAAATCTACGGGTTCGCCTTCGCCTTCCCTTTATCCTTGCTAGATCCATCTGTTCGTTTGATCTTAGCTGCATTCATATGGTTCAAGCAAGAGTGAGCCTAACTAGCTCAACAAGTACAACAATTCTAATAAAACTAGCATACTTGAAACATAGGAATCATATATCTTCAATAACTGAACCATAGTTACGAAGTACTATTGATAATTCAAAATAGCACTTCTTTTCATTCAAAACATTTTACAACAACAATATTCAGTAAAACATCAATTTCGGTCTAAGACCATGAGCATCTCATAAGTACTTTGAAAAGGACGTCCCGACACTAAGTCCGTAAGTCTGGCATAGCTTACGAGCACGTCTAGCTGATCAGTCTATAGTACTCTGTGTTGATCAACACTACATTCATTAAACGTGTATACGTTTAAGTTGTGGCAACCTCACGTGCCTGTCGTTTGATGACAAAATAATTTAGCATACTCAGTCTCCTTTTGAAAACCACAACAATATTAGTTTGGTAAATCCATGTCAATACCTGATAGATTTTAAGAAATGCAACATAGTATAAGTCTAGCCGAAAGAATTGGCTTAGACTTCATCAGACATTAACTCATGCAAAAAAATACATGAATCACAAAGCTTGTTCAGATCGAACTGGAACAAGGGTTAGAGTACTTGCCTTTAGCGTCTGCTACAGTTTATAACATGTGCACTTTAAGTCTTTATGGTCTCTACAATAGATGATAACATCACATAGCACATTAGGTCATGAATAATTATACATGGTTCCTAAAGAATCTTACCCTTCTTCTCAATCTAATTACGTATTAGATTTGTTATTATTGGTTCCGGCTTTCCGTTACGTCATTCTTACGTTCACATGCAATTGACTTTCTTTAATCCTAAGTGATCACACTTAAGGCTTAATTATGTCTTAACAATGTTTCATTACGATCCTTAGTTAATTGGTGACCATTTACTATTCATGATCAACATGTAAACATTCCTTACTATCTAGGTTTTAAGGCTGGCACTGCAGCACCAGTGATCCTTTGTTATGCCGCGCAGCGGCGCCACAAGCTAGGCCAAGAGACCGAACTCAGTTCTACGGCGTGAGCCCCTTCGTTACGGGTCGCATTGCGGCACGAACTAACAGGGGCTGAGGGCCATTTTGGCGCTGCTGTGCCGGTCATTAAGCTTGGAGTCGCGCTGCGGCGCGAACTCTGTGCCACCGATAATTTTAACAGATTTTTCAACTTGTAAGATTCTCGGACTCATAACTTCTTCGTTATAAGTCTGAATTGGCTCGTTCAAGAGCCTACGGTTCACAAATCACATACTCTATCTGTTCATGCAAGAATTTTATCTATTCAACTTCGTTTGTTAAAAATTCACCTATTAGTCCATTTTTAACAAAAACTATAAACGTTCGTGAAAGTTGAACACTCGTTTCTTCGTTCTAAGTCAGAATCCGGCCATTTTTGAGTCCTCAACTCTATAATGTCAAATACGACTTGTCTCCATCGAAAACCAACATTTCTTAGTTCAAACACAAAATACGACTTCCATTCCGAAAATTTTACGAATTCGACGATTATCATCCAATCGTGTGTTTCGGCAAAACTTAATTACTAACGATTTGTTCATCATTACAAATGGATTCATTTCATTAACTAGACATCTCAACCTACATATTACAACAACTTATCTTTCAATTAGGTTATGGCTTACCTCTTATAAGTTCATAACTTAACATCTTATAACTTACAAGACTTCATCCTTTAAGACTTATTATTAATTAAGTCATTTAAGCAACATTCTTACATCTTATCAACCATACCAACTTCTTAAAGTAGTTTATATGACAAGTTCATTCTTCTTCTTCATAAGTTAATAACTTATTTAGGTTTAACTTACTTATTCATGACTTACTCGACTTAAGTCCATTGATTATTCATATTATGTGTTCTTTAGCATACATGTCCATTAAGTTACACTTCTCTTATCACCCTATAATGATAGAGATGGAAGACATAAGATCATGATATCAATTACCTTTGATGATTAGCTTATTCTTTCTTGAAAATCTAATAATGGAAGGTTGGACTTATAAGTGCTTATCTTCTCTAACAATTAAGTTGCTTTTGTAAGTAAGTTGCTGGATGAAATTTGAACAAGCAAATGAAAAATCCAAGCTTGGTATTTATAGGAGGGCTAAGGTTAGGGCATTATGGTCATTAGGATATCCCACCTCCTTACTATTCACTACTTGCACACTAAGTAAAGTTGGCCATCACACTTAATTCTTTCCCACCACATAAAGGTCTTGGTCACCACTTTACCCATGGGTTGCACCATGGATCTTACTTTACCCATTGGATCATTAAATAGGCCTTGGTCTTAATTTAACTAACTTATCTTTGGGCTTACTTTAATTTGCTTTGGGCTTACCTTAATAATTACATGGCTAAACATTGCTACACCTTGGGCTTACCCCTTAATGCTATTGTACTTGTACTTCATACAATAGTACACGAGTTTAATTCATTTGGATTTTAAATCCTTAACGTTCTCAATTTTAAGTCTGCATGCGAAATATTGCGTTTTCCATACTTGAATTATTATTACATAATTCATCTTGCCTCGATATTATAACGTTAAGTATTTCTCAAAAATTCAAAAATAACTCCCGAGCAGAAAACGATGAATAGTAATTTTTAATAAATTTCTCGAAAAGCTTTTATTTTTGTCTTGAAAATTTAAACACTTTAATTCCCTCACGCAGTTAAAATACTACGATGTTCTGACATTTCTAGGTTATAGAACGACATACATCTTATTAACACATAATAATAACAAATAATATTATTTTATTCATTAATTAATTCTTTCAAGTGTTTTACAAAGGATCCGAATTTCTCGGTCGTTACATTCTTCCCCCCTTATAAAGATTTTGTACCCAGAATCTCGCCTTATATTACATAAACAAATGATGGTAATCCTTCTATATCTTTTCTTCTAATTCCCACGTTGCTTCTTCGGCATCGTGGTTCTTTCATAATACCTTTACCGATGATATGACCTTGTTCCCCAGAACTTGCTCTTTTCTATTGATGATTTGAATCAGCATCTCTTTGTACGTCAAGTCCTTCTCGATCTGAATCGGCTCATACTCTATTACGTGTTTATAATCCAGTTTGTAAGGGCGTAACACAGATACGTGAAATACGTTATGTATTCGTTCTAAGTCTGGAGGTAACGCTACCATATAAGCTACATCACCTACCCGTTTTAACACTTCAAAAGGTCCTATAAACCTTGGGCTTAGTTTCCCCTTTTTTCCAAAGAGTATCTTTCCTTTTCAGGGAGATACTTTCAGAAATATGTACGAGCCTACCTCAAACTCTCTATTCTCTCGATGTAAGCCTACATACTTCTTTTGTCTGTCTTGAGCTGCTACTAGACGCATCCGTATCAACTTCACCACTTCCGCTGTTTGTTGCACCAATTTTGGTCCTAGCATTCGGCGTTCTACCACTTCATCCCAACACAATGGTGTTCGGCACTTCCTTCTATATAAAGCTTCGTAAGGCGGCATACCTATGCTTGCATGATAACTGTTGTTATACGCAAACTCTACTAATGGTAGATGATCATTCCAACTACCCTTAAAATCCATGATGCAAAATCTTAACATATCTTCTAACGTCTTAATTGTCCTCTCACTTTGCCAATCGGTTTATGGATGATATGTCGTGCTCAACTTTAGCTGCGTCCCCAATTGTTCTTGCAGACTCCTTCAAAAGTTCGACGTGAATCGTGGGTCATGATCTGACACACTCAAAACTGGTACTCCATGTCTGGAAATAATTTCCTTAACATAAAGTTTAGCTAACTGATCTAAGTTATACTTAGCCCGAATTGGCAAAAAGTGAGCTGACTTTGTCAATCGGTCCACTATTACCCAAATTGCATCATAACTCTTCTGAGTAGTCGGAAGTCCCACCACAAAGTCTATCGTGATATGCTCCCACTTCCACTCTGGAATCTCCAAAGACTGTAACAATCCACTTGGTCATTGATGTTCGGCCTTAACTTTCTGACAAGTCAAGCATCTACTCACATACTCAGCTATTTCTCTCTTCATGTTCGGCCACCAAAAACTCTATCGAAGGTCTTGATACTTCTTAGTGCTACCAGGATGAATCGAGTACCTTGAACTGTGAGCCTCCTATAAAACTTGCTCCTTTAATTCTGTCTCATTTGGAACCCAAATTCTTCCCTCAAATCTTAATAATCCTTTATTATCAAGACTGTACTTAATATCTTTTTCATTGGTTGACCGCTTCTTCATCTGGTCACACTCATCAGTTTTGAGCTACACCTCCTTGACTATCTCTACGATGGTAGATTGGATCTCTGTCGCAAATAGCCTCTGTCCCGCTTCACTTGGCAATTCCACCTCTAACTCCATTCTAGCCATCTCTGTTATCAACTCAATTTGAGCCGTTAACATAGATAGCTTTTCCCAACCCTTTCTACTTAAGGCATCGGCCACTACATTAGCTTTTCCAGGGTGATACAAGATTTCATAGTTGTAATCCTTTATCAACTCCAGCCATCTCCTCTGTCTCATATTCAACTCCTTCTGTGTGAAGATATATTTTAGACTCTTGTGGTCTGTGTATATCTCACATTTTTCCCCGTAAAGATAATGTCGCCATATCTTTAAGGCAAAAACTACAGCGGCTAGTTCCAGATCATGAGTAGGGTAAACTTTTTCATAATCCTTCAACTGCCTAGATGCATACGCAATGACCTTCCCATGCTGCATGAGCACGCAACCAAGTCCCCTATGCGAAGCATCGCTATATACTATAAAATTTCATGTGTCATCGGGTAATGACAAAATAGGCACTTCACTCAATCTCTTCTTCAGCTCTTAAAAACTGTCCTCGCACTTCTCAGTCCATGCATATTTCACCGTCTTTCTTATCAAGTTAGTCAACGGAGTAGCTGTCTTTAAAAAATCTTGTAGGAATCTCTGATAGTATCCTGCTAACCCTAGAAAACTCCGCACTTCAGTCGGCATTTTCGGTTGTTCCCAATTCATCACGGCTTCCACCTTCGCTAGATCTACTGAAATCCCCTTATGGTCAATGACATGACCTAAAAACTGTACCCTCTCTAGCCAAAATTCACACTTTATGAATTTTGCATATAACTTCTCCTTCCTTAGTGTCTCCAACACTATTCTTAGGTGTTCAGCACGATCTTCTGGTGTCTTAGAATAGACTAGAATATTATCGATAAACACCACGATGAACTTATCCAAATATTGTTTGAACACTCTGTTCATCATATCCATGAATCCAGCTGGTGCATTAGTCAACCCAAATGACATCACCGGAAACTCGTAATGACCATAACGAGTCCTGAATGCTGTCTTTGGTACGTCTTCATTCCAAACCTTCAGCTGATGATATCCCGTCCTTAAATCTATTTTGGAAAAATACTTTGCCCCTTTCAACCGATCAAAAAGATCATCAATCCTGGGCAATGGGTACTTATCTTTTATCATTAACTTGTTCAACTCTCGGTAGTCGATACAAAGTCTCAACGATCCATCCTTCTTTTTAATAAACAGTACCAATGTTCCCCACGACGAAACACTCGGTTGTATGTACTTCCTGTCCAACAGTTCTTGTAATTGCACCATCAACTCCTTCATTTCCACTGGCGCCATACGATACGGTACCCTAGAAACTGGTGCCGCTCCTAGCACAATGTCTATCAAAAACTCGGTTTCCCTATCCGGTGGAAGACCCGGCAACTCACTTGGAAATACATCCATGAATTCTCTCACTATAGGTATTTGTTCCATGGTCGCTCCCACTCTTTGGGTATCAACTACATGGCACAAATAACCTACACACCCCTTCCTCAATAGTTTCCTAGTTTGTGTCATGGTAAGACAACATGAACGTCCCATCGATTTATTACTGTAAAATATTACCCGAAGTTGTCTTAATGTTCTAATATTTATGTATTTCTTTTGACAACTTATGATTGCCCATGATTAACCAACCAATCCATTCCAAGAATTATGTCGAATTCTCCTAGCTTTATCGATGTCAGATCTACCGAAAATTTATAACCCCGAATGTCTACGCAACAACTCCTATGAATATCTTCAACAGGAATTACCTCTTCATTTGATACCTTAATATTTAAAGGTATATGCAACTTTTCGGGAAGTAATCCTAATCGTCTAGCAAAATCACATGCGATAAACGAACAAGTAGCACCCGAGTCAAACAACACGTATGCCTTTAGGTCGTTGATCAGAATAATACCTGCGACTACGTCCCTTGAGGTCATCGCGTCTTGGACTGTCATATTAAAGGTACGGGCCATAGGCCTACGCGGCTGCGCTGGACTGCCAATAGTTAATTTACCACTATTGGTGCCCTTATTCTCGTCCGTCCCCTTCTTCGGGCAGTTCTTTGCCATGTGGTCAGTCGACCCACACACAAAGCATCTGTGATTCTTGTTCAGACTTGGACAATTCGGCGTAATGTGCCCCTCCTGTCCATAATTGTGACACACTGCCTTACCCTTGAGACAGACTCCTAAGTGAGTCTTCCCACAGGTTTTACAGGCATCCATCCTCCTCTTCGGATCTCCTTGTTTCACTCTGGTATTCCTAGAGCTAACCACCTTCCGCTTATACCCTTCTCCACTCCCGCTGGCTCCCTCGATTTTCACTCCCCCATCCACTTTCCCCTTGTTTTTCTTATCCTTATGGTACTTGCTCAACGCCTTGCTACCACCTTCGGTAATTATCGCCTTCTCTAAAATGGTTCCAAAGGAAGTACTTTGGAACATGGATATGCAATTATAGAGCTAGGGTTTCAAGCCCTGCTCGAACTATCGCGCCTTCCTAACCTCGGTGTCCACTTGGTGTGGAGCGTACCTCGCCAGTTCATTAAACTTGGCGGCGTATTGGGGAACCATCATGTCCCCTTGCTTCAATTCCAAAAACCGCATCTCCATCCTTCCCTACATGCTTGTGGGAAAGTAGTTCTCGAAGAATATATCCTTGAACCTCGCCCACGCTAAATTCTCAATCCCGGCCCTAGCCTGGTTGGCCTCCCACCAAAAGTTGGCCTCTCCCTTCATCATGTAGGTTGCAAAGGCAACCTTCTGGGCCTCGTCGACATTTGCTATGACAAATGCCTTTTCGATTTCCTTCACCCACGTTTGGGCTTGGATAGGGTCCGTAGTTCCTTTGAACTCCGGCGGACCCACGCTCTTGAAATCCTTAAACGTAGTAGCTTGTACTACACCAGGATTTACGGGGATGTTAGCCCCAGTTCTATTATACGCGGCTGTTAAAAGATTTACAAACTCCTACATGGAGTTAATCGGACCTCCCCCCGATTGATTTACGTTTGCTCCTTGATTACGTGGTACTCTCCTTGGCGGCATTTTGTTGTTACAATAAATGACACATTTCGTTATTATTCATTTCCTGTTAGTTAGTTATTATTCAAGTTTAAACAATAACTTAAACATTCATTACTTATCATGTTTCGAAAAAGGCTTATATTGATTCATTGTAGTATAACACTACATCAGTTACATTACACAGCCTAAGCTGATTACATTGCTTTCCCGTAGTTGCTTTCCAAAAATTGGGATTTACAAAAGACTACCGTTTGATATACAAAAGAGGGTTTTACGTCACTACTAGATACAAAATATTTACATATCTAAACTACTCTAGCCACTACTAGATCACATTTACCTCAAAGCATTCTCAAAATCTGCCTTGGCAAGATCGGCGATAATATCACGGCTAATAGTATGTCGCGGCTGCCTTATTTCTACGGGATAACCAGCTACCTGCAACTGGAAGTCTGCACGAGAACTCCTATGAATAGAGGACATTCTCCCTATCTTTTGTTTCTTGGTCTTTAGCTCCCCCATGAGCTCAAAGACCTCCTGTTTCAGCTCGTGGACCTTGTCCTTGGCCAAAACCCGCACATCGTGCTCCTGCTCCCACATGGACTCCACGTCCGTCTTATCCTCTATAATAGCCAGGAGCTCTGCCTTCAGCTCCTTAACCTCCTGACAGTAGTGGATGTTTCTATCCAATACTGACATAAAGAGGGACATCATTGACTCCCCCGGAGCCATCTCTGCTGCTATAGCTACTGGGTTGAAGGACACTGCCTCCACCTCTTCTTCTAGCATGTCGTCGAATATGGACATGAGGTTTAAGCTCTCTGAGTCTCCATACTTAACTACTACCACTTCGGACTCTGCTTCTATGGGGTTCGGTATAATCTCTACCTGATTAACAGATCCTTCACTGACTACCTGTAAGTCTCTATTTTCTCCTAACATCTACAACAACACAAATAAGTTTGATTAGTACACGTCAGTAGAATAATAAAAACACATAACATATATAATGCATTTTTATAAGGTTAATTTACATCTTTTATTTCTTTTACTTTTCTTAAGGTTATGACTTAAGGTTTAAATCCCCCCTTCAGTTTTATAACCTAATGCTTGGATACCAATCTGTGACGCCCCCAAATCTGGGTATCTTTCAACCCGACAGATGGTGCTACACGGTGCTACAGTTCACACAAATATTCAATTGAAATGCCTCAAAAGAATGAATATGTCTTATATATATTAAAAAGAATATTAACATTCCCCTGGTTCTTTATAACCGTTACATTTGTCCTTGTCATAATATCAAATATTATTTTTGTAAAACTATACTATTACATAATAAATCTACGGGTTCACCTTCGCCTTCACTTTATCCTTGTCGGATCCATCGGTCCGTTTGATCTTAGCTGCATTCATATGGTTCAAGCAAGAGTGAGCCTAACTAGCTCAACAAGTACAACAATTCTAATAAAACTAGCATGCTTGAAACATAGGAATCATAAATCTTCAATAACTGAACAATACTCTATGTGTTCATGCATGAATTTTATCTATTCAACTTCATTTGTTAAAAATTATTAGTCCATTTTTAACAAAAACAATAAACGTTCGTGAACGTTCAACGCTCGTTTCTTCGTTCTAAGTCAGAATCTGACCATTTTCGAGTCCGCAACTCTATAATGCCAAATACGACTTGTTTCCATTGAAAACCAACATTTCCAAGTTCAAACACAAAATACAACTTCCATTTCGAGAATTTCACGAATTCGACGATTATCGTCCAATCATGTGTGTTCCTGCAAAACTTAATTACTAACGATTTGTTCATCATTACAAATGGATTCATTTCATTAACTAGATGTGACGCTCCCAAAATAGGTATACATCACCCATTCTGAGTTGTCAAATACATGGTACAGAAACAAATACAACTTCATTAATACAATTGTCGTGCAAAATACGACAACACATATACTGTGAGTTCAAATACAAATATTGTCTAATAGACAGTATTAAAACTCAAAAGGAGTCCTCATTACAATTATTGATACACTATTTTACAAAAATAGTGAGGACCACTAAAACAACTTTCTAGAACCATCACTCCATACCCCGGCTAGTTACTGCTATATTCTCACCTCTTGAGAAGAAAAATGGAACAAAAAAGAAAAGGGTGAGCTCAACTAGCCCAATAAAGAATATTATGACTAAGATAATATACAACAAATTATCAATAGTCTTCAACAGGAAAAATCTGATAGAATATAATAGACAAAAAGTTTTACATCAACAACTACAGCGGAAACAACAATTCATTAGAAGAGTTAAGTAGAGAATGAAATCTACTATCATCTAGGAATTTAAAAGTCCATCATCAATATTTTATCCATGTAACATCAATCAATATACATCTTGAATCAAATATTCATCTTTACACTACGGGCCAAAGATATTCATTTGTATCACAAGTTGGTCATGTTCATCTCAACACCTGTTCATCTTTGCACTACAAGTCAAAAATATTCATCAGGTAATCATTCATCTTTGCACTACGAGCCAAAGATATTCATCAAGTATCACCATTAAGGACTGAGGATGATGAAAAACATTTTAGAGAACGAATTCAGTAAGATAAAAGGACAAAGTTTAGAGATTCGTACTTTAGATAATTAAAGTTTTAAAATACTCCATAATAAATCATAATGGAGTAAAATTCAAGAATGACGATCAAAACATAGATACAATCAAAGATAGTAACCATACTAAACAACGGGGACAAAAAAGAGAAAATTTTATTTTTCGATGAATAGTATCGTATTTGTGAATAGTGTCGTATACATGAATAGTAACCCTGACACAAAAAGGTAAAAATTCAACAATAAAACTTATATCAATAATTCGGCATAATGATATTGAAGAAAATAATTTCACATAAGAAGAAAATAACATCCCTTACCTCAAAAGAACAGTATTTCTGAATGGAATATCGGATATGATGCTGAAAGAAAGTTGCACTGAATAGCAACTCTCAAAGTATCTAAATACTCACAAAATACGCTCGATAATATAGAGAGAGAGAAAAAAAAATTGTTTCTGATGTGATTTTCAATTCTAACTAAGCACCTTATTTATAGAAAAATGTTAGAATGCCGAAGCAGACTTAACCTGCTACATGATGGCTTTACTCGTTACTATTCATGTCCACCACATTTGAAATAAAATTTTAGCACATTTCTCACCAACCAAAAGTGGGGCCCACCAATTCTAGAAATTTTCAAAATATTCTATCATTTAAACAATAATCAGAAACTTCAATAATTCATAATAAATAGCCCTTTTATCAGAAAAATATAAATTTTATGTCCATTTCATAGGAAATTATATTCTCTACAACTTTGTAGCTTTAAGTTTTTCCAAATTCCAAACGAAAAATGTCCGAAATCCACATACGGACGATTTTTAATACATCCATTCCGACAAAATACTGATAAAATACCTCATCATTAATTCCTTCATTTATAATCACATAAAATAAATATTTCCATATCCTTCATTTATATCGACATAAAATAAATATTTCTTATCATATAATTCAATAATTAATTATTCACAAATAATATTACAGAATCACAATTATGACGATTAGGTCGTTCCAGGAAATAGGGGGCTTTCCGATAAAGATTTCTCCTTACTGGCTCGTAATTAGGTGACCAAACCTCTCCTTAGACAGAACTTTCTTGACATTACCAATAATGCTATCTAATAATATTATTCAAATAATATGAATTATTGATCTGATAATGAAAAATATTATGCAGTGACAATTATTGAAACAACAATAATATAAAATATCAACGCAGCAATTATTGAATCAATAAAATAAAATATTAAACAGTAATTACTGTAACAATTATTGAGTAGTGTCTTCTTACGTAAGAATCAATAATTCAAAAATACTATGCAATACCGTGTGCTACTGTGCAACCACGTGTATTACTGTATTTTAACCACCGGGTATTTCAACAGTGTTAACGATAACGATTACGCCGTTATTTATAAAAACTCAAACTTGTCATTTTTCTCATCTGATAGTTATTCTGTTATGGGGCCCATAAATGGTTGCGCCGTCGTACGAATATTCCCCGGTAGCAAGAATATTTCACGACCAAACAAATATTTCCCTACAAAAATGAATATTTTATAACCACTTGCTTATTTTATAAAATTTGCACATTTGACCCATAACCAAAGCATTATATCAAATTAACTCCTTATTATTTCAAGATAATGAATAGAGGAAATTTAACTTTATTTATAATAAGTTGGGTTCTTATAACATCCCCTCCTTATGAAATTTCGTCCTCAAAATTGACGTATGTACCTTGTGTTTCGAAAAATTGAGGGTACCTCGCTTTCATTTTCGATTCTAACTCTCAAGTCATTTTCTCAGTAGCATGGTTCCTCCACAAAACCTTGACTTGTGGTATAACCTTTGCTCATAGGATATGCTCTTTCCTATCCAATATCTTGACAGGTACCTCCTCGTACGTCAACTCTTTGGCTATCTCGTCTGGTTCTAACACAATAATGTGGTTCGGGTCTTTCACATATTTACGAAGCATAGATATGTAAAAAAAATTATAAACACGAGACATGCTTGGAGGTAATGCGAGTCTATAGGCCACCTTTTCTATTCGGTCAAGAATCTCAAATGGACCAATAAATCGTGGATTGAACTTTCCTCTCTTCCCGAATCTTGTAACTCCCTTCCATAGAGCAATACGTAATAGTACATAATCTCTAATATTGAATTTCACGTCCTTTCGATGAAGATCAACATAACTCTTTTGTCGATCTTGTGAGGTTTTTATACGTTGTCGAATCATTTGGATCTTTTCTGTAGTCATGCGTACCAATTCTAGTCCCAACAATGTTGCTTCACCCACCTCGTGCTAACATACTAGAGAACGACACTTTCGTCCATATAACACCTCGAATGGAGCCATGCCTATACTTGCTTGACAACTGTTGTTGTAGGAGAATTCCACCAATGGCAAGTACTTATCCCAACTTCCTTTGAAATCTAGGACACAGAGTCTTAATAGATCTTCAAGGGTTTGAATAGTCCTTTTCGATTGCCTGTCCGTTTGAGGATGGTATGCCGAACTGAATCGTAAATTTGTGCCCATAGCTTTCTGCAAGCTAACCCAAAATCGTGAAGTGAATCTTGGGTCATGATCCGAAACTATGGATATTGGCATGCCATGCAATCTCACAATCTCATTCACGTACACACGAGCAAGACGTTCAAGGGAATAAGTCTCACGTATAGGCAAGAAATGAGCAGACTTGGTTAATCTATCAATAATAACCTAAATCGCATCTATGCCTTGAGAAACTTTGGGAAGACCCATAACGAAATCTATGGTAATGTGTTCCCACTTCCATTTCGGAATCTCAAGTGCTTGCAATGGACCCTTTGACACTTGATGCTCGGTATTTATTCGTTAACAAGTTAAACACCTCGAGAAAAAATTCGCGATCTCTCTCTTCATATTGTTCCACCAAAATGTATGTAGAAGAATATGATACATTTTGGTACTCCAAAGATGAATTGCAAATGGTGTGTTATGTGCCTCCATCATGATTTTATGCTTCAAGTCATAATCATTAGGAGCGCAAAGTCTGGAGTTGACTCGAAGTATTCCTTCTTCATCGATTCTTGCTTCTGGAATAGCACCTTCTTGCACTTTTTCTTCATACGCATCAGCTCCATGTCCGTAGCTTGAGCAGCTTTAACTTTATCGATTAAAGTCGGTTCTACTCGTATGTTTGATATTATCACGTGGGTACTTGGAGCCTTTAACTCTATCTCCATCCTTTGTAAGTCGTACAAAATGAGTCTTTGTGTTAACAACATCGCACTCGTACCCGCATACGATCTTCTACTCAATGCGTTTGCTACAGCGTTTGCTTTTCCAGGATGATATTGAATGCTATGGTCGTAATCTTTCAACAGCTTGAGCCAACGTCGTTGACGTATGTTGAGTTCCTTTTGGGTGAAGAAATATTTCAGGCTTTTATGATCCATATAAATCTCCACTTTCTCCCCATACAGGTAGTGCCTCCAGATTTTCAACGCGAAAACGACTGCTGCCAACTCTAGATCATGAGTAGGATAATTTCACTCATATTCTTTGAGTTGTCATGAGGCAAAGGCTATGACTTTCCCATGTTGTATGAGAACACATCCTAACCCTTTGCCTGAAGCATCGCTGTAGATAACAAATCCATTCGAACCAGATGGTATTGTCAGAACAGGTACCGAAATGAGTCTCCTCTTGACCTCTTGGAAACTTTTCTCACATTCCTCGCTCCATACGAATTTTGTATCTTTCTGAGTCAGCTGAGTTAACGGAGTAGCGATTCTAGAAAATCCTTCAACGAATCTCCGATAATAACCAACTAAGCCCAGAAAGCTACGCACTTCGGTCACCTACTTTGGTTGCTCCCAACTTTGGATTGCTTTAATCTTCGCTGGGTCAACAGATACTCCATGTTTTGACACCACGTGCCCAAGGAATGCTACTTTCTTAAGCCAGAACTTGTATTTCTTTAGCTTAGCATATAACTTGTTGTCACGAAGTCTTTGAAGTACCGGCTTCAAATGGTGCTCATGATCTTCCACGGCTTTTGGAATAGATGATGATGTCATCAATAAAGACAACAACGAACTGATCTAAATATTTCTTGAATACACGGTTCATCATATCCATGAAAGTAGCAGGAGCATTAGTCAATCCAAAAGACATGACTAAGAAATCATAATGCCCGTATCGAGTCCTGAAGGCAATCTTTGGAATATCCTCAATTTTAATCTTCAGCTGATGATATCCAGAACGAAGATCGATCTTTGAAAAAAATTGTGCTCCTTGCAACTGGTCGAACAGGTCATCAATGCGAGGTAGCAGATACCTATTCTTGATGGTGACATGGTTTAATTCTTGGTAGTCAATACAAAGTCGCATACTCTCGTCTTTCTTCTTTATAAATAGAACAGGAGCACCCCAAGGAGATGTACTAAGACGAACGAAACCGATGTCTAACAATTCCTATAGTTAGAATTTTAACTCCTGAAGTTGAATATGAGCCATTCGATATGGGGTTTTAGAAATGGGCTTTGTACCCGGTTCAAGATCAATAAAGAATTCAACTTCACGTTCTGGGGGTAGACCAGGAAGTTCTTCAGGAAATACGTCAGGAAATTTACTAACAACAGAAATATTATTCAAATCTGACGTGTTTTTGCTCAAGTCCATAACATGGGCTAAGAAAGCTTGACATCCATTTTTTAATAAATGAATAGCTTTATGGCTATATATGACAATGATTGACTTTAGTGGTTTGGTTGCTTGAATTCGCATAACAGGTTGGTTAGGAATATGAAAACTAACAACCTTACGAAAACAAACAATTTTGGCATGATGAGTAGTTAACCAATCAATTCCTAAAATCACATCAAATGCAAGTATCTTTAAAGAGATAAGATTAGCAGGTAATGTGATGGTGCCAACTTGGATCAAGCAAGATTTATACACAGTGGATGTAATAAAAGTTTCTCCTAATGGAGTCGCCACAGATAAGTCAAAGTCTAATTTCTCCGAAGTTAAGTTTAAATGTTGAGCACAAGCAGGGGAGATAAAAGAATGTGTAGAACAGGTATCTTCTAAGGTATAAACTTCGCAAGAGTTCAAGATTAGCTTACTCGTGATTACCTCGTTCGGGTTTCTCGCATTTTGGCCAGTCACGACAAATGCCCTCCCTTGAATCACCGACTTTGTTTTGTCCGTAGTCGCCTTTGGTGTCGCCGTCCCAGCTGGACTTGACTTCGCTATTGGACAAAATTGGACTATATGACCATCTTTTCCACAACTGAAACACACCTTGGAAGGCTGTGAACAGTTTAGACTTATGTGTCCCTCCTCTCCGCATCTGTAGCATCTAACTGGCAGTCGTTCTCCTCCCCTAGAATTTGTTTTTGGTGTTGGTGCTGCTGCTGATGTCTTCCCTCTATTACACATACTCATTATCCCGCTCTAATAATTGAGCCCTATTGACAACATCTGAATATAGAGAAAATTTATGAGAGATAAGGTATTGACGAATCTCAGGTTTTAGACCTCTCAGAAACATCCGTGTCATTCGTTCCTCATTCTCTACCAAATGAGGTGCAAACCTAGATAACTCTGTGAACTTCGCCTCGTACTGGGACACCGTCATATTGTTTTATTCCATTCTAATAAACTCTACCTCATTCATATGACGAATACTTTCAAGAAAGTACTTATCATTGAACAGTTTCTGAAATCTTTCCCAAGACATGTTGAGTGCGGCTGGCTGGGCACGCTTCACAGACTCCCACCAGTAATCTGCCTCACCACGGAACATAAAGGTGACGAATGAAACCTTCTGTTCTTCCGTGCATCCCAAGACATCGAATATCTTGGTAATTTTCTTGACCCACGTTTCCGCCTTAATCCAATCCGGCTTTCCCCAGAATTCTGGTGGTCCCAACTCCTTGAACTGCTTGGCTCTGACAAACCGCGCGTTGCTATCATTTCCACCCGTATTTTGTACACGAGTCTCCCTCGTCTGATTTTGCATGAACTGTAAAAAGCTTCTAAACATCTCATCATTCATCGTTTGTTTGATAATGTTGTTTATAGGAGGAATATTGTCTTCCTGTTGCACGTTCTCTTGATTGGTGACTAAAGGTGTTTCCACAGTCTCATATGCTCCATTGTTAACGTTCTCAGCTGCCATTCTTAAATACTGCCATAAAACAAGGGTTAATTAAACAAATTAACATATCACATAATATCCCTATATTATGACCGACCAACAAATAAGCTTAGGTAGGACACACTAGCAAAGGATTTAGTTATCTCTCCCCTCCTAGTTCTATTCCCCGATCTCTGCCAGAGACCATATCCCTAAGCTCTGATACCAACTGTGACGCCCCCAAAATAGGTATACATCACCCATTCTGAGTAGTCAAATACATGGTACAGAAACAAATACAACTTCATTAATACAATTGTCGTGCAAAATACGATAACACGTATACTGTGAGTTTAAATACAAATATTGTCTAATACATAGTATTAAAACTCAAAAGGAGTCCTCATTACAATTATTGATACACTATTTTACAAAAAAAGTGAGGACTGCTAAAATAACTTTCTAGAACCAACACTCCATACCCCGGCTAGTTCCCGCGATATTCTCACCTCTTGAGAAGAAAAATGGAACAAAAAGGAAAAGGATGAGCTCAACTAGCCCAATAAAAAATATTATGACTAAAATAATATACAACAAATTATCAATAGTCTTCAACAGGGAAAAATCTGATAGAATATAATAGACAATAAGTTTTGGATCAACAACTGCATCAGAAACAACAATTCATTAGAAGAGTTAAGTAGAGAATGAAATCTACTATCATCTATGAATTTTAAAGTCTAACATCAATATTTTATCCTTGTAACATCAATCAATATACATCTTGAATCAAATATTCATCTTTTCATTACGGGCCAAAGATATTCATTCGTATCACAAGTTGGTCATGTTCATCTCAACACCTGTTCATCTTTGCACTACGGGCCAAAGATATTCATTAGGTAATCATTCATCTTTGCACTACGGGCCAAAGATATTCATCAAGTATCACCATTAAGGACTGAGGATGATGAAAAATAATTTAGAGAACGAATCCAGTAAGATAAAAGGACAAAGTCTAGAGATTCGTACTTTAGATAATTCAAGTTTAAAAATATTTCATAATAAACCATAATGGAGTAAAATTCAAGAATGACGATCAAAACATGGAAACAATCAAATATAGTAACCATACTAAACATCTGGGACGAAAAAGAGAAAATTTCATTTTTCGATGAATAGTGATGTATTTATGAATAATGTTCCATACGTGAATAGTAACTCCGACACAAAAAGGTAGAAATTCCACAATAAAACTTATATCAATAATTCGGCTTAATGATATTGAAGAAAATAATATCATATAAGAAGAAAACAACATCCCTTACCTCAAAAGAACAATATTTCTGAATGGAATATCGGAAATGATGTTAAAGAAAACTTGCACTGAATAACAACTCTCAAAGCATCTAAATACTCACAAAATACGCTCGATAATATATAGAGAGAGATAAAAATTGTTTCTGGTGTGATTTTCAATTCTAACTAAGCACCTTATTTATAGGAAAATATTAGAACGCCGAAGCAGACTTAACCTGATACCTGATGGCTTTACCTGTTACTATTCATGTCCACCACATTTGAAATAAAATTTTAACATATTTTTCACCAACCAAAAGTGGGTCCCACCAATTCTAAAAATTTCCAAAATATTTTATCACTTAAACAATAATCAGAAACTTCAATAATTAATAATAAATAGCCATTTTATCAGAAAAATACGAATTTTATGTCCATTCCATAAGAAATTAAATTCTCTACAACTTTATAGCTTTATGTTTTTCCAAATTCCAAACGAAAAATGCCCGAAATCCACATACGGACGATTTTTAATACCTCCATTCTGACAAAATACTGATACAACACCTCAGCATTAATTCCTTCATTTATAATCACATAAAATAAATATTTCCCTATCCTTCATTTATTTCCACATAAAATAAATATTTCTTATCATATAAATCAATAATTAATTATTTACAAATAATATTACCGAATCACAATTATGACGATCAGGTCGTTCCCAGGAAAGAGGGGGCTTTCCGATAAGGATTTCTCCTTACTGGCGCGTAATTAGGTGACCAAACCTCTCTTTAGACAAAACTTTCTAGACATTGCCAATAATGTTATCTAATAATATTATTCAAATAATATGAATTATTGATCTGATAATGGAAAATACTGTGTAGTGACAATTACTGAAATAACAATAATATAAAATATCAACGCAACAATTATTGAATCAATAAAATAAAATATTGAATAGTAATTACTGTAACAATTATTGAGTAGTGCCTTATTACGTAAGAATCAATAATTCAAAAATACTATGCAATACCGTGTGCTACTGTGCAACCACGCGTATTACTGTATTTTAACCACTGGGTATTCCAACAGTATTAATGGTAACGATTACGCCGTTATTTATAAAAACTCAAACTTGTCATTTTCCTCATCCGACAGTTATTCTGTTATGGGGCCCATAAATGACTGCGCCGTCGTACGAATATTCCCTGGCAGCAAGAATATTCCACGACCAAACGAATATTCCTCAACAAAAATGAATATTTTATAACCACTTGCTTATTTTGCAAAATTTGCATATTTCACCTATAACCAAAGCATTATATCAAATTAACTCCTTATTATTTCAAGATAATGAATAGAGAAAATTTAATTTTATTTATAATAAGTTGGGGTCTTACACTAGACAGCTCAACCTACATATTACAACAACTTATCTTTCAATTAGGTTATGGCTTACCTCTTATAAGTTCATAACTTACCAACTTATAACTTACAAGACTTCATCCTTTAAGACTTATTATTAATTAAGTCATTTAAGCAACATTCTTACATCTTATCAACCGTACCAACTTCTTAAAGTAGTTTGTATGCCAAGTTCATTCATGTTCTTCATAAGTTAATAACTTATTTAGGTTTAACTTACTTATTCATGACTTACTCGACTTAAGTCCATTAATTATTCATATTATGTGTTCACTTGTGGCACCTGAACTCTTGATATGCACCTGAATTGGGGTTCACTTGTGGTTATAATGTGTGAGTCGATCAAAGGATAGGGCTTGGGGGACTTGGGTTCAGCTGACGAGCAAGGTCTAAAGGAAGGGGGGGGGTTATGAGCAAAAAAGGAAAAGAAATGAGTGCAACTGTCGAGTTCTTCCTAATTAAATCAACAAAAATTCGTTGATGGCGCTGCAGCGCTGCCTTTCCTTTGTTGAAAGGTGATGTAGCGCTGTCTTTTAGCACTGGATTTTTAAGTGCCGCTGCAGTACTAAACACAAGCAAAAACATGGCGCTACAGCACGTCTCTCCAGTTTGTTGGGCATGACGATGGCACTACAGCACTGCCTACTAAGCTATTACAGGCGTTGTAGCGCTGGCTTGAAAAACTGCACTTTAATGAAGGCCTTGCAGCGCTGTCTGCAGTTTAAAATATGGCGTCGCAGTGCCGTACCTTCATTAGTGAAAAAATTTTCATTAAAAAGTATATATGAACAAACCAACACTTAGTAAGAATGAACTGACAGTTAAAACCCAAAAGATGACCTTTATGGATCTAAATGCAGCTAAATAACAAACATAACCAAAAATCTATCTATTACCCAAAATGTACTATAATACTATATATATAAACAAAAACAAAAACATACTTAATAACCTAATAAAAAGCTAAAAGGGTAATAAAATGATACTGAGATGGGGGTGCCTCCACATCAAATGCTTGTTTTAAAGTTGTTGGCTTGACTATTCCACTGCCGTTCAATCCGGCTCATATGCTAAGATGACAATTTCATGCCGCCTATTTGTCAACTCCCTTATGTTCATGGCAGACATGGATGATTGGCCATCCCCAAACTTCACTTCACCCATCGGCACGAAGAATCGTTCACCAATTGAATTATCCACTAATTCGACTTTTTTATCAAACTGAAATCGTTCAATGTGATCTAGTGGGCCCTCTAGGGTTTCAACAATAGTGAGCGTGGGCTCTAACTTCTTATCGGTCTCACAATACACCCATTTATGTTCCTTTCTTTTCCTTCCTCAGACTCTACAGATTGGTTAATAGGCACTTTCACATCTCCCTCAACAACTTTGTGAGACTCATCGCCTTTTCCCTATATATCCACCGTGCACTGCTCTTTAGCTTCCTTGTTGTGATTAGTTATCACCGGTAGACTGCCTTATAGTGGATTTGAGATAGCATTGACAAGTTGTCCTAATTGACTCTCGAGGCTCTGCAATGAGGCGTCTTGGTTTGCCATTTAAACCTCATTTCTCTTTATAAAGTTGGTAAGGAGCTCTTCAAGCCTTCTCTCTTCTTCTCGTTTTATGTATATAGAAAGGCTCTCATCGGTTTAAGATGTTGCCTTATATTACAGCGGAGACTGATATTTAAATTATATCGGATATGACAAATTCAGATCATGATACTACTCTTGACTGTAGTCCCAAGAGTTTGGATAACCCTGACAGTCTAGATGATAGTAAGTCGGTTCAATGTCAGCTCATTCCAGACAGTAGGCATTCTGAGTGGACTGACACTCAAGATTGTCAAAAAAACCTCAAGAGATTTGAAATTTGATCTTGCAATTGCTCAAGTCCTTCTTCCGATCATGGTTGTGTCGTCCTCTCAAAAGGCCATGGATAACAATGATCGTTTATAACTTGAAAGCTTAAAAACAAAAGGGAAGGTCAAACAAATATATATATATATATATATATATATATATATATATATATATATATATACGTTCAAATTAAGACTAAATTGATTGAAATCAATATTAGACAATATTATAATAATAATTCCTGACAACGGCGCCAAAAACTTGTTGGTTGATTTCGCAACCGATAAACACGCGCAAGTATACGCGGTCAACAAGTAATATAATGATAAGAGAGTTGTCGAACCCACGAGGAATTATCACTAATAGTTACCAAGTACAAAATGTAAGACCCCGAATTTTATGAAATAAAAGTATTCAATTTTTCTATTCAGTAAATGGTTAAATTGATAAATGTTAAAGTTAAGGGTGATATATAAAATATTCATTATTGTCGGGGAATATTCGTTTGGTCGTGGAATATTCTTTCTGTCGGGGAATATTCGTACGACGGCGCAGCTATTTGTGGGCCCCATAACGAATAACTGTCGGATGAAGAAAATGACAAATTTGAGTTTTTACAAATAACGGCGTAGTTGTTACCGTTAACACTGTTGGAATAGCCGGTGGTTAAAATACAGTAATACGCGTTATTGCACAGTAGCACACGGTATTGCATAGTATTTTTGAAATTATTGATTCTTACGTAAGAAGGCACTACTCAATAATTGTTACAGTAATTACTGTTTAATATTTTATTTTATTGATTCAATAATTGCTACGTTGAAATTTTATATTATTGTTGTTCAATAATTGTTGTTGCACAGTATTTCCCATTATCAGATCAATAATTCATATTATTTGAATAATATTATTAGATAGCATTATTGGCAATGTCTAGAAAGTTCTGTCTAAGGAGAGGTTTGGTCATCTAATTGCGCGCCAGTAAGGAGAAATCCTTATTGGAAAGCCCCCTCTTTCCTGGGAACGGCCTGGTTGTCATAAATGTAATTCTGTAATATTATTTGTGAATAATTAATTATTGATTCATATGATAAGGAAATATTTATTTTATGTGGATATAAATGAGAGATATATTTTTGTGGTTAAAAATGAAGGAGTTAATGTTGAGGTTTTTATCCGTATTTTTGTCGGAATGGAGGTATTAAAAATCAGGATTTTTGAGATATTTTGCGGGGGTTATAATTTTTAATCCGACCGTTGGATCGTGGTAATTTTTGGATATGTTATACATATATAAGTTGAGTATATGTCCATAAATTTTGAACCGTTAAAAATGAACGTATGATTTGTTATGAATTTTAAGAGGTGGCTGATTCGGAAATCAGGTTATAAATCATTTTTGGTGGAAAATTCTAGAATTGGTGGGCCCCACTTGTGGTTGGTGAAGAAATGTGCTGAATTATATTTCAAATGTGGTGGGTGGGAATAGTAGCAGGTAAAGCCATCAGGTTGCAGGTCAAACCTACCAAAATTTTCCTATAAATAGAGGGCTAAGTTAGAATTGAAAATCACACCAGAAACAAGTTTTCTCTCTTTCTCTCTCTAGATTATTGAGTGTATTTTGTGAGTATTTAGATACTCTGTGAGTTTCTATTCATCAGTGCAAGTTTCCTTCAGCCTTTTACCGATCAGAAGTACTGCTCTTTTGAGGTAAGGGATAGTAAGGGATAGTAAGGGATTTTAAGGGTTGTTATGTTTTTCAGTTTCGTAATTTTTCTGACCTTCAAAAATTCTGGAAAAATTTGAAATGATATTTTGATGAGTTTTCTTGATTGTGTCCAAAAATGGTGATTTTTGGATGTATAGATTGAGAGTTATGAATTTTATGAGAAAAAACTATTTTAAAAGTAACAGCTTATAATTCCTTGTGGTTAACTCCAAAATTGATGAAATTTTTATTGGGAGTACATGTATATGATAGAAGTATACTCTGTAAATTTCAGAATTTTTAGACAAAAGTACAATTTTTGATAAATGTCTAAATATTCGGCTATTTTGGCCATATGAAAAATAGTAAATGACTTTTAAAAATTCTGAGAAAAATATATGTTCACTATGGGACTATATTATGCTAAATCCCAGAAAAGAAATATTTTTGGAACTGATTTGGTATTTTTCATGAAAATGGTCTAGTTATGAGTAAATGAATTAAATATGTTTTGTGAAGAAAGAAAATTGGAAAATAGGATTTTATGGCTTGAGAATCCTATATGAGGTATATGCAGATTTTTTATGAGGGTTTTGGTTATTGATGATGAAATTGTCAGAGTTGGCATTTTATGATGATTAAATGCATTAATTAGTAAAGTGTAAACAATTAAAATAAATTGTTTATAAATTTAAGTAATGTTATTCTTTCAATATCATTATACCGAAATATTGGTATGGATTTTATTGTGGAATTTCTATCTTTTGTGTCGGGGTTACTATTCATGAGTTACTATTCACGATTTACTATTCATGAGTTACGAATATTACTCTTGAGATTAAAACTATATGTTGATCATATTATTTTTATCATCATATATAACATTTTTATAACCCTGATGTTGAAATTCTCTTTCACTGGAGTGTAAAGATGGATAGATTATTGGTATGATCATGACTAGGGTTCTCTTTGGCCTGTAGTGCAAAGTTGAATTGTGACTGGTATGATCATGACCATTGAATTTATAATTGAATATCTTAAGCTTAAGTGCAATGGTGAATTGATCAACATGGTTATAATTATTGTTTATATAAATTCTGAAATGATTATATATTTCTTTGAGATATGAATATATTTGGCCTGTAGTGCAAATATGAATTGTTGATGAATATTTTTGGCATGTAGTGCAAAGATGGCCTGTTGATGAATATCTTTGGCCTGTAGTGCAAAGATGAACTGTTGTTGAATATCTTTGGCCCGTAGTGCAAAGATGGTTTGTTGATGAATATCTTTGGCCTGTAGTGCAAAGATGAACTGTTGTTGAATATCTTTGGCCCGTAGTGCAAAGATGGTTTGTTGATGAATATCTTTGGCCCGTAGTGCAAAGATGGATTTGTTAGTATGATTATAAACAGGAATTGTGATTTGGTATAACCATGATCTTTGATGTTTCAGGTAAAGACAGGTGATGAAAATATTCTTCGTCCTGGGTGCGAAGAAAAATTTATAGTCACAATTATGATTATGAGTTATTCATATGATTGTGGAAAGGAACTGTTGAGTGATGTTACATGGATAAAATATTGTTGGTGGATTTTTAACATGGAGAAGATAATAGACTTTATAGTCTATTTGACTCTTCTAATGGATTGCTCGTTCCGCTGCAACTATGGTTGAAATTTTTATCATTTACCATATGTTCTAAATCTCTGATTTATTGTTGATGAAGGCTATTGATAATTGAATTATCTTTAGTCATGATATTCTTTACTGAGCTAGTTGTGCTCACCCTTTTGCTTCACAATTCCTTTCAGGTAATAAGAGTGTAGCTGGGTCGAGCGGGGGTAACAAGGGAATAGAACGGTGGTCATCATTTAGTAGTTATATTTGGTGAAGAAAATAGGGTGAGGCGAACCCAACGTTGGAAGGGTGTTTTGTCACTATCATACAAGATGTCTAATGACATACAACCTCGTGTCATCATAGGACAGGGTTGTGCTCATCCACTTGCTGAGTATATCTATGGGCACTACCTATATAATCTTGGTGTTTGTTTGAAGTATAATTCTCAATTAGAGACAGTGGAGATAATGATAAGTCAAGAGAAGACTCACCATTGGGAAGAATATGATAGTAATCTTCTCGTTTTTCTTTGGGGTCTATTGGGTCAACCAAGGATAATTCTGTGGCCATATGATATCTATCATAACCTAGACGCATGGCCTCCCATGTACGAAGGTTTCCTTGAGCACTTCCCAAATATTCTAATTTCTAAAACAGTTTTTGACTATACCTTTATGTAAGGTGTTATTGTGAGGTGATGTCCACGGTTGGAACATGAGTCACATTTGGTATATATTTGTATTCAAACTCACAGCATATGTGGTGTTGTATTTTGCACGACAATTGTTGTAATAAAGTTGTAGTTGTTTTCTGTACCATGTATTTGGCGACTCAGAATAGGTTGGATGGAATGGACCTATTTTGGGGTTGTTACCCAAAATTTATATCACCTCAGTCTTTATTTAAACAGTTGATTAAAACGATAAATTATGATTACAATTAATCAAAATAACAAAAAAATAAAACATAGATAGATAGATAAAGAGCTAAGCACACAATATCCACACACAAGCATTTTGTCAAACACTTGGCGTGCATCACTTTGTTCAAATCTCTTAACTCTCCTTATGATCATTGCGGCCACTATGAATTGAAAATACACAAATTTTGCATAACATAATCACATGCCCTTATATTTTTGGTGTGACGCCCCTAAAATCGGTCTACACAACCCATTCTGAGTTGCCAAATACATGGTACAAAATTTAAATATAACCTTCATTTATACAACTGTTGTGGAAAATACGACAATACAATAGCTGAGTTTCAATACAAATATTGTCTCATAGACAATATCTAAACTCAAATAAAGTCCTCATTACAAATATTTTCACACTATTTTACAAAATAGTGATGACTATTATAATAACCATCTTGGACCATTATTCCACTCTCCGACTAGTCCCAGCTATATTCTCACCTCCCGAGAAGAATAATGGAACCAAAAGGAAAAGGGTGAGCTCAGCTAGCCCAGTAAAGAATATTATGACTAAGATAATGTAGAACAAATTATCTTTTGTCCTTAACAGGGAAAAATTTGATAGAATACAATAAACAAAAAGTTTTAGATCAACAACTGCAGCGGAATAAGCAATCCATTAGAATAGTCAAGTAGAGCGTAAAGTCTACTATCTTCTAGGATTTAAAAGTCCATCATCAACATTTTATCCCTGTAACAACAATCAATAAATATTTCGCATCAGGATATTTGTTAGTATCACTAGTAGTCATGATCATGCCAAACAACTGTCCATCTATGCACTACGGGCCAAAGAAGACTTTCACCACATCATTTGTCTATAAAAGTACATGTCATGATTATACCAATACACACTTTCTTGTCATAATCATATCAATCAACAGTCCATCTATGCACTATGAGCCAAAGATGACTTTCACCATAATATAAGCATGAGGATGATTACAATGGTATAAGGAATCAATCAACTGAGATAAAGGATAAATATTAGAGATTTATAATTCAATTAATCCAGAGTTCAAGAATGTTCAAATTGTCAACATGATAACTAATTGTGGAGTAAAATTCAAGAATGATATTCATGTATCAAAAATAATTTGGACAGAAAAGAAATCAATTTTATCATGAATAGTACCCCATAAATAGTACCGTATGAATAGTACTCATAAATAGTACCCATAAATAGTAACTCGACATGAAAATATTGAAATTTAACAAGAAAGTTCAGACCAATATTTTAGTGAAACGATACTAGATGAAGTGCAAAACACAAGAATATTCTACTAATTTCGGGGATTATAGAAATAATACTTATCAAAATAAGTGTAGATTTAAGAATATGAAATGAAAAAAATATTATTTACATACTATAGAGTATGGAATAAAATAATATTTCTTACGAATATTGAATAAAAATAATATTCCTTACGAATATTGAAAGAAAATAATATTTCTTATGAATATTGAATGAAGATAATATCTCTTACGAATATTGAACGAAAATAATATTCCTTACGAATATTGAACGAAAATAATATTCCTTACGAATACAAAAAATAATATCTCTTAAGAATATGAAATAAATAATACCCCTTACCTTAGTAGGAGACTAATTTGTACTGGTATAGCGGAGATATTCTTAAGGAAAACTTGCACTAATTGTTACACTCAAAGTTTCTTTATACTCAAAAGAAATACGCACAATATTATAAAAGAAAAATTCTCTGATTCTGGTGTGATTTTTATTTCTTAACTAAGCATCCTATTAATAGAAGAATGGCAGAGCACTATTTGAATATAATCACGGGTGAATAGAAGAAAAGTTTCATGGGCGGACTAATTCGACGAATTCGTTAAAAATATGATTTTTACTATTCATTACTGTGCAATAAAATATTCTAATAAAACAAAAACTTTGTATAAAATATAATAAATTCTATTTATAATCTAATAAAACAAATAACTTTATATATAATATAAAAAGTATTTTGTTTTATATAAATTTTTTTCTATTTTATTACTATTATAATAATAATAAAACAAAACTGAGATAACTTTCTACCGACGATTTCAAAAAATGAGTAAATGGGGGTCCATGTAATAAGTCAAACTTACAATATATACTTCATGACAACCCCTCTATTTATATGAAAAATTGAATAAATATTTACCACAAATCACTTATCTCCAATAAGCACATTTTTAATCTTTCAACAATTATTCATCATTAATATTATAACTCACAATATTGACAACCAGATTATTCCCAGGAAAGATGGGGCTTTCTGATAAGGACTTCTCCTTATTGGCGCGTAATTAAATAACCTAACTCCTTTCCTTGACAGAACTTTCTAGACATTGTAAATAATGCAAATAATAATATGAATAACTGTGTCATCTCAATTATTGATTTAATAATACAAAATATTATGCAGATGATATTGTAACAATAATTGAATCAATAATATGAGATACTATGCAGTAACTATTGTTGCAATAATTGAATAAAACTGAATGACTTCTTATATAAGCATCAATAATCAGAGATATTGTACAATACCGTGTGCAACCACGCGTATTACTGTACTTTTATCACCAGGTATTTAAACAGTTTGACGGTAAAAGTTTTGTTATTATTTTTTATAAAAAGATTATTTCTGTCGCTTTCTATATCCGATAGTTATTCTATTATGTGGGGTCCACTAATTATTGTGTTGTCGTATGGATATTCCCTACAAAAAGAATATTTCCTGACCAAACGAATGTTGTATGATAACTTGCTTACTTTGCAAAATTTGCACATATCACCCATAACTATAACATTATATTAAATTACACCTTATTATTTAAAATAATATTTAGAGAAAATTAAATCTTTATTCATAAAAAGTTGGGGTCTTACAACATCCCCTCCTTATGAAATTTCATCTTCAAAATTGATGTACGTATCTGGTATGTCGAAGAGGTGAAGATACCTTGTTTTATTTCATTTTCTAACTCCCAAGTTATTTCATCAATATCATGGTTTCTTCATAAAATTTTGACTTAAGGTATAACCTTTGAGTGTAGAATATATTCCTTCTTATCCAAGATTTTAACATGTATTTCCTCATACGTTAAATATTCCGCTATCTCATCTACTTTTAATTCAATAGTGTGATTTGGGTCTTCCACATATTTACGTAACATAGATATGTGAAAAATATTATGAACACGAGACATTCTTGGTGGTAAGGCGAGTCTATAGGCCACAACTATAACTTTATCGATTAAAGTCGGTTCTACTCGTATATTTGACATCATCATGTGGGTCCCTAGAGTGTTAACTCTATCTCCATATTTGTAAGTCATACGAAATGGGTCTTTATATTTTACAATATCGCACCCGTACCCGTATATGATCTTCTACTCAACGGGTCAGCTACTATATTTGCTTTTCTAGGATGGTATTGTTAGAACAGGTGCTGAAATGAGTTTCCTCTTGAGTTCTTGGAAGCTCCTCTCACCTTCCTCGCTCCATCCGAATTTTGTATATTTTCGAGTCAGTTGAGTTAATGGAGTGGCGATTCGAGAAAATCTTTCCGCCAATCTCCGATAATAACCAGCTAAGCCTAGAAAGCTACGTATTTTGATTACTGACATAGGTTGCTCTCAACTGTGACTCATATCCCAACCTTAGATTGCACCTCACAATGGCACCTATCAGTTTGCCAACGCACAAAAATGGCGTCTCTTACGGAGAGTCTAGCTTCTGTGCATTCCACAAAAGAAGTCACCAAATAGAGGCTCAGGTACCAACTTCTGTAGTTGGGTTTTTAACTCCTGAAGTTTAATAGAAGTCATTTGATATAGAGTTTTGGAAATGAGTTTTGTACCGGGTTTAAGGCCAATACAAAATTTGATTTCACGCTCTGGGGTAGGCCAGGAAGTTCTTCGGGGAATACGTCAGGAAATGTATTAATAATAGAAATATTATTCAAATCTGACGTATTTTTTTTTTAAATCCGTGAAATGGGCTAAGAAAGCTTGACATCCATTTTTCAATAAACGAATGGCTTTATGGCTTGATATGACAGTGATTGACTTTAGTGGTTTGGTTGCTTGAATTCGCATAACAGGTTGGTCAGGAATATGAAAGCTAACAACTTTACAAAAATAATCAATTTTAGCATGATGAGTAGTTAACCAGTCGATTCTTAAAATCACATCAAATGCAAGTATTTTCAAAGAGATGAGATCAACAGGTAATGTGAGGGTGCCGATTTAAATCAAACAAGATTTATAAATGGTAGATGTAATGAAGGGTTCTCTTAACGGAATTTTAACAGATAAGTCAAAGTCTAATTTCTCAAGGGTCAAGTTCAAACGTTGAGCACAAGCAGGTGAAATAAAAGAATGGGTTGAACCGATATCTAATAAGGTATAGACTTCGTAAGAGTTTATGATTAGCTTACCCGTGATAACTTCGTTTGGGTTCCTAACTTTTTGGGAAGTCATAACAAACGGTCTTCCTTGAACCACCGACTTTGACTTATATGGGACATCCCTTTGGTGTCATCATTACTGTTGGAATCGACTTCGCTATAGGGCATATTCCACCTTCAACTGTTTCGTCGTACTCCTGATCCATGATCTGAATCATTGATCTTTGATCCATATCAAATTGGGGTTGACTGCTCTATACAGGGTAATTCAAAACTCAATGTTAGGTTCTCCCAATTGATGTCCAAAAAGAGAAATACATATCATCTATTTTTGCCTTCTTGGATCAGACTTCTCTTTCTACAATATCAATGCGTCGTATGGCTTTTACCCATGCATCCTTCATTCTCACTCGTTCAATTGTTTCTTCTTTCAAATGATCTTTGACATTTACATTCTCATATTTCAGCTCTATTATCATATACTCTGCCAAAGAGAGCTTCTGTACAAGAATCACATATCGGGTAGCAAAATCTTAAATTATTGCATCCCTTTGTTCCACGACTGCTTGTCGTTCTTCACCCTGCTCTTCTAACTCACGAATACGATCCTATAGTTCTACATTTTGATCATAAAATTCTCCTAATAAATCCTCCTCAAGTTCCTCTTCTTCCACACTCTCAGCTGCTACCTCTGCGACTAGCTCGGGTGCAACTATTAATTCTTCACTCGTCACATGGATATCTCTAATTTCTTCTTCACTTGACATCCTACAATCAAGTTTAATAACTTAAATAGCACTCCCCAATAAAATTCTTTGTTATAACAAGATATTATACTACAATATTTATTCTTTAAATGAATCTCCTCGATTCATCACTTAAAACTCTATATGAGTTCATCTCTTGATTTTTAGATGTCATTCTTAAATACTGCCACAAAACAAGGGTTAAGAAATTGACATGCCACATATTATCCCTATATTCTTACCGAACAATTAAATAACAAGTAAGTTTAGGTAGGACACACTAGTGAAGGATTTACTCGTCTCTCCCATCCTAGTTCTAACCTCAGATCTCAACCATAGATCATATCCCTAAGATCTGATACCAACAGTGACGCCCCCAAAATAGGTCTACACAACCCATTCTAAGTCGCCAAATACATGGTACAGAATTCAAATACAACCTTCATTTATACAACTGTCGTGCAAAATACGACAATACAATAGCTGAGTTTCAATACAAATATTGTCTCGTATACAATATCTAAACTGAAATAAAGTCCTTATTACAAATATTGTCAAACTATTTTACAAAATAGTGAGGACTACTATAATAACTATCTTGGACCATTACTCCATTCCCCGACTAGTCCAAGCTACATTCTCGCCTCCTAAGAAGAACAATGGAACCAAAAGGAAAAGGGTGAGCTCAACTAGCCCAGTAAAGAATATTATGACTAAGATAATGTAGAAAAAATTATCCTTAGTCCTCGACAGGGAAACATCTAATAGAATACAATAGACAATAAGTTTTAGATCAATAACTACAGCGGAATAAGCAATCCATTAGAAGAGTCAAGTAGAGCGTAAAGTCTACTATCTTATATGATTTAAAAGTCTATCATCAATATTTTATCCCTGTAACAACAATCAATAAATATTTCACATCAATGAACTATCCATGCACTACGGACCAAGGATATTTGTTAGTATCATTAGTGGTCATGATCATGCCAAACAACTGTCCATCTATGCACTACGAACCAAAGAGGACTTTCACCACATTATTTGTCTATAACATTACAGGTCATGATTATTCCAATACATAATTTAAGGTCATAATCATACTAATCAACAGTCCATCTATGCACTACGAGCCAAAGATGACTTTCACCACAATATAAGCATGAGGATGATGACAATGATATAAGGAATCAATCAAGTGAGATAATGGATAAATATTAGAGAATTATAATTCAATTTATCCAGAGTTCAAGAATATCCAAATTATCAACATGATAACTAATTGTGGAGTAAAATTCAAGAATGATATTCATGTATCAAAAATAATTTGGACAGAAATAAAATTAATTTTGTCGTGAATAGTATTCCGTGAATAGTACCGTATGAATAGTACCCATGAATAGTACTGTATGAATAGTATCCATAAATAGTAATCCGACATAAAAATGTTAAAATTTAACAAGAAAGTTTAGACCAATATTATAGTGAAACGATACTAGATGAAGCGCAAAACTCTAGGATATTCTACTAATTTCAGGGATTATAGAAGCAATATTTATCAAAATAAGTGTAGATTTAAGAATATGAAACAAAATAATATTACTTACATATTATAGAGCATAGAAGAAAATAATATTTCTTACGAATATTGAACGAAAATAATATTCCTTACGAATATTAAATGAAAATAATATTCCTTGTGAATATTGAACGAAGATAATATCCCTTACGAATATTGAACGAAAATAATATTCTTTACGAATATTGAACAAAAATAATATTCCTTATGAATACGAAAAATAATATCTCTTACGAATATGAAATAAATAATACCCCTTACCCTAGTAGGAAACTAATTCTGACTGGTATAGAGGAGATATTCTTGAGAAAAACTTGTACTATTTGCTACACTCAAAGTTTCGTTATACTCAAAAGAAATATGCACAATATTATAGAAGAAAATTCTCTGATTCTGGTGTGATTTTCATTTCTTAACTAAACATCCTATTTTTAGGAGAAATGCAGGGCACTATTTGAATATAATCAGAGGTGAACAGAAGAAAAGTTTCACGGGCGGACGAATTCGGCGAATTCGTTGAAAATTTAATTTTTACTATTCATTACTGTGTAATAAAATATTCTAATAAAACAAAAACTTTATATAAAATATAATATATTTTATTTATAATCTAATAAAACAAATAACTTTATATATAATATAAAAAATATTCTGTTTTATATAAAAAGTTTTATGTTTTATTACTATTATAATAATAATAAAACAAAACTAAGATAACTTTCTACTGACGATTTTGAAAAATGAGTAATTGGGGGTCTATGTAATAAGCCAAACTTACAATAAATACTTCATGACAACCCCTCTATTTATATCTAAGATTGAATAAATATTTATCACAAATCACTTATTTTCAATAAGCACATTTTTAATCTTTCAATAATTATTCATCATTAATATTATAACTCACAATATTGACAACCAGCTCATTCTCAGGAAAGAGGGGGCTTTCCGATAAGGGCTTCTCCTTATTGGCGCGTAATTAAATAACCTAACCCCTTTCCTTGACAGAATTTTCTAGACATTGTCAATAATGTAAATAATAAATTGAATAACTATATCGTCTCAATTATTGATTTAATAATATAAAATATTGTGTAGATGATACTGTGACAATAATTGAATCAATAATATGAGATACTATGCAGTAACTACTTTTGCAATAATTGAATAAAACTGAGTGACTTCTTATGTAAGCATCAATAATAAGAGATACTGTACAATACCGTGTGCAACCACGCGTATTACTGTACTTTTATCACCTGGTATTTCAACAGTTTAACGGTAAAAGTTTTGTCGTTATTTTTTATAAAAAAGTTATTTTTGTCGCTTACTATATCCGACAGTTATTCCATTATGTCGGGTCCACCAATGATTGTGTCGTCATACGGATAATCTCGACAAAAAGAATATTTCCTGACCAAACGAATATTTTATGACAACTTGATTACTTTGCAAAATTTACATATATCACCCATAACTATAATATTATATCAAATCACACTTTATTATTCAAAATAATATTTAGAGAAAATTAAATCTGTATTCATAAAAAGTCGGGGTCCTACATTTGGTCTAAATCCACAATCCATTTTCCAATTTTAAATTTCAAATATATTACCAAACTAATTAACAATTCCTTAGCAAACTAATTACTAATTCCTTAGCTGTGACGCCCCCAAAATAGGTTCACACGACCCATTCAGAGTCGTCAGATATCACACTACAGAAATCAAATACAAACTTCATTTATACAACTGTTGAACTGTCATGCAGAGTACGACAACACATAAATTGTGAGTTTTAATACAAATATACGTAACTCTCATGGTGCCTCGACCACAACACCTTACAATGGTAATTTACATAAAAGTACAGTCAATACCTGTTTTAGAAATTAAAAACTTTGGAAAATACTCAAGAAAACCTTCGTACATGGGAGGCCATCATCTAAGTTATGATAGATATCATATGACTCGAGAATTATCCTTGGTTAACCCATTAGACTCCAAAGAAAAACGAGAAGATTACTATCATGTTCTTTCCAATGGTGAGTCTTTTCTTAACGTATAGTTATCTCCATTGTCTCCAACTGAGAATTATATTTCAACCAAACTCCAAGATTATATAGGTAGTGCTCATATATATAATCAGTAAGTGCATGTGCACTGTGACGAACGAGAATTTTGTAATTTAATTTTAATATTTATTGAATTAAATAAATATTTTTCGATGATTTAATTATTAGATTTAATAATTAATCGATGCAATTGTGGTAGATTAATTTAATTTTATGTGTTACATTTATTAAATTAATGTAGAGAATTTTTATGATTCAAGTATGTGATTATGTGAGCTTATTGAATTAAATGAAATAATTTAATTAAGCATGATGTTATTTAATTAATTTAATTATTAATTAGAGAATTAATAAATTGACATTATTTATTAATGAGATAATTGAATATATGATTATGTGAATTTACGAGTAATTATTATATTTTATTTAAAGTAAATTAAATAAAATATGGGATTTATTTTATAAAGAGGGTGACATTTTCAAACTATATGATAAAAGGTTTATTAAAATAATGAGTTTTGAACCTAGTTTGTTAGCCAAATGAGGCCTTATGAGGAGTTGGGGACAGTTAAACCACGAATGGAATAACTAACCTCAACTGTGCGCTTAAAGGCTCAGTTGAGTTTAACTTACGTATTTTTAGAACCAGAGAGTTTGCAGAGAGAGTTGGAGAAATCTTTGAGAGAGATTGTGTGTACTGTGATTGAAATAGAGAGAATTGTCATCCTTACTCATCTACGCTTTGGGTAATCTCTTCTTTCCCAAATTCTATTTCTACGTCTTTTTAAAGTTTTCGTAATTATGGCTTAAGTCCTCTATAGAGTTTCTATGGTTGAATAGGGTGACAATTATGAGTATAAATGTAATCATAAGAGTACCTTAACATGTTTTATATATATATATATATATTGCATGATCCCATACCCTAAGTGTAGTAATCTGATGACTTGTTATTTCAAAATAAACAGAGTACGTGATTTGGCCATATGGCCTTATATGTGATAATTGATGTATTGATTATATATTATCCCTAAATTTTACACCCTTATATTATTGAGCATGTTAATACGAAGTGATCAAGCCTTAAACGAACGGATTCGGTGTTATAACGAATCCGTAGTGTTAAATTATATGTTTATGTTCGAAATCCTCAAGAACATCAAGAACAACCCATTTTTTTACATGATTTAATTCTGTGATTAAGTGTTTTAAATGGTTAAAATCACTTTATATATGTTGTATTATGAATATACATGAACTATAACTTGTGGGTATGTCTAATTTTGAGTAGAAAATAAGAAATTGGGAGAAATTGGCATGTTTTGCGATTTTTCGCGAACAACCATTTCTGTGTCTGGTAAGCCGCGCCGCAGCGCCGGCTACCAGTTCATTTCCCGCGCCGCAGCGCCACCGTGCCGTAGCGCCATGACTCGAGCCACGGCGCCACAGCGCCGCAGCGCCAAGGGCCCGGCCACAGCGCCACGGCGCCGCAGCGCGAATCCTTAGTTCATTAGTGGCGCCGCAGCGCCACTCCCCAGAAAATTCAGAAATGTATTTTTAAAATGTTTAAGTCTAACAATGTGTTAGTGGATTAATGTAATGAACATGTAATCATGTTATAGGTATAATGTGATATTAAAATAGATGTTTAACATGTAAATAACATAATTACATGTGATTTGAATTATTAAATTACATAATTAGTTTGGTAATTCACGAAGTACAAATGATGTGACAAAGTGAAAATTTGACTAAGTTTAGTCGAATAATTAAAGTAGTCAAAGAGAAAGAGTTTATAATGATTAGTTAATTTATAATTAACTGGTATTGTGTATATGAATGGTATGTAGGATTTAATTCAAAGAACGTGCTTAGTTAAAGTGTAATCTACGCATGAGGCAAGTATCCTATCCCTAACTCCATTCTATTGAGCAAGTTTATTTAAACTTAAACGTTACTTTTATGTCGAGCAAGTTTCCCTAACCCTACTTGTCATTATTGTTCAAGTTTATTATTTACCTTGAATAAATTATCCTTGTTATTATTCAAGTTCAAGCATGATATTAAAGATTAATTATCTTTCCAAAGCATGATTCAGTTATACAATAATTGTCCTATTGTATACTTTTGAGATTATTATTCTAATCAAATATCAATTATTGTTGAACCTTATTAGACTACTGAACCTTATTGATTCAACTAGTCCATAGTTGATGAGCGTTCTAAATTTCAGAACCCTTGATGAAAGTATCCAAACCAAACTTCCTTTGGTGCAGACTCGAATGTCAAACTGAGATGAATAACCCTGTATAGGGGATTAATTACGCTTTAGCGTTAAGATATTGTGCACAGTATGGTACTAAGGGCTGATCTCCCTAAGTACGAGAAGAAGGTCCATAGTCTTATGACTGTTAAAGGTTTCAAGTATAATCCTTGATAACCTAGGACATAGTTCAAGGTCTTATGACCCTCAGAATTCTTTTGATTTTTGTTATTCATTCTTGATTCAAAAGTTGAGCTCTTATTCAGACGTCTTTGATTTATTCGCATGTTATTATACTGTTATTTCATTTTTATACTTGTGGGCATTTGTGCTCACTCTTGCTTAATAATAACATTACAGTTAAGAATGAAAGAAGTGATGAACCCTCCATTAGTAAGGGCAAGGGCAAAGTTAGCAAGTGATGAAGACTTGTTATTTTAATTGATGATGATTTATGTTTAAGACTTATGTTGTTGTTTAAGACTTATTTGTTTAGAATTCCTCACAGATGTTTTAAGGTTAGAGTAACCTGGGATTTATTTATGATTCAGTTGATGTAACCCTTAAGGGAAGAGATTTATTTATGATTTCTATCTATTGTATGGTTTGATATTATTTATGGGTAGATAGATTGATGATGCTTGTACAGTGAACACCAAATCCCGTGGAATTGAAGTACCCGGATTTGGGGGTGTCACAGGTTGGTATCAAAGCTGTAGGTTATGAACCTTAGGTGGGGGAAACAACCTTAGGTAGTAGCCTTATAGAAGAAGATTGTAATTGAAAACTCTTATCGAGTTCTAAGAAATGAATTTTTGTAATTCATTGAAGATAATAAAATACATTATGTGTTTATGTGTTAAGTATGCGTTAGAT
Organism: Panax notoginseng; assembly: GCA_016801055.1. Classification (NCBI taxonomy): domain Eukaryota; kingdom Viridiplantae; phylum Streptophyta; class Magnoliopsida; order Apiales; family Araliaceae; genus Panax; species Panax notoginseng. Next base: position 120,974,901 of record CM029018.1, read on the forward strand.
AGTATGACTTAGTAACTAAATCTTAAAATTTTGTTGTCAGGATGACGAATGATGGAGAAGCTAGTCAAGCTGAGGGGGGACCCCATTTATCTATAGTACCTACTGAGGAGGGATCTCGTGTACTTGTAGGACCGACTGAGGAGGAGCCCCGAGACATTCATGTCATTAGGGAGCAGCTGGTGCAGAGGGTTTCATCTCCATTGATCACCGTTGTTGGTCAGGAGCATGAACCTGAGATTGATCCTGAGGAGGAGTTTGATGAGGAGGAAGAAGAAGAGGAGTTACCACGGTACACTGTTGATGCTGAGATGTATGACACACTATATGATCGTAACGTGGAGTTACAAGATGAGATTCATGAATTGACTGAGCGAGCGACTGTTCAGCAGTCTACTTTAGAGGAGAAGAATAGAGAGATTGTGACCCTTCATACACGTTTAGGAAACGTGGAGTGGGATCTGGTTCATGAGAAGGGTCAAACCGAAGATAAGACCAAGGAGATAGAGAAGCTGAAGAAGGAACTGAAGGAAACATCCAGAAGACTGAAAATAGCAGAGGAAGGATGGGTAAGAGAATCACATCGAGCTAATCGTGCAGAAAATGATAGTCGTGCAAAGAAGGCAAAGCTTGAAGACACGTACGCTACACTTAATCATGCGATGGATGAGGTTCAAGAGCGAGTGTTAAGGTACCCCATCCAGTTTGAAGGACTTCCATCGTATATGTTGGATCGCAGGACGATGTCTCGTATCATGAATGAGGAGCGTGACAAGGCTATTGAGCACCTTGGAAGACAGGAATAAATTCTGTTTATTCATGTGAAAGACTTATATAGTTTTATGTAAATTCCGATGTGTTTATGAACTAAGGAATATGTTAATATTTGAATGTTTTAAATCTTGTGGATTCTTTATTCCAGGATAGATGATGTAAATAGCAGTATGCTATAGTTTAATGTTAAAACTTTTTATTTGAATGAAAAGATATCAAGTTGTTTGAGATGATGTGTTAAGTGATATGTTAAATTGTTGAGTAATGTCTTAACTATGTAGAGAAATAAATAAAGTTCTAATAAACGTTTATTTAACAGAAAAATGCCGCCAAGGAGAAGACAACAATGTCAACCGGCTCAGGAAGAGTCAACCAATAATAACATTAATGCCAATGCTAATCCTGTTTAGCAGTTGGTGAATCTACTGGCTGGAGCAATGAATAACCAACCGCATGCTCCACCTAGCGCAACGTTTAAGGACTTCAAGGCGGTGGGACCGCCAGAGTTCAAAGGTTCCAGAAACCCGATCGAGGCTCAAACGTGGGTGATGGAAATGGAGAAGGTTTTCGACGTTGCTAGGGTTCGAGAAGATCAGAAGACTGCTTTTACGATGTTTATGCTGAAGTCTGAGGCTAGCTACTGGTGGCAGGCAAACAAGATGCGAGGAGGTGAAAGTGAAATTACATGGGAGAGATTCAAAGAGATGTTTTTCGAAATGTATTTTCCAGCTAGTTCGCAGAATCAGATGGAGGTGCAATTTCTGGAACTGAAACAGGGAAACATGAGCGTGCCTGATTACGCGGCTAAATTCGATGAGTTGGCAAGGTTTGCCCCGTATCAAGTACACACTGACGAGAGGAAAGCCAGACGATTCGAACAAGGACTGAAGCCTTGGGTATACAGCAAGGTATCAATGTTTCAACTTAACACGTTTGCGGGAGTTTTGGAAAAGGCCATTCTCGCGGAAGGAGGAAGTGATGCAGTGACTAAGTACAACCAAGAACAGAAAAAGAAAAAGAGTGAGAATGAAGGTAATAACAAGACTGGTGGAAGTAATACTGGGAATAATAATAATCAGAAGAGGAAGTGGATGGATAACTCGACAACTGGAAGTCAACACGGAGGGCAGAAAAAGAAGATAGAAGCATGTCCGACTTGCGACAAGGCACATCTAGGAGTTTGTTTGAAGGGAAAGAGAGTGTGCTACAATTGTGGTCAGGAAGGCCACATAGCACCAAATTGTCCAAACCCAAAGAAGGGTGCTTGTTTCAACTGTGGTTCGAAAGATCATTTAGCAAGAGACTGTCCTAAGAAGGGATCGGGAGGATCAGGACAAGGAGGAAACCGGAGAAATAGTAGTGGAAATACCTTAACCATCACCGAACCACCTGCAACAAACCGACCAACCGCCTGAACTTTCAATATGACGGTGCAAGATGCAATCCAGTCTCGTGAAGTGGTGTCAGGTATCATTCCGATCAATGAAATTAATGCTTACGTTTTATTTGATTCGGGTGCTACTTGATCCTTTATATCCGAAGACTTTGCTAATAGTTTAGATTTGCTTATGGATGAATTGGATTACCCCATGAACATAGAAATTACGAATAGAGAAATAATCCCTGTTAAGTACGTGTTTAAGAATTGTAGGGTGGATATTAAGGGTAATATTATGAACGTAGATCTTATCCCTATTCGATTGGGGGAATTCGACGTTATATTGGGTATGGATTGGCTATCCAATTATGGGGCTGTAATTGACTGCCAAAAGAAGCGTATTAACCTTATGACTCCGTCAAAGGTTGTATTTTATGGTAGCAAGTCGCCTAGACAAGCGAGTTGTCTGACGATGTTGCAGGCCAGGAAGTTATTAAGACAAGGCTGTGTAGGATATTTATCTTACATAGTCGACAGTCGAAAAGAGATCCCGAAGGTAGAGGAGATACCGATTGTGAGGGACTTCGTCGATGTATTTCCAGACGATTTGTCGGGACTTCCTCCAGATAGAGAAGTAGACTTTATGATTGATTTGGCGCCCGGAATTGCTCCAATATCGAAGGCACCATACCGAATGGCGCCAGTAGAGATGAAGGAATTAATGGTACAACTACAAGAATTGTTGGACAAAAAGTACATTCAACCGAGCGTATCGCCGTGGGGAGCGCCGGTGTTGTTCGTGAAAAAGAAGGACGGATCGATGAGGCTCTGCATTGACTACAGAGAATTAAATAAGGTCATGATTAAGAACAGATATCCATTACCGAGGATCGATGATCTGTTTGATCAATTGAATGGAGCAAAATACTTTTCCAAGATTGACTTGAGGAGTGGTTATCACCAACTGAAGGTGAGGCCAGAGGATGTACCGAAGACAGCGTTCCGAACGCGATATGGTCATTATGAGTTTTTAGTAATGTCGTTTGGTCTTACGAATGCTCCTGCAGCATTTATGGGACTAATGAATGGTTTATTCAAGCCGTTTTTGGACAAATTCGTGGTGGTATTTATAGACGACATTTTGGTATATTCCAAAACCAAAGAGGAACATGAAGAACACTTGAGGTTAACATTGGAAGTATTGAGAAGAGAGAAGTTGTATGCTAAGTTTTCAAAATGCGAATTCTGGATCGAGAGAGTTCAATTTCTTGGTCACATAATCGATAAAGATGGAATTTCGGTAGATCCATCCAAAGTAGAAGCTGTGATTAACTGGGATCAACCAAGAATGCCGTCAGAAGTAAGAAGTTTTCTTGGATTAGCAGGATATTATAGAAGATTCATACAAGATTTTTCTAAGATCGCAACTCTGTTAACGAATTTAACTCGAAAAGCTGTGAAATTTGTTTGGACGGAGAAGTGTGAGGAGAGTTTTCAAGAATTAAAGAAGAGGTTGAGTACAGCGCCTGTGTTATCTCTTCCGGATGATACAGGAAATTTTGTTGTTTTTAGCGATGCGTCGCATAAAGGACTTGGCTGTGTGCTGATGCAAAACGACAAAGTCATTGCGTATGCGTCACGGCAGTTGAAGGATTACGAGAAGGGTTACCCAACCCATGATTTGGAGTTAGCTGCAGTTATTTTTGCTTTGAAAATTTGGAGGCACTATCTATAAGGGGAGAAGTGTGAAATATATTTTTACACAGAAAGATTTGAATATGCGTCAAAGAAGATGGTTAGAATTAATCAAGGATTATGACTGCGAGATTTTATACCATCCGGGTAAGGCTAATGTAGTTGCCGACGCCTTAAGTAGAAAGGGTCGTGAGAAATTGATGATGTTGACTGCTCAGGAGGAGCTAATTGCAGATATGGAGAAACTGGAGTTAGAAGTGAAGTATCCTATGGAGATTGATGAGAAGCTATTTCAGATGCAATCTGGTACAACTTTACTAGATAGAGTGAAGAAGGCTCAGCTTCAGGATGATGAATGCAAAAAGGTAACATCGAAGATATCTGAAGGAACCGAACCAAGATTTAAAATGGATAAGGAAGGAATATTGAGATTTGAAAGCAGAATTTGGGTTCCGCCAGTACAAGAAATTAAGGAAGAAATTTTGAGTAAGGCTCATAGTTCAAGATATTCGATTCACCCTGGTAGTACAAAAATTTACCAAGATCTTCGATAACATTTCTGGTGGCCGAATTTGAAACGTGATGTTGCAGAATGTGTTGCCAAATGCCTGACATGTCAGAAAGTTAAAGCAGAACAACAGAGACCGAGTGGATTGGTATAACCGTTGGAGATCCCAGAATGGAAATGGGAACATATTACGATGGACTTCGTGGTTGGCCTCCCGACGACTCAGAAAGGCTACAACGCAGTATGGGTTATCGTTGACCGACTGACGAAATCCGCACACTTCCTTCCTATCAAAATCAGATTTAACTTAGATCAGTTGGCAAGATTATATGTGAAAGAGATTGTTTCGAGGCACGGAGTGCCGGTGTCTATTGTTTCCGATAGGGATCCGCGCTTCACATCAAATTTCTGGAAACGTCTTCAGGAATGCATGGGTACACAACTACGAATGAGTACATCTTACCACCCTCAAACAGACGGACAGAGCAAACGAACGATTCAAACACTGGAAGATATGTTACGAGCCTGTGTAATGGACTTCAAAGGAAATTGGGATGATCACCTACCGTTGGTAGAGTTCGGCTACAACAACAGTTACCACGCTAGTATTGGTATGCCGCCTTACGAAGCGTTATACGGTAGAAAGTACAGAACTCCGCTTTATTAGGATGAAGTTGGTGAAAGACAATTGCTAGGGCCAGAATTGGTACAGCAGACGGAAGAAATAGTCAAAGTGATCCGAGCACGACTGGTAGCAGCTCAAGATCGACAGAAGAAATACGCTGATCCACATCGTAAAAATATCGAGTTTGAACCAGGTAGTTATGTTTTCTTGAAGGTCTCTCCCTGGAAGGGAAAGATCAGGTTCGGAAAGAAAGGAAAATTGAGCCCAAGATTTATTGGACCCTTTGAGGTACTGCGAAGAATTGGAGAAGTTGCGTACGAGGTAGCATTATCTCCAGCACTCGAGAATGTCCACAATGTCTTCCATGTTTCTGTGTTACGATCTTACAAACCTGATTACAAGTATGTAATTGAATACGAACCCCTGCATTTTGAGAAAGACTTATCTTACGAAGAAATTCCTGTCCACATTGTCGACCGAAAAGAACAAGTTCTGAGAAATAAAGTTATACCTTCTGTTAAGGTAATTTGGAGGAACCACAACGCTGAAGAAGCTACGTGGGAACTCGAAGAGAATATGATGAAGAATTACCCTCATTTATTTACTTAATTATGTGTATGCGATTCTGGGGACAGAATCTTTGTAAGGGGGGGAAGAATGTAACGGGTCGAAATTATTGAGTCGTGATTCTGGGGGCAGAATCCTTTTAAGGGGGAAAAGATGTGACGAACGAGAATTTTGTAATTTAATTTTAATATTTATTGAATTAAATAAATATTTTTTGATGATTTAATTATTAGATTTAATAATCAATCGATGCAATTGTGGTCGATTAATTTAATTTTATGTGTTACATTTATTAAATTAATGTAGAGAATTTTTTTGATTCAAGTATGTAATTATGTGAGCTTATTGAATTAAATAAAATAATTTAATTAAGCATGATGTTATTTAATTAATTTAATTATTAATTAGAGAATTAATAAATTGGCATTATTTATTAATGAGATAATTGAATATATGATTATGTGAATTTACGAGTAATTATTATATTTTATTTAAAGTAAATTAAATAAAATATGGGATTTATTTTATAAAGAGGGTGACATTTTCAAACTATATGATAAAAGGTTTATTAAAATAATGAGCTTTGAACCTAGTTTGTTAGCCAAATGAGGCCTTGGGAGGAGTTGGGGACAGTTAAATCACGAATGGAATAACTGACCTCAACTCTGCGCTTAAAGGCTCAGTTGAGTTTAACTTACGTATTTTTAGAACCAGAGAGTTTGCAGAGAGAGTTGGAGAAATCTTTGAGAGAGATTGTGTGTACTGTGATTGAAATAGAGAGAATTGTCATCCTTACTCATCTACGCTTTGGGTAATCTCTTCTTTCCCAAATTATATTTCTACGTCTTTTTAAAGTTTTCATAATTATGGCTTAAGTCCTCTGTAGAGTTTCTATGGTTGAATAGGGTAACAATTATGAGTATAAATGTAATCATAAGAGTAGCTTAACATGTTTTATATATATATATTGCATGATCCCATACCCTAAGTGTAGTAATCTGATGACTTGTTATTTCAAAATAAACAGAGTACGTGATTTGGCCATATGGCCTTATATGTGATAATTGATGTATTGATTATATATTATCCCTAAATTTTACACCCTTATATTATTGAGCATGTTAATACGAAGTGATCAAGCCTTAAACGAACGGATTCGGTGTTATAACGAATCCGTAGTGTTAAATTATATGTTTATGTTCGAAATCCTCAAGAACATCAAGAACAACCCATTTTTTTACATGATTTAATTCTGTGATTAAGTGTTTTAAATGGTTAAAATCACTTTATATATGTTGTATTATGAATATACATGAACTATAACTTGTGGGTATGTCTAATTTTGAGTAGAAAATAAGAAATTGGGAGAAATTGGCATGTTCTGCGATTTTTCGCGAACAGCCATTTCTGTGTCTGGTAAGCCGCGCCGCAGCGCCGGCTACCAGTTCATTTCCCACGCCGCAGCGCCATCGTGCTGTAGCGCCATGACTCGAGCCACGACGCCACAGCACCGCAGCGCCAAGGGCCCGGCCACAGCGCCACGGCGCCGCAGCGCGAATCCTTAGTTCATTAGTGGCGCCGCAGCGCCACTCCCCAGAAAATTCAGAAATGTATTTTTAAAATGTTTAAGTCTAACAATGTGTTAGTGGATTAATGTAATGAACATGTAAACATGTTATAGGTATAATGTGATATTAAAATAGATGTTTAACATGTAAATAACATAATTACATGTGATTTGAATTATTAAATTACATAATTAGTTTGGTAATTCACGAAGTACAAATAATGTGACAAAGTGAAAATTTGTCTAAGTTTAGTCGAATAATTAAAGTAGTCAAAGAGAAAGAGTTTATAATGATTAGTTAATTTATAATTAACTGGTATTGTGTATATGAATGGTATGTAGGATTTAATTCAAAGAACGTGCTTAGTTAAAGTGTAATCTATGCATGAGACAAGTATCCTATCCCTAACTCCATTCTATTGAGCAAGTTTATTTAAACTTAAACGTTACTTTTATGTCGAGCAAGTTTCCCTAACCCCACTTGTCATTATTGTTCAAGTTTATTATTTACCTTGAATAAATTATCCTTGTTATTATTCAAGTTCAAGCATGATATTAAAGATTAATTATCTTTCCAAAGCATGATTCAGTTATACAATAATTGTCCTATTGTATACTTTTGAGATTATTATTCTAATCAAATATCAATTATTGTTGAACCTTATTAGACTACTGAACCTTATTGATTCAACTAGTCCATAGTTGATGAGCGTTCTAAATTTCAGAACCCTTGATGAAAGTATGCAAACCAAACTTCCTTTGGTACGGACTCGATTGTCAAACTGAGATGATAACCCTGTATAGGGGATTAATTACGCTTTAGCGTTAAGATATTGTGCACAATATGGTACTAAGGGCTGATCCCCCTAAGTACGAGAAGAAGGTCCATAGTCTTATGACTGTTAAAGGTTTCAAGTATAATCCTTGATAACCTAGGACATAGTTCAAGGTCTTATGACCCTCAGAATTCTTTTGATTTTTGTTATTCATTCTTGATTCAAAAGTTGAGCTCTTATTCAGACGTCTTAGATTTATTCGCATGTTATTATACTGTTATTTCATTTTTATACTTGTGGGCATTTGTGCTCACTCTTGCTTAATAATAACATTGCAGTTAAGAATGAAAAAAACGATGAACCCTCCACTAGTAAGGGCAAGGGCAAAGTTAGCAAGTGATGAAGACTTGTTATTTTAATTGATGATGTATTTATGTTTAGGACTTATGTTGTTATTTAAGACTTATTTGTTTAGAATTCCGCACAGATGTTTTAAGGTTAGAGTAACCTGAGATTTATTTAAGATTCAGTTGATGTGACCCTTAAGGGAAGAGATTTATTTATGATTTCTATCTATTGTATGGTTTGATATTATTTATGGGTAGATAGATTGATGATGCTTGTACAGTGAACACCAAATCCCGTGGAATTGAAGTACCCGGATTTGGGGGTGTCACATGCACAACCCTATCTTATGATAACACGTGATCGTTTGTCATTAGAAATCTTGTATGATAGTTGCAAAATGCCTTTCCAAAGTTGGGTTCACCTCACCCTATTCGGTTTACCAAAATCAACGGTTAAAATGACATATAAAATACGACACACTTATCTATAATTCTCAATAAAATTATTTCCATACTGTTTTAGGGGAAACCTCAACATCTATAGACCATCGTTCTATTCTCCTATTACCCCGCTCGACCCAGCTACACTCTTATTACCTGAAAGGAATTGTGAAACAAAAGGGTGAGCACAACCAGCCCAATAAGAATATCATGACTAAAGATAATTAAATTATCAATAGCCTTCGTCAGTAATAAATTAGAGATTTAGAACATATGGTAGATGATAAAACTTTTCAACCATAGTAGCACCAAAACGAACAATCCATTAGAAGAGTCAAATAGACCATAAAGTCTATTATCTTCTTCATGTTAAAAGTTCACCAACCATGTTTTATCCCTGTAACATCAATCAATAGTTCTTGTCCACAATTATGTGAATAACTCATAATCATAGTTGTGATTCTAAATTCCTCTTCACACCCATGACGAAGATAATTTTTATCACCTGTCTTTACCTGAAACATCAAAGATCATGGTTATACCAAATCACAGTTCCTGTTCATAATCATACTAATAAATTCATCATTGCACTGCGGGCCAAAGATATTCATTAACAGTTCATCTTTGCACTATAGGCTAAAGACATGCAACTGTATTTTTAGAAGAGTCAAGTAGAGCATGATATCTACTATCTTCTATGAATTAAAAGTTTATTATCAATATTTTATCGTTGAGACTCAGCTTAATAAATAATCCACATCATCAAATCATCCTTGCACTACGGCTAAGGATATTCATTAGTATCATGACCATGAATTATCCATGCACTACGGGCCAAGGATATTCGTGTTTTCACCAATGGTCATGATTATACCAAATAATCCTTGGTCATAATCATACCAACAACTGTCCATCAATGCACTACGGGCCTATGAGGACTTTTACCACAACATTTGTAACATTTCGGGTCATGATTATACCGAATGATCCTTGGTCATAATGATACCAATCAACAGTCTATCTATGCACGTAAGCTAAAGATGACTTTTATCACAATTTAAGCATGAGGATGATGACAATGATATAAGCATTAATCAAACGAAATCAAAGATAAATATTAAATACTTTAAATTTATCCAGAGTTTAAATATATCCAAATTGTCAACATAATACTGCTTTGTGGAGTAAAATTTAATAATAATATCCATGTATCAAAAATAATTTGGATAGTAAAGAAATAACTTTTTTTCCAGTGAATAGTATCCTATGAATAGTACTTTGAGAATAGTATCCCTTGAATAGTAACTCGTGAATAGTATCTCGGCATGAAAAGTATCCCAAATACCCGAGTGAATAATATTTTAGTGAATAGTAACTGGCTGAATAGTAACCCATGAATTGTAACTCGTGAATAGTACCCCGGTATAAAAAGTGCCTCGAATACCCGAGTGAATAATATTTTAGTAAATAGTAACTAGGTGAATACTAACCCATGAATAGTACTCCGGCATGAAAAGTGCCTCGAATACCCGCGTGAATAATATTTTAGTGAATAGTAATCGGGTGAATAGTAATCCGTGAATAGTATCTCGATAAAAATATTGATATTTAATAAGAGAGTTCATATCAATATTCCAATGAAATGATACTGGATAAAGAGCAAAACTCAAATATATTTCACTAATTTCAAGGATTATAGAAGCAATACTTACCATAGTAAGTTTAGATTTAAGAATATGAATAGAAATAACATACGAAACTGCAAATGGATTTTCACCTGTCATACGGTACGTAATCCGCGTAGACAAGTTATTCCGACATACTAAAGGATGAATACGAAAAATAGTATTCCTTATGAGTACGAAAGAAATAATACCCCTTACGAATACAATAAATAATATCCCTTACCTTAGTAGAAGACTAGATACTGTAATAGTGAAGTATCAGAATACTCTTCTTCTTTCTCTCTATAGTTTCTCTCTCTATAGCTTCTCTTGTGAACCTCAGTGAATTGGTGAGAATGAAAGAAGAATTAAGCTTCTATTTATAGGAGAAATGACTAAATAGTAACTAATTCACGAACGGTCCAGATTGATTTACTATTAGAACGGACGGTTCAGATTGATTACTTTTAAAAGCACCACCGACGGTCCAGATTGATTTACTTTTAAAACCACCACCGACGGTCCAGATTGTTTTACTATTAAAACCACCATCGACGGTCCAGATTGATTTACTATTAAAACCACCACTAATGGTCCATATTAATTTAGTATTAAAACCACCACCAATGGTCCAGATTGATTTAGCTTATTACACTTTAGTACCCATAAAGTTTTCCAAGTTTGTATTATTCCCCTCTAACTTTTGTAATTCACTTATCTTCAATAAACACATTCTTAATACATCAATAATTATTCATCATTAATATTATAACTCACAATATTTAACAACCCGATCATTCCCAGGAAAGAGGGGGCTTTTCGATAAGGATTTCTCCCTATTGGCACGCAATTAGGTGACCAAACCTCTCCTTGACATAACTTTCTAGACATCATCAATATTGTAAATAATAATATGAATAATTTTGTTGTCTTAATTATTGATTTAATAATATAAAATATTATGCAGATGATACTGTGACAATAATTGAATCAAATAACGTGAGATATTATGCAACAATTATTGTAGCAATAATTAAGTAAACTGAGTGGCTTCTTACGCAAGCATCAATAATCAATACCGTGTGTTACTATGCAATCACGCGTATTACTGTATTTTTACCACTGGGTATTTCAACAGTTTAACGGTAAAACTTTCGCCATTATTTTTATAAAAAGTAATTTATGTCGTTTTTTAACTTCGACAGTTATTCCGTTGTGGGGTCCACCAATGATGGTGTCGTCGTACGAATATTCCCTGTTAAAACAAATATTCCTCGACCAATCAAATATGCCCCGACACAACGAATATTTTAAATCAACTTGCTTACTTTGTAAAATTTTAAAATATCACCCTTAACTTTAACCTTTTATCAATTTAACCATTTACTAAATAGAATAATAATTATAAGAAAATTGAATACTTTCATTTCATAAAATTCGGAGTCTCACATTAGCAATTAAACATTAAGCACGAAATATAAAGAACCAATTCGTATGACACCAATCAAACGGAAAGCAAATTAGAAGTTTAATTCAGAATAACCAAATCAAACTATTCCAAATATTAGGTAATCACTCATGGATAATACAAGTATCAAAGAAAAGTTAGAAACTTAATTCAATTCCAGCATTTCCAATATTGTTGAACAACCACGGTACAAGACCATGGCCTTCCTTCTCCAAGCTATTCTGACTCCTCTCTCTTTTCTCCCTCTAGGTTGCAAGTTAAAATGAAAGATAGGTTCATTGGGTCATTAGGTGGATCATTTAACAGCTGAAATCTATCAAAAATCTGTGTCAGGCGCTGCAACGCCTTGATTTGGCTTGAACGGGGCGTTGCAGCGCTTAAAAGGGGCTGAGCTACTACTTCGGGGCACTTCAGCACCAGAAATACACTAGCAAGGAGCGCTGCAACGCCGGGTAATTTTTTACTTCGACATCTGTTGGGAGAATGGCCATAACTTCTTTATATGAACTACGATTTGGATTATTCAAGATGTTCTAGAAAGACGAGAGGGAGATCTACAACTTTCATTATTTGAGGTATTCAAAATAATAAATGGAACAATGCTGAAATTGGTCATAAAGTGATTGCTATGCAAATGGAAGTTGGTAGTATCTATATTTGACACCCGTTGGGAAAATGGCCATAACTCTCGTATCCGAACTCTGATTGAGGTGATTCAAGATGATCCGAAAAGAGGAGACGTTGATCTACAACTTTTATTCTTGGAATTTGGACAAATAATGGTCATATAATGATTAAAACGTGGCTTCACGGGACAGCTATGTCAATGACAAACTGAAAATGCGACTTTGGCAATTCCAACAATCGACCCAAATGACATTCCATCCAATTCCTACAAAACAAAGTAAAAAAAATATAAAAATAATACAAAAATACTTAAAAACAATATAAAACTACATTACACAACAATATAATGAAAACACATAAAAACCAAATAAACTAGCTTAGGATTTTCAAATTATCAAACTCAAAAGTACCTAATTTATGGATATAAAACACACTCATAAATATCATCTCTTGACTGGCTGACATTACCTCGGCGGAAACTTTGGGTTTCAGAACTGGAGCCCCGATGGGTTGATAGTGAGTGTTGCTCACCTCAAGGGCTTGGTAGCTGACAGGCTCAACTTCTTCATTTAAACTGATTAGAGGTATATCACTTTGGACATGATACTCTGGTTCAGCATTGACAGTGATTAGATTACTGTTGATTATATACTTGAGTTGTTGATGAAGAGTGGATGGGACGGCTCCCGTCATATCGGTCCAAGGTCTTCCCAACAGAAAATTATATCCTATAGTGATTTTGAGCACTTGAAAGGATATGTAGAATATATGTGGACTGATTTCCACTGGAAATTCAATCTCTTTGATAGCAAATCCATCAAAGACTTTGATGATTGTTTGGCTGCTTCAAATTCTGTTCAGATCGATATTCATTTTTTACAATGTGGCATAGGGACAGATGTTTAGGGATGATCCTGCATCTATTAGCACTCCTCTGACCACATATCCAGAAGACATCACTGCTATTTACAGTAGTTTGCAATGACCCGTCCCTTCGGGAGGCATGTCATCATTGGTGAAGGATATCACATTGCTATTGAAGATGTGATCTACTAGATGATGAAACTTTTCTACATCCACTGTCTTTGGCAAGTGGGCTTCTTCTAATATCTTCATTAAGACCTTCTGATGATCTTCAGAAGAGAATACCAAGTCCAGAATAGATATTTATTGAGGTGCTTCTTTCAAGCTTTGCACCACCTTGGCTTCATTGTGTCCCATCTTGCGAAGGAATTTTTTGATTTTCTCCTTGGGCACTTTCCCCTTAGATCTGATGATTGGCTTCATCACTCGTCGAGGGAGATATAATAGATTTTCTTTGGACACTGCAGCAGTTGTGTTTGATGTTGATCCTTCAACCTCTCCATAATTCCATGGGACTTTCTTAAGGCTGATGATAGGATATTGTGGCCTGTATAGCAATATGAGTGGTGTTGGTGCAGCCACCTTCAAAGGGTTTTCAACTCCTTTGAGCTTGATGGGTTGAATTGTAGATGATGTGGTAGCCAAATCTCACTCAGAAGATATAACTGCTATGATTTCCCTCCATCTTTGTGATCCTGGAGGAAATGTATGTTCACTTTCAAGTGATACGGTGTCATCATCTGACATTTATAGTTCACCGTTGTCAATCATATTTTGGATAAGATGACGAAGTGTCCATCATTCTTCAGTGTTGTGACCACGAGAATGGGAGTGGTATTGACATACTCCAATAACATCAAGTCTTTTTGAGTGTGGGTTGACTGGAGGTAGCAATGATGTAATCTTTCCCTCATTGATCAGCATCTGTAATATTTCTTCCATCGGTTGGCCTATATAGGTGAACTCCATTTTGTTGCAAAGTCCCGACGGGCTTGAGATCTAACTTTTCTTGCAAGCTTTTCCTCCAAGGTTTCACTTTCTTGGGTGAGTGGTGGAGATTTTGTGATAAGGGAGAGGAGACTACCATGCTCTTGACTAAACAACTACCGTGTGACTTGGTATTGATGTATCACCAGTTCTGCCAGTTGATTGACCTGTTTGTCAACAGATTTTAACTCATATTCCATCATGAACTGGAACTCTGAATAATCCCACTTGTCAGAATTATCTTTGTTGGTTTGGGGAGAACCACCCACGTACTTGAGGTACTTGGAGCTCTCTCCACTGCCTCTAATGATCATGTTAACATCCTCTTCCTTGTGTTGTGGGAGAGGGTTATCTTGAACATGTGGTTGTTCGGGCTTGGTTACCACAATCTCACCACTGTCTATTAAGTCCTGGGTCTTATGCTTGAGGGCCCAACAATCCTGAGTGTCATGGCTTGGAGCTCCAGAATATTAAGCACACTTCTTGCTTGTATTGAAACCCTTTCCACTTGAATTGGTCGGTGAAAGGAGATAAGTGATTTTCTTTTGAGCTGTCAGAAGTTTGAAAGTATTTTCGAGTGAGTCTCCTAAGGGTGTGAACACTCTTGAGCATCTGACTTCTCCACTCTTTGGCAAGGGAGGATTTGATGATTGTGCTTGAAAAGGGGAATAGTTTCTCCTTTGAATAGGCAAGTTTTGATTGCCTTTTTGAGTTTATCCTTGTAGTATCAAGGAGACATCCTCTTTTTTCTTCTTATGGACCCTCCGGGGGTAGTTCCAATAACTTCCAGATTGGATATGTTCAGCTACGACATTTAAAGCGGCGAGATCTTGAATCTTCCAAGACTTCAATCTAATTTCTGCCATTTTTTCGTGCTTAATCATTTCTAAGAATGGGTTCCCTATTCCAGCTAGGACCCTCTCATAAAATATAGCTTCTTGAATATCTATGAAGGTCATTACCATCTCAGTCTCTATCATGGATGGGATAACTTGAGCAGCCAGGCGGCTCCATCTTTGGGCATACTCTCTGAATGACTCATTGACTTGCTTCTTGACTTTGGTAATTTGATACCTGTCTGGAGCCATATGAGTTTGAAAGCTGTATTGATTGAGGAAAGCATGGGCTAACTCCTCCTAGCTGTAAATTTTGGAGTTATCCAATCTGGTGTACTATGCTCTGGCTTCTCCAGTTAGACTTTTCTGAAATAGCTACATTCTCAACTTTTCATTCTCGACGTAGGATCTAAGCTCTCCAATGAACACTTTTAAGTGGGTGTAAGGATCTCCCAATCCATCATATTTCTCGATGTCGGGAGTTTTGAATATTTTTAGATAATGACCCTCGGGGAAGATGCAAAGGTCTGGATAGGAAACACTTCCCTACGTTCCAATCCCTTTGATGGACCGAACGGTCTCTTCCATTTGTACAACCTTCTTCTGGATATCACCAGTGTCTTGATCTTCTTTAAGATGGGTGATTTCAGGGATTTTGTTGGACTTCTCAGTTTGAGACTCAGGTATTGGGACTTCTCTGTCTGGACCCTGGATTCCTCCTTGTGCAGAGGGTTCTGTTTGAATGGATATTTTTGGACCCTGAGTTGATTTGTTTAGTTCTTTGAGAAGAACAACCAACTCTGTTATTTGATTCCTCAATCCTTCGAACTCATCGCAAAAGATAGGAGTAGGCTCAGGATGAGCACTTGTAGCCATGTCTGACTATGGGTTTAGTACCTTTTGGACTTTGAACAGGTAACGGGACCAATCGTTTTCCTATAAAAAGACTATGTAGTTTAGTCTGGGAAAATGTGGAAATGTTACATGCTATGTAATGTGTCCATTTTTTAGAAGTGTTTTAGTTTTCTCCTGCAAAAATGGATGTCAGTCGTTTTGATGACATGATAGCATGACAGGTCTTGATATAAAAAAGGAATGCATATTTACATACTCCTTTATATTTTCCATTACATTGAGATTGACATGGAAATGAAATTACAAGTAATTAAAATTACAAGTAATTGAAATGGGAAGGTATGAAGAGTCTTCCCTCCACGTTTGGTTTATTAGAGGCTTACCTATCTTAGGCTCCTCTCGCGGCTTTTTGGCATGAAGGTCCCAGATCATCGCAATTTACTTGATGGGAAATTGATCCGATCTTTTAACTGAAGTGAATCTGGTTGGTGACTTTCTTAAGCCTCGTGGAATTAGTCTTCCTACGAGTCTAGTAATCAAACACTGACAGGTTAGCCTCTTGGCGGAGGGACCACACAACATACATTCATATACATCGCGTCTCACCGTATGGAAATGATGACATGTGTGAAGCACTAATATCACATGCAGATATGGTGTGAATGACTAAAGTGCAGTAAATAAAGCATTAGTATACATTCATTCAATGTAAATAAAGTATTCACACATAAGCAGATAAAAGTGTTTAAAAAGCTTAAATAGCGGCTTAAGTCCTCTTATTGTCTTTTGGTGTTCTCATTTTAGGTGAAATTTGTTTGAAAAAAAAAGTTTGAAAAGGTCCGACATGTAAATGTCGACGATTTGACTGTGAGAGTCGCCAGTTGGCATTTTTAAATGGTTGCACCAACTCAACTGAGAAAAGATTTGCACAAAGACCTAGTGATTTGACAATGTTTAACTGGTTTGAGAAACCGATATTCGTTAGGGTCCGGGGGCTTGATTAAGCGGAGGGAAGGTGTTAGGCACCCCCCGACTTCCGTGATAACATGGTTACCGCCACTTTTCATTAAACTTTTATTTGTGTATGTGTGTGTATGAGCTAGGTCTATGTGCAGTTGTCTGGAAGTAGTGTTATGCCTCATTTGCACCTATATACATAGGGTTTGACTTTTGTATAAAAGTTCAATTTTAACAAGATATAGTAGTAAAGTTTTGTAACACATGTTTTTCAAACCATTATGCTCAATAGTAATTGAGGCCTTTGACACTTCAATTTTATTGTGTTCGGCTTGATTACTTTTATTTTTGAGATACGAGGCATCTTCGAGAAAATAAGATACATAGCAGTGTCGAACTCTTTATGGGCATGAAAGTCATCTAAGGATATTCAGATACCATAGATAATTTACAAGCTGGCTGCAGCTGCAAAATGTCCATCACGGGAACTGAATCTAGATTTAGAAGCTGAATCTGTGATCACATGATTCCTAGGCTCACATGAAAAAGTAATATGTACAAAAGCTAGAAAAAAAGAACTAGATTTGAGTAAATCTAAACTATTCTAGCTTCAACGGTTCTAGTTTAGTCACTTTGAACTGGTTAACGTTAGAAGTAGCCAAATTGAGGCAAATCTAGCCCGCAAGCTGAAAGATTAAATATCTATATTATGAAAGTAGTTAAAGCAGATATTTATATAAAAGCGGTATATATATATATATATATATATATATATATATATATATATATATATATATATATATATATATGCATATATATATATATATATATATAAAGTATATATATATAAGCAATAAAAAGCCACGGATCGACGATCTGGGCATACCCACTAAACGCGACTCTCAACGTGAATGAATATATGTATATAGAAGTAGTAGAAAGCTTAAAATTCTGAAAAATCTTATAGTAGGCTGCCAAGAAGAGTTCAGATAGCTTTTAATGCCTGAAAACTCTATTTCTACTGGTTAAACTTCAGTATGTTACAAAACACGAGCTTACAAGTGTTTAGAAAAAAGAATCACTCAGTTTAGAGCGCTCTAGCAAGGGTTACAGACTGAAATGGGTAGAGTTTTCTCTCCTTTTCTCTTTTTTTTTTCAAATGAGCTGCCAAGAGCTCATATTTAAAGACCCGATGGTCGCGGGTCTACCCGCGGTAGCCGCGGGTTTACCTATGACAACCCGAGAATTTAGATGATTAATACAATCTTAAATGATTGAATATAAAGGTTGAATAATAAGACCTAGACTGGAAATAGAGTATGGATTTAAAAAATTTTGTGAAGGACTTATATGGTATAAGTTATAAGTGATTATCTGATAGCAAGGTATATGGTTAAGTGTATAAGTGTACATGGTATTGTGTATAGTGATTATGTGTGTACAGTATGTGGTTAAGGGTCAAGTATTGAATCAGATAATTGTAACATGGGTAAACCCTAATGTTATATTAAGAACTTCAATGTTCAGTAAAGAAACCATCACGATTGGATAGAAACCCTACTTCCAGCTTCAGAAACCCTAATTTCATTTTTGAGAATCCTAAACGCTAACCGAGAATAGACCAAATTACCCTTCGAATTGTAGGAAAAATGACCAAAATACCCTTAGTAGGTTCGAAATTACTAAAATGCCCTTTTACTTAACTTTTAAGTAAAAGACTTTGCCAAATCTTGTGAGTCATCAAAGGGAGATCTGCCATGTGCTCAAAATCTTCCCAATCAGCCAAAATTGGCCACCTAGCAACAACCATGACCATGGATTCAAAGATTAAAAAGTTAAAAGTAAGAAAATATCTCACTTTAGTTCATAACCTAGCTAACACTTTCTCTCTCTCCAATTCTTGAAAAGTTGAGAGGAAATCAGTGATAAGTTAAGCCCATATCATCCCATACACTATCCAAGATCAGATTATGAGGGCAGAATCAAAGATTAGAGCATTAAAGGTATAAACCCTAATCCATGCTACATCCTTAAGATTTCTGTAATCTATGTGTTTTTTGTTTAGATATATGTTATATGGTGTTATTTAGTTGTCTATAATGATACATCATGGATCCATAACATCTAAGTGCATGAAAATAAGAATTTTAGAAAATAGTCAAGAACCCTAATTTGAGGTCTGACAGCCATACGTCAAAGCCTCTAGATCTCAATATGTTAGATGTTAGGATGACTAAGTGTATCATTAAAATTCTATACCACAAGAAGAGTACACTGGAAGTGGAATCAAGTCCATAGCATTTCCAGATCACAAGTTATTCATGGTCAAACATGGTTGACCAGTCACGAAAACTGGGTACTGGAAAACCCAAAAACTGTTTGACAACATTTTTCAGGCCTTAGATCTTGCAATTGTTAAGTTATTAGGCCATGTAAGTGTATAGCTTTTGTAGTCTGACATATGGACTACCAAACCATGACACTAGAACACCTAAATCATCAACAAGATCAAAGATATTAATGGTCCAAACTAGGTTGACCAACTGACTTTATGAATTTCTGAAAAACCCAAAATTTCTCAAGAACAGTTTCTGGCTGGTACTTTGACCAAGCCAGATCTTGCTTCTATGATGTTGTTAAGCTACAAAATTGTATTACTTTTGTACCTTGACATATATACTACATAAGTGTTATACTTTAACACACTAACAAAGCCCAGAATCCAAGTTATTAAGGCTCAAAAAGGGACCCTTGACACTCTGAGTTTCTGGGCAACCCAGAAACTCAATAATAGCTCTGACATGTTTTTTATGGCTTATAACTTCTTCATATGATGTAGTTTGACCTTGCAATTGGTTTATGCATGTAGTATTACATAAATACTACATAGCTAGTACACTTTCATGCCCAAAAAAACATCATGAACATAGAATTAGAAGTGGTCAAACTAGGCACCAAGACACTGAACATGAATGTTCTTGAAGGCTCAAGAAAACCTATAGCGACAGTTTTGTCTCGATAGGCCCCTTTAGAGATAATTTTATTAAAAATTAATTATTTAATTTAAATAATTAGAATAAAATAGAAAATAATTATGAAAAATTCATAATTAATTTGTAAAAATTATTTTAAGGTATAAAAATTAACTTTTAATAATTTGAGATATATTTCATTAATATTTTAATATTCATGATATTTAAATTATTTAATAATTATATTAAATAAATTATTAAAAAATAATTTTAATATTTTAAAAATCATTTGAAAATATATTAAAGTGTTAGAAAATATTTTAAGTTATTTTGAATGACTTTTAATATTTTGGTATGAATTTCATTAATATTTAATATTAATGATAATAAATTTATTTAATAATTATATTAAATAAATGATAAATGATAATAATTATCTAAAAATAAATGAATGACTTTTAATATTTTGGTATGAATTTCATTAATATCGTTATAAATGATAATAATTATCTGAAAATTATTATGAGCTACTGAAAAATATTATGACTAATATTTGAATGATTTAAGATAATATTACAGCGTTTAAGTAGAGTCTTATTAAAAAACAGGCTCGATAATTACTCGATTAGGCAGTCGGGATGTCAAAATAGTACCGAACTCAACTCAGACTGAAATAGTTTGATTTCATACCAGGTCTTATGTGTTTTAGTGAATGTTAGGAATATATGCTTATGTGATTAAGTTATATTATGACTGTATATAGCAGTAGTATATGAGATGATATTATTCTAATTGAGAGATAGATATTATCAATATTAGGTCTTTCAACTGAAGTTTAATTAGCTTTTCGTAGCAGTAGTCGACGGTAAAGGCATGTTTCTCAAACTATACTCTTTTATTGAGCAAGTTCCTATACTTTTGTTGTGCACATTTCCTAACTCGAACTTGAGTTATTATTGTAAAGTATGTTTGTGATTAATCATTATTGATTATACCACATCTTTGATTATTGATTCGCACGTTGTGCATGTTGCATATGTTCATCAGGTATGAAAGGCTGATCACCTTCATTACCATTTGGTTCAGTTAAATTGTGCATGTTCATTGTTGGCCATTCATTATTATTGACTCGGTCATTCAGTTATGAAAATTGATTCATGCTCTTTCACAATTATTATATCGTTGAAAGATTGTTAGTCAACTTATTATTCTTTCAATCATGATATATCGTTCTTTGAACTTAAACTTTTTGGGCAAACTTGTTGCTCACACTTGCTATATCATGATAAACATTTCAGTTTAAGACAAAACGTCAGATACAGGCAAAGTTAAAGATAATTCCAGCATTGGAATATTGTATAGCTAAAACTTGTAATAGTATTGTATGATAATGACATTGTATGTTGATTAGGATTTTAAATTCAGGTATTAAGTTAAGGTTATCGACCTTGGGGATTATGTGTAAAGGTATTTGTATAAACAATTTATGTTTGTATCTTCCGCAATAGTTATAGAATTGATGTACCAAGTTCGTGGTGATTAGTACCCGAATTTGGGGACGTCACAGTTGGCATCAAAGTCATAGGTTATAAACCCTTAAGCTATAACTGCAGAGATGAGGATAAGCACTAACTCAAATAGAGTTAGTAAGTCAATAAGATTCAAAGACGAATCTCAACAAGTAATTGTGACGCTCCCAAATTCAGGTACTTAGAACCCGAACTCGGTTCTTCACAATACCATTTCTTTGAGCGGAATAATAACAATAATAATATAACATTAAACTTAATTTACATACATCAGAGTTTTCTAATCCCAAGTACGCAACCTTTAATACATTCATTACATGATAGATAATAAATATTATCGTCTTAATTAAGTCTAACTATTACATAAGATAGTATAAACTTATTCGGTCAACTTTCCTTTCCCTTTGTTTTTTCCCGAACCTTCTGGTTGATCACGCTTAGCTAAAAACATTTTAATTTCAAGCAAGGATGAGCATTTAATTGCTCATAAAGTAATAGCAACAATAATTATTAGTTGAAAGAAGTAAATGTTTTCTTTGAATAACACTTCTACAACGAATCAACAGTTGTGAAGTAAGCTGAACCAATAATAACAACATATCAATTCTATAACAAATTTTTGAAACTACGTACTGACTATAAATGGAGAGTAATCGACAGACTATGAGCTTTGTTTTTAATTTTCGATAAGGTTTAACAGAACTTCATCTGTAAACTGTTATAACTTACAGGAATGGGGTGTGACGCCCCCAAAATAGGTATACATCATTCATTCTGAGTCACCAAATACATGGTATAGAAATAAATATAACTTTATTAAAACACTTGTCGCGCAAAATACGACAACACAATAGTGTGAGTTTAAATACAAATATTATCTTTTAAACAATATTCACACTCAAATAAGTCCTCATTACAATTAATGAAACACTATTTAATAAAATAGTGAGGACTGCTAACACCATTGACTAGAAATATCACTCCACACCCCGACTAGTTCCCGCTATATTCTCGTCTCTTGAGAAAAATGGAACAAAAAGGAAAATGGTGAGCTCAACTAGCCCAGTAAAGAATATTATGACTAAGATAATATACAACAACTTATCATTAGTCTTTAACATGGAAAAATATGATAAAATATAATAGACAACAAGTTTTAGATCAACAACTACAGCGGAAACAACAAACCATTAGAAGAGTCAAGTAGAGAATGAGTTCTACTATCTTCTAAGATTTAAAAGTCCATCATCAATATTTTATCCCTATAACAACAATCAATAATCATCTTTAATCAAATATTCATCTTTGTACTACAGGCCAAAGATATTCATTTGTATCACCAGTCGGTCATGTTCATCTCAACACATGTTCATCTTTGCACTACGGGCCAAATATATTCATCAGTTAATCATTCATCTTTGCACTACAGGCCAAAGATATTCAGTAATATTATCATTTAGGACTGAGGATGATGAAAAATATTTCAAATAAAACGAACCCAGCGAGACAGAAGGACAAATATTAGGGATTTGTATTATAGTTTATCCAAGTGCAATAATACTCCATAATAACCAATTGTGAAGGAGAATTCAAAAATAAAGATCAAAACATGGATACAATCAAAGATAATAACCATAATAGAAGTCTTGGATAAAAAGAAAAATTTTCATTTTTTGGTGAATAGTGTCGTATTCGTAAATAGTACCGTATACGTGAATAGTGTCGTATACGTGAATAGTAACCCTGACACAAAAAGTTCCAAATTTGATAAAAAGTACATATCAATATTTCAGCATAATGATATTGAAGAAAATAATATCATATAAGAAAAAAATAACATCCTTTACCTCAAGATAATAGTACTTCTGTTCGGAATATCGGTATAAGGCTGAAGGAAACTTGAACTGATAAATAAAAACTCACAAAGTATCTAAATACTCGCAAAATATGCTCGATAACATAAAGAGAGAAAGAGAGAAAACTTATGAATTCTGGTGTGATTTTCAATTCTAACTTAGCCTTCTATTTATAGGAAAATGTTAGCACGCCGAAGCAGACTTGACCTGCAACCTGATGACTTTACCTGCTACTATTCCCACCCACCACATTTGAATAAAAATTCTAGCATATTTCTCACCAACCAAAAGTGGGGCCCACTCAATTATAGAATTTTTCACCAATATTATTTATAAACCTAATTTTCGAATCATTCACCTCTTAAAATTCATAACAAATTATACGTTCATTTTTAACGGTTCAAAATTTATGGGTATATACTCAACTTGTATATGTATAACATATCCAAAAATCACAACGATCCAACGGTCAGATTAAAAATTATAACTCACGCAATATATCTCAAGAACAGTGATTTAATTTTTAATACCTCCATTCCGACAAAAACACCTCAACATTAATTCCTTCACATAAAATAAATATATCCATCAATTATATCCACATAAAATAAATATTTCCTTATCATATAAATAAATAATTAATTATTCACAAATAATATTACAGAAGCACAATTATGACAACCAGGCTGTTCCTAGGAAAGAGGGGGCTTTCCAATAAGAATTTATCCTTATTGGCGCGCAATTAGATGACCAAACCTCTCCTTAGATAGAACTTTCTAGACATTGCCAATAATGCTATCTAATAATATTATTCAAATAATATGAATTATTGATCTGATAATGAAAAATACTGTGCAGCAACAATTATTGAAATAACAATAATATAAAATATCAACGCAGCAATTATTGAATCAATAATATTGAACAGTAACTACTGTAATAATTATTGAGTAGTGACTTCTTACGTAAGGATCAAATAATTAGTGCAATACCGTGTGCTACTGTGTTTTAACCACCGGGTATTCCAACAGTGTTAACGGTAACAACTACGCCGTTATTTATAAAAACTCAATTTTTATCTTTTTCTTCATCTAATTACTTTCCATTATGGGGCCCACACAAGGCTGCGCCATCGTACGAATATTCTTCGACAGCAAGAATATTTCACGACCAAATTAATATTCATCGACAAAAATAAATATTTTATAACCACTTACTTATTTGAAATATTTGTGCATTTTACCCATAACTAACCACATTAATCAAATCAACCCTTACTATTTTAAAATAATAAATAGAGGAAATTTAATTTTATTTAATAATAAGTTGGGGTATTACATTGGGGGGAGGGGGGGTGATCAGCCCGTTATGCCCTATATTGATCAATACTACATGCCAGAATGATATTTTCGTTCATCTTATCCGCCTTAGGTGCACAAAAGTTTTCCTATGTTCGAGATGTTCATAC
The DNA here is from genome assembly GCA_016801055.1 of Panax notoginseng. Lineage (NCBI taxonomy): Eukaryota > Viridiplantae > Streptophyta > Magnoliopsida > Apiales > Araliaceae > Panax > Panax notoginseng. The sequence goes on from CM029018.1 coordinate 120,999,659, forward strand.
TTAGTTAGGAATCCAAACCAAAACAATTTGATTGGATATAATAAAGTTTTATCATGTTAAACAATATTTCTAAATCTGTGTCTAGCTGGGTCAAATAGCTTAGATGAGGTTTGATTAAGAGTTCATACTGGTAACTAACAAGTATGTATCAACATGTTATTAAATATAATGATTATTCAGGTGAGGTCACTTGTATAACCCAATTTAGAAATTAACGAACATAATATATATTTTGATCTATAATAACAGAATTGAAGAACTTGTACAAAGGATTATAATTTAATAACTTACTTATACAGAATCATTGTATAAGTGTATACAAGGTTAAGATATTTGAACAATGAAAAAAGAATAGTTTCGATATTCGCTTACACATGTCCATTGCATAAAGTAAGTGCAAAGATAGGATACTTGCCTGAGCTGTTGCTTACAATTACGCAACTTAGTTTTATCTTTTATATTAAGACCTATCATTAATAAGATCATTCGTTCGATTAGAATAACATACTATAACACATAATATTGTTATCTGCAGTCAGCACATAACCTAATCACATTGTCACATAGGTTTAGCAGTTATTGGATCACAAACAAACACGTATCTAGTCAAACTATCTAAGTCCAGATCAATTTCTTAAATATTTCGGTGTGCCGACGGCTTTATCGGGTAGTTTTCGAGTCTAAAACTCTATTCTATAATTCAATATCCCTTTAGATAATTTAAATACCAGTCATATTATTTTTCAATGGCTTATAATGATTTTTAAATAATTATTATAATTTATCATAATTTTTCAAACACTAGAATTATTTTTAAATAATTTCAATATTAAATAATTCTATTATTATTATTATTATTATTATTATTATTATTTAGTTAATATTAAATTATTAATGAAACTATTTCCAAAATATTAAAGTTATTTATAATAACTCAAAATATTTTTAAAACATTTTTATTACCCTTAAATGATTTTTAAAACATTTAAAATCATTTTAAAATACTTTCTATTAATATTTAAATATTAATGTGCTATTTATCAAATTATTAAAAGTCATTTATTATAAATAAAAAATATTTTTAAACCATTTATATCCTTTTTAAATGATTTTTAAATTAATAAAATCATTTTAAAACTATTTATTTAATATTATTATTAAATAACTCTAATATCATTTAATATTAAATTACTAATAAAATTTACCTTTAAATATTAAAAGTTATATTTTATCACTTAAAATATTTTTAAACACTTTATTTTACTTTAAAATGATTTTTATAATATTAAAATTATTTTTAAACTAATTTATTTAATATAATTATTAAATAAATCTAATATCATTAATATTAAATAATTAATGAAATTTATCTAAAAATATTAAAAGTTATGTTTTATAACTTAAAATATTTTTAAATACTTTATTATCATTTAAAATAATTTTTAATATAATAAAATAATTTTTAATCAATTTATTTAATACATTTGTTAAATAAATTAAATATCAATAATATCCAAATAAATATTAATATTTTACGAAAAATATGTCAAATTATTAAAAGTTATTTTTATAACTTAAAATAGTTTTTAAAACTATTTTTGGAATTTTTAATAATTAATTTCTATTTTTAAATAATTTTTGAAAATTTAATTAATTAAAATTATTAAATCTGTCACTATAGCCTTTAGCGACAGAAACCGTCACCTAAAGTGTTCTTGAGGCTCAAGAACATTCATGTGCAGTGATCGAGATGCCATGTTTGACCAACAAAAACTGTCAGATTGATATTGTAGTACTAATGTAATACTACAATTACATTGGCATCAAAGTCATAGGTTATAAACCCTTAAGCTATAACTGCAGAGATGAGGATAAGCACTAACTCAAATAGAGTTAGTAAGTCAATAAGATTCAAAGACGAATCTCAACAAGTAATTGTGACGCTCCCAAATTCAAGTACTTGGAACCCAAACTCGGTGCTTCACGATACCATTTCTTTGAGCGGAATAATAACAATAATAATATAACATTAAACTTAATTTACATACATCAGAGTTTTCTAATCCCAAGTACGCAACCTTTAATACATTCATTACATGATAGATAATAAATATTATCGCCTTAATTAAGTCTAGCTATTACATAAGATAATATAAACTTATTCGGTCAGCTTTCCTTTCCCTTTGTTCTTGTCTGAACCTTCTGGTTGATCACGCTTAGCTGAAAACATTTTAATTTAAAGCAAGGATGAGCATTTAATAGCTCAGCAAGTAATAGCAACAATAATTATTAGCTAAAAGAAGTAAATGTTTTCTTTGAATAACACTTCTACAACGAATCAACAGTTGTGAAGTAAGCTGAACCAATAATAACAACATATCAATTCTATAACAAATTTTTGAAACTATGTACTGACTATAAATGGAGAGCAATCGACAGACTATGAACTTTGTTTTCAATTTTTGATATGGTTTAACAGAACTTCATCTGCAAACCGTGATAACTTACAGGCACGGGGGGGGGGGGGGTGATCAACCCGTTATGCCCTGTATTGATCAATACTACATGCTAGAACGATATTTTCGTTCATCTTACCCGCCTTAGGCGTCCAAAAATTTTCTCATGTTCGGGATGTTCATACTTAGTCAGGAATCCGACCAAAATAATTTGATTGGATATATTAAAGTTCTATCATGTTAAATCATATTTCTAAATCTGTGTCTAGCTGGGTCAAATAGCTTAGACGAGATTTGATTAAGAGTTCATATTGGTAACCAACAAGTATGTATCAACATATGATTAAATACAATGATTATCCAAGTGAGGTCACTTGTATAACCCAATTTAGAAATTAACGAACAGAATATATATTTTAATCTATAATAACAGAATTAAAGAACTTGTACAACGAATTATAATTTAATAACTTAATTATACAGAATCATTGCATAAATGCATACAAGGTTAAGATATTTGAACAATAAAAAAGAATAGTTCCGATATTCGCTTACGTATATCCATTGCATAAAGTAAATGTAAATATAGGATACTTACCTGAGCTGCTGCTTACAATTACGCAACTTAGTTTTATCTTTTATATTGAGACCCATCATTAATAAAATCATTCGTTCGATTAGAATAACATACTATAACACATGATACTGCTATCTGCTGTCAGCACATAACCTAATCACATTGTCACATAGATTTAGCAATTTTTGGATCACAAAGAAACACGTATCTAGTCAAACTATCTAAGTCCAGATCAGTTTCTGAAATATTTCGGTGTACCGACGGCTTTATCGGGTAATTATCGAGTCTAAAACTATATTCTATAATTCAATATTCGTTTAGATAATTTAAATACTAGTCATATTATTTTTCAGTGGCTTATAATAATTTTTAAATAATTATTATAATTTATCATGATTTTTCGAATACTGTAATTATTTTTAAATGATTTAAATATTAAATAATTTAATTAACATTAATATTTAATTAATATTAAATTATTAATGAACCCATTGCCAAAATATTAAAGTTATTTATAATAACTCAAAATATTTTTAAAATATTTTTATTACCCTTAAATAATTTTTAAAACATTTAAAATCATTTTTAAATATTTTCCATTAATATTTAAATATTAATGTACTATTTATCAAAATATTACAAGTCATTTATTATAACTAAAAAATATTTTTAAATCATTTATATCCTTTCTAAATAACTTTTAAATTAATAAAATCATTTTAAAACTATTTATTTAATATTATTATTAAATAACTCTAATATCATTTAATATTAAATTATTAATAAAATTTACCTTTAAATATTAAAAGTTATATTTTATCACTTAAAATATTTTTAAACACTTTATTTTCCTTTAAAAAGATTTTTATAATATTAAAATCATTTTTAAACTAATTTATTTAATGTAATTATTAAATAAATCTAATATCATTAATATTAAATAATTAATGAAATTTATCTTAAAATATTAAAGGTTATGTTTTATAACTTCAAATATTTTTAAATACTTTATTATCATTTAAAATAATTTTTAATATAATAAAATCATTTTTAATCAATTTATTTAATACATTTATTAAATAAATTAAATATCAATAATATCCAAATAAATATTAATATTTATGAAAAATATGTCAAATTATTAAAAGTTAATTTTTATAACTTAAAATAACTTTTAAAACTATTTTTGGAATTTTTAATAATTAATTTCTATTTTTGAATAATTTTTGGAAATTCAATTAATTAAAATTATTAAATCTGTCGCTATTGCCTTTATCGACAGAAACCGTCGCCTAAAGTGTTCTTGGGGCTCAAGAACATTCATGTGCAGTGATCGAGATGCCATGTTTGAGCAACAAAAACTGTCAAATCTTAATGTTTCTGGGCAAGCTATGTTATTGATCTTGTAGTACTAATGTAATACTACAATTATCCATCAAGATCTGGGTCAGATTACAACATACAAGCAAGATATGGAAGCTCAAACTATCTGTCAGAGCTGTTCTTCGTTTTTTGGGTTACACAACTATCTGTCAGGGATTCCACAACTTGCTTTCCGTGTTATGTTATGGTGTTCTAATGGTTCTATATTGTAGCCAGCATGACAAGGAAGAGATCCATTACATATAATCCATCTAACAACATCACAGCAAGCAGATCTGGTCCGGTCAAACCATGTCAGAAGACATGATCATCAGTTTTTTGGGTTACCCAGAAAACCGATTTCATGAACGTTTTGCCTAGTTTGACCAACCATTACATTCAGCCTATTTGTTGATTATGTGATATAGAGGCATTAACATGTAGTCTAAACAACATATTACAATTTAGATGCAAAATCCATAATCGTATGATATGTTTTTAAAACTCATACTTATGGTAACTTTGTGACTCATAATCGTATGATATGTCTTTGAACCCCTAATCGTATGGACAGTTCCTGATTGGTTCTTGAACTACGTATTGCTAGGATAAGTTCTGAAACTCATATTATTGTGGAAGGTTCCTGATCTTATAACGTGTGGTAAGTTTAATTAATTGGGTTATAGGAAAGTTGTGAATGGAATATTGAGGAAGATAGGAATAGATAGACTTATGAAGCAATGGATCATTATAGAAAGTGGAGTTGATGGTGGAACCATAGGTATTCCAAATCTTCAAGCTATGCTAGATTTCAAAATTTTTGACATAAAGCTAAATACGCACTGATGTGCCTTTTAAAAATGAATTTTTATTCTCAACACATGGTAACAATTGTGTATATGTGGACTTCGGGACACGTACACATCGTTACCTGTTGAGGTATGATAGCACTAAAACTGATTTGCAATGATTTTTGAACTTATTAAAGAATAATCTATGCTACTTGTTTTGGCTAGACGAAAATAATTTGAAAATATCAAAATATATTTTATATCGTTAATGCATCATGTAACCTGGTGTAAAGATGATAAAAATTGATGGAGTTATAAATGCAGAATTACTTAGTGTTGGATGTGATCGAAAGATCGTCAGCCAACTATAGTATGATTTATTATGACAAAGTCACACAATGACGGAATCCTCAAACGGGTTGTAAATACCGTACAATACCATGACGTCATAAAGTTATTTTCAGAATTTTAAAGATAGACTATTGCCAACGGGGTTTGGCTATACATGTTTCGATTTAAATTAAATTATTGGTATGAGACTAAGCTATTTGATTCTGCTAGACAAATTTTATGAAATTCAAAGTATTCTTTGAAATTTTCTCGAACAAAATTGTTTGGTGCAGAATCCTATGATATGACTGAGGTGAACTATGTCGATTGGATAAAATAATCCAATCTATTTATAGCAAAAATATTCGTGAGACATGATTAAAGTACTAGCATCGGTAGTTTACTTTCTTTGTGATTGTAAACATACCTATTAATTTATTGTTTTACGGAATAAATACCGTTAAACTATGTGTTCATGGTCTATATGACCCCTCAGCCTGATTTGAAAATTTTTACTCTTTAGAGTGATGTTTTGGGTAGTTTATGATGATGTGTATGAAATAATATGAACTTGTTGCGTACGGGTAGAATCTAATATGGTCGAATAAAGGTTATATTGTAGTTCTGGTGAATGAAAAGAGTAGAGTGTAGTAGGCTGTAATTTCGGGGATTAAATTCTTAGAAGAAGGGGTGAATGTGACAACCCGAGAATTTGGACGATTAATAAAATCTTAAATAATTGAATAAAGTTTGAATAATAAGACCTAGACTAGAAATGGAGTATGGATTTAAAAAAAATTGTGAATGACTTGTATGGTATAAGCTGTAACGGATTATCCGATAGCAAGGTATATGGTTAAGTGTAAAAGTTTATGTGGTATTGTGTATAGTGATTATATGTGTACAGTATGTGGTTAAGGGTCAAGTGTTGAATCAGATAAGTGTAACATGGGTAAACCCTAATGTTATATTAAGAACTTCAATGTTCAGTTAAAAAGCCCTCACGATTGGATAGAAACCCTACTTCCAGCTTCGGAAACCCTAATTTCATTTTCGGGAATCCTAAACTCTAATCGGGAATTTCAAAACCCTAATTTGGGAACCCTAATGCTAAGTATAAAACCTTAAGGGTTAAAAGTTATGGGATATTTGAGAAAAGACCAAATTACCCTTTGAATTGTATGGGAAATAACCAAAATACCCTTAGTAGGTGCAAAATTACCAATATGCCCTTTTACTTAACTTTTAAGTAAAAGATTTTGCCAAATCTTGTGAGTCATCAAAGGGAGATTTACCATGTGCTCAAAATCATCCCAATCAGCCAAAATTGGCCACCTAGCAAAAACCATGACCATGGATTCAAAGGTTAAAAAGTTAAAAGTAAGAAAATATCTCACTTTAGTTCATAACCTAGCTAACATTTTCTCTCTCTAATTCTCGAAATGTTGAGAGGAAATCAGTGAAAAGTTAAGCCCATATCATCCCATACACTATCCAAGATCAGGTCATGAGGGCATAATCAAAGATTAGAGCATTAAAGGTATAAACCCTAATCCATGCTAGATCCTTAAGATTTCTGTAATCTATGTGTTTTGTTGTTCAGATATATGTTATATGGTGTTATTTAGTGATCTATGATACATCATGGATCCATAACATCTAAGTACATGAAAATAAGAATTTTAGAAAACAGTCAAGAACCCTAATTTGAGGTCTGACAGCCATATGTTAGAGCCTCTAGATCTCAATCTGTTAGATGTTAGGATGGATAAGTGTATCATTGATATTCTATGCCATGAGAAGAGTACACTAGAAGTGGAGTCAAGTCTATAGCAGTTCTAGATCATAAGTTATTCATGGTCAAACATGGTTGACCAGTCACAAAAACTGGGTTCAGGAAAACCCAGAAACTGTCCGACATCATTTTTCAGGCTTTAAATCTTGCAATTGTTAAGTTGTTAGGCCATGTAAGTGTATAGCTTTTGTAGTATGACATATGGACTACCAAACCATGACACTAGAACACCTAAATCATCAACAGGATCACAGATATTCACGGTCAAATCTAGGTTTACCAACTGACTTTATGAATTTCTGGAAAACCCAGAATTTCTCAAGAATAGTTTCTGGCTGGTACTTTGACCAAGCCAGATCTTGCTTGTATGATGTTGTTAAGCTACAAAAGTTTATTACTTTTGTACCTTGACATATATACTACATAAGTGTTATACTATAACACACTAACAAAGCCCAGAATCCAAGTTATTAAGGCTCAAAAGGGGACCCTTGACACTACATAAGTTTCTGGGTAACCCAGAAACTCAAGAACAACTCTGACATGATTTTTGATGGCTTATAACTTCTTCATATGATGTAGTTTGATCCTGCAATTGGTTTGTACATGTAGTATTACATCAATACTACATAGCTAGTACACTTTCATGCCCAGAAAATATCATGAACAATGAATTAGAAGTGGTCAAACTAGGCACCTAGACACTGAACATGAATGTTCTTGAAGGCTCAAGAACACCTATAGCGACAGTTTTGTCGCGATAGGCCCCTTTAGCAATAGTTTTATTAAAAATGAAATATTTAATTTAAATAATTAGAATAAAATGGAAAATATTATGAAAAATTCATTATTAATTTGTAAAAATTATTTTAAGGTATAAAAATTAACTTTTAATTATTTGAGATATATTTTATTAATATTTTAATATTAATGATATTTAATTTGTTTAATAATTATATTAAATAAATTATTTAAAAATAATTTTAATATTTTAAAAATTATTTGAAAATATATTAAAGTGTTAGAAAATATTTGAAGTTATTTTGAATGACTTTTAATATTTTGATATGAATTTCATTAATATTTAATATTAATAATAATAAATTTATTTAATAATTATATTAAATAAATTATGAAAAATTAGTTTTAATGTTCTAAAAATCATTTAAAATGATTTAAATGTTTTAAGTTATAATATATAACTTATAATATTTTGACATGAAATACAATAATATTTTAATATTAATGGCAGTTATTTAATAATGTTTTAAAATTATTTAAAGATGATATTACAGTATTAAAAATATTTTGAGTTATAATAAATAACTTTTAATATTGGGACATGTGTTTCATTAATATTTGAAATTAATTAAATATTAATGATAATGTAATTACTTGATATTTAAATCATATTAAAATGATATTAATGATTGAAAAATCATTATAAATGATAATAATTATCTAAAAATTATTATGAGCTACAGAAAAATATTATGATTGATATTTGAATTATTTAGGACAATATTTCTGCATTTAAGTATAATCTTATTAAAAAATAGGCTCGATAATTATCCGATTAGGCAGTCGAGATGTCAAAATAGTACCTAACTCAACTTAGACTGAAATAGTTTGACTTGATACCGAGTTTTATATGTTTTAGTGACTGTTAGGAATATGTGCTTATGTGCTTAAGATATATTATGACTGTATATAGAAGTAGTATATGTGATGATATTATTCTAATTGAGAGATCGATATTATCAATATTAAGTCTTTCAACTGAAGCTTAATTAGCTTTGTGTAGCAGTAGTCGACGATACAAGCAAGTTTCTCGAACTATACACTTTTATTGAGCAATTTCCTATACTTTTGTTGTGCAAGTTTTCTAACTCGAACTCGAGTTGTTATTGTAAAGTATGTTCGTGGTTAATAATTGTTGATTATACCACATCTTTGATTATTGATTCGCACGTTGTGCATGTTGCATATGTTCAACATGTATGAAAGGCTGATCACCTTCATTACCATTTGGTTCAGTTAAATTGTTCATATTCATTGTTGGCCATTCATTAATATTGACTCGGTCATTCAGCTATAAAAATTGATTCATGCTCTTTCACAATTATTATATTGTTGAAAGTTTGTCAGCTAGCTTATTATTCTTTCAATCATGATATATCTTTCTTTGAGCTTAAACTTTTTGGGAAAACTTGTTGCTCACCCTTGCTATATCATGATAAACATTTCATATTAAGACGAAACATTAGATACATGCAAAGTCAAAGATAATTCCAGCATTGGATTATTGTGTAGGTAAAACTTGTAATAGTATTGTATGATAATGATATTGTATGTTGATTAAGATTTTGAATTCAGGTATTAAGTTAAGGTTATCGACCTTGGGGATTATGTGTAAAGGTATTTGAATAGATAATTTATGTTTATATCTTTCGCAATAGTTATAGAATTGATGTGCCAGGTTCGTGGTGATTAGTACCCGGATTTGGGTACGTCACATTACCTGCGGCTTCCCGGGTTGCCTCGAGCCATGCGTTTCCCGTCGTCTCGAAGTACATGCACTTTAGCTACGCGTTGTCCGCTCGAACCTTCATAACTTTCAATCTGGGCATCCGATAAAGGAGTGTTGTACCTTTTCGGAATGCTGTTGTCGAGAGCTACACAATGACATGAGATTAGAGGTTATACAAAGTCGAGAAGATGGGTCTATGACCAGATCTCTAAGTTTTCAAATTCTATCAGGTGCGTTGTCTTGTGTAGTAGTCACTCGAGATTTGTGCTATGGTTCTTGTGGGATACCTTGGTACGCAGTGTGGATTGAAATGTGTTAAGATAATGTTAATGTGATGTTGAGGTAGCAAAATGACAATTTTCCCCCCACCGGGGTTATCTCTGGCTTTGCGCAGATGTAGCAGTCATTTCTCAGGGTTATCTCTGAGATTGGGCTACTGTGGAAGCTGAATGCCCTCAAGGTTATCTCTGATGTATGCTTGACCTTCTAGGGTATCTCCGGGGTTGAACTGAGTATCCCAGGGTTGTCTCCGGGGTTAGAACTTACTTTTTTGGTGTTATCTCCAAAACTTGGACTGAATCCCTCGGGGTTATCTCTGAGGTTGGAAGTGAATCTCCCGAGGTTATCTCTGGGACTGAAACTGAGTCTCTTGGGATTATCTCCGAGATTAAAAACTGGAACTCCTGGGGTTGTCTCCGGGGTTGAAACTGATATGACTTCCAGGATTATATTTGGAAGACGATTCTGCCCTCATGCATGGTTAGTAACAGGAATGAAAAATTTCTAGTGTCTACAAGGAATGCTTGTGATTTTTGGTGTGTTTAGGAAGGAGGGTTACCCCCTCTCCCCTTTTATAGTGCAACACGGAGGAAGAAAAAAATTCAATCTGCCTAACTTTGCCAAACTTTTCTCTTTCTCCGCCTAACTTTCTTTCTTTCTTTTTTCTTTCTTTGCCAAACCTTCATTTCTTATTGGTTGAGGGCCCACACCTTTAGAAAATATGGCTTTGTAGACATTCTTTCAAGCCACCACTTTGGGAAAGGAAAAAAAATATGCAAGAGAAATGTGCACGGAAGGTTTTTGAAAAAGAAATTCAAAATCAAAATGATAACCTTCACTCCACTTTTATTCACATGATGAAAAATATATATTATTATAATAATATTACCATTTAAATTATAAAATTATATTATTATATTATCACATTATACTATTATAATGTAATATTATAATAATATATTTGAATTAATATTTTATCGAAGAAGATAATTGTGATTCCATAGAAAAATATGCCAAACTTTCAACAAATGTTTTGTGTTAAATTCTTTCATTTATATCAAAATTGAGGCAATATCCACCACATAATAATTATTCACAATTAATACTATAAGCTCACAATATTAACAACTAGATCATTCCCAGGAAAGAGGGGGCTTTCCGATAAGGATTTATCCTTATTGGCGGGCAATTATATAACCTAACCCATTTTCTCGACAGAACTTTCTAGACATTGTCAATAATGCTAACTAATAATATAATTTAAATATTATACAATATTGTGCAGATGTTACTGTAATAATTATTGAATCAATGATATGAGATACTATGCAGCAACTACTGTGGTAATTATTGAATACTGAGTGACTTCTTTCATAAGAATAAATAATCAGAGATACTGTGCAATACCGTGTGCTACTGTGCAACCACACATATTACTGTACTTTTTATCATCGGGTATTTCAACAGTTAAAGGTAAAAGTCTTGCCGTTATTTTTTATAAAAATGTTAATTCTGTTGCTTTCTATATCCAACAGTTATTCCATTATGTGGTCCACCAATGATTGCGCCGTCGTACGAATATTCCCCGACAAAAATAATATTCTCTGACCAAACGAATATTTTATGACAAGTTGCTTACTTTGCAAAATTTGCACATATCACTCATAACTATAGTATTATATCAAATCAAGACTTTATTATTTAAAATAATAATTAGATAAATTAAATCTTTATTCATAAAAAGTTTGGGTCTTATAACTTCCCCTCCTTATGAAATTTTGTCCTCGAAATTGATATACGTATCTGGTATGTCGAAGAGGTAAGGATACCTTGTTTTCATTTCAGATTCTAACTCCCAGGTCATTTCCTCAATATCGTGGTTTCTCCATAAAACTTTGACTTGAGGTATAACCTTTGAGCATAGAATATGTTCCTTCTTATCCAAGATTATGACAGGCACCTCCTCATACGTTAAATCTTCTGCTTTCTCATTTGGTTCTAATTCAATAATGTGGTTTGGGACTTTCACATATTTACGTAACATATATATGTGAAAAATGTTATGAACACAAGACATGCTTGGTGGTAAGGCGAGTCTCTAGGCCACAGTTCCTACTCGATCGAGGATTTCAAATGGACCAATAAATCAAGGGTATAGATTTCCTCTCTTCGATAATTCTTGATTCTGGAATAACACCTTCTTGCACCTTCTCTTCATATTCATCAGCTCTGGGTATGTTGCTTGAGCAGCTTTAACTTTATTGGTTAAAGTCGGTTCTACTCGTATATTTGTCATCTTCACGTGGGTCCCTGGAGTTGCTAACTCTATCTCCATCCTTTGTAAGTCATATAAAATGGGTCTTTGTGTTGACAATATCACACTTGTACCTTCATACTATCTTCTTCTGAACGCGTCAGCTACCACGTTTGCTTTTCCAGGATGGTATTGAATGGTATAGTCGTAATCTTTCAACAGCTCGAGCCAACATCTTTGGTGCATGTTAAGTTTGTTTTGGGCAAAGAAATATTTGATGGTTTTGGAGTATATTAGGATGTCATCAATAAAGACAACCACGAAATGATCCAAATATTTTTTGAATACTTGATTCATCATGTCCATGAATGCAACATGGGCATTGGTCAATCCGAAAGACATAACTAGAAATTCGTAATGTCCGTATCAAGTTCTGAATGCAATCTTTGGAATGTCATCAATTTTAATCTTTAACTGATTATATCCAGAATGAAGATTGATCTTTGAGAAGAATTTAACACCTTGCAACTGGTCAAACAGGTCATCAATGCGAGATAACGGGTACCTATTTTTGATAGTGACATTGTTCAGCTCCCGATAGTCAATGCAAAGTCGCATACACCCATCTTTATTCTTTACGAATAAAACAGAAGCACCCCAAGAAGATGTACTAGGACGAATGAAACCAATGTCTACCAATTCATGTAGTTGGGTTTTTAACTCCTGAAGTTCAATATGAGCCATTCGATATGGGGTTTTGGAAATGGGTTTTGTACCATATTCAAGTTCGATACAAAATTTGATTTCACGCTCTGGGGTAGGCCAGAAAGTTCTTCGGGAAATATGTCAAGAAATCTATTAACAACAGTAATATCATACAAATCTAATGTATTTTTGTTTAAATTGGTGACATGGGCTAAGAAAGCTTGACATCCGTTTTTCAATAAACGAATGACTTTTTGGCTAGAGATGACAACGATTGAATTCAACTGTGTGCTTGTTTAAATTCTTATAATAGGTTGATTGGGAGTATGAAAACTAATAACCTTAAGAAAACAATCAATTTTAGAATGATGGGTAGTTAACCAGTCAATTCCTAAAATCACATCAAATGCAAGTATTTTCAAAGAGATGAGGTTAATAGGTAATGTGAGGGCGCCGACTTGAATCAAACAAGATTTATAAATAATGGATGTAACGAAGGTTTCTCCCAACGGAGTTTTAACGAATAAGTCAAAGTCTAATTTCTCAGGAGTCAAGTTCAAACGTTGAGCATAATTAGGTGAAATAAAAGAGTGGGTAGAACCGATATCGAATAAGGTATAGAGTTTGCAAAAGTTTATGATTAGCTTACCCGTGATAACTTTGTTCGGGTTCCTCGCTTTTTGGGAAGTCACGACAAACGCTCTCCCTTGAACCACCGACTTTGACTTATATGGGATAGCCTTTGGTGTCACCATCCCAGCTAGACTTACTTCGATGCATGACAAAATCGAGCTAAGTGACATTCCTTTCTGCAATTGTAACACATTTTGGGTTGTTGCACATAGTTTAGACTGATGTGTCCCTCCTGTCCGCATTTGTAGCATATGATCGGTTGTCGTTATCCTTCCTTAGAAATGGGTGCTGTTGCTTCTGTCGATGTTTTTCTGTTATTGTTGAATCTTCTCTTTTTAAAATTTCCACTTAACTTATTTCTTCTATTATCTTGGCCATGATTACCACTGAAGTGGTTACCATTTCTAGAATGATAATTTCCTCCATGCTGGTTATCATTATTCCGATGACCGTTGCCACTAGTACGATTATTATCGTGTTGTTGGTTGTTGTCTTTTAGTTGAAAAGTCTCATTATATCGCTCCAATAATTGAGCCATATTCACAACATATGAATACAAACAAAGTTTATGAGAATTGAGGTGTTGATGAATTTTAGGTTTCAAAGCTCTCAGAAATATTCTTGTCATTCGCTCCTCATTATCCACCAAATGGGATGTAAACCGGGATAACTCCACAAACTTAGCCTCGTATTGTGATAGAATTATATTATTTTGTTCGAGTTTGATGACTTCAATCTCCTTCATATGACGAATACTTTTTCGAAAATACTTGTCGTTGAACAATTCTTGGAACTTCTCTCAAGACATCTTAAGTGCAAAAAGATGAGTACATTTTACAGATTCCCACTAGTAATTTACCTCTCCACGCAACATAAAGGTGGTGAAGGGAACCTTTTGCTCCTATGTGCATCCCAGGACATCAAAAATCTTGGTGATCTGCTTAATCCATACTTCTGCCTTAAGTGGCTCTGACTTTCCCAAAAACTCCGGCAGTCCCAACTCCTTGAATTGCTTAGCAGCGACCAGCCGTGAGTTACTATTGTTTCCACCTACATTTTGAACAGGAGTCTCTCTCGTTTGGTGTTGCATGAATTGTAGAAAGCTGTTAAACATCCCATCGTTCATCATTTGGTCGGTGTTGTTGTTTACAGGAGGATTATTGCCTTCTTGATGCATATTATCCTGGTTATTGATTGGCAGTGTCTCAACAGTCTCATGTGCTCCATTGCTTATCTCAAAATTTTTAGATGTCATTCTCAAATACGGCCACAAAACAAGGGTTAATTAGAGAAATTGACATGCCACATATTATCTATATATTTTGACCGACCAATTAAATAACAAATAAGTTTAGGTAGGACACACTATTGAAGGTTTTACTCGTCTCTCCCCTCCGAGCTCTAATCACAGATTTCCACCAGAGATCATATCCCTAAGCTCTGATACCAATTGTGACGCCCCCAAAATAGGTCCACACAACCCATTTTGAGTCGCCAAATACATGGTACAGAATCCAATTACAACTTCATTTATACAACTATTAATTGTCGTGTAAAATACGACAAAACATAAGTTGTGAGTTTTAATACAAATATTGTCTTGTAGACAATATCCAAACTCAAATAAAGTCCTCATTACAATTATTGTCACACTATTTTACAAAATAGTGAGGACTACTATAATAACCATCTTGGACCATTACTACAGCTACATTCTCGCTTCCTGAGAAGAACAATTGAACCAAAAGGAAAAGGGCGAGCTTAACTAGCCAGTAAAGAATATTATGATAAAGATAATGTAGAACAAATTATCTTTAGTTCTCAACAGGTGTTGGTCGTTTTACCGATCAATATCTGCGTGCAAGTATACACGGTCAACAAGTAATAAAGAGTAAGTAAAGTATCGTTCTCACGAAGAATTAACTAATAAAGTTCACTAAGCACTAACCCATAACCATTTCAGTCTTATTTAAACGAATAATTTAATATAGTGATGAAAACTTTGAAATTAACTAATACTAAATAACCCTAGAATAAAACTAGATAACGAAGATAAGATATCACAATTTCCCCTATTGATTCATCTAAATCAACACACCTCATGTTAAGACAAATCAATTATCACAGATTACTAGCCGAGAACACAAAAGTGAGACATGACCATCTTTCGATTAACCAAATCCATATCACATATAACCACAATTGATAGAATACACATGAACACCCACACTACCTAAACCACTATATGTCTATGCAATTTACAAATAAATATGGTTTAAGCCCAAGTCCTCAATTGACTTCGAATGGTGCTTCAGTATATGTCTATCCTAAGCACGAATCATACATTCCATCACCATGTAGAACATACAAACATAAGTTATCAAGATCAGATCTAAACTCATACTTCGTCTTTTAAGTTCATATGGATTATCACAATAATTGATGGCCAATCAACTAAGTAAATAAGCATGAATCTTAATAAACAATCTCATAACAATCAATAAGACTAACAATGAAGTATATCAAAATAAACTAGGCAATAGATTCCATTGCGATCCCAAAATAGAGTTTAACTCATAGTTGAATTAAATCCATCATCCACAATTTGAATAAACATCATAAGAATACAAATAGGAATCAAAGAGGAGATAAGAATAGAAAGTTGAATTGCAAATCTGTAATGCTATCCAAATGTTTCAACCTTCAGATCTAATCAAATCTAGAAACTAACTACTTTAATCTAATATTCAAAATCAAAGAGAAGAAAAGAGCAATAATAAACTAAGTGATCCCCAAAGGAGAGATCCCCATTTACATACTAATATGTTTTTTATATATAAGCCATCATTGACTCCTTGCCCAAGTTACGCTCCAATTGCATTGATTAATAAAAAAGTCAACTCTGGTCAACTTCCGAAGTGGCGCGGCCGCGCTAAAAATATAACTTATTACGTCATATGCGAAAATATAACTTATTACATAAATAACTCTCATCATTTCATATTGACTTTCCCTTGTCCTTTCCCGAGCCCTCAGCGTTATCAGACTTAACTGAAAGGTTTAAGTAAGAATGAGCACAAATTGCCCAGCAAGTATATAAAGTAGTTTGAAAACATACATAAGGAGTAAAAGCATTTGTATGAATATTTCTCGACAGTTGAAATAATTATCAAGAGATAAACAGGAATATCAAGATAAGATTTTTAGAATTCTCAATAGCATACTAAGGGGTGTTAGATACCCTGAACATTACTTTGTTTCATCGAAAACCATCAGACGGTTTAACAATCAAATAGATTGTAAACAGTCTCTGCAAGTACTCCAGGTGATCAATCTATCGTACCCTACAATGTGCACAAGTATAAAATTTAACTGCATAAGCATAAATGGGACTATATGCCCGACATCTGTTGACCCGATTATTCGGGTTGTTCATCTTAGTATTCAAGCGAGACCGCCCCAAAGCAATTTGGATTGATAAACATTAAATAGCTTCAAAGGATTTTAATTGTTCAAAGGTTATATCACTTATCATCAATAAAATCTAGCTGAAACAAAAAGCCAAAAAGCATACTTGGAAACAATTCGTTAAAGAAATAGAACTTTAAAGTATATCTGTTGTAATACTAACGGAGTAATCATTAATAACGCTTGCAAGGAAATTGTCTTTATATATAATTTTACGACAAAGGAACACGACTCTCAATGTAAAGAATAATGTGTGTAAAGATGAAGAGAAATGCTTGAAAATGTGTGAGAAGGCTTACAGTGGGCTGCCAAAGAAAACTTCAATAACTTGAAATGGATGAATATTCGGCTCCAGCCGGTAAAAAGTAGCTATATATGAGCTTACAAGTGTTTAAAATGAGAAAGCACTCAGTTTGGGGCGTGTACAGAGCAAATTGGGCAGGGCTTTCTCGCCTTTTTTCTTTTCCAAAATGGCCACCCCGAGCCCTCTATTAATAGAGGGGGGACCCGCAGGTGTACTTGCGGCTGGGTCGCAGGTGTACCTGAGGGTGCCCGAGGTACCCCGGGCTTCGTAGGTGCCGCAGTCTCGAAGTACGTGCACGCGTGTAACGTGATGTCCGCTCGAGCTTTCAGAATTACAATCTGGGCATCCGACTGAGGTATGTAAGACCTATTTCAGATCGCCGTTGTCGAGAGTTACGCAATGACATGGGATTAGAGATTGTACGAAATCAGGAAGATGGGACGATGCCCTCCGGTCTTCAAGCTTCAAATTCTATCCGTTACCATGTGTAATAGTCACTCTGGATTGGTCTTCCTTGGTTCTTATGGGACATTTCTGTGTAGAAATGTATGTCTAAAATGTTGAGACGGCGCGATGTGGCGTCAAGGTAGCAAAAAGACGACTTTTGCCCCTCACCGGGGTTATCTCCGGTTTGGGCTGATAAAGCAGACGTTGCTCAGGGTTATCTCTGAGATTGGACTGCTAACAGTGTTGAAGGTCCTCAGTTTCATCTCTGAGGTGTGTCTGTCTTCCTGGTGTTATTGTCAAGTCTCGTATTGAGTGCCTCGGTGTAAGCACCGAGGTTGAAGCTGATTGCATGCATTTGAAACAAATATTTCTGGGGTTATCTCTGGAACTGCAACTTCCTTCCTTGGGGTTATCTCCAAGGTTGGAATCTGCTATTCCCAGTATTGGGACTGAGACTAAACATCTCGGGGTTATCTCCGGGATGAATCGGTCTTCTCCAGTGGAATTTTCGGTAATAGAACTGCAAGCCTCGGGGTTATTACCGAGGTTGAAAATGATGTTCCCGGTGTGTGTTTCGGGGTTGACGCTGTTACTCCCGGTGTGTGTTCCAAGGTTATCTCTGAAAGACGAATCTGCCCTCCTGCAATGTCAGTAACAGGTGTGTAGAAAATTTTGAATGTCTACATACATCATTCAATGCGAAAAAGTAGTTACATTATTAATAAAGTCTAGTTACATAATACATTTAAATAAAGTTGAATAAGTCTTTAACATTTGTTCATCTTGCCTTTCCCTTTACTGGTAGATGGCTCGTCAACCTTCTTAACTTTAGCTTCAATGGTTATGTATGCAAGAGTGAGTAAAACAAATGCTCACTTGGAATGACAATAAATAATGACAACATAATAACTATCAATGAATAAGCTCAATTGAATTGAATAACGTTTTCTATCAATGATAGTCAAGAACTAAAATCAAGATTCAGAATTCATCTGAGGGTCACAAAACCATGAATTATGTCCCAGGTTATAAGTATTTTTACTTAAACCTTTGACAGTCGTTATACTATATAGACCTTCCTTCTCGTACTTAAGGGGATCAGCCCTTCGTGACATGTATTGTGCACAAACATCTTAACGCTTTCACATAAATAAACCCATATAATTGGATTGGTCATCTCAGTTTTAACTTACGAGTCCGCACCAAAGTAAGTTTTGTTTGGACTAGTTTCAAGGGTAATTTAGAGTTCAACGCTCATCAACTAAGGATTAGTTGAATCTATAAAGAATCATAGTTTTCACAAGATAAGAATTCAATAAT
This sequence comes from Panax notoginseng, assembly GCA_016801055.1. Classification (NCBI taxonomy): domain Eukaryota; kingdom Viridiplantae; phylum Streptophyta; class Magnoliopsida; order Apiales; family Araliaceae; genus Panax; species Panax notoginseng. The sequence continues at coordinate 121,018,910 of CM029018.1, forward strand.
ATAAGAGACAATAACTTCAAATGAATAAAATTTATACATTGAGATATTAATTCAATAGGAATTGAAGGCTTTAAATGACATAAGAATTTGAATACATTTGTAATACTTGCTTGAATAATAATAAGCTAAGGCCACAATCTTGCTCAAAGAAGTAATGCGAGAAAATAAGATAAAGAATAAATTCTCACTTATTGATATTATGTTAAGAATGGAAAACATGATCAATGTAAAGAAATAGGGTTCAAGAACTTGCTTAATAAAATATTAGGGTTAGAGAACTTGCCTCATGTGTTAGCTACATACTCACAACTTGCGTTCCACGAATATCATACACATTGCATTAACATTTCAACATAACTTTAGCCACATAAACTTTAACCTTATAGGTTTAATTCTCATTTTAGATAAACTTGTATCTTAGTTTAAGTTTTGATCCTTATCACCATTCACATAATACAATTATGAGATTCCAAATCTTAAGTTTTAAACAAATCCCATGTTATGAACATTATAGTTTAGTTCTTATACAACTAGTTGAACCAACACTTAAAGTCATTACATATAAGTTAACATCCCATTACTTGTCTAACATATTATCATGCTCATTAAACTTGATTAGATTAGATTATAAGTACTGAACAAAAATAAATTGTCTCTGATCAGAGGAGGGCACAGCTGCGGTGCCCTAAGCCTTGGAATCGACGCAGCTGCACTGGAACCCAGACCCAAAAGCAATACGGCGTAGCTACGCCGTTTCTACCTTTGACATCGGCGCAGCTGCCCATGTGCGCAGACATAAACAATATAGTCTGCTCCCTGTTTCACTGCTCAACCCAAACTCACGAATTTTCACCATTCAACTAGCTAATTAAGTATACCCAAATCGTATAAACTTCACAATAACAATGTAATATCCGAGATTATTATGTAATTTACTAATTATCAATAAATACATTTATGTGAAACTCTTATGTGATTTCTATTATTAGATGTATATGTGTTATACATACATGCTTAATTTTTAAGTTATGTGTAAATAGTTAGTTTAGATTAATTTAACTATTTGAGTTAATTATGTAATTAAATTTATTAATTGCGTGGGAGGGGATTAAAACATGAGATTGATTTTGGAGCGAAATTTAGAGACATGTACTGCGTATTTGAGTCCGGAACGTCGAAATTAGTCAAGATAGATTGTAACCACAAAATGTGTCGCAGTTGACTTTTTGGTCAAAGTCAACCGGTTGACTTTTTCGGGAAAAAAGTCAACCATGAATTTTGGAGGCTAATTTGACAAAACGGATAGTCCTATGATGTCCGGAACGTCGAATTAGTAGGAATCGATATTAGTATCGAAATATTTGGCTACGTAGGGCAAAATGGTCAAAATAGTGTATTAAGTGATTAAATTGATTATGGTAATATTTTAATAGAAAAGTGCAGCATCCGTGGGGCCCACGTGACAACCAAATTAGGACAAGAGAGGGAGTATTCATATTATAAGGTAATGAGGGGGGAGGGAGTTACAAACCCTTTACAAATCCAAGACTCTTCCTTTCTCTAACCCCCACCACATACTAAATTGAATTTAAACAATATACTTAATACATATAATTGATGTTGGAGATGGAAGGGCTGGAAAAAAAACAATGGTTATCATGTTTATATATACTACATATCCAAGCTCTTCTTCCTCTTTGTAAAAATCCTACCGCGGGTGAAGTTGAGAGTGAGAGAGGAAGGAGCTTGAGAGGGTGGCAAATTCTGGTGTTTTCAGAGACTAATCAAGCAAGGAGAATCATTGAAGGAGCTTAGTTCGAGCAAGAAGAATTCACCAAAGAGGTAAGCCATAAACTCTCTTTTCCATGTTCTTTAGTAAAAATGAGAGAATATGCTTATGTGATTTTTTTGCAAACGATTTGTTTTAGACCTTGTGATGCCATGCTACTGTTAGTTGATGTTATGTGGATGTAAGAACGAAAGTTCTGGTTTAATCATGCCTCAATATCGTAGAGACTCAAGAAATTATGTCATGCATGCCAAATATTTGATAATATGACTCAGTGATGCTAATTTGATCATATTATGGAAATTTAGTGAGTTCAATTGTTGTAACATGTGTATTTATATAAGTATATATGATCTGGACAGTAGGAACTAATTCCTTGCATGCTAGAATCGAAATCATGAATTTTGTGAAAGTTGGTTAAAACTTGAAATCTGTAACTTTTCGGGTTTTTTGGAGCCTTGGAATCATGGTTTCTGTGACCCAATGATGGTAGGTAATAATTTTATATATATGAACTGTGTGTCGAACTCTGTTCGATGAGCTTAGACTTACGTCTGGTGCGTTTAATTGCTTTCGTATATATATATATATATATATATATATATATATATATATATACACATATATATATATATATATATATATATATATATATATATATATATATATATATATATATATATATATATATACTTATATATATAAACTGTGTGTCGAACTCTGTTCGATGAGCCTAGATTTTACATCCGGTGCGTTTACTACTTTAATATATATATATATATATATATATATATATATATATATATATATATATATATATACCTGCTTACTGCTTTTATATCAACTGCGGCATCATGTCAGCCTATGAATCATGTGATCACAGATTCAGTCTATTGAATCTAGATTCGGTTCCCGTGATGGACATTTTTAGCTGTAAGCCGTTTGTAAATTTATTCACGGTGTTCGGATGTCCTCTGATGGTTTTCATACCCATGAGGAATTCGGCACTGCTTTGTATATTATTTTCTAGAAAGATGCTTCGCATCTCCAAAATAAAAGCAATCAAGCCGAACATTTAATAAAATGAAAGTATCAAAGGCCTCAATTACTATTGAGCACAGGGTTTGAAAAACCTCTTTTAAAACATCACTGCTATATCTTGTTAAAACTGAATTTTTATACAAAATTCAAACCCTATGTATATAGGTGCGAACGAGGCATATCACTACTTTCAAATAACAACACATTGACCCATACACACACATTCATATAATAGTTTCTTGAAAGGTGGTGGTCACCGTGGCAACACGGATGTCGGGGGGTGCCTAACACCTTCCCTCCGCATAATCAAGTTCCCGGACCCTAAATGAATCTCGATTTCACAGACCCGTTTAGTAGTGTCACATCACTAGGTCAATGTGCAAACCATTTCTCGGTTGTTTCGGGACAACCAGTTAAAAAACCAATTGGCGACTCTTAACAGTCCGTCGTATACATTACACATGTTGAACCTTTTTCACTTATTTTTTCAAACAAATCTCACCTAAAATGAGAACACAAAAGAATAGGTAACGAAAAGGAACAAATAAAAGTCCCGACGTCGACAGGTGGCGATTCTGCTGGGGATCCCAGCTATTACAAGCTTTTCAAAACTATTATATACTTGTGTGTGGATGTTGCATTTATATTTATGATGAATGTGTACGAATGCATATCTTTACTGCAATTAATGCTTTACAGTATATCTGCCTGTGATATTAGTGCTTCGCCCATGTCATCATTTTCATAAGCGGTGAAACAATTTGTATGTGAATGTATGTTGTGTGGTCCCTCCACCAGGAGGCTATCCTGTTAGTGTTTGATTACTGGACTCGTAGGAAGACTAATTTCAACGAGGCTCAGGAAAGGCACCACTCAAATTCGCTCTAGTTGAAAGACCGAATTAATTCCCCGTTGAGTAAATTGCGATGATTTGGGAACCTTCATGCTAAAAACCCGCGAGAGAAACCTAAGATAGGTCAGCCTCTGATAAACCAAACGCAGAGGAAAGTCTCTTCATGCTTTCTCATTTAAAATTACTCGTAAAGTCAATTACTTGTAATTTACATTCCATATTCATCTCTATGTAATGAGAAATATGAAGAAATATGTGCATATACATATTTAAACTAACATGTTATCCTGTATTACAAACAGCTAACATCCGTTTTGCAGGACAAAATTCCTAAAACGGACACATCACATAGCATGTTAACATTTACACCCTCCCTAAAACTAAACTATGCCAGTTTTATCGCACGAAAGCATTCAGACCTATTACCCGGTCAAAGTCCAAAAAGGTCGCAGGCCTACAGGCAACCATGTCTTCATCTGACCAGTCTAATCCAGTTTCTAGCGAAGAATTTGATGAATTAAGTAAACAAATTATAGATTTGGCTGTTCTGCTTAAAGAACTACATCAATCTACTCAGGGTCCAAAGATACCCATACATGCTGAATCCTCCACACAAGGGGGAACTCAAGGTTCTGACAAAGCCATAACAGTACATGGGCTACAGTTGGATACAACCAAAAAAAGACATGATGCCGCCCATCTCACAAGAGATCTAGACACCGGTGACATTAGAAAGAAAGTTCTTAAAATGGAAGAGACCATTCGCGCTAGCAAAGGAATTAGAGCACACGGGAGTGTTTCATATGTCGAACTTTGTATATTTCCTGGTGTTCATTATCCAGAAAAGTTCAAAACTCCTGACTTCAAAAAGTATGATGGGTTAGGAGATCCTTATACACATTTGAAGGTGTTCATTGGAGAACTTAGATCTTATGCAGAGGACGAGAAGCTCAGAATGCAGCTGTTCCAAAAGAGTCTGACTGGAGAAGCCCGTTCGTGGTATACCAGATTAGACAATTCAAAGATCCATAGCTGGGAAGAGCTAGCTCACACCTTCCTCACACAATACAACTTCTAGTCTCAAATGGCTCCTGACCGATATCAGATTACCAAGGTCAAGAAACAGTCCAATGAGTCTTTTAGAGAATATGCTGAAAGGTGGAGGCGCCTTGCTGCTCAAGTAACTCCTTCTATGACAGAGTCAGAAATGGTCATGACCTTTATCGATATACAAGAAGTTCCTTTATATGAAAGAGTCTTAGTTGGTATCGGTAAACCATTTTCTGAAATGATCAAACATGGAGAAATGGCTAAGATGGGATTAAAGTCAGGAAAGATTCAAGACCTAGCTACCCTTAAAGCTATTGCTGAGCACATCCAATCCGAAAATTATGAAAACAACCCCTGGAGTGTCCATAAAAAGAAAGAGGAGGATGTTTCCCTAATACTATAGGGTCAAAAAGGCAATCAGAACATGCCTATCCAAAGGAAAAATTATACTCCCTTTCAAGCACAATCTTCAAACCCTCCAATACCAAAAGGTGGAGAAGTCAAACACCCTCAAGTGTTCACACCCTTAGGGGACTCACTCAAGAATATTCTGACTCTTCTGACCACGCAGAAGAAAATCACGCATCTTCTTCCACCAGCCAGCCCTAATGGATGGGGTTTTAATGCTGCTCGGAAATGTGCTTATCATGCCAGGGCACCTGGACATGATACTCAAGATTGTTGGGCCTTGAAACACAAGATCCAAGATTTAATAGACAACGGTGAGATTGTGGTCACCAAACCAGATCAACCTCATGTGCAAGACAACCTTCTTCCTCCACACAAAGAGGAAGATGTTAATATGATTAATTGGAGCAATGGACAAAGTTCCAATTTTAACTGCGAAGCATCCCAGATCATCAAAGACAGTGTTGACAAATGGGATTATGCAAAGTTTCAGTTTACGATGGAACGAAAGATGAAAGCTCTATGCAAGAAAATTGAGTAATTGGCAGAACTGGTGATCTATTAACATCAAGTTACAAGCTAATTAGTCAGCCAGGAGCATGCTAGTCTCATCCCCTTGATTATGAATATTCAATCGTCACCTTCAAAAAATGAAACAATGGAGGACAAAGTGACGAAGAGAGCGACTGCCAAAGTCCGTCGGGATTTTGCCAATAGAAGGGAATTTACATACTTAGGCCAACCTATAGAGGAGATACTTCAGATGCTAATCAATGAAGGAAGAATCACTTCCCTCCTACCTCCAATAAATCCCCATTCAGGATGGTTTAACCCTGATGGAGTATGTCAGTATCACTCCCATTCTCGCGGTCACAACACGAAAGAATGCTGGGCACTCCGCCACCTTATTCAAAACTTAATCGATAGCGGTGTCCTGCAACTGACAGACAATGATATTGTGCTATTTGAGAGTGAAAATACTTGTCTGACTAAATGGAAGGGACTGGTAGTAGTCCTCTGAGGCCGATGAGATTGTTAAACCACTCATAATTCAGCTCAAAAGAATTAACAATCCTTTGAAAGTGGCTGCTCCAGAGCCTCTCATTTTGCCATTCAGACCACAATATCCTATTGTCAGCTTATAAAAAGTTCCCTAGAATTATGGAGAAGCTGAAGGATCCACATGTCATACAACTGTTGCAGTGTCGAAGGAGAATCCACTATATCTTCCCCAACGGGTGATGAAGCCTGCTGTTAAATTAAAGGGGAAAATTCCCATAGAGAAGAATGACAAATTCCTCCGTGCTATGGGTCATAATGAAGCCAAGGTGGTTTTAAGCTTAAGAGAAGCTTTACATCAAATTTCAATATTGGACTTGGTCTTAACTTCCGAAGATCACAGGAAGATTCTACTAAAGGTTTTGGAAGAAGCCTACTTGCCGAAATCTGTGGATGTGAAAATTTTTTAACATCTGGCTGATCACATTTTCAACAACAATGTGATCTCTTTCACTGATGATGACATACCGCCCGAAGGGACCAGTCATTGTAAGCAGTTGCACATTACAGTTTCATCCTCCAGATACATGTTAGCTGGAGTCTTGGTAGATAGAGGTTCGTCTTTGAATATCTGTCCTTATGCTACATTGCTGAAAATGAATGTCAATCTCCAGCGAATCTAAAGTAGTCATACGATCATCAAAGCTTTTGATAGATCTCGACGGAATTCAGTCGGAGAGATTGAGCTACCAATTGAGATTGGTTCTCATACATTTTGTGTCCTTTCACGTGCTCAAAATAGATACAGGATACAACCTACTGCTAGGGAAACCGTGGATTCATATGGCTGGGGCAGTCCCCTCCACTCTTCATCAGCAACTTAAATACATTATCAACAATAGCCTAGTTACAGTCAACGCTGAATCGGAATGCCCTCAACCGGGTGACATACCGTTCACCAGTTTTAATTTCGATGTTAAGTCGGTCAATTTCCACACTTTGGAAGTAAGCAACCCTTAATATCATGCCATTGGAACACCATTTTCCATACCCAAGATTTCTACCGAAGTGATGGCAGCTACTCAAGAAATGATGTCATTGGGACACCAGCCGGGACAAGGGCTGGGAAAAAAGTCATCAGCGTATTAAGTACCCGATTCAAGTGTCCAGTCAAACTGGGACAGCCGGACTAGGCTATTCCGCCAGTACCAGTTACAGGAATCCACATAAGCATAAGCAGATTCCTTCGACTTTAGCCGCACGACTATTATTTCCACCGGTACATCCAGAGTCCTCATAATCTCTGGTAAAAGTGTCATCCAATGTAATGGCTATGTTATTTCCTAAGTCGATACTGGTAAAGGAGAAGGAAGTCTTTGTTCCAGATCCCAAAGTGGAAGAAGAGGAACGGGGAATTAAACAAGACATCGTCAGAATGATGTCAGGTGTACGCATCATTGTCCATGATGAATATACTAATAGATATACCCCAGACGATGATTGCCCAGACGTAATGGTCATTATTCGGGAGAAGGAGGATGATGACAACCCCTCCATTATTGCAGTCCCCCAAGACTTTGCCCTTGCCAATTGGAGCATCACTCCTTGTATTGGTCGATAAGGGTAAAATGGGCAAGACTTCTTTCTGCCCTGTAGATATCATAACTGCTTACTATTCTGTATAATATTAGCAGTTGTTTTGTTCGTACATGCTAACACTGTATATGATTAAACAGTTTCATATATATTAAGTGAAAGCATATTTTATTTCAGGACTCTGAACTATGATGTGCCTATACTTGCTGATAAGATGCCTCTTCTCCACAAGGATTGTAACTTTGATGAAAAGTTGGACTCAGACTTACTGGAAATACAAGAAGACATTGAGGTGCTTCCGGAGATCAAAGAATGGGTCGAAGACAAACCTAAACCCAACCTTGATCAAACCACCTTCTTCAATCTTGGAACCTTAAAAAACCCTAAGTTAATCTAGATTGGTTCAGACCTTACCCCAAACCAGAGGAATGACATGGTTACGCTACTAACCCAATTCCAAGACGTGTTTGCATGGTCTCATGAAGACATGGTGGATTTGTCCACGGATATTATTCTTCATCGCCTTCCCATCAAAGAGGGATTCAAGCCAGTCAAGCAGAAACTCAGGCGGTTAAAGCCCGAGCGGAATTTAAAGGTGAAAGAAGAAATTGTGAAACATTTTCAAGCTGGTATTATCATGGTGTCCACATATCCTGAATGGATATCCAACATCGTGCCCGTGCCTAAGCCTGGAGGAAAGGTACGAGTTTGCGTGGATTATCGGGATCTAAATAAAGCTTGCCTTAAGGATAGCTTTCCCGTGCCTTTTATCCATATTCTCATTGACAATACTGCTCAATACGGCGTGTACTCCTTCGTTGATTGCTTCGCGGGATACCATAAGATCATGGTTGCTGAGGAGGATCGTGAGAAAACTGTTTTCATCACGCCTTGGGGAACCTTTTGCTACAGACGATTGTCTTTCGGCCTCATCAATGCTGGAGCTACCAGAGAGCTATGATGGCTCTTTTCCACCACTTAATGCACAAAGAGATAGAGATCTTCGTGGATGATACCATCGTCAAATTCCGAAGGGAGGAGGACCACTTAGACCATCTCAAAAAGCTTTTCAATAGGTTGTGTAAGTACAACTAGAAGTTGAATCCAGCCAAGTGCGCCTTTGGCATTTAATCAAGCAAGTTGCTGGGATTTCTATTCAGCCATAAAGGAATAGAGTTGGATCCCACCAAAATCCAGGCCATTATGAAAATTCTCATTCCTTAGACAGAGAAGGAAATACGAGGATTTTTGGGAAGAGTCAACTTCATTAGTAGGTTCATTTTTCAACTCACAGCAACCTGTGAGCCTATCTTCAAGCTGTTAAGGAAGAACTCCTCCATGAAATGGAATGATGAGTGCCAGAAGGCCTTCCTTACCATCAAAGAGTAGCTAGTCAAAACTCCTATTTTGGTACCACCCAGGGATGATGTTCCCCTGTTCATGTACCTGTCCATAAGTGACAATACCATGGGCTGCATGCTGGGTTAGAAAGACGATAGAGGCCGAGAACGAGCTATCTATTACCTTAGCAAAAGATTTAGCAGCAGTGAACACAAGTACACTCTGATGGAGAAGGCTTGTTGTGCTTTAGCATGGGCTGCCATGAGGTTACAACATTACCTCCATGGGCACACAACCCATCTCACATCCCGCGTGGATCCTTTCAAGTATGTGTTCAGTAAACCCATACTGAATTGTCAACTGTCCAGATGGCAATTGATTCTGTAACAATTTGACATTGTTTACGTGACACAAAAGTGCATTAAAGGTCAGTGAATTGCGGATCAACTGGCCGCCCACCTTCAGGGGACTTCAAACCCTTGGAAACATACTTCGCCGATGAAGGGGTAATGATAATTCAGCAACACCATCAGTACGATGCGCGTCAAATATGGAACATGTATTTTGATAGAGCTGTTAATATGGAAGGTTCTAGAACTAGAGCAGTTCTGGTATCTGGTACGGGGGAGCAGTATCTCATATCTATCAAATTGCAGTTTATCAGCACCAACAACACAGCTGAGTATGAAGGCTGTATCATGGGGCTAAAACTTACCCGTTCAATGGGTATCAGATGGTTAACTGTCTTTGGGGATTCTGAGTTGGTAGTCAAACAATCCACGGGAATCTATCAAACCAAAGAGCTACGCTTGCTGCCTTACCATTGGCAAGTTTTATAAATGGCTTCGGAGTTCGAAGAGATCTCCTTTCTACACATTCCTCGTAATAGGAATGACTTCGCAGACGCATTAGCAACTTTGGCCTCCTTGATTCACATACCTGACAAGGAACACATGCCAAGTGTCACATTTGCCCTTCAAAAGGCACCAGCCTATGGGAACTATGTTGGAGAAGTATCGGATGAGCTACCTCCCATCCAACAACCTTGGTATCAGCATATCAAGGAGTACTTGCGAGATGGATCTACACCCGCTGAGGCGAGCCTGACTGAGCAAAGGTGAATTCATCGACTTGTTATGAAATTTTACCTAAGCAGAGATGCACTCTATAAGAGAGATGCATGACTAGGTCTCCTCAGACGCCTAGATAAGGATTAAGCTCAGAGACTCATGGATGAGGTCCATGGTGGAGTATGTGGCCCACACATGAGTGGCCCTCTCCTTGTTAAGAATATTCTCAGGACATGACATTACTGGCTATCTCTCAAGGCTGACTGCAATGATCACGTCAAGAGATGTTATCAATACCAAATTCATGGGAATGCTATCCACCCCCTCCAAGGGAGCTCCACAATATGAGCTCACCTTGACCCTTCTCAATCTGGGGAATGGACGTGATTAGGCCCATCGAGCCCAAAGCTAGTAATGGACATCGTTTCATCTTTCAACATGATCGACTACTTTACCAAGTGGGTAGAAGCAGCCTCCTTCCCCAAGGTTACCAAACATCTGCTGTCAGTTAACACTCTTAAACCTGCACATGGTAAACGACAAGAAAAATACTTACTAGCAGAAATGGGTAAAATCCTAACCAAGCATCAGTCAAGCCCTGAGAGCGCATACGCATGCCCCTGAGGAAATAGGCAAAGGTATAGGAACCCCAATCGTACTCTCCTATACGGTCCATGTAACGCCCCGAAATTCAGTCTACTTTCAGATCCGGACTCCGTGCGTCACGATCCCACTTCTTACCAAGCATACCTCATTAAATAGTTAAATATAATCACATATATTCTAAAAATCCAAGTTCTCGAAACCTTAAAATCTCTTTCATTAAAAATAATGATAGTTACATTATTCTTTTCATCTTACACGAGTGACTTTTATCCGCCACCAAGGATATATAACTGTTTATTAAACTAGTCTATAGTTTAATTCTATCATTCTATATTACAAGTCTTCACTTGTTCTTCATGCACATTCACATACAGAATGACACTTCGTCTGGATACCGATCAGCTTGATCTTTACGGAATCCTTAAGTTCTTTTTAACATCGTTCGCTGAAAATGTTTTTCATTTAAAGCAAGTGTGAGAATTCAATTACCCAGCAAGTCATAACAGTTGAACAAACAACTTCAAGAGTTTAAACATTCTTCAGAACTTCGATAACCGAACAAAGGTTATGAAGCAACTTGAATAATAGGAATAGTCTCGATTCCTATCATCTTAAAACATCAGTCACTTTCATTTTTAATTACTTTTATTTCTCTACCGTTTTCATGCACATCTTGTCTAGCTAGAATCATTAGCACAAACTTTACAATAACGGTTCATGTATAAACAGAACATGCTCATATTGAACAGTTTAATCACAAAATAGTTCATATCATAGAAACACCGAAGTGTTCAAATTGTGGCACAAGGCCTCATACATTCTAACACCTTGTATAAATATCACATATTCGCACATAGACAGAACTTCTCAAGTTCAACTTCTGAGAAGTTTAAGAAAGTAGTATTCATTTATAGTATGAATGAAGTTAGGAAACTTGCCTTACGCACAGCTACATCTTATAGTTTACGCTGAACTGCTTATTCCAATTTCTATGCAGCACATAAGGAAATAATATGTACACCAATTAGTCATATACTTAACTTATGCATTGGTTTGCTTAACTTTACTTCTTAAGGTTCGCGTTCTTGTAATTTAAGCTTACGCGACTAACTTTCTTTACTATCGGTTTACAGCTTCATAACATGCAGAAATGTCATACTCAAAACGTTCCTCATCTTTGATGATTTACATTTTTATCTTCTTCTCATAACTTCTATAGGACTCAACACACATCGTGTCTCTGCTAGTAGTCTATATGGTACTCTGAGTGGTTTCCCACAAACAACCAATAAACAAGTTCCCGTCTCATCTACACTGCCCAAAACAGTGAGTTAGATCGATTGCCAGTTTTGTATATACTTTCGCTCTATGAAGGAATTGTTTAGCCCAGCTCCCATATGTCAACCATCAAAGGTTATGATTGTACCACAACCTAATTTCTCTTAACTTATCTGAACCATTAAACTATAATGTTCGTTAAGTCAACTTCTTATTCCTTACGGCTTTCTGGTAACTAAATGACGTACCTCAAGATTCATTCTTTATCGTCCAAGTCATACAATCTTTTGTATACTCAGAACGATCATTCAATATCAATACTATGAGATCATAGCATTAAACATTTTATATTAACTTATTCATATCTTACCACGTCTGGTTCATTTGACTCGGAACGTTATCCAAGCCAGGAACCCCATGTTCATTCTTCTTTCTTAATGTCGAAGCCATACCGTTCTTTGTATGTTAAGACCGATCATTCATCGTAACAACGTTGCGTTCACAGCGTCTATACGCTTTAAACTTATCTCTCATCACCATGACATAATATCGAAATGTTATTCATTACCTTCGTCACTCAACGTCTAAGGAATCACAATCATAGCAATCCTTCACGTTCGTTCATCATGACTACGGTCTCCGGATATCGGTTACATAATCTAGCGCTTACATTCTCTATCTGTTAATCTCGTTTAATTCTTTCATTTAACCTTCATCAAAGGTTTAATACACTTGATTAAGTGTTATTTTAGTTGAACTATATGTTCCTATTTCTTTCTTGCACATCCCCCAATACTTGAGCAGTTAAAATCTCATTTATGGGCATTACCCTGCATCGACAGTGCAGCGCCACTCTCTACACTACGACTTGCGCTACGGCGCGAGTTAGTAGTAGCTAGTGGCCAGACCTCTAAGGCACGACTCGCGCTGCGGCGCCAAGCATGAAACCTAGAAAAATTTTCTAAGTCTTTTACAAGCTTGAGACGCTGACTTCAAAATCTCATATCTCATTCGTTATAACTCGGAATGAGGTCATTCCAAATCCATTTTCTTCCTTATCTTACGTACTTCGATTACCCATGGACAGAACTTTGTTCTGAATCTATTAACATGCCATTCAATTAGCTTAATCTTTAATATTTGTTCGTGTTTATGTTATTAACGTTCTTCATTCGTTCGTCCGTAATTCGGTCATCCAAACTCCGAACTCGTTCGTTCTTGCTTCTACGACTCACATTTTCTACATTCTCTTACATTCTTATGAAACCCTACACGTTCAGGTTCATTTACTAACCTTTTAATTCTCACTCTTCTTTTACGGAAATTTTGCCATAACTTCGTTATAGCTAAGTTATAATTCGTTCTTCATGAACGTTTCTAACGTTTCTAACCAAGCAATAAGCAACTAACCTATACGCGATGGTTTTAAGCTTGTCCATCAACAACAATTATCCTACGATGGTTTTAAATTTGTCCATCAACAACGTTCTTCGTGTTCTTCGCGTGTTCTTCGCGTTCTTCGTTCGTTCTTCATTTTAATCTATATTTTGGATTACGATTCTACTTTTTCTTGGAATTTGATGTTATAGAACATCATTCCTTACTTATTTGACCTACTCATTCATAAGAATCATTCGGATCGCTGAAAATCCTTACGAATCTTACACTTCCTTAAGAAATTTATAAACTAAATTCCTATTTCTTATTTCTTCATTTTCTCATGATTTCAACCATATGAAATCATTCTTAACTTTATCTACTTCTTATCTTCATTAAGTTATGTTTTTGAACATATTAAACTTAAAGAAAATTAGAAGAAACTAGGGTTCAGATTACCGTTCTTCTTTAATCTCCTTCCGTCGGACAAAGCGTGCATTCGAGCTAGCTTTTTCTCATTCTCTCCCTCTTCTTCTCCCTTCCGAACTCTCTCTCTCTCTAGCTCTCAAGTGTTGGTTGAAATTTTAAACCAAACAAATGAGCTTAAGGCTTGTTTATATAGAAAACCAAAGCTAGGGCAATTTGGTCATTTTGCCCCCTACCTCCTTACTATTCCCACCTCCTCCAACACTTAGCCACCAAGTAAACTTGGCCTCCACCCTTACTTGGTGGCCAAGTGGCTAGCCCACATGCCCATGGGTTATCCCATGGGTTGCCCCAATGTTTATTACCCATCCGTTTACCCATCGGTTCGATTCGTGATTTCTTTTCTTGGTTTGGGCCTTAACCTTATTGGGCCTATATTGGGCTTGATTATCACAAAGCATTGGGCTTGACATAATCCAAGTCCAATTGGATTCTACAAAGTCCATGAACTCAAAGTTCATTAAGACTAATCGTATTCTACGCATTCTATTCTCGTATTTTCGTATTCTCTTCGTATATCATTCATACGATATTCGTATTATACGTCGTACTAATCTTCGTACTATACTCGTATAATAACTAGTATTATACCCGTATCTCTCACGCATAATAACCTTAATTATTATATGTGGTCATAGTATTCTCGGAACTCACTTTACCTAACCCTTAGGTTTTGAGTCCGCAGGCGAAAACTTCATTTTTTGCCATAAATGAAATATTATTGAATATTCCATCACGTCTCAAAATTATACGTAATCAATAACTTCTCAGAATTTCAAAATAAATCCCCGAGCAGAAACTGATGAATAGTGCCTATTTCGTCTTTTTCCCCAGAAATATTTTTTTGTTCCCGAAAAAATTTTATTTTCGTCTCGAAAATTCTTACTCGCTTAAACTAGCTCGTAGCCAGAATCCTCCCGACTTATAATCATCCTAGGTTATAGAACGATTAATAAACACATAGCACAGAATAGTATTAATAAAAATTCATTTTATTAATAACTAATTCTTTAAACTAAATTTCTGGACAATTCGGATTCTCCGGGTTGTCACAGTCCACATGTCGAGTGGCGCTAATCAAAGCGAACGACGCCGTAGAAGAGTTATCTACTATGAAGCAGCCCCTAATGATCATCAGGAACAATCGCCGAAGAATTCGATCCCTGACTCTGACATCATCTGGTATGGGCTCACTCAATAGCCCACTCATAGCATCTACGCTCAAAGGACACGCACGGACAGTCCTGCCCTTGAGCGCCTCCGCCGGAACTCCTAACAAGGATCTGACCATAGTCGGGGGTAATATCAGTCGTGCAAGGCACTGGCACCCCTCCAAACTCCATACATGTGATAAACTGCCAATCCATCGGCGTCATCATCACCTCACAGTCCAGTAAATGGAGAGACTGGGTCTGGTGAAACCAGCGCTCAGACAATGCCCTGAGGTAACCCCAGTGACAACGGTGGGGAAGGATGAAAAAGAATGCTCAAAATCCCCAGTCATGCACAATTGCTCTATAGTCAGGATGAAGCGCCTGGTACATGGAGTGAATGCTGAACCAGTTCCCACGAGGCTGTGTAAAGCTGGGAACCTACAAAATGCAGATCGACATCAGAATCCTTTACTCCTCATCAATAGGAAAGAAGGAAGATTAAGATCTAAACTTTATACCTCGTTGGCATGCAAATACATCGAGGGATATCTGCTCAAATCACCCAGAAGCTCGAGGTTTACCACCTGAATACTTGGGAGGTCCCTACGGGGAATATGTGCAGTAGGAGCGAGGTCCACAACCGGAACATCCTCTTCCTCGTCCTCGACGTCTAGTACATCAACCCGGACTAGATGTATCACCTCCTTCACCAACCGACGAGGTTGTCTAACGAAACAGTATCGAGGCACTTCAGAAGCCCTCCGCCGTACACCAAAAGTGGTCCTGCCGGAACTACTCGGCTGAACCGGATCTATAATATTTGGACAAGAAGTCTCCAAATCACCTCAAAAAGAGTGTGGTATTTTCTAACCTGGAGCTTTTCAAAATGCATTTAATGACTATATGCATGCATGTATCATTTTAACATACGTCTACAGTAAAGTTAAAAATGCATGACTACTTAATGCCTATATTTTGGAAAATTTTTGCCATAGTTTCCTCTATAAATAGGATTATCCACATGCACATAGGCATGACTAGGTGGCCCTTCAGTAGCACATCTGCCCACAGTCACATAAATCCTATTCGCATCAAAAAATCAAAGTCATCAATCCATAAGGGTAGCCTAATTATCAGGATTACTTTACTTTTTCACCTGTGCTCATTTGTCCTCAAATAGGATAAGATATAGCAGAAAAAGGGTGCCAATTTGACTGTCTCAAAAGTTACATTTTTTTACATCATTATGTTCAGCATGGTTTGATACTAACATTTACTATATTGAATATTTTTTATCAAGACATTTGAGCATACATAATCACTACTATGTGTTTAGATGCATTTCATATGATAAGTCATTTTCCAACGGATAAATACTGGAAAAGAGTACATGCATATGTTACCAGGACAATGTAAAATACTTGTACAGTGACATAATTTGCAGAAAGATGTCCGAACTTATCAGATCTGAAGAAGAGCTCTCGAATTTCCTTCGCGGTGCAACTTGAAAATGACTTATGAAAGCAACCTGCAGGACTTTAATGTCCACGGTTGGCCGCAGATCCATCTGCGACTGCAATAGGTGTACCTGTAGCACCCCTACATGGGTCCCACCCCTCCGGCTCAATCCAGTTCAAGTTACAAAGGAGTTCTCACAAGCTGAAAAGGCCAAATCAGGGATAAAAACGCTACACGATTGAGCAGAATAGCCTGAAACCCTGGTTTTTCTGGACCCGGCTATGACTTTCTTTTCATCCGTTGGTATTCGCTCGAACACAAGGTTTACTACACTGATGATACAAGTCATTGCAGTTCACATTCGTTAATACCGTGCAGAGGTCCAATGTCGTCAATACAGGGTTGTCACCCTAATCTTTTCAAAAACAGTTCCCCGGCGGGGGTTACAACGCAATCTCAAAAAAACAGTTCCCCAGCAGGGGTTACTGTGAGAACCCGGGTAAGGGTGTGGTTTTAAGAAATTATGAGGACGAAATTTTTTTAAGGTTGGAAGTGTGACAACCCGGAGAATCCGGATTATCCAGAAATTTAGTTTAAAGAATTAGTTATTAATAAAATGAATTTTTATTAATACTATTCTGTGTTATGTGTTTATTATTCATTATATAACATAGGATGATTATAAGTCAGGAGGATTCTGGCTACGAGCTAGTTTAAGCGAGTAAGAATTTTCAAGACGAAAATAAAAATTTTCCGGGAACAAAAATATTTCCGGGAAAAAAGACGAAATAGGCACTATTCATCAGTCTCTGCTCGGGGATTTATTTTGAAATTCCGAGAAGTTATTGATTACGTATAATTTTGAGACGTGATGGAATATTCAATAATATTTCAGTTATGGCAAAAATGAAGTTTTCGCCTGCGGACTGATGAGCGGGATTTATACTCGCGAATCAGATATTTTATGACTTAAATTGTTGCATGTTCTCTTAGATTTTATATAGTTTTATATGATTGTAGTGTTATTATGCTTAATTGATGCAATGCATAGTTGTTTTCCAACTTACAGGGCATATTGGCCATTTTTCCTGTACTAGCGCCGCAGCGCCAGTGTTACACTTGGAAGTCGCGCCCCAGCGCCATTTCCGACACCCCAGCTCGCGCCCAGCGCCAATGCTAGGCAAAGCTACTGACTTTTGGCGCCTCGCTTGAGCTACGTGTGGCGCCCTAGCGCCAAGGTCAGCGCCGCGCCCCAGCGCCGCTTGTTAAGCCTTTGCTCGCGCCGTAGCGCGAGCTCCGGTGCCCAAGCAGTAATGAGTCTTTAATGACTTAAAAGAAGAGGGGAGAAGTATATAAGCGATGAGCAGCCACCTGCATCAAATAGGAGAACGGAGAGAGCTCTGCATCTCTCATAACATAGAACTTAGAATATGATAGATTAGATTAGTTTTTCTCTTTTCTTTTGTACTTTCTCTCTCTAATTCTTAGTTGATTTCTGTAAATATAGATTAGGTAGATTAGGGAGAGGTCTGAGATTTCTTTGGAGCACAAGAGCAACGAGCGACACAGATTGGAAAGCTTGAAAGGAGCGGATTGCGTGGAGATTGAAGGGGCTTTGACAGAGTTTCTTCTATCCCTATATCCTCTCTAATTTTATATTCTATAAATGTTGTCTTATTTGTTACTTGTATTTGGTTTATTAAGTATGAACTAAATATTGGCTCTAAGGTTATAATGCATCTCTTTGTTATTTAAATTGACTGTCTTTATCTCTTTGGTTGGCACCATATGATTTGGTTTAATATATTTGTGCTTTATAATTCTCGCTAAGACATTAGTGATGATTTTGGTAATCTGCATGATATCGACAGAAGAATTGTAGATTTACACCTAAATATATTAACATATGATTGTGGGTTTCGACTGCATAAGTTGTGCGTAGAATAGACATATCTCTGTGCGCTACGTGCGACCTAAATGAGAACTTATGCTTAAATCCTTGTTATGATTAATTCGCAAAGACATATGTAGGATTGTATCAAGCTTGTACGTTCTTTTCTGTTTCTATTCCCTTTTGGGTGGATCTGGAGAGGATATGTTTGTGCATACCTCGACAGAGGTGCATAGGCACTTGTGTGTTCTCGGTCGACAAATTGTCGTGACCAATTAGACCAAAGAGATAAAGGGTAGCTAGTTTGATGAAACAGAACACGCCAGGTGTTCGACAGAATGCCTGTGTGCGGGTGAAGTTGTGACCATAGTTTGTAATTCCTTAGATTTCCATTTGTTATCCATTTACTTGCTTTGTTAAGAAGTATAATTAGATTAATCACATTTTCATTTAGTGATGTTCGAATAAGACTTTAGTGATAAACAGTCGGTATTTGGTAAGTATTAGTCATAGTACCTCGTGGGTACGACACTCTTCTTATCACTGTATTACTTGTTAGACCGCGTATACTTGCGCGTGTTTAGTGATCGGTTTTCCGACCAACACGGACTCAAAACCTAAGGGTTAGTGAAAGTGATTTCCGAGAATACTATGACCACGTATAATAATTAGGGTTATTATGCGTGAGAGATATGAGTATAATACTAGTTATTATACGAGTATAGTACGAAGATTAGTACGACGTATAATACGAATATCGTAAGAACGATATACGAAGAGAATACGAGAATAAAATGCGTAGAATACGATTAGTCTAAATGGACTTTGAGTTCATGGAATTTGTAGAATCCAAGTGGACTTGGATTATATCAAGCCCAATGGAATATGTAATCAAGCCCAGAGAAGGCCCAGTAAGAATTAATGTAAGGCCCAGTGTTAGATTTAATTAAGCCCGATCCAAGAAAATTAACCGCGGATCGAACTGATGGGTCACCGGATGGGTAAAACCCATGGGAAGACCCATGGGCATAAGGGGCGGACACTTGGTCACCAAGTAAGGGTGGTGACCAAGTAAACATGGTGGCTAAGCCATGAATAGTAAGGAGGTGGGGGGGAATAACTAAAATACCCCTAGCTTTGGTTTTTTATATAAACAAGCCTTAAGCTCATTTGTTTGGTTTAAAATTTCAACCAACACTTGAGAGCTAGAGAGAGAGAGAGTCCAGAAGGGAGAAGAAGAGGGAGAGAATGAGGAAAAGCTAGCTCGAATGCACGCTTTGTCCGACGGAAGGAGATTAAAGAAGAACGGTAATCCGAACCCTAGTTTCTTCTAATTTTCTTTAAGTTTAATATGTTCAAAAACATAAATTAATGAAGATAAGAAGTAGAAAAAGTTAAGAATGATTTCATATGGTTGAAATCATGAGAAAATTAAGAAATAAGAATTAGGAATTTAGTTTATAAATTTCTTAAGGAAGTATAAGATTCGTAAGGATTTTGAGCGATTCGAATGAATATTATGAATGAGTAGGTCAAATAAGTAAGGAATGATGTTCTATAACATCAAATTCCAAGAAAAAGTAGAATCGTAATCTAAAATATCGATTAAAATGAAGAACGAACGAAGAACGCGAAGAACACGAAGAACGTTGTTGTTGGACAAATTTAAAACCATCGTAGGATAATTGTTGTTGATGGACAAGTTTAAAACCATCGCGTATAAGTTAGTTTCTTATTGCTTGGTTAGGAATGTTAGAAACGTTCATGAAGAATGGATTAAAATTTAGCTATAACGAAGTTATGGCAAAATTTTCGTAAAAGAAGAACGAGAATTAAAAAGTTAGTAAATGAACCCGAACGTGCAGCGTTTCATAAGAATGTAAGAGAACGTAGAAAACATGAGTCGTAAACTCAAGAACGAATGAGTTCGGAGTTCAGATGACCGAATTATGGACGAACGAATAAAGAACGTTAATAACGTAAACACGAACGAATAGTGAAGATTAAGCCAATTGAATGGCATGTTAATGGATTCAAAACAAAGTTCTGTCCATGGGTAATCGAAGTACGTACGATAAGGAAGAAAATGGCTTTGGAACGACCTCATTTCGAGTTATAACGAATGAGATATGAGATTTCGAAGTCAGCGTCTCAAGCTTGTAAAAGACTTAGAAAATTTTTCTAGGTTTCATGCTTGGCGCCACAGCGTGAGTCGTGCCTTAGAGGCCGGCGCCGCAACGCGACCTCGGGCCACTAGCTACTGCTAACTCGCGCCGTAGCACGAGTCTTAGTGCAAAGAGTGGCGCCGCAGCGCCGATGCAGGGTAATACCCATAAATGAGATTTTAACTGCTCAAGTACTGGGGGATGTGCAAGAAAGAAATAGGAACATATAGTTCACCTAAAATAACACTTAATCAAGGGTATTAAACCTTTGATGAAGGTTGAACGAAAAGGTTAAACGAGATTAAAAGACAAAGAATGTAAACGCGGGTTACAGAACCGATATTCAAGGACCGTAGTCGTGATAAACGAACGTAAGGAATTGCTATAATTATGATTCCTTAGATGTTAAGTAACGAGAGTAATGTATAACATTTTGAAGTTATGACATGGTAATGAGAGATAAACGTAAAACATTTAGACGCTGTGAACGCAATTTTGTTGTGATGAATGATCGGTCTTAGCATACAACGAATCGTATGGCTTTGATGTGACGCACCCAAAATAGGTATACAACACACATTCTGAGTCGCCAAATACATGGTACAAAAAGCAAACTACAACTTCAATAATACAATTGTCATGCAAAATACAACAACACATATTGTGAGTTTAAATACAAATATTGTCTTCTAGACAATATCCACACTCAAATAAGTTCTCATTACAATTATTCAAACACTATTTTATAGAAATAGTGAGGATTGCTAAAACATCTTTCTAGAACCATCACTCCATACCCCGACTAGATCCTGCTATGTTCTCACCTCTTTAGAAGAAAAATGGAACAAAAAGGAAAAGAGTGAGCTCAACTAGCCCAGTAAAAAATATTATGACTAAGATAATATACAACAAATTATCATTAGTATTCAATAGGGAAAAATCTGATAGAATATAATCGACAACAAGTTTTAGATCAACAACTGCAGCGAAAACAACAAACCATTATAAAAGTCAAGTAGGGAATGAATTCTACTATCTTCTAAGATTTAAAAGTCCATCATCAATATTTTATCCCTATAACATCAATTAATAATCATCTTTAACCAAATATTAATCTTTGCACTACAGGCCAAAGATATTCATTTGTATCACCAGTCAGTTATGTTTATCTCAATACCTGTTCATCTTTGCACTACAGGCTAAAGATATTCATCAGGTAATCATACATCTTTGCAGTACAGGCTAAAGATATTTAATAATATCATCATTTAGGACTGAGGATGATAAAAAATATTTAAAGAAAACGAATCTAGTGAGACAAAAGGACAAATAGTAGGGATTCGTATAACAGTTTATCCAAGATCAATAACACTTCATAATAATCAATTTTGAAGCAGAATTCAAAAATAAAGATCAAAACATGGATACAATCAAAGATAGTAACCATAATAAACATCTTGGACAAAAAGAGAAAATTTTATTTTATAGTGAATAGTGCCATATTCGTGAATAGTGCCGTATACGTGAATAGTGTCGTATACGTGAATAGTAACCCCGACACAAAAAGTTCTAAATTTGATAAAAAAAAAACTCGTATCAATATTTCAGCATAATGATATTGAAGAAAATAATATCATTTAAAAAGAAAATAATATCCCTTACCTCAAAATATCAGTACTTATGTTCGGAATATCGGTATAAGGCTGAAGGAAACTCGCATTGATGAATAGAAACTCACAAAGTATCAAAATACTTTCAAAATACACTCAATAATCTAGAGAGAGAAAGAGAAAAAACTTGTTTCTGCTGTGATTTTCAATTCTAACTTAGCCCTCTATTTATAGGAAAATGTTAGCACGCCGAAGCAGACTTAACCTGCAACCTGATGACTTTACCTGCTACAATTCTCACCCACCACATTTGAATAAAAATCAAGCACATTTTCACCAACCAAAAGTGGGGCCCACCAATTCTAGAATTTTCTGCCAAAATGACAAATTTCGTAACTTCTACAATTTCTAAACCAATCATCTCGTAAAATTCATAACAAATCATACGTTCATTTTTAACGGTTCAAAATTTGTGGACATATATTCAACTTATATATGAATAACATATCTAAAAATTACCACGATCCAACGGTCGGATTAAAAATTATAACCCCCACAATATTTCTCAAAAACTCTAATTTGATTTTTAATACTTCCATTCCGATAAAAATACTGATAAAACACCTTAACATTAACTCCTTCATTTTTTACCATAATAAATATATCCAACATTTATATCCACATAAAATAAATATTTCCTTATCATATGAATCAATAATTAATTATTTTCAAATAATATTATAGAATCACATTTATGACAACCAGACCGTTCCCAGAAAAGAGGGGGCTTTCCCAAGAAAGAGGGGGCTTTCCACTAAGGATTTCTCCTTACTAGCGCGTAATTAGATGACCAAACCTCTCCTTAGACAGAACTTTCTAGACATTGCCAATAATGATATCTAATAATATTATTTAAATAATATGAATTATTGATCTGATAATGGAAAATACTGTGCATCAACAATTATTAAAACAACAATAATATAAAATATCAACGCAGCAATTATTGAATCAATAAAATAAAATATTGAACAGTAACTACTGTAACAATTATTGAGTAGTGCCTTCTTACATAAGAATCAATAATTGGTGCAATACCGTATGCTACTGTATTTTAACCACTAGGTATTCCAACAGTATTAACGGTAACAACTACACCGTTATTTATAAACAACTTATACTTGTCGTTTTCTTCATCCAATCGCTTTTCATTATGGGGCCCACACAAGGCTGCGCCGTCGTACGAATATTTTCCAGCAGCAAGAATATTTTACGACCAAACGAATATTCACCGACCAAAAATTAATATTTTATAACCACTTACTTATTTGAAATATTTGCGCATTTTACCCATAACTAACCACATTAATCAAATCAACCCTTTTTATTTCAAAATAATAAATAGAGGAAATTTAATTTCATTTATTAATAAGTTGGGGTCTTACAACCTCCACTCCTTATGAAATTTCGTTCTCGAAATTGACGTACGTACCTGGTGATTTGAAATGGTGAGGATACCTCGCTTTCATTTCTGATTCCAACTCCCAGGTCATTTATTCAATAGCATGATTTCTCCACAAAACCTTAACTTGTGGTATAACCTTCGTGCGTAGAACATGCTCTTTCCTATCCAAGATCTTAACAGGTACCTCCTCGTACGTTAAATCTTTGGCTATCTCGTCCGGTTCTAACTCAATTATATGGTTCGGGTCTTTCACATATTTACGAAGCACAAATATGTGAAAAATATTATGAACACGAGACATGCTTGGAGGTAATGCGAGTCAATATGCCACATGTCCTATTCGGTTAAGAATTTCAAATGGACCAACAAATCGTGGATTGAGCTTTCCACTCTTCTCAAATCTTGTAACTCCTTTCCATGGTGCAACACATAACAATACATGATCCCCAATACTAAATTCTACATCCTTTCGATGAAGATCCGCATAACTCTTTTGTCGATCCTGTGACGTTTGTATACGTTGTCGAATCGTTTGGATCTTCTCTGTAGTTATGCGAACCAATTCTGGTCCCAACAACGTTGCTCCACCCACCTCGTCCCAGCATACTGGAGAATGACACTTTCGTCCATACAAGGCTTCAAATGGAGCCATACCTATACTTGCCTGATAACTGTTGTTGTAGGAGAATTCCACCAGTGGCAAGTACTTATCCCAACTTCCTTTGAAATCTAGAATATAGAGTCTTAATAGATCTTCAAGGGTTTGAATAGTCCTCTCTGATTGCCCGTCCGTTTGAGGATGGTATGCTGAACTAAATCGTAAATCCGTGCCCATAGCTTTCTGCAAGCTAACCCAAAATCGTGAAGTGAATCTTGGGTCACGATCCGAAACTATGGATACTGGCATGCCATGCAATCTCACAATCTCATTCACTTACATACTAGAAAGACGTTCAAGGGAATAAGTCTCACGTATAGGTAAGAAGTGAGCAGACTTGGCTAATCCATCAACAATGATCCAAATCACATCTATGCCTTGAGAAACCTTGGGAAGACCCGTAACAAAATCCATAGTAATGTGTTCCCACTTTCATTTCAGAATCTCAAGTGGTTACAATGGACCCTTTGGTACTTGATACTCCTCTTTTACACGTTGACAAGTTAAACACCTCGAGATAAACTCCGCGATCTCTTTTTTCATATTGCTCTACCAAAATGTATGTCGAAGATCGTGATACATTTTGGTACTCCCAGGATGGATTGCAAACGGTGTGTTGTGTGCCTCCATCATGATTCTATGGTTCAAGTCAAAATCGTTAGGAACACAAAGTCTGGAGTTGACTCGAAGTATTCCTTCTTCATCGATTCTTGCTTATGGAATAGCACCTTCTTGTAGTTTTTTCTTCATACGCATCAGCTCCATGTCCGTAGCTTGAGCGTCTTTAACTTTATCAATTAAAGTCGGTTCTACTCGTATATTTGATATCATCATGTGGGTACTTGGAGCCTTCATCTCTATCTCCATCCTTTGCAAATCATACAAAATGGGCCTTTGTGTTAACTCCATTGCACTCGTACACGTGTATGATCTTCTACTCAATGCGTCAGCTACTACGTTCGCTTTTCCAGGATGATATTGGATGGTATGATCGTAATCTTTCAATAGCTCAAGCCAACGTTGTTGCCGCATGTTAAGTTCCTTTTGGGTGAAGAAATATTTGAGACTTTATGATCCGTACAGATCTCCACTTTCTCCCCATACAGGTAGTGTCTCCAAATCTTCAATGCGAAAATGACTGCTGCCAAATCCAAATCATGAGTAGGATAATTCCTCTCATATTCTTTGAGTTATCGCGAGGCATAGGCTATGACTTTCCCATGTTGCATGAGAACACATCCTAACCCTTTGCCTGAAGCATCGTTGTAGATAACAAATCCATCCGAACCAGATGGTATTGTCAGAACAGGTGCCGAAATGAGTCTCCTTTTGAGTTCTTGAAAACTCTTCTCACAATCCTCGCTCAAACTGAATTTTATATCCTTTCGAGTCAGCTGAGTTAACGGAGTAGCGATTCTAAAAAATCCTTCCACGAATCTCCGGTAATACCCAGCTAAGCCCAGAAAGCTACGTACTTCGGTCACCGACTTCGGTTGCTCCAAACTTTGTATGGCTTCAATCTTCGCCGGGTCGACAGATACTCCATATTTTTACACCACGTGCCCAAGGAATGCTACTTCCTTAAGCCAGAACTCGCATTTCTTTAATTTGACATATAGCTTGTTTTCACGAAACCTTTGCAGTACCAGCTTCAAATGGCGCTCATGATCTTCACGGCTTTTGGAATAGATGAGGATGTCATCAATAAAGACAACAACGAACTGATCTAAATATTCTTTGAATACACGGTTCATCATATCTATGAAGGCAGCAGGAGCATTAGTCAATCCAAAAGACATGACTAAGAATTCATAATGCCCGTACCGAGTTCTGAAGGCAATCTTTGGAATATCCTCAGTTTTAATCTTCACCTAATGATATCCAGAACGAAGATCGATCTTTGAAAAGAATTGTGCTCCTTGCAACTGGTTAAACAGGTCATCAATGCGAGGTAGCGGATACCTATTCTTGATAGTGACATGATTCAATTCTCGGTAGTCAATACAAAGTCGCATACTCCCGTCTTTCTTCTTTACGAATAACACAGGAGCACCCCAAGGAGATGTACTAGGATAAATAAAACCGATGTCCAATAACTCCTGTAGTTGAACCTTTAACTCCTGAAGTTCAATATAAGTCATTCAATATAGGGTTTTAAAAATGGGCTTTGTACCAGGTTCAATGTCAATAAAGAATTCAACTTCACGTTCTTGGGGACCGGGAAGTTCTTCAAGAAATACGTCAGGAAATTCACTAACAACAGAAATATTATTCAAATCTGACGTGTTTTTGTTCAAGTCCATAACATGGGCTATGAAAGCTTGACATCCGTTTTTCAATAAATGAATGGCCTTATGGCTTGATATGACTGCGATTGATTTTAGTGGTTTGGTTGCATGAATTCGCATAACAGGTTGGTTAGGAATATGAAAACTAACAACCTTACAAAAATAATCAATTTTGGCATGATGAGTAGTTAACCAATCAATTCCTAAAATCACATCAAAAACAAGTATCTTTAAAGAGATACGGTCAACAGGTAATGTGATTGTACCAACTTTGATTAAGCAAGATTTATAAACTGTAGATGTAATGAAAGTTTCTCCTAACGGAGTCTCCACAAATAGGTCAAAGTCTAATTTCTCTAGAGTCAAGTTTAAACGTTGAGCACAAGCAGGAGAGATAAAAGAATGGGTAGAACTGATATCGAATAAGGTATAAACTTCGCAAGAGTTTATGATTAGCTTACCCGTGATCACCTCGTTTGGGCTCCTCATGTTTTGGGCAGTCACGACAAACGCCCTTCAAGGAACCACCGACTTTGACTTGTCCGGAACGGCCTTCGGAGTCACTATCCCCGTTGAACTTGGTTTCGCAACAAGACAATCTTTAACTATATGACCTTCCTTTCCACATTTATAACATACCTTGAACTGTTGTGGGCAGTTTGGGCTGATGTGTCCCTTCTTCCCGCATTTGTAACAAACGACCGATGCTCGTTCTCCTCCCCTAAAAGCAGTTGATATTTGTCCTGACGTCTTCACGTTATCATTATTGTACATTCTCTTCTTGAAATCTCCTCCCGACTTGCTCCTTCTATTATCACGGCCACGATTACCACCAAAGTGGTTACCGCTTTTGTTCGAATGTTTTCCTCCCTATTGGTTTTCATTGATTCGATGACTGCCGCCACCGGTATGACCCTGGTTGTGGTCCCTAGGTTGCACATATTCATTATCTCGCTCTAGTAATTGAGCCCTATTTACAACATCTGAATATAAATAAAATTTATGAGAGATAAGATATTGCCGAATCTCAGGTTTTAGACCTCTCAGAAACATCCTTGTCATTCGTTCCTCATTTTTGACCAAATGAGGTGCAAACCTGGATAACTCTGCAAACTTCACCTCGTACTAGGACACCGTCATGTTGTTTTGTTCCAGTCTGATAAACTCCACATCCTTCATATGACGAATACTTTCAGGAAAGTACTTGTCATTGAACAGTTTCTGAAAGGTTTCCCAGGACATGTTGAGTGCGTCAGACTGGGTACGCTTCACAGACTCCTTCCTCACCGCGGAACATAAAGGTGGCGAATGGAACATTCTGTTCCTCCGTGCAACCCAAGACATCGAATATCTTGGTAATTTGCTTGACCCATGTTTCCGCCATGATCGGATCTGGCTTTCTCTTAAATTTTGGTGGTCCCAATTCTTTGAAATGCTTGGCTGTGACAAACCGCACATTGTTATCATTTCCACCCGTATTCTGTACACGAGTCTCCCTCGTCTGATTTTGCATGAACTACAAAAAACTCCTAAAGATTCCATCATTCATCGTTTACTCGGTAACATTATTTACAGGAGGAATATTATCTTCCTATTGCACGTTCCCCTGGGTGGTGATCAAAGGTGTCTCTACGGTCTGATTTACTCCATTATTAAAGTTCTCAGCTGCCATTCTTAAATACTGCCATAAAACAAGGGTTAATAGTCATGTAATATATTATCCCTATACTCTGACCGACCAAATAAACACAAAATAAACTTAGTCAGGTCATACTAGCGAAGGAATTCCCCGTCTCTCCCCTCCTAGTTCTTGTCTCACATCTCAGTCAGGGATCATATCCCTAAGCTTTGATACCAACTGTGACACCCATTCTAAGTCGCCAAATACATGGTACAAAAAGTAAACTACAACTTCAATAATACAATTGTCGTGCAAAATACGACAACACATGCTGTTAGTTAAAATACAAATATTGTCTTCTAGACAATATCCACACTCAAATAAGTCCTCATTACAATTATTCAAACACTATTTTACAGAAATAGTGAGGACTGCTAAAACATCTTTCTAGAACCATCACTCCATATGTGACGCCCCCAAAATAGGTATACAACACCCATTCTGAGTCGTCAAATACATGGTACAAAAAGCAAACTACAACTTCAATAATACAATTGTCGTGCAAAATACGACAACACATACTGTGAGTTTAAATATAAATATTGTCTTCTAGATAATATCGACATTCAAATAAGTCATCATTACAATTATTCAAACACTATTTTACAGAAATAGTGAGGACTGCTAAAACATCTTTCTAGAACCATCACTCCATACCCCGACTAGATCCTGCTATGTTCTCACCTCCTAAGAAGAAAAATGGAACAAAAAAAAAGGGTGAGCTCAACTAGCCCAGTAAAGAATATTATGACTAAGATAATATACAATAAATTATCATTAGTATTCAATAGGGAAAAATCTGATAGAATATAATCGACAACAAGTTTTAGATCAACAACTGTAGCGAAAACAGCAAACCATTACAAGAGTCAAGTAAAGAATGAATTCTACTATCTTCTAAGATTTAAAAGTTCATCATCAATATTTTATCCCTGTAACATCAATTAATAATCATCTTTATCCAAATATTAATATTTGCACTACAGGCCAAAGATATTCATTTGTATCACCAGTCAGTCATGTTTATCTCAACACCTGTTCATCTTTGCACTACAGGCCAAAGATATTCATTAGGTAATCATACATCTTTGCACTACAGGCCAAAGATATTCAGTAGTATCATCATTTAGGACTGGGGATGATGAAAAATATTTTAAAGAAAACGAATCCAGTGAGATAAAAGAACAAATATTAGGGATTCGGATTACAGTTTATCCAAGTTCAATAATACCCCATAATAACAAATTTTGAAGCAGAATTCAAAAATAAAGATCAAAACATGGATACAATCAAAGATAGTAACCATAATAAACAACTTGGGCAAAAAGAAGAAAATTTTATTTTTTTATGAATAGTGTCGTATTCGTGAATAGTGCCGTATACGTGAATAGTAATGTATACGTGAATAGTAACTGTAAGACCCCGAATTTTATGAAATAAAAGTATTCAATTTTTCTTATAATTACAATTCAGTAAATGGTTAAATTGATAAATGTTAAAGTTAAGGGTGATATATGAATTTTTTTTCAAAATACACAAGTGGTTATAAAATATTCATTGTTGTCGGAGAATATTCGTTGGTCGTGGAATATTCTTTCTGTCGGGAAATATTCGTACGACGGCGCAGCTATTTGTGGGCCCCATAACAGAAAACGGTCGGATGAAGATAACGACAAAAATTGAGTTTTTATAATTAACGGCGTAGTTGTTACCATTAACACTGTTAGAATACCCGGTGGTTAAAATACAGTAATACGCGTTATTGCACAGTAGCACACGGTATTGCACATTATTTTTGAAATTATTGATTCTTACGTAAGAAGACACTACTCAAAAATTGTTACAGTAATTACTGTTCAATATTTTATTTTATTGATTCAATAATTGCTACGTTGAAATTTTATATTATTGTTGGTCAATAATTGTCACTGCACAGTATTTCCCATTATCAGATCAATAATTCATATTATTTGAATAATATTATTAGATAGCATTATTGGCAATGTCTAGAAAATTTTGTCTAAGGAGAGGTTTGGTCATCTAATTGCGCGCCAGTAAGGAGAAATTCTTATTGGAAAGCCCCCTCTTTCCTGGGAACGGCCTGGTTGTCATAAATGTGATTCTGTAATATTATTTGTGAATAATTAATTATTGATTCATATGATAAGGAAATATTTATTTTATATGGATATAAATGAGTGATATATTTTTGTGGTTAAAAATGAAGGAGTTAATGTTGAGGTTTTTATCAGTATTTTTGTCGGAATGGAGGTATTAAAAATTAGGGTTTTTGAGATATTTTGCGGGGTTATAATTTTTAATCCGACCGTTGGATCGTGGTAATTTTTCGATATGTTATACATATATAAGTTGAGTATATGTCCACAAATTTTGAACCGTTAAAAATGAACGTATGATTTGTTATGAATTTTACGAGATGACTGGTCCAGAAATTGTTGAATTTTCGGAGTTTAACATTTTGGTAAAAAATTCTAGAATTGGTGGGCCCCACTCTTGGTTGGTGAAGAAATGTACTGAGATTTTTATTCAAATATGGTGGGTGGAAATAGTAGCAGGTAAAGTCATTAGGTTGCAGGTTAAGTCTGCTTCGGCGTGCTAACATTTTCCTATAAATAGAGGGCTAAGTTAGAATTGAAAATCACACCATAAACATAAGCTTTCTCTCTTTCTCTCTCTATATTATGAAGCATATTTTGTGAGTATTTAGATACTTTGAGAGTTGCTATTCAGTGCAAGTTTTCTTCGGCTTTGCATTCCAGTCAGAAATACTGCACTTTTGAGGCAAGGGATTGTAAGGAATTTTAAGGGTTATTATGTTTTTCAGTTCGCAATTCTTCTGACCTTCAGAAAATTCTGGAAAAATTTGAAATGATATTTTGATGAGTTTTATTGATTGTGTCCAAAAATGGTGATTTTTGGATGTATAGATTAAGAGTTATGAATTTTACGGGGAAATACTATTTAAAAAGTAACCACTTATAACTCCTTGTGGTTAACTCCAAAATTGATGAAATTTTTATTAGAAGTATATCTATATAATATTAGTGTACTCTGTGAATTTCGAAATTTTTGGATAAAAGTACAATTTATGATAAATGTCTAAATATTCGGCGATTTTGGCCATATGAAAAATAGTAAATGGGTTTTAAAAATTCTGAGAAAAATATATGTTCAATATGGGACTACATTCTACTATATTCCAGAAAAGAAATATTTTTGAAACTGATTTGGTATTTTTCATAAAAATGGACTAGTTATGAGTAAATGAATTAAATATGTTAAATGAAGTAAGAAAATTGAAAAATAGGATTTTATGACTTGAGAATCCTATATGAGGTATATGCAGATTTTTGATGAGGATTTTGGTTATTGGTGATAAAATCTTATGAGTTTGACATTTTAGAATGATTAAATACATTATTTTAGTAAAGTGTAAATAATTAAAATAAATTGTTTATAAATTTAGGAAATGTTATTCTTTCAATATCATTATACCGAAATATTGGTATGGATTTTATTGTGGAATTTCTATCTTTTGTGTCGGGATTACTATTCATGAGTTACTATTCACGATTTACTATTCATGAGTTACGGATATTACTCTTGAAATTAAATCTATATGTTGATCATATTATTTTTATTATCATATATAACATTTTTATAACCCTGATGTTGAAATTCTCTTTCACTGGAGTGTAAAGATGGGTAGATTATTGGTATGATCATGACTAGGGTTCTCATTGGCCTATAGTGCAAAGTTGAATTGTGACTGGTATAATCATGACCATTGAATTTATAATTTAATATCTTAAGCTTAAGTGCAAATGTGAATTGATCAACATGGTTATAATTATTGTTTATATAAATTCTGAAATGATTATATATTTCTTTGAGATATGAATATATTTGGCCTGTAGTGCAAATATGAATTGTTGATGAATATCTTTGGCCCGTAGTGCAAAGATGAACTGTTGTTGAATATCTTTGGCCTGTAGTTCAAAGATGGTCTGTTGATGAATATCTTTGGCCTGTAGTGTAAAGATGAACTGTTGTTGAATATCTTTGGTCGTAGTGCAAAGATGAAGTTATTAGTATGATTACGAACAGGAAATGTGATTTGGTGTAACCATGATCTTTGATGTTTCAGGCAAATATAGGTGATGAAAATTATCTTCGTCCTGGATGAGAAGAGGAATTTATAACTACAGTTATGATTATGAGTTATCCATATGATTGTGGACCAGAATTGTTGATTGATGTTACAGGGATAAAACATTGTTGGTGGATTTTTAACATGGAGAAGATAATAGACTTTGTAGTCTATTTGACTCTTCTAATGGATTGCTCGTTCCGCTGCAACTATGGTTGAAATTTTTATTATTTACCATATGTTCTAAATCTCTGATTTATTATTGATGAAGGCTATTGATAATTTAATTATCTTTAGTCTTGATATTCTTTACTGAGCTAGTTGTGCTCACCCTTTTGCTTCACAATTCCTTTCAGGTAATAAGAGTGTAGCTGGGTCGAACGAGGGTAACGGGAAAATAGAACGGTGGTCTCTAGCTGTGGAGGTTCTCCCGAAGCAGTATAGAAAAGTTTATTTAGTAGTTTTATTTGGTGAATCCAATAGGGTAAGGTGTACCCAATGTTGGAAGGGTGTTTTGCTACTATCATATAAGATGTCTAACGACATACAACCTCGTGTCATCATAAGATAGGGATGTGCTCATCCACTTGCTGAGTATATATACGAGCACTACCTATATAATCTTTGTGTTTGTTTGAAGTATAATTCTCAATTAGAGACAGTAGAGATAATGATATGTCAAGAGAAGACTCACCATTGGGAAAAATATGATAGTAATCTTCTCGTCTTTCTTTGGGGTCTATTGGGTCAACTAAGGATAATTCTGTGGCCATATGATATCTATCATAACCTAGACGTATGGCCTCCCATGTACGAAGGTTTCCTTGAGCACTTCCCAAAGATTCTAATTTCTAAAACAGTTTTTGACTATACCTTTATGTAAGGTGTCATTGTGAGGTGATGTCCACGGTTGGAACATGAGTCACATTTGGTATATATTTGTATCCAAACTCACAGCATATGTGTTGTTGTATTTTGCACGACAATTGTTGTAATAAAGTTGTAGTTGTCTTCTGTACCATGTATTTGGCGACTCATAATAGGTTGGACGGAATGGACCAATTTTGGAGTTGTCACAGTAACCCCGACACAAAAAGTTTCAAATTTGATGAAAAGTTCATATCAATATTTCGGCATAATGATATTGAAGAAAATATCATTTAGGAAGAAGATAATATTCCTTACCTCAAAATATCAGTACTTCTGATCGGAATATCGGTATAAGGCTGAAGAAAACTTGCTCTGATGAATAGAAACTCACAAAGTATCTAAATACTCCCAAAATACACTCAATAATCTAGACAGAGAAAGAGAGAAAACTTATTTCTGGTGTGATTTTCAATTCTAACTTAGCCCTCTATTTATAGGAAAATATTAGCACGCCGAAGAAGACTTAACATGCAACTTGATGGCTTTACCTGCTACTATTCTCACCCACCACATTTGAATAAAAATCTCAGCACATTTTCACCAACCAAAAGTGGGGCCCACCAATTCAAGAATTTTCTACCAAAATGACAAATTTCGCAACTTCTATAATTTTTGAACCAGTCATCTTGTAAAATTCAAAACAAATCATACGTTCATTTTTAACGGTTCAAAATTTATGGACATATACTCAACTTATATATGAATAACATATCCAAAAATTACCACGATCCAAAGGTCGGATTAAAAATTATAACCCCCACAATATTTCTCAAAAATCCTGATTTGATTTTTAATACCTCCATTCCGATAAAAATACTGATAAAACACCTCAACATTAACTCTTTCATTTTTAACCACAATAAATATATCCAACATTTATATCCACATAAAATAAATATTTTCTTATCATATGAATCAATAATTAATTATTCACAAATAATATTACAGAATCACATTTATGACAGCCAGGCCGTTCCCAAGAAAGAGGGGGCTTTCCAATAAGGATTTCTCCTTACTAGCGTGCAATTAGATGATCAAACCTCTCCTTAGACAGAGCTTTCTAGACATTGCCAATAATGTTATCTAATAATATTATTCAAATAATATGAATTAACAGGTACATCCTCGTATGTTAAATCTTCGGCTATCTCGTTTGGTTCTAACTCGATTATGTGGTTCGGGTCTTTCACATATTTACGAAGCACAGATATGTGAAAAACATTATGAACACGAGACATGCTTGGAGGTAATGCGAGTCGATATGCCACATTTCCTATTCGATCAAGAATTTCAAATGGACCAACAAATCGTGGATTGAGCTTTCCTCTCTTCCCAAATCTTGTAACTCCTTTCCATGGTGCAACACGTAACAATACATGATCCCCAATACTAAATTCTACATCTTTTCGATGAAGATCCGCATAACTCTTTTGTCGATCTTGTGACGTTTGTATGCGTTGTCGAATCATTTGGATATTCTCTGTAGTTATACGTACCAATTCTGGTCCTAACAACGTTGCTTCACCCACCTTGTCCCATCATACTGGAGAACGACACTTTCATCCATACAAGGCTTCAAATAGAGCCATACCTATACTTGCCTGATAACTATTGTTGTAGGAGAATTCCACCAGTGGCAAGTACTTATCCCAACTTCCTTTGAAATCTAGAACACAGAGTCTTAATAGATCTTCAAGGGTTTGAATAGTCCTCTCTGATTGCTCGTCCGTTTGAGGATGGTATGCTGAACTAAATCGTAAATCCGTGCCCATAGCTTTCTACAAGCTAACCCAAAATCGTGAAGTGAATCTTGGGTCACGATCCGAACCTATGGATACTGGCATGCTATATAATCTCATAATCTCATTCACGTACATATGAGCAAGACGTTCAAGGGAATAAGTCTCATGTATAGGCAAGAAATGAGTACACTTGGTTAATCTATCAACAATAACCCAAATCGCATATATGCCTTCAGAAACCTTGGGAAGACCTGTAACGAAATCCATGGTAATGTGTTCCCACTTCCATTTTGAGATCTCAAGTGGTTGAAATGGACCCTTTGGCACTTGATGTTACGCCTTTACACGTTGACAAGTTAAACACCTCGAGATAAACTCCGCGATCTCTCTTTTCATATTGCTCCACCAAAATGTATGTCGAAGATCATGATACATTTTGGTACTCCTAGGATGGATTGCAAACGGTATGTTGTGTGCGTCCATCATTATTCTATGCTTCAAGTCAAAATCGTTAGGAACACAAAGTCTGGAGTTGACTCGAAGTATTCCTTCTTCATCGATTCTTACTTCTGGAATAGCACCTTCTTGCACTTTCTTCTTCATACGCATCAGCTCCATGTCCGTAGCTTGAGCAGCTTTAACTTTATCGATTAAAGTCGGTTCTACTCGTATATTTGATATCATCATGTGGGTACTTGGAGCCTTCATCTCTATCTTCATCCTTTCCAAGTCATACAAAATGGGCCTTTGTGTTTACAACATTGCACTCGTACCCGCATATGATCTTCTACTCAATGCGTCAGCTACTACGTTTGCTTTTCCAGGATATTATTGGATGGTATGATCGTAATCTTTCAGTAGCTCGAGCCAACGTTGTTGCCGTATGTTGAGTTCCTTTTGGGTGAAGAAATATTTGAGGCTTTTATGATCTATATAGATTTCCACTTTCTCCCCATACAGGTAGTGTCTCCAGATCTTAAACGCGAAAACGACTGCTGCCAACTCCAAATCATGAGTAGGATAATTCCTCTCATAGTCTTTGAGTTGTCGCGAGGCATAGTCTATGACTATTCCATGTTGCATGAAAACACATCCTAACCCTTTGCCTGAAGCATAGCTGTAGATAACAAATCCATCCGAACCAAATGGTATTGTCAGAACAGGTGCCGAAATGAGTCTCCTCTTGAGTTCTTGGAAACTCTTCTCGCATTCCTCACTCCATACGAATTTTGTATCTTTTCGAGTCAGCTGAGTTAACGGAGTAGCGATTCTAGAAAATTCTTTCACGAATCTCTGATAATACCTAGCTAAGCCCAAAAAGTTACGTACTTCGGTCACTGACTTCGGTTGCTCCCAACTTTGTATGGTTTCAATCTTCGCTGGGTCGACAGATACTCCATGTTTTGACACCACTTGCCCAAGGAATGCTACTTCCTCAAGCCAGAACTCGCATTTCTTCAATTTGGCATATAGCTTATTTTCACGAAGCCTTTGCAGTACCAGCTTCAAATGGCGCTCATGATCTTCACGACTTTTGGAATAGATGAGGATGTCATCAATAAAGACAACAACGAACTGATCTAAATATTCTTTGAATACACGGTTCATCATATCCATGAAAGCAGCAGGAGCATTAGTCAATCCAAAAGACATGACTAAGAATTCATAATGCCCGTACCGAGTTCTGAAGGCAGTCTTTGGAATATCCTCAGTTTTAATCTTCAGCTGATGATATCCAGAATGAAGGTCGATCTTTGAAAAGAATTGTGCTCCTTGTAACTGGTCGAACAGGTCATCAATGCGAGGTAGCGGATACCTATTCTTGATGGTGACATGGTTCAATTTCCTATAGTCGATACAAAGTCGCATACTCCCGTCTTTCTTCTTTACTAATAAAACAGGAGCACCCCAAGGAGATGTACTAGGACGAATAAAACCGATGTCCAACAACTCCTGTAGTTGGACTTTTAACTCCTGAAGTTCAATAGGAGCCATTCGATATGAGATTTTAGAAATGGGCTTTGCACCGGGTTCAAGGTCAATAAAGAATTCAACTTCACGTTCTGGGGGTAGACCAGGAAGTTTTTCAGGAAATACGTTAGGAAATTCACTAACAACAGAAATATTATTCAAATCTATCGTGTTTTTGTTCAAGTCCATAACATGGGCTAAGAAAGCTTGACATCCATTTTTCAATAAACGAATGGCTTTATGGCTTGATATAACAGCGATTGATTTTAATGGTTTGGTTGCTTGAATTCTCATAACAGGTTGGTTAGGAATATGAGAACTAACAACCTTACGAAAACAATCAATTTTGGCATGATGAGTAGTTAACCAATCAATTCCTAAAATCACATCAAAAGAAAGTATCTTTAAAGAGATACGGTCAACAGGTAATGTGATTGTGCCAACTTGGATTAAGCAACATTTATAAACTGTAGATATAATGAAAGTTTCTCCTAACGGAGTCTCCACAGGTAGGTCAAATTCTAATTTCTCTGGAGTCAAGTTTAAACGTTGAGCACAAACAGGAGAGATAAAAAATGGGTATAGCCGGTATCTAATAAGGTATAAACTTCGCAAGAGTTTATGATTAACTTACCCGTGATCACCTCGTTTGGGTTCCTCGCGTTTTGGGCAGTCATGACAAACGCCCTTCTAGGAACCACCGCTTTTGACTTGTCCGGAACAGCCTTCGGATTCACTATCCCCGTTGAACTTGGTTTCGCAACAAGAAAATCTTTAGCTATATGGCCTACCTTTCCACAGTTATAACATACCTTGAACTGTTGTGGGCAGTTTGGGCTGATGTGTCCCTCCTTCCCGCATTTGTAACAAACGACCGGTGCTCGTTCTCCTCGCCTAAAACTAGTTGATGTTTGTGCTGACGTCTTCACGTTATCATTGTTGTACCTTCTCTTCTTGAAATCTCCTCCCGACTCGCTCCTTCTATTATCACGGCCACGATTACCACTAGAATGGTTACCGCTTTTGTCCGAATGTGTTTCCTCCATGCTAGTTTTCATTGCTTCGATAACTGCCGCCACCGGTATGACCCTGGTTGTGGTCCCTCGGTTGCACATACTCATTATCTCGCTCTAATAATTGAGCCTTGTTTACAACATCTGAATATGAAGAAAATTTATGAGAGATAAAATTTTGCCGAATCTCGGGTTTTAGACCTCTCAGAAACATCCTTGTCATTCGTTCCTCATTTTCGACCAAATGAGGTGCAAACCTGGATAACTCTGCAAACTTCGCCTCGTACTGGGACACCGTCATGTTGTTTTGTTCCAGTCTGATAAACTCCACCTCCTTCATATGACGAATACTTTCAGGAAAGTACTTGTCATTGAACAGTTTCTGAAGGTTTCCCAAGACATGTTGAGTGCGTCAAGCTGGGTACGCTTCACAGATTCCCACCAGTAGTCTGCCTCACCGCGGAACATAAAGATGGCGAATGGAACCTTCTATTCCTCCGTGCATCCCAAGACATCGAATATCTTGGTAATTTTCTTGATCCACGTTTTCGCCATGATCGTATCCGGCTTTCCCTTAAATTCTGGTGGTCCCAATTCTTTGAACTGCTTGGCTATGATAAACCGCGCGTTGTTATCATTTCCACCCGTATTCTGCACACGAGTCTCCCTCGTCTGATTTTGCATGAACTGCAAAAAGCTCATAAACTTTCCATCATTCATCGTTTGCTCGGTAACGTTGTTTACAGGAGGAATATTGTCTTCCTGTTGCACGTTCCCCTGGGTAATGATCAAAGGTGTCTCCACGGTCTGATTTACTCCATTATTAACGTTCTCAGCTGCCATTCTTAAATACTGCCATAAAACAAGGGTTAATAGTCATGTCATATATTATACCTATACTCTTACCGACCAAATAAACACCAAATAAACATAGTCAGGTCATACTAGCGAAGGAATTCCCCGTCTCTCCCCTCCTAGGTCTTGTCTCACATCTCAGCCAGGGATCATATCCCTAAGCTCTGATACCAACTGTGACGCCCCCAAAATAGGTATACAACACCCATTCTGAGTCGCCAAATACATGGTACAAAAAGCAAACAACAACTTCAATACTACAATTATCGTGCAAAATACGACAACACATACTGTGAGTTTCAATATAAATATTGTCTTCTAGACAATATCCACACTCAAATAAGTCCTCATTACAATTATTCAAACACTATTTTACAGAAATAGTGAGGACTGCTAAAACATCTTTCTAGAACCATCACTCCATACCCCGACTAGATCCTGCTATGTTTTCACCACCTAAGAAAAAAATGGAACAAAAAGGAAAAGGGTGAGCTCAACTAGCCCAGTAAAGATTATTATGACTAAGATAATATACAATAAATTATCATTAGTATTCAACAGGGGAACATCTGATAGAATATAATCGACAACAAGTTTTAGATCAACAACTGCAGCGGAAACAGCAAACCATCAGAAGAGTCAAGTAGAGAATGAATTCTACTATCTTCTAAGATTTAAAAGTCCATCATCAATATTTTATCCCTGTAACATCAATTAATAATCATCTTTATCCAAATATTCATCTTTTCACTACAGGCCAAAGATATTCATTTGTATCACCAGTCAGTCATGTTCATCTCAACACCTGTTCATCTTTGCACTACAGGCCAAAGATATTCATCAGGTAATCATACATCTTTGTACTGCAGGCCAGAGATATTCAGTAGTATCATCATTAAGGACTGAGGATAATGAAAAATATTTTAAAAAAAACGAATCCAGTGAGATAAAAGAACAAATATTAGGGATTCGTATTACAGTTTATCCAAGTTCAATAATACCCCATAATAACCAATTTTGAAGCAGAATTCAAAAAATAAAGATCAAAACATGGATACAATCAAAGATAGTAACCATAATATACAAATTGAACAAAAAAAAGAAATTTTTTTTTTCGATGAATAGTGCCGTATTCGTGAATAGTGTCGTATACGTGAATAGCAATCTATACGTGAATAGTAACCTCAACACAAAAAATTTTAAATTTGATAAAAAGTTCATATCAATATTTCGGCATAATGATATTGAAGAAAATATCATTTAAGAAGAAGATAATATTTCTTACCTCAAAATATCAGTACTTCTGATCGGAATATTATATAAGGCTGAAGAAAACTTGCTCTGATGAATAAAAACTCACAAAGTATCTAAATACTCCCAAAATACACTCAATAATCTAAAGAGAGAAAGAGAGAAAACTTGTTTCTGGTGTGATTTTCAATTCTAACTTAGCCCTCTATTTATAAGAAAATGTTAGCATGCCGAAGCAGACTTAACCTGCAACCTGATGGCTTTACCTGTTACTATTCCCACCCACCATATTTGAATAAAAATCTCAGCACATTTTCACCAACCAAAAAATGGGGCCCACAAATTCTAGAATTTTCCACCAAAATTATAAATTCCGCAATCTCTATAATTTCTAAACCAGTCATCTTGTAAAATTCATAACAAATCATACGTTCATTTTTAACGGTTCAAAATTTTTGGACATATACTCAACTTATATATGAATAACATATGCAAAAATTACCACGATCCAAAGGTCAGATTAAAAATTACAACCCCCACAATATTTCTTAAAAACCCTGATTTGATTTTTAATACCTCCATTCCAATAAAAATACTGATAAAACACCTCAACATTAACTCCTTCATTTTTAACCACAATAAATATATCCAACATTTATATCCACATAGAATAAATATTTTCTTATCATATGAATCAATAATTAATTATTCACAAATAATATTACAGAATCACATTTATGACAACCAGATCGTTCCCAGGAAAGAGGGGGCTTTCCGATAAGGATTTCTCCTTACTAGCGTGCAATTAGATGACCAAACCTCTCCTTAGACAGAGCTTTCTAGACATTGCCAATAATGTTATCTAATAATATTATTCAAATAATATGAATTTTTGATCTGATAATAGAAAATACTGTGCAGCAACAATTATTGAAACAATAATAATATAAAATATCAACGCAGCAATTATTGAATCAATAAAATAAAATATTGAACAGTATCTACTGTAACAATTATTGAGTAGTGCCTTCCTTCGTAAGAATCAATAATTCAAAAATATTGTGCAATCTGTGTGCTACTGTGCAACCACGCGTATTACTGTATTTTAACCACCGGGTATTCCAACAGTGTTAACGGTAACAACTACGTTATTATTCATAAAAACTCAATTTTTGTCGTTATCTTCATCCAATCGTTTTTCGTTATGGGGCCTACAAATAGCTGCGCCGTCGTACGAATATTCCCCGACAGAAAGAATATTCCACGACCAAACGAATATTCCTTGA
This sequence comes from Panax notoginseng, assembly GCA_016801055.1. NCBI lineage: Eukaryota > Viridiplantae > Streptophyta > Magnoliopsida > Apiales > Araliaceae > Panax > Panax notoginseng. The sequence goes on from CM029018.1 coordinate 121,060,393, forward strand.
CAAAATGAATATTTTATAACCACTTGTTTATTTTGCAAAATTTGCGCATTTCACCCGTAACTAAAGTATTATATCAAATTAACACATTATTATTCACAATAATATTTAGAGAAAATTTTATTTTATTCATTAATAAGTTGGGGTCTTACACCATACCCCGACTAGATCCTGCTATGTTCTCACCTCCTGAGAAGAAAAATGGAACAAAAAGGAAAAGGGCGAGCTCAACTAGCCCAGTAAAGAATATTATGACTAAGATAATATACAACAAATTATCATTAGTATTCAACAGGGAAAAATCTGATAGAATATAATCGACAACAAGTTTTAGATCAACAACTGCAGCAGAAACAGCAAACCATTAGAAGAGTCAAGTAGAGAATGAATTCTTCTATCTTCTAAGATTTAAAAGTTCATCATCAATATTTTATCCCTGTAACATCAATTAATAATCATCTTTAACCAAATATTCATCTTTGCACTACAGGCCAAAGATATTCATTTGTATCACCAGTCGGTCATGTTCATCTCAACACCTGTTCATCTTTGCACTACAGGCCAAAGATATTCATCAAGTAATCATACATCTTTGCACTACAGGCCAAAGATATTCAGTAATATCATCATTTAGGACTGAGGAAGATGAAAAATATCTTAAAGAAAACGAATCCAATGAGACAGAAGGACAAATAGTAGGGATTCGTATAACAATTTATCCAAGATCAATAATACTTAATAATAATCAATTTTGAAGCAGAATTCAAAAATTAAGATCAAAACATGGATACAATCAAAGATAGTAATCATAATAGACATCTTGGACAAGAAGAAAAAATTTTATTTTTCGGTAAATAGTACCGTATTCGTGAATAGTGCCGTATACGTGAATAGTGTCGTATACGTGAATAGTAACCCCGACACAAAAAGTTTCAAATTTGGTAAAAAAACTCGTATCAATATTTCAGCATAATGATATTGAAGAAAATAATATCATTTAACAAGAAAATAATATCCCTTACCTCAAAATATCAGCACTTCTGTTCGGAATATCGGAATAAGGCTAAAGGAAACTTGCACTGATGAATAGAAACTCACAAAGTATCTAAATACTTCCAAAATACACTCAATAATCTAGAGAGAGAAAGAGAGAAAACTTGTTTCTGGTGTGATTTTCAATTCTAACTTAGCCCTCTATTTATAGGAAAATGTTAGCATGCCGAAACAGACTTAACCTGTAACCTGGTGGCTTTACCTGCTACTATTCCCACCCACCACATTTGAATAAAAATCTCAGCACATTTTCACCAACCAAAAGTGGGGCCCACCAATTCTAGAATTTTTCGCCAAAATGACAAATTTCGCAACTTCTACAATTTCTAAACCAGTCATCTCGTAAAATTCATAACAAATCATACGTTCATTTCTAACGGTTCAAAATTTGTGGACATATACTCAACTTATATATGAATAACATATCCAAAAATTACCACGATTCAACGGTCGGATTAAAAATTATAACCCCCGCAATATTTCTAAAAAACCCTGATTTGATTTTTAATACCTCCATTCCGATAAAAATATTGATAAAACACCCCAACATTAACTCTTTCATTTTTTACATCAATAAATATATCCAACATTTATATCCACATAAAATAAATATTTCCTAATCATATGAATCAATAATTAATTATTCACAAATAATATTACAGAATCACATTTATGACAACCAGACCGTTCCCAAGAAAGAGGGGGCTTTCTAATAAGGATTTCTCCTTACTAGCGCGCAATTAGATGACCAAACCTCTCCTTAGACAGAACTTTCTAGACATTGCCAATAATGCTATCTAATAATATTATTTAAATAATATAAATTATTGATCTGATAATGTAAAATACTGTGCAGCAACAATTATTGAAACAACAATAATATAAAATATCAACGCAGCAATTATTGAATCAATAAAATAAAATATTGAACAGTAACTACTGTAACAATTATTGAGTAGTGCCTTCTTACGTAAGAATCAATAATTGGTACAATATCGTATGCTACTGTATTTTAACCACCAGGTATTCCAACAATATTAACGTTAACAACTACGCCGTTAATTATAAACAACTTATACTTGTCGTTTTTTTCATCCAATCGCTTTCCGTTATGGGGCCCACACAAGGCTGCGCCGTCGTACGAATATTCCCCGACAGCAAGAATATTCCATGACCAAACGAATATTCACTGACCAAAAATGAATATTTTATAACCACTTGTTTATTTGAAATATTTGCGCATTTTACCCATAACTAACCACATTAATCAAATCAACCCTTTCTATTTCAAAATAATAAATAGAGGAAATTTAATTTCATTTATTAATAAGTTGGGGTCTTACATTTGACATTAAGAAAGAACAATGAACATGGGGTTCATGGGATGGATACCGATTGAAAAAGATTAAGACTTTGGTTAAAGGTTGAATGTGAGATTAAGAGAGGAACAACGTAAACGTTGTATATGTAAACGATCCTCGTAAATCGTATTCACGTTGGACGAATGTTCTAAGTATACCCTGGTTGTATAACTTAGACGTTGACAAAGGTAGTAAGTAAGATATGAATTATCAAGAAAGCCGTAGAGAACGGTAAGAAGATTAAATAAAGCCGAATGTGAGTCGGATGAGAATGTTGGAATGAAATGTAAGCGTTGAACACTTTAACCAACGTAAAGGTTAAGTGTACGCGAATATTAAATAGGTAAAACCTACACCCCGTGTATGGTTTGACCGTAAGGTAATGAAGATCATTGATTACACCTGTGAGCGGTGAAGAAGCTGAATCAAAGATAAGTACGTATAACATAAATAAGCCGAGTTAATATTTATAACTCGGAAGATGTTCCGTGTCGAATAAACCGGATGTTGTAAGTTAAGAATAAGGTAACATAAAATATTTAACGCTATGATCTCATAGTGTTGACATTGAATGATCGTTCTGAGTATACAAAAGACTGTATGACTTGGACGATTAAGAATGAATCTTGAGGTATGGAATTTAGTTGCTAGAAATCCATAAGGAATAAGAAGCTAACTTAACAAACATTATAGTTTAATGGTTCGAACAAGTTAAGAGAAGTTAGGTTGTGGTACAATCGTAACCATTGATGGTTGACATATGGGAGCTGGGCTAAATAATTCCTTCAGAGAGCGAAGGTATATACAAAACTGGCAACCGATCTAACTCACTGTTATGGGCAGTGTAGATGAGACGGGAACTTGTTTGTTAGTTGTTTGTGGGAAACCACTCAGAGTACCATATGGACTATTAGCAGAGACATGATGTGTGCTGAGTCCTAGGAGAGTTATAAGAAGAAGATAAGAATGTAAATCATCAAAGATGATGAATGTATTGAGTAAGACATCTCTGTATGTCATGAAGCCGTAAACCGGTAGTAAAGGAAGTTGGTCACGTAAACTTAGTTTATAAGAACGTGAACCTTAATAAGTGAAGTTAAGTAAACTAATGCGTAAGTCAAGTATATTACTAATTAGTATACATATTATTTCCTTATGTGCTGCATAGGAATTGGAATGAGCAGTTTAGCGTAAACTATAAGCTGTAGCTGTGCGTAAGGCAAGTTTCCTAACTTCATTCATATTTTAAATGAATGCTAGTTTTTAAAACTTCTCAGATGTTGAACTTGAGAAGTTTTGTCTATGTGCGAATATGTGATATTTATACAAGGTGTTAGAATGTATGAGGCCTTGTGCCATAATTTGAACACTTCGGTGTTTCTATGATATGAACTATTCTGTGATTCAACTGTTCAATATGAGCATGTTATGTTTATACATGAACCGTTATTGTTAAGTCTGTGCTAATGATTCTAGCCAGACATGATGTGTATGAAAAAGGTAGAGGAATGAAAGTATTTCAAAATGAAAGTGACTGATGTTTTAAGATGATAGGAATCAAGACTATTCCTATTATTCAAGCTGCTTCATAACCTTTGTTCGGTTATCGAAGTTCTGAAGAATGTTAAAACTCTTGAAGTTGTTTGTTCAACTGTTATGACTTGCTGGGTAATTGAATGCTCACACTTGCTTTAAATGAAAAATATTTTCAGCGAACGACTTCAGAAAGAACTTAAGGATTCCGTAAAGATCAAGTTGAGCGATATCCAGACGAAGTGCCATTCAGTATGTGAACGTGCGTGAAGAACAAGTGAAGACTTATAATATAGAATGCTAGAATTAAGCTATAGACTAGTTTAATGAACAGTTATGTATCCGTGGTGGCAGATGAAAGTCACTTGTGTAAGATGTAAAGAATAATGTAATTACCATTATTTGAAATGAAAGAAATTATAAGGGTTCCAGAACCTGGGTTTTGAGAATGTATGTCAATATATTTAGCTATATAATGATGTGTGTTTGGAAGGTGATGGGATCATGACGCACGGAGTCCGGGTCTGAAAGTAGACCGAATTTTGGGGCGTTATAGTTACAACGCATGTTCTGTTGATACACACATCAGCAAGGATCAAATAGGTCCCCGGCGGGGGTTACAATGCATGTTTTTCGTTGATACACATATCAACGAAGGTCAAGCAACCTTGACGTCAATTCAGCCGTTGGCAAGTAAACCCAACGTCGCATCGGAAGCCATCCGATGATTGCATCAGTTGATACACACATCAACAAAGTCCAAGCAACCTTGGCATTCATCCCCAGTAGGGAGTTCATCCGTTGATATACATGTCAACAGAGGATCAAATGGATCCATGGCGGGGGTTACAACGCGTGGTCAACTGTTGGTTCACACGTCAACGAAGGTCAGGCATCCCTGACAACATTTGCTATTGGTAGTAAATCCAGCAGAACATTGATATGTCATGGCGATACAAACCAGGAAAGATCAACATCATCGGGGAGGGTCGATGACGGAATATGTTATACACATCCTCAAATAGACAAAGTTTTATCCCCACAGTTCTCTTGTACACGAGAGGCACATCTTTGGAGTAAAGTTTGTATCCAGGATTAAGGACTTTGGTGATAGCCCCAACGTCAAAATCTTGATAGGTTTGGATCATACATCCAAGCTTGTCATCATTACCATCACCGGCAGAAGCAACAGGGATCTGATAATCATCCCCAGCATGTTGGAAAGCAATTCATATGCATCATACACTTGCATCATATTGCTCCATATTGCATCATGTTTATCTTGTTGCATTTCAAGTGTCTAGGATTCTTTATCCTATCCATGCCATTGTATTGCATGAATATGATAAAGAGGAGCATCTGTAGACACTCAAAATTTTCTGCACACCTGTTACTGACATTGCAGGAGGGCAGATTCGTCTTTCAAAGATAACTTTGGAAGACAGATCACATCCATTCTGGATACTACTGGAAGTTCAACCTCAACCCCGGAACACACACCGGGAGTAACAGCGTTAACCACGGAACACACACCGGGAGCATCATTTCCAACCTCGGCGATAACCCCGAGGCTTGCAGTTCTAATACCAGAAATTCTATCAGAGAAGACCGATTCATCCCAGAGATAACCCCGAGATGTTCAGTCTCAGTTCCAATACTGGGAATAGCATATTCCAACCTTGGAGACAACCCCACAGAAGGCAGTTGCAGTTCCAGAGATAACCCCAAAAAGGCTTATTTCAAATGCATGCAATCAGCTTCAACCTCGGCACTTACACCGAGGTACTCAGTACGAGACCTGACAATAACACTAGGAAGATAGGCACACCTCAGAGATGACACTAAGGACCTTCAACACTAGCAGCAGTTCAATCTCAGAGATAACCTTGAGCAACATCTACTATATCAGCCTAAACCGGAGATAACCCCGGTGAGGGGAAAAAGTCATCATCTTGCTACCTTGACGCCACATCGCGCCGTCTAAACATTTCAGTCATACATTTCTACATAGCAATATCCCACGAGAACCAAGGAAGACCAATCCCGAGTGACTATTACACATGGTAACAGATATAATTTAAAGCTTGAAGACTGGAGGGCATCGTCCCATCTTCCTGACATTGTACAACCTTTAATCCCATGTCATTGCGTAACTCTCGACAACGGCTGTCCGAAATAGGTCTTACATACCTCAGTCGGATGCATGGATTGTAATTTTGAAAGCTCGAGTGGACATCACGTTGCACGCCTACACGTACTTCGAGACGACGGGACCCGTGAAGCCCGGGGCACCCCAGGCAACCTCAGGTACACCTGCGGCCCAGCCGCAGGTACACCTGTGACTCCCCCCTCTATAAATAGAGGGCTTGGGGTGGCCATTTTGAAAAAGAGAAAAGGCGAGAAAGCCCTGTCTAATTTGCTTACACACCCCAAACTGAGTGCTTTCTCATTTTAAACACTTGTAAGCTCATATATAGCTACTTTTTACCGGCTGGAGCCGAATATTCATCCATTTCAAGTTATTGAAGTCTTCTTTGGCAGCCCACTGTAAGCCTTTTCACACATTTCAAGCCTTTCTCTTCATCTTTGCACACACTATTCTTCACATTAAGAGTCGTGTTACGTGTGTATGCCCGAACTTCGGTCCGTGATTTCTTTTCAGTTTGTATATATATAAACTTATATATATATATATATATATATATATATATATATATATATATGGACTAATATCATCGAGTTATGCCTCGATTGAGCCTAGACTTATGTCTGGAGCGTTTAATTGCTTTCGTATATATACACTTATATATATGAACTGTGTGTCGAACTCTGTTCGATGAGCCTAGACTTACGTCTGGTGCGTTTAATTACTTTCGTACATATATATACTTAATATATATGAACTGTGTGTCGAACTCTATTCGATGAGCTTGGATTTTACATCCGGTGCGTTTACTGCTTTATATATATATATATATATATATATATATATACTTATATATGAACTGTTGTCGGACTTTGTTCGATGAGCCTAGATTTTATATCCGGTGCGTTTACACGCTTTATATATATATATATATATATATATATATATATATATATATATATATATATATATATATATATATATATATATACACTTATATTTCGTCACGCCTGGAGTTTCCTCCATGGCGGTTGATCGCTTTTACAACTTTATTTACATTTTTGATCCCCCATGGAGGTGCTTCGTGGTGGTTGATCATGTCTGTATATATATATATATATATATATATATATATATATATATATATCTGCTTACTGCTTTTATATCAACTGCGGCATCATGTGAGCCTAGGAATCATATGATCACAAATTCAGTCTATTGAATCTAGATTCGGTTCTCGTGATGGACATTTTCAGTTGTAAGTAGCTTGTAAATTTATTCACGGTGTTCGGATGTCCTCCGATAGTTTTTATACCCATGAGGAATTCGGCACTGCTTTGTATATTATTTTCTGGAAAGATGCTTCGCATCTCGGAAATAAAAGCAATCGAGCTGAATATTTAATAAAATAGAAGTATCAAAGGCCTCAATTAACATGTCACATATTATCCTTATACTCTGATCGACCAATTAAATACCAAATAAACTTAGGTTGGTCATACTAGCGAAAGAATTTCCTGTCTATTCCCTCCTAGTTCTTGTCTCACATCTTAGCCATGGATCATATCCTTAAGCTCTGATACCAACTATGACGCCCCCAAAATAGGTATACATCACCCATCTTGGGTCGCCAGATACAAGGTACTGAATACAAATACAAACTAATTATACAACAGTCGTGTAAAATACGACAAAACTTAGGCCGTGAGTTTTGATACAATTGTTGTCTTCTAGACAGTATTAAAACTCAAAATAAGTCCTCAATACATTTATTATCACATTATTTCATATAGTAGTGAGGACTACTAATGCTATCATCTGAACCGTCACTCCATTCCCCGACTAGTCCCCGTTACGTTCTCATTTCCTGAAGAGAACAATGAAAGCAAAAGGGTGAGCTCAACTAGCCAAGTAAGAAATATTATGACTAAGATAATGCAGAATAAATTATCATTAGCCTTCAACAGTGTTAAATTGATAAAATATAACAAACATCAAGTTTAACTACAGCGGAACAAGCTATACATTAAAAGAGTCAAGTAGATAATAAAATCTACTATCTTTTATGATTTAAAAAAGTTTTTCATCACTTTTATCGCTAAGACTCAGCTTAATAAATAATCTACATCATCCCTGCACTACGGCCAAGGATATTCATTTGTATCACAACCACAAATTATCCATGCACTACGGGCCAAGGATATTCGTGTATTCATCAATGGTCATGATCATGCCAACAACTATCCATCAATTCACTATGGGCCAATGAGGACCTTTACCACATCATTTGTAACATTACGGTCATGATTACACCGAATAATTCTTGGTCATAATCATACCAAGTCCATCTATGCACTACAGGCCACAGATGACTTTCAACAAAATATAAACATGAGGATGATGACAATGATATAATAATTCAATAAAACAAGTTCAAGAATTAATTTATCTAAGAACTAATAACGTCCAAATTGTCAACATGATACTGCTTTATAGAGTAAAATTCAAGAATGCTCAGAATAATATTTTTATTAAAAGATACTGGATGACGCGCAATTATCAACGATATTCCACTAATTTCATGGAGTATAGAAGCCAAAGTTTTAATCAACTAAGTATAATAGAGTATATGAAACTGTAAATAGATTTTCGCCCACCATGCAGTAATCCACGTAGACAGATCATTTCCACAATATAATAAGGAATGAATGCGAATGATCATTCACCATGCATGTGGTAATCCACATAGACAGGTTATTCCAACAGAATAATAAAGAATGGAATAACAGAAGAATTCACCATGCATGCGATAGACCGCACAGACATGTTATTCCAACAGAATAATAAATAATAGAACCAGGTCATGCGTAAACGCACAGACAGGATATTCCTACAGAATAATAAAGAATGAAATAACAACAGAATTCACCAGGCATGCGATAGACCGCACAGACATGTTATTCCAACAGGATAATAAAGAATGGAATAACAGAAGAATTTCACCATGTATGCGGTACTTCGCATATACAGGTTATTCCAACAGAATAATAAGAAATGGAATAACAGAAGAATTTCACTATGTATGCGGTACTTCGCATATACAGGTTATTCCAACATAATAATAAAGAATGGAACAATAGCTCTTACGAGTATTGGAAAGAAAATAATTCTCTTCATGAATATGAAAGAATAATACCCCTTACGAGTACAACAAATAATATCACTTACCTTAGAAGAAACTTGATATAGGAGTAGTGAAGTAGTAGAATACTTTTTCTTCTTTCTCTCTATAGTTTCTCTCTCTAGAGTTTCAGTGAATTCGTAAGAAATAATGAAGGAATGAGCTTCTATTTATAGAAAAATGGACTGAATAGTAACTAATTCATGAACGCTCCAGATTGATTTACTTTTAAACGGATGGTCCATATTAATTTACTATGCAGTATTAACAAAATATTCTAATAAAACAAAATCTTTTAAATAAAATATAATATATTCTATTTATAATCTAATAAAATAAAACTTTATAAAAAGTATTCTGTTTTATATAAAAAGTTTTTATTATACAAACACTATGCAGGTACTATGCAAATACTATGCATAAAAAAATATAATATATTTTATTTAAAATACAATAAAATAAATAACTTTATAAAAGTATTCTATTTTATATAAAAAGATTTTACTATGCAAATACTACGCATAATAAAATATAATATATTCTATTTATAGTCTAATAAAACAGATAACTTTATAAAAGTATTTTGTTTTATATAAAAAGATTTTCTATTTTATTACATTAATATTACTAATAAAACAAAATTATATATATATATATATATATATATATATATATATATATATATATATATATATATATATATATATATATATATACTTCCGTGACTTCATAAAAAGACACCTCAATATAATTAACAATATTTATTATTATTATTATTATTATAATTCACAATATTAATCGACCAGGTCGTTTTCAGGAAAGAGGGGGCTTTTCAATAAGGATTTCTCCCTATTGGCGCGCAATTAGGTGACCAAACCTCTCCTTAGCAGAACTTCTAGACATCGTTAATATTGCAAATAATAATATGAATAACTTTGTCGTCTCAATTATTGATTTAATAACATAACATATTATACAGATGCTACTGTGACAATAATTGAATCAATAATATGAGAGATATGATGCAACAATTACTATAGCAATAATTGAGTATAACTGAGTGACTTCTTACGTAAGCATCAATAATCAATATCGTGTGCTACTATGCAACCACGTATATTACTGTACTTTTACTACCGAGTAGTTCAACAGTTTTAACGGTAACACTTTCGTCGTTATTTTTATAAAAATATAATTCTGTCGTTTTCTTACTACAAAAATACTTTCGTTGTGGGGCCCACCAATGATTATGTCATCGTACGGTTATTCCCCGATAAAAAGAATATTATATAACAACTTGCACACTTTGCAAAATTTATAAATACTACCCACAACTACAACACTATCTCAAATCTACACCATAATATTAAAAAAAATATTTCGAGAAAATTAAATCTTTATTTAAAAAATTTGGGGTTTTACATTTATGGGTAGTTAGTTACGTTTTATTTGGATAGTGAACACCAAGTCTGTGAAAATAAAGTATCTGGATTTGGGGGTGTCATATGTTGGTATCAGAGCTTTAGGTTATGAACCTTAAGTGGGAGAAACCTTAAGAAGCAAACCTTATAGGACATCAAAAAGATAGTGGTGATAAACTCTTAACGAGTTTTAAGGAATGAATAATAAAAGACGTTATTTGCTTATGTGTTATTAACCTATGTGCTCAAGAGTAGTGAGAATAACAATTAGTAATTAAATCTTAAAACTTTGTTGTCAGGATGGCTAATGTTAGAGGATCCAGTCAGGCTAAGGAGGAGGGACTTCATATGCCTAGAAAGGAGGAGCCTCTGGATATTCAGGTGGTCTGGGAGCAGTTAGTGCCAAGGGAGTCATCTTCATTGGTCACAGTTGTTGGTTATGACCCTGAGTTTGGGTATAAGGAGTTTCTGGATGAGGAGAATGATGTAGAGACTGATGAGGAGGATCCTGTAGAGCTACCATAAACGGATGAGGAGCAGGAAGAAGATCCTAAAGAGTTCCCAGCGAACTCTATTGCATCTCAGATGTATAACGAGGTGTACCACCATAATATAGAGTTACAGGATAGAGTCAAAGAATTGGAGGAGCTGGCAGATGAACGTCAGACCTCTCAATGGCATAGAAGGATGATGAGATCCAGGATCTTGATGAATGTCTCGATAACGTGGAGTGGAAGTTGGTTCAAATAGAGAGTGACAACGATTAGCTATTGGCAGTGGTTATGAAGCTAAAAGATGATCTAAAAGAAGAATCCACTAAGAGAGCAAGAGCTGAAGATGCTTATGAAAATGATTCCCAGCGTGCATTCGTGCAGATGTAGTTGAAGAAGAGGTGAAAGAAAAGAAGGCCAACATGGGAGAGATGAATTATATGTTTTATACTGTGATGAACAGAGCCCAAGACAGAGTCATCTACTATCCAACTCAGTTCGAGAAAATGCCATGGTATATGTTAGATCGAAGAACGATGTTCCATATCATGGAAGAGGAGCGTAGTAAGGCTATACAATGTCTTAATAGGCCTTGATAGAAAGTGTAATTACTATGTGAATAATTATGTAATAAATAAGATGTAAATCCCAAGTGTTATGTAACTAGTGGGATATGATGATGTTATCCTGAAATCTTACTGGTCCAGGAAAGTTGATGTAAATAGCAGTGATACTATCTTTTCTACGTTTTAAAAAGTTATGAATGAATAAAATATCAATATTTATTCAAGGTGTTATGTGTTATGTGTTGATTTTAAAATGTTCAAGTTAAGTATTAAATACTTAAGGAATAGGGCAATGATTTAATAAGCATATCTTTTAAATAGAAAATGTCGGCAAGATGACGTCAACCATGATAACAAAACCTTGATTGGTCTACTAATAACAATGACGTCAATGCTAATCTTGTCTAACAGTTGGTGACCTTACTTACGGGAGCATTACAGAATCAGCCGCAAGCTCAGGCTACATCTTTTAAGAACTTTAAAGCAGTTGGACCGCTAGAATGTCGAGGATCTATGAATCAAGTGGATGCCAAAACCTAGATTATGGAGATGGAGAAAGTGTTTGACATTACCAGGGTCAATGATGATCAAAAGATGGCCTTTACAAAGTTTATGCTGAAGTTAGAAGCCAGCTACTAGTGGCAGGCGAATAAGACTCGAGGGGGATAAGGAATAATATCATGGGATAGATTCAAGGAAATATTCTTCGAGACATATTTTCCAATGAGCTGACAGAATCAGATGGAGGTTCAGTTTCTAGAGCTGAAGCAGAGTGCAATGACAGTGTCAAAATATGCGACAAAATTCAACGAGCTGTCGAGATTTGCGCTATATTAGGTCAATTCAGATGAGCGCAAGGCGAGAAGATTTGAACAGGGACTAAAACCCTGGTTGTATAGCAAAGTCTCAATGTTCCAGCTGAATACGTTTGCAGTAGTGTTTGAAAATGCGGTAATAGCATACGGAGGGAGTGATGCTCTGACCAAGAATAAAATGGAGAATAAGGCTTGTGATAGCAGCTGTGGCAACACTCATAAAAGGAAGTGGAATGAGAATACAAATATTGGAACTCAATAGGGTGGTCAGCAGAGGAGAAAATTTTAAGCTTGTGCTACTTGTGCGAAGAATCACACTGGTATGTACCTGAAGGGTAAGCGAGTGTGCCTTAACTCTGAAGAAGGGTGCTTGCTTCACATGCGGGTCGAAGGATCATTTAGCTCATGAGTGTCCTAATTAGGCAGCTGGAGGTACAAGTGGAAACAAGGGTGGTAGTAGTGGTAGTACTTTGACTATTATTGGACCAACGCCATCAAATAGGCCCACAGCCAGAATCTTCAACATAATGATGAGTGGGATTTATACCCACAAATCGGATCCTTTATTGGTTAAGAAGTTGCTTGTTCTTCATAAGTTATATAGCTTTTATATCATTTTGTTATTATTTTGCTTAGTCTATGTGTTATAGAGTTTATTTGGTCTTTTCTAGCTTGTAGGGGTAAAAATGTCAATTTTCCTACACCAACGCTGTAGCGCCGATGCTAGGCTTAAATCTGGCACTGCAGCGCCTCAGTTCCTTTACAAACTGGCGCTACATCGCCACTTATTGACCCAGGATATTGACTCAGCGCTGCAGCGCCGCTCCAAGGCTTAATCTTGGTGCTGCAGCGCCACCTTCGGTTACCAAGCAAACAAGAGCTGGTTTTAACCTAGCTAAAGAGGAGACACATATATAAGAAGCGTCGGGAAACCTCCTTGAAGGAAGAGGAGATATCCCCTCTGGGATACTTTATTTTTCTCCTTATCTTTTTCAATTTCCTTCCCATGTTCTAGTAGGTTATGTTTGTAGATATAGATTAGGTAGATTAGGAAGATGTTTGGGATTTCTTGGAGGTTAAGAACAGTTAGCAATATGGATCGAAAAACTTGAAAGGATTGGAATTCTTGGAGACTAAAGTATCTTTGACAGAGTTTATTCTTCTCTATTTGTTTCCATGATTTTGTAATCCATAAATGTTGTTATATTGTTAGTTATGTTTAGTTTAAAAGCTATGAACTAATTATTGGCTCTAAGGTTATAATGGAACCCTTTGTTCATTTGAATTGAATATCTTATCTTTTTGGTTGGCACCATATGGTTTGGATCAATATATTTATGGTTAATGATTCTCGCTAAGATATTAGTGATGATTTTGGTAATCTATATGAAATTGAAAGAGGGATTGTAGATTTACACCTAGATATATTGGCATGTGATTATGAGTTATCTACTTGATTCGACTACATAATTTGTGTATAGAATAGGCATATATTTGTGCACCATGTGTGACCTAATTGAGAACTTATGCTTTAACTCCTTGTTATGGTTAATTCGCATAGACATGTGTAGGATTATTTCCTAGCTCGGATGTTCTTTTCTATTCTATTCCCTATCGGGTGGACCTAGAGAGGATAGGTTATTACATACCCCGGAAGAGGTGTATGAGAACTTGTGTGTTCTCGATCGACAAACTGTCGTGACCACTAAGACCAAAGAGAGAAGGTTAGAAAGTTTGATGAAACATAGCACACCAAGTGTTTGATGTGACACCCCCAAATCTGGTACTTCCATTTCCACAGGATTCAGTGTTCACGATACAAAAATCATCTATCTATCTACCCATAAAAAAAATGCAAACCATGCAATAGATAGAATTAAAATCTTCCCTTAAGGGTTACAACATTTGAATAATAATAATACAATCCCAGGTTAAACTAACCTTAAACATCTGCGCAGAATCATAAATAAATAAGTCTTAAACAATAACATTAACTCAAGTCTTAAACAAATACATCGTCAAATAAAACAACAGGTCTTCGTCACTTGCTAACTTTGCCCTTGCCTTTACTAGTGGAAGGTTCATCAGTTCTTTCGTTCTTAACTACAATGTTATTATTAAGCAAGAGTGAGCACAAATGCCCACAAGTATAAAAATGAAATAACAGTATAATAACATCCGAATAAATCAAAGACATCTTAACAAAAAAAACTCAACTTTTGAATCAAGAGTGAATAACAAGAATCAAAAGAATTCTGAGGGTCATAAGACCTTCATGAACTATGTCCTAAGTTAACAAGAGTTATACTTGAAACCTTTAACAGTCATAAGACTAAGGACCTTCTTCTCGTACTTAGGGGGATCAGCCCTTAGTACCATACTGTGCATAATATCTTAACGCTAAAGCGTAAATAATCCCCTATACAGGGTTGTTCATCTCAGTTTGACATTCGAGTCCGCACCAAAGGAAGTTTGGTTTGGATAATTCATCAAGGGTTCTGAAATTTAGAACACTCATCAACTATAGACTAGTTGAATCATAGTAATGGTAATTTACTCGAGATAAATAATAAGCTTGAACAATAATGACAAGTAGGGTTAGGAAACTTGTCTCGTGCGTAGATTATACTTTAACTAATCACGTTCTTTGAATTAAGTCCTATATACCATCCACATTCACAATACCAGTTAATTATAACTTAACTAATCATCATAAACTCATTCTCTTTGTCTACTTTGATTTTTGACTATACTTAATCAATTTACCACTTTGTCACATAATTTGTACTTCATGAATTATCAAGCTAATTATGTATTCAATAATTCAATTCACATGTAATTATGTTATTTACATGTTAACAACTATTTTATCATTTCATTATATTTCTAACATGTTTACATGTTCATTACATTAAGTTACTAACACATTGCTAGACTTAACATTTAAAAAAAATTACATTTCTGGACATTCTGGAGAGTGGCGTTGCGGCGCCACTGTTATACTTGATCTTCGTGATGCGGCGTCGTTGCACTGCAGCCAGACACATGGCACTGCGGCGCTATGGTGCTGCGGCTGGAATCTTGGCACTGCGGCGCGGATGTTTTGGCGTGAGACTGGCGCCGGCAATTCGCGAAAATTGCAGAACACAACCAAAAACTCCAATTTAATTTATTACTACACGAATTTAGACATACCCACATGTTATAATTCACGTATAATCATAATACAACATCTATAAAGTGATTTTAATCCATTAAAATATATAATCACAGAATTAAAACAAAATTTTCCTCTGTTCTTGATGTTCTTGAAGTTTTTAACATAAATTCCTAAAATTCAACGCCACGGATTCGTTATAAAGCCAAATTCGTTCATTTAAAGTTTGGTCTCTTCGTATTAACATGCACAATAATATACGAGTGTAAAATCTACGAAAACATTTATGTTTGACATACTAAAATCACGTATAAGGCCATAAGACCAAAAACCCAAACCCTGTATATTTTTGAAATAGCAAGTCATCAGATTACGAAACTTAGGATATGGAATCATGCATATATATATATATATATATATATATATATATATATATATATATATATATATATAATATGTTATGCTACTCGTATTATCACATATATCCTTATAACAACACCAATTCCCAATTCACAGAGATTAACAGAAGTTTTGAAAGCCATTTTTATAAAACTTGAATACGTGAAATATAAATTTAGGAAGGAGAGATTACCCTGAGAAAAAAGTATATATATTTGTAGAGTTAAATTCTTTCTTCAATCACTGAGTTCTCACAAATCCTCTGAACTCTCTCTTGAATTCTCTCTGACTCTCAACTTAGCAAAATAATGAAGAAAAGAGAAGACGTATTGTTAAAAAGGAGAAAACTGACGCGCGTTATGGAGGTCAGTTGCCTAACATGGGTAACTGGTCCAACTCCCATTAGGGCTCCGTTTGGATAGTTAGAATAGATTTCAAAAGCCATTTAATTTAATAAAGCTTTATCATATAGTTTAATAAATGTCACATCCAATTGCACAATAATTCATATATCTTATTTAATATAAATAAAATATAATAATTTCTTATAAATTCACATAGTCATATATTTAATGTTCTCATAAATAAATAATGTCAAATTATTAATTCTCTAATTAATAATTAAATTAATTAAAATATCAATATGCTTATTAAATATTTCTTTTAATACAATAAGCTCACACAATCACATACTTTGATAATAAAAATTCTCTACATTAATTTAATAAATGTAACACATATAATTAAATTAATCTACCACAATTGCATCAAATAATTATTTAATCCAATAATTAAATCATTGAAAAAATATTTATTTAATTCAATAAATATTAGAATTTAATTACAAAATCTCGTTCGTCACATTTGACAAAATGCCAGTGTGGGGTGAAGTTATGACCTTAGCTTGTAGCACCTTCGATACCATTTGTTATCCATTTACTTGCTTTGATAATTAGATATAGCTAGATTAATTACACATCTGTTATTCTGTTGTTCAAATAAGACTTAAGCGATATAAAGTCAGTATTTGATAAATATTAGTGATAATTCCTCGTGGGTACGACACTTTTTTTATCACTGTATTACTTGTTAGACCGCGTATACTTGGGCGTATTTAGTGATCAGTATTCCGACCAAACTCATGCTTGGGGATCTAGTGAAACACTTGTAACACCAATTGAGGCAAGGAATTGAATTAAGTTTCTAACTTTTCTTTGATACTTGTATTATCCATGAATGATTACCTAATATTTGGAGTAGTTTGATTTATTTGTTTTAAATTAAACTTCTAATTTGCTTTCCTTTGGATTGGTGCCATACGAATTGGTTCTTTATATTTCGTGCTTAACGTTTAATTGCTAAGGTGTTGGTAATTAGTTTGCTAAGGAATTGGTAATTAGTTTGGTAATCTATTTGAAATTGGAAAATGGATTATGGATTTAGACCAAAAATATAAGGGCATGTGATTATGTTATGCATAATTTGTGTATTGTCAATTCATAGTGGCCGCCATGATCATAAGGAGAGTTAAGAGATTTGAATAAAGTGATGCACGCCAAGTGTTTGACAAAATGCTTGTGTGTGGATATTGTGTTCTTAACTCTTTATCTATCTATTTATGTTTTGTTTTTTTAATTTTTTTTGTTTTTTTGATTAATTATAATCATAATTTATCGTTTTAATCAACTATTTAAATAAGACTGAGGCGATATAAATTTGGTACTTGATAACTATTAGTGATAATTTCTCGTGGGTTCGACAACTCTCTTGTCATTATATTACTTGTTGATCGGGTATACTTGCGCATGTTTATCGATCGCGATAAATAGGTTGACAAGATTGTATGTAAATGCTGCTCTTGTGCAAGACTTAGCGTAAGTTGGGGCCTTATATTTCTATTTATTGTTATCGTTTATGAGATTGAATTAACAAGATTGTAAGTAAATGCATTGCTCTTGTGCAAGACTCAGCGTAATTGTTGGATCTTTACAGTTCGATTTTGCATGACACATTTTTATTAAACTTGTATTTCTATTTCAAATAAAGTCTGGTTGAAGACTATAAAACAAGCGCTTATTGGGAGGTAACCCAAGTTGTAAATTTTTGTGTTAGTTAATCTCAGGTACGAAATAGCTACAAACATGATTCGCCAACGAATCGCTAAGCAAAGAAAGGGGCAAGGCATGTCAAGGCACAAGTTAAGTCAAAAAGAAGGCACAAGCTATTGCTTGAATTTTGTTGGTGCTTTTGAATTGGAATGGCTACAAAATTACTTACAGTGGTGAGGATGCTGTCGATTACGATTGGTACAGCCTCAGGGAAGTTTTCAATTTTAATTTTATCTATCTTTACATTAAGGACAATGTTTGTCTTAAGTTTGGGGGTACTTGTGATATTTTTGGTATTTGAGTTAGTATTATGCTATTATGCCAGTTATTTAGATGTTATTATGTTTAGTTGTGCATATTAGTTAAAATTTTGAAATTTTGAAAAATTTCCATTTTATGTTATATCTTAGAAAATAGTAGACGTCGGTTGCGGAAGGTGACAACTAATAAATGATCATGGAAGTCCTTTACATTGAATTCGTTTATTCCGTTTAGTAAGGATGTTGTCAATTTTAAGTTTGGGGGTCTTCTACGTTTTGTTTTCATATGTTTTGTTTTATTTTGTTTTTTTGTGGGTTTAACTGCATTTCTAGTATAGGTTGTGTCTCTTGAGCATTGATTTAATTTGAATTGAGCTATAATATATGATCAGGCAAATGATTGTTAAGGTTATAACTCATGAAAAATGGGTAAATGCTGCTTAGTTTAGGTGATTAACTTATTGTTGGTTATTATTTTGCTTATGACTCCTACTTTTGAGCACTCATCCATTTGTAATGAAGTAGTTGTATACTTAGAGAAGGCTTATATGACCGAATGCTTGTGGGCGATATCAATAAGCTCTAGAATTCGTTTAAACATCACTCGAAGCAATATACTTAAGTTTGATTAATTGGTCATATGGTGGGTTGAGATGGAGCGTAAAACACACTCACTCAAAAACATATACTAATGGGGAGATAGAGCATAAAATGCACTCACCTATAAAAAAAGGAAGAAATAAAAATATATCAAAAATCTTGTGGTAGGTTGATATGGAGCGTAAAACGCACTCGCCCATAAAAGCGAACTTAAGGTGAGATGGACCCTAAAATGCAGTCGCCCATAAAAGCGGACTTAGGGTAAGATGGAGCATAAAATAAACTCACCTAAGAGTCCTTTGATATCAAATTTTTGGAATATTTGATTTGTCTATAATTGCGATGAGTGATGTGTTAACCATGTAGTTTTTGAAGTTTATTTCTTTCGTAAGGTAATATGGTTGCATAAGTCAATCCGAGCTATAATTGGTTTAGTGCAAATGGAGACACACACACGGAAACGATCTAAATCAAAGTATGACTAATAAGCAAGTTGAAATACTAGACGTTGTGACATTTTGAAAGTTTTCTAGAGTTGTCATGTTTTGACATTATTAAGGCCATTATTCAAACTTATTGATTCATTGCTCAAGTAGTAGATTGTTAGAATTTATTTTTATTGTTTTTGGTCTTAGTGTTTTGCTTGAGGACAAGAAAAGATTCAAGTTTGGGGATATTTGATGAGTGTGTTTTATATACATAAATTAGGTACTTTTGAGTTTGATAATTTGAAAATCATAAGCTAGCTTGTTTGGTTTTTATGTGTTTTCATTGTATTGTTGTGTAATGTAGTTTTATATTACTTTTATGTATTTTTGTATTAGTTTTATGTGTTTTTACTTTATTTTGTAGGAATTGGATGGAATGTCATTTGGCTCGATGGTTGGAATTGCCAAATTCGCATTTTCGGTTTGCCATTGACATAGCAGTCCAATGAAGCCCAGTTTTAGCCATGATCCGACCATTATCTGTCCAAACTCCAAGAATGAAAGTTGTAGATTAATGTCTTCTCTTTTCGAATCATCTTAAATAACTACAATCGGAGTTTAGATACGAGAGTTATTGCCATTTTCCCAACAGGTGTAAAATTTGGACATTACCAACTGCCATTTGCATTGCAGTCACTTCATGGCCAATTTCAGCAATGTTCCATCCATTATTTCGAAGAACTCAAAGAATGAAACTTGTATATCTCCCTCTCTTCTTTTCCGGAACATCTTGAATCATCCAAATTGAAGTTTGTATAAAGAAGTTATGGCCATTTTTCCAACAGATGTCAAAGTAGAAAATTTCCTAGCACTGCAGCGCCCCTTGCTAGTGTATTTACGACGTTGTAGCGCCCCGAAGCAGTAGCTTAGCCCCTTTTAAGCGCTGCAGCACCCCGTTCAAGTAAAATCAAGGCGTTGCACTGCATGACATAGATTTTTGGTAGATTTCAGCTATTAAATGCTCAACCTAATGACCCAATGAACCTATCTTTCATTCTAACTTGCAACCTAGAGGGAGAAAAGAGAGAGTAGGCGCAATAGCTTGGAGAAGGAAGGCCATGGTCTTGTGATATGGTTGTTGAACAAGATTGGAAGTGCTTTTAATGGTGGGCTTCATCTAGAGACCAAGGGGAAGTCATTCCTTCTCTTTCTTCTTCCTCTAGCGGTTGGGATTGAATTAAGTTTTTAACTTTTCTTTGATACTTGCATTATCCATGAGTGATTACCTAATATTTGGAATAGTTTGATTTATTTGTTATGGATTAAACTTCTATGAAATGGAATGATGAGTGCCAGAAGGCCTTCCTTACAATCAAAGAGCAGCTAGTCAAAGCTCTTGTCTTAGTACCACCTAGGGATGATGTTCCCCTGTTCATGTACCTATCCATAAGTGACAATGCCATGGGCTGCATGCTGGGTCAGAAAGACGATAGAGGCCGAGAACGAGCTATCTATTACATCAGCAAAAGATTCAGCAGCAGTGAACACAAGTACACTCTGATTGAGAAGACTTGTTGTGCTTTAGCATGGGCTGCCACGAGGTTACAACATTACCTCCATGGGCACACAACCCATCTCATATCCCATGTGGATCCTCTCAAGTATGTATTCAGCAAGCCCATACTGAATTGCCGACTGTCCCAATGGCAGTTGATTATACAACAATCTGACATTGTTTACGTGACGCAAAAGTCCATTAAAGGTAAATGAATCACTGATAAACTGGCCGCCGCTCCTTCCAGGGATTTCAAACCCTTGGAAACATACTTTCCCGATGAAGAGGTAATGGAAATTCAGCAACACCATCAGTACGATACACGCCAAACATGGAACATGTATTTCGATTGAGCTGTTAATAAGGAAGGTTCTGGAGCTGGAGCAGTTCCAGTATCCGGTACTGGGGAGCAGTATCCTGTCGCTGTCAAATTGTAGTTTGTCAGCACCAACAACACATCTGAGTATGAAGGCTGTATCATGGGGCTAAAACTTACCCGTTCAATGGGCATCAGGCGGTTAACTATCTTTGGGGATTCCGTGTTGGTAGTCAAATAATCTACGGGAATCTATCAAACCAAATAGCTACATTTGCTGCCTTACCATCGGCAAGTTTTACAGATGGCTTCGGAGTTCGAAGAGATCTCCTTTCTACACATTCCTCGTAATAGGAATGACTTCGCAGATGCGCTAGCAACTTTGGCCTCCTTGATTCACATACCTGACAAGGAACACATGCTAAGCGTCACATTGGCCCTGCAAAAGGCACCAGCCTATGGGAACTATATTGGAGAAGTATCAGATGAGCTACCTCCCATCCAACAACCTTGGTATCAGCATATCAAGGAGTACTTGCGAGATGGATCTACACCCGCTGAGGCGAGCCTGACTGAGAAAAGGCGGATTCATTGACTGGCTATGGAATACTACCTGAGCGGAGATGCACTCTACAAAAGAGATGCAGGACTAGGTCTCCTCAGATGTCTGGACAAGGACCAAGCTCAGAGACTCATGGATGAGGTCCATGGTGGAGTATGTTGCCCACACATGAGCGGCCCTTTACTTGTAAAGAAGATCCTCAGAACAGGACATTACTGGCTCTCTCTCAAGGCTGACTGTAATGACCACGTCAGGAGATGTTATCAATGCCAAATTCATGGGAATGCTATCCACGTCCTTCCACGGGAGCTCCACAATATGAGTTCGTCTTAGCCCTTCTCAATGTGGGGAATGGACGTGATCAGGCCCATCAAGCCTAAAGCTCGTAATGGGCATCGGTTTATCTTCGCCATGATAGACTACTTCACCAAGTGGGTAGAACCAGCCTCCTTCCCCAGGGTTACCAAAGAAGTCATCATTGCTTTCATCAGAAACAATATCATCTGTCGATATGAACAACTAGAGGTAATTGTATCAGACAATGCTAAGAACCTCAACAACAAAATGATGGAGGAGTTATGCAGTAAATTCCACATCAAACATCTTAACTCCGTCATCTACCGTCCAAAGATGAATGGTACTGTTGAAGCGGCTAACAAGAACATCAAGAAGATCATGCAAAAGATGTCCGTCAACCACAAAGGCTGGCCTGACTTATTGCCTCTTACTCTGTTAGCCAACAAAATATCAATGTGCACTTCAACTGGGGCAACCCCCTACACATTAACCTATGGGATGGAAGCAGTGCTCCCCATAGAAGTAGAAATGGAATCCCTCAAAGTGTTGATAGACGCTCAGCTGGATGAAGACCAATGGGTACAAGACATGTATCGTCAATTGTCTCTAATAGACGAAAGGCGAACCGTGACTCTTTTCCATGGTTAGTTATATCAACAAAGGATCACCTGTTCCTACAACAGAAAAGTCCGGCTACGGCAGTTTAAATAACATGACTTGGTTTTGAAGAGGATCATCGACAACCAAGATCAGTCTAAGGGAAAATTCTCCCCTAACTGGGAAGGCCCGTTTATTATCAAGGAGGTATTGACAGGAGGTGCTCTCAGATTGTAGAAAATGGACAGCGATGAATTTATGCAACTCATTAACTCGGACATCGTGAAATGGTACTATGTCTGAAGTTACCATCAAGCAAACATCCTGGTGTTGGATCATCAGATCACCAGTTATTCCAGTTCTTTAACCCTTCACTACGTACAACTCTTTTTCTACACTGCGCCCCTTAGGGAAACACACTTTTCAAGCCAGCAGCCTGGTTTTTAGATCACCATATCCTTTCCTCTCCACTCGATTTTTTAACCCTACTCAACTTCGGTTATTCCACTAGGGATTGAACCTTTCACACTTGTAATTTGTCCCCAAACATGGGATCAAACTTTTCACACCTGCAGTTTATCCTGAACTTAGGATTAAACTTTCGTCTCTCGCAGTTTGTCCTCCACATAGGATCAAACTTTTCGTTGGCTACTAATCGTCCTGAGGGCCGAACTACGTCGACCTGATCTCCTTGATACACGGGATCGGGAGTACGTAGGCAACCATTTTATATGGCCCGGTCGCAATAAAATAAAAAACAACAAAAACACTTCTACACCCTTATCCTTACAAAAAAAACAAAAAAATAGACATTTCTACACCCTTTCTGCCACATACAGCGTTGAACCTCTTGCACCAGGTTGGAATGTAGGCAGCCATTTATGGTTTGGTCTAACCCCCTTCCAAAACACAAACACTTATCAACGGTACTGGGATCAAACTTCAATCCACCACATTTCATTGGCTTCAAACCAAAGGGATGGAATTACCTGACCTCCCCATGTAAACGGGAGACTCGGCGACCATCTAAGCTACGGTTGTACCTTGACGAGCAATATTAATCCATAAGAGATGGAATTAACTAGGCTCCTCCTAAATAGGAGTACTGGCGACCATCTGTGGTGCGGTCAATCTAAGAGAGGAAAGCCACACTCCTCTCACATTTTCATACAGAAACCAGTCCCAAGACACTAAAGATGGTAGGGATACACACAGATCAATGATCCGTTCTAAACTATCCAGAGATAACTCAATGTCCATCCAACAAGGAGGAATTCAAAATACATTAAGATCACAAGCCCTGAAGAAGTAGGCAAATATCAAACAAGTATTCAGGCATATCTAAAAGGGAAGTGATCAAAAATATATTTCCCTGCTATATATAATACTGCTTGATATACGCAATGTAAACTGTACATGATAAAATTGCTAAGCTAGTCTGTGCAGGAAAATACAAGGCTATCTACAGATTGGTATGCATGCGGGCTAGCAGATCTAACATAGTATCTCTATCCAAAGAAGGAGGTAACAATGTTGTTTCCTGTACAAGGGTATCCACACGAGCCAGCAAGTTCGTGGCCATCTTCATGGTGACGCGATGCTCATCAATATATGCACTCATCTCGGCAAGCAGACCAGTGGTCAGGGATCTCAATGCAGTACTGTTTGCAATAGCTACATCTCTATCAGATAGGGAAGCATCCCGCTCAACCATCACTGTATCTCTGTCTAATATGGCCTCATCCCGCTCAACAACAACGACATCTCTATGAGCTAATGCCTCGTCTCTCTCTAATAGAGCCGCGTCTCTCCCATCAAGAGCTGTCAACATCCGGGCTCTAGCCTGATCCCTTTCAAAGGTCAACAGATTAAGACTTTGCTCCAAGTACTGTACTGAATACTGGATCACGATAGTGCTAGTACTTGGATAATCTAAGAGAGCTGCTGGCAACCCAGGGAATGGCTCATCGTCGGTATAGGAATCAACGTCCTTCATGGGCTCTCCACCATCTGAATCACTACTCGGCACTATGGATACTGCCGCAGCCGATGAAGTCTCTGTCTCCAACCATGCAGAATACTCTGGCGAATAGCCCGGATATCTAACAGAAAAATCAGCTATCTCACGCTGATCCCAACAAGCATACACTCGGGATCGATCCTCAGCTGACAATTGGCGAGAAGCTAAACGCTGAACTAGCGCCCCATCAAAAGGATGAAAGCCCTGAAACTGGTTAAACTGCAACATCACGGCCAGTGGGTGGTAGGTAGTCATGCCCTTCAAACCAGCCCGAGGGAGATAATCCATACTCGGAGCATGAGTAATGAAGCTATAGGGTGAGCTGAGCCCTATACACGGCAAGATAGCAAACGGATCTCCAATCCTAGCTAGGAAAACGGACCAAGATGTAGGATCTGTACACTCCGTAGGCTGGAAGGAATATGACATAGCTATCTTATGGGTGAAGCAGTACCCGTATTGGTAGAAAGTGCCAATCGGCCTCAAGTGTGACATAAACCACACGTATAGCATGATCGAACTACCTGTGAATATCCTTGTAGGGTAAGTGCTACAGAACGTGGCCGACCTCAGTGTCTCTGCCATAATCATAGGAATAATGGTATGACCCTCCCTGAGAACTCTCACTGCCATGATGACGCCGATGTCCAACTCATCCATACATCATGGAATGTATACATATGCCACTATGCACATCACGAGTACATCCACTCTGGCCAAATGCCACTGGTCCTCTGGTATGGTGAAATCTCTAGAATACCAAACATAGATGTCCTCAGAGCCAAATTTGTCAATCAGAAAATGCTGGGATATCACGTGACCAGATGTGATCTCATCCTGCACAACTCTCCGCCTCTGCCCGGTGAGAGTCATAAACTGCCAGCTCATGTCACCAATGGCCATATACACACAAGGTCTGTCAAGTGGCAGCATCGTCAAATGTGCATACTCCTCTAGAGTCAGAGTTAACTCCTGGGTCCCAAGTTAGAAAACCTGCCTCTCCGGTAACTAGTGCTCCAACATGCCCTCAACAAATCCTACGGGAACTTAAAACATCAAAAGGGTCATGGTATGCTGCAACAGCTGATCTACGGTCACCCTATCTGGGGGCGACATACTATCATACCAGGATCTTAGATAGGATGCCACCAATAATGGTGGGGTGTGATCTATGCGGCTGACTGTCGAAGAAGACATCTGTGTGGGGCCGTATAATAATACCATCCAGGGGTCAATGTTGAATATCTCTTGACATACATACATATGCATAACATGATACATGTATAACAGATAACAGATGGTAATATGATGTAGGGAATAGAAGAAAGTACATACATTCCTAAATACATCATCATCTATATGCATCATCTTTGTACAGCTAAAAATACATGGAAATGGGGCACAGACACCCTACTACTAACAGAGGCCTATCAAAATATATAGCGAGAATGGGGCACAGCCATCCAATATCTAACAAGAGACCTATCAAAAGAGATAATGAGAATACACATCAGAAGAAGACAATGGTGTCAATATCTACATCATCAATCGTGTCCACCTGATGTAACTCCTCCTGAGTCACTAGATCTCTATCAACAGGGATGTCAGGCCTATACAAGGGAGGATCTGCACTGGCAAAGCCAAATGGGTCATCTAAGGGGCCAGCTCCTACGCTGGAAGGATCAAACGAATCTACCTCTGCCGGATCTCTGCCCAAATGCCGGATAAAGAAATGTGCCCGGTCCAGTCACTGGGTCAAGCTGTCAATCTGTGTCACATGAGTCGGATCTCGGACATAGGCTAGCCAATCTGTCATCATCACGGATCTTGGAACCATATCCCCCATGAACTGAGTGGCGCGGGTCTGGGCTCCAATGGTACGAGGGATCCACTAATGCTGGAATACACCCTAAGTGCAGGGACCCTTTGACAATGCAAAATTGTCAACACCCAACAATGGAATATCAATGATGGGTGACTGCGATACAGGCCAATAATGCCTGGCAGGAGGCAAGATCGGCACACGAATCTCTCTTGTGATGTTTCTAATAGCACGCTCTCCTAAATAGAGCTCCCATCCTCCATCAGTAAAGAGAGGAACCCTACGGGTGGAATGATGAGTGAGTTTTATACACATGAGTTGGATACATTCGGGCTTAATTCATTGTTGTTCTCAAGTCTTTTAGAATAGCTTTTAAGTGTTTGTGTCCATTCATGCATGTTTTACATTGTTTTGTAGGATTGGGGATAAAAGTTTCTTGGATCGACGTTCGGGGTGGCTAGATTCACGTTTTCGGCTTATCATTTACACAATAGTCACTTCAGAACCAATTTGAGTATTGGTACGGACCTTATTTCAGAAACCTTAAAGAATAAAAGTTGTAGATCTACTTCTCCTCTTTCCGGAACATCTTGAATCGTCAAAATCGAAGTTCGGACGAAGAAGTTATGGCCAGTTTCCCAAAGGACGTCGGAGTAGAAAATTTCCAAAAAAGCACCAGCGCCGGGGCGCCCATTTCAAGGTAATTTTTAGCGCCGGGGCGCTATAAGGCAGTGTCTGAGCATCAAGCCCAGCGCTGGGGCGCTGGGGGAAGAGGTTGGTGCGACCTGGACGCGTTTTGGGCGAATTTTGACACCTTTTTGACTCCAAATTGGATTGGGTTTGTTCCTAAGCTCAAAATTAGACTTATAATCTATAAATACTTGATGTAAGGCATAAAATAAAGGGGGATTACATATATTAGATTAGAGATACACTCCATTATATTAGACATTAACCCTAGTTCTTATTAGTTTTGGAGAGTAAAACAACTTGGAGATCATTGAAGATCAAGAGAATGAGCAAGAGGGGAGCATCAGATTTGCTGACAACAGATTCTATTCTCTTCTCTTATCATACTTTTATCTTTTAATGTCTATTCAGTTGTGAATTCTTGGTTTTAATTCATTAATTATGAACTAACTCTTTTATTAAGATTTCAATTGAACTTTTTATGGCTATAAATAAGTTATTTGATTTATTCTAATTATTTGTGTTGAAGTGAATTGTTCATCTTGCTTTGAGCTTATTGATTAATTATCTGATCAATAATTACCTTGTTACTCTAGAAGGAATTGGGAAAGGAATTCTAGGGTTAGAACTGGGCTTGGTGACATGTGACTTAGTTATTTGCATAGTGAATAATTAGGTTTGTGAATAGAATGAGAATATCTATTTGCCGCATGTAACATAAGAGGAATTGGGTTTGTAGCAAGTTTAATTCAATTATTTTGTATAAAGATATAACAAAATTAATATGGGTTAAATAGAAGGCAATTGATCACTCGAGAGAGGGCTTTTGGCATTTGAGAATTCCTGTTAACAATTCTGTAGACATAATAATTGGAATAGTTGAATAATTGATTTATAATTTATAATTGGAGATATTGGAGTCTTAATTCTTATTTATCTGAATTCCATCAATTCTTAGTTGTTTATTGTCTTTCTTTTAGAATAATCTTTTTGTTTTATTTAATTTAGTTTTCTTAAATCTAGAAATCACAATCATTGGTTGTTTAAATAAAATAGATTTGGTTAAGAATTAGTACTTGGTGATTTTTATTAAATAATTCCGCATGGGAACGATACTCTACTTTCACTTTATTACTTGTTGACCGTGTATACTTACACGTACTCATTGATTGCGAAATCAATCAACAAGTTTTTGGCGCCGTTGCCGGGAATTAATTTAATAATTATTTACCAATATTAATTTCAATCAAATTAGTCTTAATTTAAATATTTTTATTTTTATTTTTATTTCTCATTCTCTTCCTATATTTCTCTCTTTTTAGGTACCATGGATGACTTTGCGTATCAATGGCCATACACGAACATGACTCAACTAAGGGGAGCGGAGATTGACAGACTCAAGAAACTTTCTACATTGTCAGCACAGATGGAGACACTTTCGAGGATGCTTGAAGCTTTTGAAGCTCAACGTCGTCAAAGTGTGGCGGTTACTTGTGATTATTGTGCTGAAAATCATATGAGTCATCAATGCGCCATCCATTTCTAGCTGGTACAGTATAGTGGTGATTACCCCAACAGTTATGTCTATCCCAACAACTATCATCAGGATTGGGGGTATCACCTGGATTTTTCATGGAGTAACAATCAAGATCAATTTTATGCTCCAAGTCCAACATACCCACCGGATTTCTCGTTTCCACCTCCACTACAACAGGAAGAACATTCAAATTGGGAGGAAGCCTTGGAAAAATTCATTAGAGCGTCTGAGAAAAGGAGTGAGGAGAGTGATAAGAGATTTAATCAAATGGAGCTAAGTATACAAAGTCAGAATGCATCAATCAAGAATCTAGAAAATCAATTGGGGCAGATAGCACATGCGTTGAACAACCGTCCTCAATACACTTGGCTCTATGACATGGATGACGAGACTGATGATGAGCCTGAACCAAATATGCAATCAGATGTGCCAAATGATATAGATGTTAAAAGAGAGGAAAGACTTGGAGACCAACAAAAAGAGATCGGCACATATCTAACTTTGAGTACCAACGAAGATGAGCCAATTTTGATAGTGTCCCATGTACCTTCTCCACCAAAGTTCAAGAATCAGGTTAGATTTGCAAAACCATGTCCGCTAGGTAGTCATGTCGTCGGCAATACTCCTTGTGACGTAAAAGCGAGTACAACTTCGAAGCCATGGTTCAATGAGTTAGAGAAGATAGAAGAAGAGATTGTTGTGTCTGACAAGCCTTAATGCCAGAATCTATTCGCAGACACAATGAAAAAAACACCTAGATGTTGGACGTTCTTTAATGTGATCTTGTCTAAACAAAGCATGCTAGGTGACTTTAATACAATGGCTATCGTAAATAGGAACCTACCAAAAGCTATATTATTTCCGATGGATGGAGGGTTCCTCAACTTTCGAAGAGGAATTGGATAGAGAATTGAAGAAGTCAGGCTGAGACTATAAAACAAGCGCTTATTGGGAGGCAACCCAAGTTTAATTTTTATTTTTAATTTTTATTAGGTTTTATATTAGTAGTTTCGAATTTTCATTTATTTAGGATTTAATAAAATTGCTTTTATCATTGTTTTACAGGTTATTCAAGTCAAATTCTAGCGTGGTGCCCAATTTGTTCCACGTGTCTAGCATATTCTCCAAACTTAGTGGACAAGGAGGAAGATTGCTATATTTTCAGGGAAGTCTTCTGCTTTACTTTTTTATATTTCATCCATTGAGGACAATGTCTAGTTTAAGTTTGGGGGCATTTTAGTGTCGTATTGCATATAGTTAGTTATATGCATAGTAGTTCATTTTTTTTGTGTTAGCATTGTGTTTTTTTAGGTTGCATATAGTACATGGTAGTTATTTGCATATTCATATATGTGTTGCATTAGTATGTGTTCATGTAGTACAATTGCATTTTTTTTCATGAATCTGTGCGATTAGTTGGTGTGGTCTTAGCTCGGCCTATGATAAGATTGGTATTAATTGTTAAATTGAACAGTGTTGATAATTGATGATGAGTTCTAATTTTAATCATGATGATAATCTGAGCCTGTCTGAAACTTATGTAACCGGTTAGCACTTAAAGTTTAACTGTTTTAATCCACTTGGTTCAAGGGTTTCATAATTCGTTTCTGAGGGGAAATCTTGGTTAAAATTTAAGGAAATTAGTGAACTGGCAGTAAAGGTTGGAACGACGCAAAAGCTTGAGTTTGGGGGAATCTATGAGATATATATATTACAAAAAAAAAAGAGAAAAAAAAAAGAATTGATGAAAAGAAAAAAAAATAGAAAATCCAGAAAAAGAAAAAAAAGAGAATAAATACCGTGGCATACTTTTCTAGTTTTGTGGCCTTTGTTACTTGAGTAAGTAAGCTCGAGGGGATTGTCTTTACACCTAGCGCCCTAAGGTCTTAATGGCTTGGGAGTCGTTGGTCGAAAGCTCGTTAAGGTAGCACTGAAAAGCCTAAAGGAATAAGACATTGCACAGTCATGAGAAATGAAAAAAACACGAGAAAGAGCAAAAATGCCCTCGTGATTGAATAAAAGTATAAATAAATCTTGTATTTACCCTAAGACTTGGGAATTGCTTAGTTTTAACCGGAGTTGTCATGTTCATTGTGACAACCCGAGAATTTAGATAATTATTAAAATCCTAAAATGATGGATTAAAAGTTATAAGATGAACCTAGACAGAAAATAAGTGTATGGAATTGACGTTTCTGTGAAGGAATTTTAAGGATTTCAAAATTTTGAAGAAGAACCTATATGATTTCTTAATTGAATGAGAATAAAGAAATATGGGTTACAAAATTTTTAAACCCTAGAAATGAATTGATATGTATTTGAATGAATATCAATAATAAGGTATTATGACACCTGTAAAATTGGATGTGAATTGAATAGTGTAAGAAATGTTATACTAATACAGGTGGAATTTTATTAACGAAATAAGATTTCACAAGAAGAAAAGCTATGAGGTTAAATGAAGATGAGTATATGTATAGAAATATATATAATTAGTAAGGTGCTATATATATATTTTAGCAAGAGGAATAATGAATTAAGTTAATGATATAAGGATCAAGATAAAACTATGTTAGTAATTAACATAGCTTGAACGTTGGCCTTGGCTGGTAAATAAGAATTTGAACAAGTATAAAGTCGTTAGTTAATACGCTTAGCAATAAGAAGGGAGTAATTTAAAACTCAAAATTTGAGTAGAGATAGAATTTTGAAGCACGAACTGCTCGGTTGCGTTCGGGACGTTAAGTTTAAAAAGAATGGACAGTAAACACAAAAGGTTTAAAAATTGACTTTTGGTCAAAGTCAATTGTTGACTTTTTATGGAGAAAAAGGTCAAAATTGGAGCTAGAAGTGAAATATGTTATGATTATGTGAATATTGTGTATGATTAGATGAATATACATTATATAACGTGTATACATTTATTTTGTATATAAAAGTGAATTAAGAGTTAGGTTATGTAACCTAATATATATATTAGGTGTGATAATTAAATAACCTAAGAGGTTATAATATGGGAGAAGATTAGTATATAAATATATATACTAAATTTAAGAGATTTATTTTATATATCTCAAATAATTAATTTTATAGCCAAGTCTTATTAAGTTATGAAATTAAAAAGGCATGAGTAAGAAATTTATTTTCAAAGGTGTAGTGGAACCCTAATTAATTGATTAGGGTAAAATAGAATTAAAAGTATTGGACTTTAATGATATCATAGCCAATAATTTAAATAGAGTCCAAGAGAATTAAATTTAATGGCTAACGAGGTTATATTATTTAAACAAGTCCAATTAATTATTTAATCATGTGACTTGTGGATAAAGTGACTAAGGGTGATTAAATTATTTAATCTAGCCCAATATATTATGTATGTGACAAGTATTATAATGACCCAATTTAATTAGGGTTTAAAGCCCAAGTTAGTTTTGTTAGTAAGTAAAACAAGTAAATTGTTAGTTCAATGTGATTAATTAAGGACCCAAACTAAGCCCACTTGTAGGAGAATAATAATATTAAAATTATATTAAGTTAAGAGATATATTTTTATTATCTCAAGTTATTAATTTTATAACTTAATTAAAACAAGTTTAGTTGGGTTATAGAATTTAATGTACAAGAGTGATTATTTAAATTCTAAATGTTTGGAATGAATACACTAATTAAATATTGTGGTGGGATTAGATAAAAAGGATTGGACTATGTTAATTTTACATGGCCCAAAGAATTAAATTTGAAGTCCAAAGAGATTAAATATAATGGCCCACACTTGTAGCCCAATTAGAGAAAGGGGTATTTTAGGCAATTGCTATACTAGATATTGCATAAAACAAAACCAAACTTGGAAGAATTTGGGCCACATGGCCGAATACAAGAAGGAGAGAAAATGAGACATGCTTGTCATCATTTAAGCCATATTTGTAAAAGATAATTGCCAACTCAAGCTAGGTAGCATTCATTTTAAGGAGCCACTTTGCACACTAAGATTCCACATATCTATGTAATGATGATTAAGGAAAGAGATAAGGATAGTAGAGATATTGGAAGATATAGATTAGATATACAAAATATATCTATAGATTTTTTTTACAAGCAAATAAACTCATTTTCTCTTTCATCTCTTATTTCTTACCAAAAAAGAAAGCATAGAGAGAGAGAGAGGGAGAGAAATTCGGTGGAGAGAGGGAGAGAGAGAGGAAGGAGCTACACCATTGATGCTCCATAAATTCATTTTCTACTTTGGAAGACAAAG
This sequence comes from Panax notoginseng, assembly GCA_016801055.1. Taxonomy (NCBI): domain Eukaryota; kingdom Viridiplantae; phylum Streptophyta; class Magnoliopsida; order Apiales; family Araliaceae; genus Panax; species Panax notoginseng. The sequence continues at coordinate 121,093,560 of CM029018.1, forward strand.
AAGAGTAGCCCAAAAAAAAAAATCAAGGTGGAAACTTAAACTAGCTTAAATATATTTATTTTGTTTGATTTAATTTTTGATAATATGAAGTTATGATCTTGAGGTTTAAAACCTTTGATCTATGTGTTTATGAGTATTTCATGTTTAGATCTACCCATATTGGGTGTTGAATTGGTTGGAATCAAAAGGAACAGAAAATTATAATTTTCCGGAAAGCTTAAACTTAAAAGTGTGATCTAGCTTTTGATTTTTGAAATCCATGATGGATATTTGTGATTTATCTTTTTGGGATGCTAGATCTATGTATTGAGGATAAAACCTCTTTGGAAACACTCAATTAGGTGGAAAAATGAGCAAGATATGGAATTTATCCCAAACTACTCAAACTAAGAAAATTGTTAGAACAACAGTTTTTACCAGCCACTTCCGGGCTAATTTCCGGGAGCTTAACATGTCCAAATATGGATTGTGATAGATGAAAATTATATATCGGAAAGATACGAATCCAACAAAATTGACGGATCGTTAATTGGAGTTATAGATCTCATTTTATTTAAGTTTTACCAAAGGACTCCAAAACTGTAAAACTCTAAATAGCTGCTGCCAAGATTTTCCAGGGGCTGTTTCGGCAACTTAGTTTGTGAGAAAAAATCCAGCCTTTTGTGATATGAAAACATATGGTATAAAGTACCTACTGTCCAAAAATGAGCTCATTCCGAGTTAAAATGATCAATTTATGACCATTTTAATTTCTGTGATTTTCCGACAAAAATCGCTATAACCGGAATTTTATAACTCCGATGGCCACGAAATTTAAACTGTAGGCTCACGTTAAGACGTAAAAGATTGTGCCAGGAGATGGGAAATTCTGGATTTAAGCACGAGGTAGCTAATTTCTTAAGGAATTAACTAAAAATGATTTTTGAAAAATACCAAAGGAAGTCGGAAAATTTTGGAAAAACACTTTTTGTGTATGAAATATATGTATATGTGTTTGGGCAAAAGATAGAAATATAATAAGTTGATTTGGTATTTTCGTGAAAAGGATATGGAATCCAGCTTGCTGGATTACAAAATCTGATGAATCCAGCTTGCTGGATTGAAAAGAAGTTTACTGAATTAAAAATATGTTGAATCCAGCTTGCTGGATTGCAATCTAGTTGCTGGATTTATAATCCAGTTTGCTGGATTGCAGTTTGGCTTGCTGGATTAAAAATTTGTTGAATCCAGGTTGCTGGATTTTGTATCCAGTCTGCTGGATTGGCAATTTGGTTGTTAAATTTAGAATCCAAGTTGTTTGATTAGTATTTGACGTATTAGAGTATAAAGAAGAACTTATAATGTATAAGATTAAGTGTTTAATCATAATGAATATGATACAGTGATTGAAGAATTACCAATGAATGATAATAATACCGATGTATTAGGATGTTATCTAATATTTGATTAAGTGTTAGATAATCTATTGATAAAGTAATTGTATTATGGTACAAAGTAGAATATGCTGAATGAAAGACCAATCTTATTATTAATGATAGGTCTTACCAAAAGAAGTTAACTTAAACTGCGTAGCAGTAGTCAACGAATCAGGCAAGTTTTTCCTTAACTCAAACATGAGTTGTATGTTCAAAGCATGTTAATGAATAATTGTTGTTGATTATTCACGTCTATATTGATTATTGATTCGCACGTTGTGCATATTGTAAGCGTTCATCAGGTATGAAAGGCTGATCACCTTCATTACCATTTGGTTAAGTTAATCTGTTCATGTTTATGCATGACCATTCATTTTTATTGACTTGGTCGTTCAGCTAAGAAAATTTGTTCATGCTCTTTCACAATGTTTATATTGTTGAAAGTTAGCTAGCTTATTGTTCAATTCTTTCAATCATGATATATCTTTATTGAATTTAAACTTGTTGGGCAAATTTGATGCTCACCCTTGTTATATCATGATAAAAATTTTCAGATTAAGATGAAAGCTCGAGTAAAGATAGAAGCAAAGTTAAAGTGCAAGATTAAATTACATTGCAGTTAGATCTATTAAATTTTCTGACGAAAATAGTATTGTAGATCTTCTAAGATATTGAAGGTATGTATTAAGTTAAGGTTGTAGACCTTGGGAATGATGTGTAAAAGTTTAATATATAAACAAATTATGTTTATGTCTTCCGCAATAATTATAGAATTAGTATACCAGATCCTTGGTGATTAGGACCGGGATTTGGGGATGCTACATTCACGAAAGTAATTGAATTGGAACTAAAATTTTCCTTTTAAGAAGTTTGTTATGTGATTATCTTGAACTGTGGTTGGTTAGAATGGTTAACAAGCACACACACACAACATGGGTGATGACAGGTTTGGATTGACTAATTGGTTAGAGTTATGGATTTTGACTTGATTTGATATATTATTTGAGTACCAATGGTATCTTTGAGGCCTGTTGCTATATATCATACTGATTTATTACTAGGTTCGTATGTCTATTAGGAAGTAGATTATGCATATGCATTCATGTAGTTGAGTTTGTTTGTTTATTTTTAGTTCTTTTGTGTTTTTGCTTGAGGACAAGCAAATGTTTAAGTTTGGGGGTATTTGATGAGTGAGTTTTATACACATTAATTGGATATATTCGGGCTTAATTCATTGTTGTTCTCAAGTCTTTTAGAATAGTTTTTAAGTGTTTGTGTCCATTCATGCATGTTTTACATTGTTTTGTAGGATCTGGGACAAAAGTTTCTTGGATCGACGTTCGGGGTGGCTAGATTCACGTTTTTGGCTTGTCATTTACACAACAGTCACTTCAGAGACAATTTGAGTATTGCTACGGACCTTATTTCGAAAACCTTAAAGAATTAAAGTTGTAGATATACTTCTCCTCTTTTTGGAACATCTTGAATTTTCAAAATCGGAGTTCGGACGAAGAAGTTATGGCCATTTTCATAAAGGACATTGGAGCAGAAAATTTTCAAAAAAACACCAGCACCGGGGAGCCCATTTCAAGGCAATTTCTAGCACCGGGGTGCTATAAGGCAATGTCTGAGCATCAAGCCCAGCACTGGGGCGCTGGGGGAAGAGGTTGGTGCGGCCTGTACGTGTTTTGGGCGAATTTTGACACCTTTTTGACTCCAAATTGGATTGGGTTTGTTCCTAAGCTCAAAATTAGACTTGTAATCTATAAATACTTGATGTAAGGCATAAAACAATGGGGGATTACATAGATTAGATTAGAGATACACTCCATTAGATTAGACATTAACCCTAGTTCTTATTAGTTTTGGAGAGTGAAACAACTTGGAGATCATTGAAGATCAAGAGAAGGAGCAAGAGGGGAGCATCAGATTTGCTGACAGCAGATTCTATTCTCTTCTCTTATCATACTTTTATCTTTTAATGTCTATTCAGTTGTGGATTCTTGGTTTTAATTCATTAATTATGAACTAACTCTTTTATTAAGATTTCAATTGAACTTTTTATGGCTATAAATTAGTTATTTGATTTATTCCAATTATTTGTGTTGAAGTGAATTGTTCTTCTTGCTTTAAGCTTATTGATTAATTACCTGATCAATAATTACCTTGTTACTCTAGAAGGAATTGAGAAAGGAATTCTAGGGTTAGAACTGGGCTTGGTGACATGTGACTTAGTTATTTGCACAGTGAATAATTAGGTTTATGAATAGAATGAGAATATATCTATTTGCCGCATGTAACATAAGAGGAATTGGGTTTGTAGCGAGTTTAATTCAATTGTTTTGCATAGAGATATAGCAAAATTAATCTGGGTTAAATAGAAGGCAATTGATCACTCAAGAGAGGGCTTTTGGCATTTGAGAATTCCTGTTAACAATTCAGTAGACTTAATAATTGGAATAGTTGAATAATTGATTTATAATTCATAATTGGGGATATTGGAGTCTTAATTCTTATTTATCTGAATCCCATCAATTCTTAGTTGTTTATTTGCTTTCTTTTAGAATAATCCTTTTGTTTTATTTAATTCAGTTTTCTTAAATCTAGAAATCACAATTATTGGTTGTTTAAATAAAATAGATTTGGTTAAGAATTAGTACTTGGTGATTTTTATTAAATAATTCCTCGTGGGAACGATACTCTACTTTCACTTTATTACTTGTTGACCGTGTATACTTGCACGTATTCATTGATTGCAAAATTAATCAACATGGAAATCACATACTCGACATCAGTCGGGTACCCATCCCCAAATCCAGTGGCCAAGTGCTCCCCAGAATAGGGAATCCATGTGATGACATCAGCTGTCAATAACTCCAGCTGTAGGCAACAATTAGTGAAACCCTCAGCTATAGGGACCTCCGCCAGTATGGAATGATGCCATTACCGTCCTCGTGGATAGGTATCCAACATTAATACACTCACAGGACATAAATATGGAAGCCTCTCATAGGCCCAAAACTGCCAACACAAAGGCAAACATCTGCTATCAGTTAACACTCTTAACCTGTACATGGTAAATTACAAGAGAAAAACGCATGCCCCAGAGGAAATAGGCAAAGGTATAGGAACCCCAATCATACTCTCCAATACGGTTCACCTCCCGAGTGGCACTGATCAAAGCGAACGATACCCTAGAAGAGTTATCTGCTATGAAGCAGCCCCTAATGATCATCAGGAAAAATCGTTGAAGAATGCGATCCCTTACTCTGACATCAGCTTGTATGGGCTCACTCAATAGCCCACTCATAACATCTACACTCAAAGGACCCGTACGGACAGTCCTGCCCTTGAGCGCCTCTGCCAAAACTCTTAACAAGGATCTGATGGTAGTAGAGGCAACATCCGCCGTGCAAGGCACTGGTGCCCCTCTAAACTCCGTATATACGATAAACCGCCAATCCATCGGCGTCATCATCACCTCACAGTCCAGCAAATAGAGAGACTGAGTCTGGTGAAACCAGCGCTCAGACAATGCCCTGAGGTAACCCCAGGGATAGCGGCAGGGAAGGATGGAAAAGAACGCCCTAAATCCCCAGTCGTACACAATCGCTCTATAGTCAGGATGCAGATCCTGGTACATGGAGTGAATGTTGAACCAGTTCCCTCGAGGCTGTGTTAAGCTGGGATCCTACATAAAATGCAGATCGGCATCAGAATCCTTTACTCCTCATTAATAGGAAAGAAGGAAGATTAAGATCTAACTTGATACCTTGTTGGCGTGCAAGTACATCGAGGGATGTCAACTCAAATTACCCAAAAGCTCTAGGTTTTCCACCTGAATACTCAGGAGGTCCCTATGGGGAACATTTACAGCAGAAGCGAGGTCCACAACTGGAACATTCTCCTCCTCGTCCTCGATGTTCGGCACATCAACCCGGACTGAACATATCACCACCTCCACCAGACGACGAGGCTGTCTAATAGAACGGGGTTGAGGCACTTCAGAAGCCCTCCTCCGTACACCAGAAGTGGTCCTATGGGAACTACTCGGCTGATCCAGATCCATAATATCTGGACAATAAGTCTCCAAATCACCTTAGAAAGGGTGTGGTAATTCTTAAACCTGGAGCTTTCTTTTCAAAATTCATTTTATGACTACATGCATGCATGCATTACTTTAACATACATCTACAGTAGAGTTAAAAATGCATGACTATTCAATGCCTACATTTTGAAAATTTTTGCCATAGTTTCCTCTACAAATAGGACTATCCACATGCACATAGGCATGACTAGGTGGCAATCCAGTAGCACACCTTCCCACAGTCATATACATATTATATACATTTAAATGTCAAAGTCATCAATCTATAAAGGTAGCCTAATTACCAAGATTACTTTGCTTTTCCACCTTTGCTCATTTGTTCTCAAATAGGATAAGAAATAGCAGAAAAAAATGCCAATTTGACTATTTCAAAAGTTAAATTTTTTCACATTATTATGTTCAGCATGGTTTAATCCTAACATTTAATGTGTTGAATATTTTTTATCAAGTCATTTGAGCATGCATATTCATTACTATGTGTTTAGATGCATTTCATGTGATAAGTCATTTTCCAACAGATAAAAACTGGAAAAAAAGACGTGCATACGTTACCAGGACAGTGTAGAACACTTGTACGGTGATAGAATTTGTAAAAAGTCGCCCGAAATCAGCAGATCTGAAGAAGAGCTCTCGAATTTCCTGTGTGCTGCAACGTAAAATGACTTGCAAAAGCAAACCAGCCCATTAATAACCATCCACGACTAGTCGCAGGTCCACCTACGGCTACTATAGGTGTACATGAGGCACCCCTATATGGGGCCCACCCCTCCGGCTCGGTCTCATCCGAGTTGCAAAGGAGTTCTCACAAGTTGAAAAGGCTAAATCCGGGATAAAAATGCTACGCGATTGAGCAGAATAGCCTAAAATTCTGGTTTTCCTGGACCCGACTGTGGCTTTCATATCATTCATTGGTATTCGTCCAAACACAGGTTATACTATACCGATGATCTCAGTAGTTGCAAATCACATTCGTCAATACCGCACAAAGGTCCAATGCCGTCAGTTCGGGGTCATCATTCCCAAAGCTTGTCCCCGGCGAGGGTTACAACGCTTATCCCCGGCGAGGGTTACAACGCTTATCCCTGGTGGGGGTTACAATGCGTTTTCCATTGATGCATATGTCAACGAAGGTCAAGCAACCTTGACGTCAGTTCAGCCGTTGGCAGGTAAACCCAACGACGCGTCGGAAGCAATCCGATGATTGCATCAGTGGATACACATCAACAAAGGTCAAGCAGCCTTGGCATTTATCCCCAGCAGGAAGTTCTTCCGTTGATGTACACATCAGCAAAGATCAAGTATATCCCCATCGGGGGTTACAATGCGTGATCATCCGTTGGTTCACACGTCAACGAATGTCAAGCAGCCCTGATAACATATGCTGTTGGCATTAAATCCAACAGAACATTGATATGTTCTGGCGATACAAACTAGGAAGGATCAACATCATCGGGGAGGATCAATGATGGAATATGTTATACACATCCTCAAGCAGACAAAAGCTTTATCCCCATAGATCTCTTGTACATGAGAGGCACATCTTCAGAATAAAGTCTGTATCAAGGATTCAGGACTTTGGTGATAACCCCAATGTCAACAATCCTATAAATTCTTGTTAGTTATGGATCACACGTCCATGACAGGTCATCAGGCTGCTTATTTATTGCCATCACCGGTAGAAGTAACAGGGTGCCGATAATCATCCCCAGCATGTGGGAAGACAATCCATATGCATTATACATTTGCATCATGTTACTACACATGACATCATGTTTATCTTGTTGCATTTCAAGTGTCTAAGATTATTTATCCTATCCATGCCATTACATTGCATGAATATTATAAAGAGGGGCATCTTTAGACACTTAAAATTTTTTGCACACATGTTACTGTCATTGCAGGATAGCAGATTCGTCTTTCAGAGATAACCTTGGAAGACAGTTCATATCCAGTCCGGATACTACTGGGAGTTAAGTTTCAACCCCGAAACACACACCGGGATTATCAATTCCAACCTCAGAGATAACCCCGAGTCATGTAGTTCCAATACCGGAAATTCCACAGGAGAAGGTCGATTAATCTTGGAGATAACCCCGTGGTATTCAGTCTCAGTCCCGACACCGGGAATAGCAGCGCCAACCTTGAAGATAACCCCAAAGAATGCAGTTGCAGTTCCGGAGATAAACCCGAAAATGCTTGTTTCAAAGCCATGCAAACAGCTTTAGAACACTCGGCACTCACACCGAGGCACTCAATACAAGACCTGGAGATAACACCGGGAAGACAGGCACACCTCAGATATGACATTGAGGACCTTCAACACTTGCAGCAGTCCAATCTCAGAGATAACCCTAAGCAATATCTGCTTTATCAGCCCAAACAGGAGATAACCTCGATGAGGGGAAAACTCGTCATCTTGTCACCTTGATTCCACATCGCACCATCTCAACATTTCATACATATATTTCTACAGAATAATGTCCCACAAGAACCAAGGAAGTCCAATCCCGAGTGACTATTACGTATGGCAACGGATAGAATTTAAAGCTTGAAGATCAGAGGGCATGGTCCCATCTTCTTGACTTTGTACAACCTATAATCTCATGTCATTGCGTAACTCTAGACAACGACGGTCCGAAATAGGTCTTGTACACCTCAATCGGATGCCCGAATTGCAGTTCTGAAAGTTCGAGCGGACATCACAATGCACGCGTGCATGTACTTTGAGACGGCAAGACCAGCGGAGCCCAGGGCACCCCGGGTAGCCGCACCTGTGGCTAGCCACAGGTACACTTGCGGCTCCCCCCTCTATAAATATAGGGCTTGGGATGACCATTTTGTAAGAGAAAAAGGTGAGGAAGCTGATAAGTGGGATTTATGCCTACTTATTGAATACCAATTCACGCAAACTATGCCCATCTCAAGTACATTTTAGTGTGTTTTTAGTGCATTTCATGTTATTTTGCATTGCATTTACTTAAACTCCTTCTGGTGAAAAAGTGCAAAAAATTGCATGTTTTGGTTGTATTAGAGGGCACGAGGCGAATGGACGCAAGAAGGCAAGGCACAAGCTGGGATATGCATGCCAAGAGGATCAAGTGAAGCATGGATGGACAAGTATGGATGGATAAAGGATGGAGCAGCAGAGCAAATCAGTGCAGCAGCAGAATTAAAAGACACAGACTGCTAGCCGCGCGGCCGCGCGACATGACAAGCTTGGAGACGCGCGCCGACGCGAGCACCCGACCAGACAACTTTACCTACTGTAAGTCGCGTGCCTTCGTGAGATATACACTGGAGGGGCGCGCGGCCGCGCGCGAGGCCTGTAGCTGCTGATTTGTTTTATTTTATTTTTTTAATTAAAAAGGTTGTAATTGATTAAAACAATATCTGACTAGTGTCAAAGGTATCTGGGATAACTTTTGACGTATTTTTATCATAGTAACTAGGGTTTACATCGTGAGGGAGATTTCAACGTAGAATGAAGCCAAAACGCCAACTCTTCCAATTTCTCTTGGGATTCACTATCATTGTGAATTAGTATTATTATTTTGCTGGAATTTTATGAGGATTTGATCGTTAACATTGGTTATATTCAGCAATTGAGTTTGATCGTTTTATCCTTCATCTTTCAATTGTTTGCTTATTAACCATGTTTTGCATTGATCCCATAATGGCTTTTGGTTCAGTCGTGAACTAAATTCAATTATGGGATTCTAACGCATTTTAATATGTAGTTTAGTTGCATGCTTGATTGCTAGGGCTGTTTTGCATATCATATGGGATTTCTATCGTGGTTGTTTTGCATGTATGAATGATTGATCACCATTCGTCTTAGTACTTGTATGGAATTGACAATGAACATGCAAGTATGGATTGTAATCATGATAGCATACGAATATGGGGCTGTTTTATATGGCTTGTGTATTTTGTGAACCAGATAGACATATACTGTTTCACCGTGTGAGTTAAAATAAGGGTTTGTTCTTAAGTTCAGTATGATTGCAATTTCACATAGACATATAGTGATTTTGGTTATATTGACGATTACATGGAGTCTACCATCTGTGGATGCTATGTAAGTAGGTCATAGTGCATTAAAAAATGGCTATGACTCTATTAGTGCTCTTGACTACTTTCCTATGATATGTGAACACTTCTTGCATGATAGTGGTAATTAGATGAAGCATTAAATGACGTTAGGATCCCATTATTTCCAGATTTGATTTATTCCATTATTAGTCTTATTTTAACTGTTATTTGCCATTAGAGTAATTCACTAATATAGTCATTAGTCTAAGCATATAATTACAGTGATTTAATTGATGCATATTAGTTTAAATTTGACAACTTTATCTGTGGGATCGATACTCTACTTACTTTGTATTACTTGTTGACACATGTATGCTTGCATGAGTTAGAGCTCTTTTATCAGAACTAAAAAAGTGGTAACAAGTTTTTGGTGCCGTTGCCAGGGAAAGGCATTTTAATTTAAATAATTATCATCAATTTAAAGATATACTGTATGACTTAGACAATTCTGATCGTTCCTCATTTCTATTTTTGCTTTGATTTTGGTTTCAGGTACTTGTAGGTTTTTATGCACACACAATCATCTAACTCAGAATTAACACCAGAGCAGGGTAAAATTGACGGAAGAGGTTGGAAAGCAATTGTGCGGAGAAATTTGTAAGCGCAGTTAGAAAGTACAACATCTAGTATGGCAGAAGAATAGAGAATTGAGCAAAGAGAAGAGCATCGGGCTCTAAGGGATTATTCCATGCCAAACATAAATGGACTGCAGTCTATCATAGTCAGACCGGCGATAGCAGCCAATACTTTTGAGATTATATCGCGCACTATTCATTTGGTGTAGAACTCAGTACAGTTTGGGAGTACAGTTTGGGGGTGCTGCTACGGATGATCCGAATGAACACATGTTAAGTTTTATCGAGATATGTGACATATTCAAATACAACGGTGTGATAGATGACGCTACCAGACTAAGGTTATTCGCATTTTCATTGAGGGATAAGGCGAGAAGTTGGCTACATTCTCTGCCGTCAGGGTCAAACACTACATGGGTGGACTTAGCACAAAATTTTTTAGCAAAGTTCTTTCCAATGGCTAAGACTGCAAAGATGAGAATAGCTATCTCTCAATTTAAGCAACAACAGGGCGAGTCCTTATATGAGGCATGGGAGAGATATGAAGAGATGCTAAGGAAGTGTCTGCATCACGGTATTCCAGATTGGATGGTGATCAACTCATTTTACAATGGTTTGGGATGGCAGTCGAGACCTATTGTGGATGCAGCTGCAGGAGGGGCATTATGGGAAAAGAGCTATGACGAGGCTTATACACTTATCGAGACTATGGCTGTAAATGACTACTGGAATCCTACAGCTCGGATGCCACAGCCCAAAGTTGCAGGTGTGTTGGAGGTAGATGCTATTACTCAGTTGTAAGCACAGATGGCAGCGATGGCAAAGAAGATAGATACTTTGGCAGAAAGCAGGACGAAAACAGTTGCCTTCGTATGTGAGATTTGTGCGGGGTCACACTCGACAGATCAGTGTGCTATTAGCTCGGAGTCAGTACAGTATATGGGAAATTACAGGAAAGATCAAGGTCAGTTTCAGAACACATACCATCCCAGCAACCAAAATCATCCAAACTTTAGTTGTTCAATAACCAAGGAAATCAACAGAATCAGTTTCAACCCAACCAATAGTTTCAACCATAGTCATCTCAGCCACAATTTTCATCCAAACCACCGTTTCCACTGGGATTTTCTCAACAACAACATCACACTCCAGCTGCACCACAACTAGAAAAAGAAATCAGAAATAGAGGAGATGATGTTGAAATACATGGCAAACATGGAAGTTATGATCAAAAGCAAAGCAGTGGCTATCAAGAATCTGGAAACTCAAATGGGGCAGATGGCGAGCATGCTTAACAACAGGCCCCAAGGTTCTTTGCCAATTAACATAGGCAAATCCTAGAAGAGACGGGAAGAAACAGTGTCAAGCAATCACATTGATATATTGGAAGAATACTGCAGGAACTGACAGTCGCGCGCCAGCGCATGAGTTACAAAGGGAAGCAACGCGGCCGCGCGAGGCAGAGTAGGTGACTGTTGAGGAAGAAAATTTGAAAAATTCTGAGGAACAGCAAGAAGAGAAAGACAGAGTAGGTTTAGAAGAGAAGGTCAAGAGTTCAGTGCCACCAATTCACCCTCAAGTACCATATCCGCAGAGATTGAATAAGCAGAGGGAAGATAAATAGTTCAACAAGTTCTTGGAGGTATTCAAAAAGCTGCAGATCAACATACCATTCGCCGAGGCATTGGAACAAATGCCAAGCTATGCAAAGTTTATGAAGGGTATATTGTCAAGGACGAGAAGATTAGATGAGTTTGAGACAGTGGCCTTGACAGAGGAATGCAGTGTAGTGCTTCAGCGTAAACTACCTCCAAAGCTGAAAGATCTGGGCAGTTTCACAGTTCCATGCACTATCGAAAAGATAAACTTTAAAAAGTGTTTATGTGATCTTGGGCCAAGTATCAATCTGATGCCCTTGTCAATGTTTAATTAGTTGGGATTGCCGGCTCCAAGGCCGACAAACATTACGTTACAGCTAGCTGACAGATCCATCACGTATCCATGAGGAATTATTAAAGATGTGTTGGTGAAAGTGGAAAAATTCATCTTTCTGGCTGACTTCATCATTTTAGATTTTGAGGAAGATAAGAGTATACCGATCATACTTGGGAGACCATTCTTAGCCACAAGAAGGACTATGATAGACGTACAAAAAGGGGAACTCACTATGCGTGTACATGATCAAGAGGTGACCTTTAATGTCTTCAAGGCTATGAAGTTCCTAGCAGATGAAGAGGATTGTTTCCTAGTCGATTGGGTAAATCGAGTTCTAAATGATGAAGTACAAAATCTAGTGGATTATGAACCTTTGAGGAATATCACTGATGAGAACTCAAATTCGGAGGATGAGGAATTTGATGAATTTGTGCAATATCTGGATACCACACCACAATTCTAGAAATTCAGACCACCTGCCGAGCCATTGACAAAAGCTGAGGAAGCCTCAGTAAAGTTAAAGCCATCTCTTGAGACACCTCTAGTGCTGGTGTTAAAACAACTTCCAGAACATCTCAGGTACGCATTTTTAAGTTTAGGTTCAAAATTATCAGTGATTATTGCTTCTGTACTAACACCATGTCAAGAAGAAAAACTGCTACGAGCGTTACGAGAGTTCAAATCCGCTATTGGATGGACCATACCAGATATCAAAGGGATCAGCTCTTCGTATTGCATGCATAAGATCCTGATGGAAGATGGTAGCAAGCCGTCAGTTGAGCAACAAAGAAGGCTTAATCTGATAATGAAAGAAGTGGTTAAGAAAGAGGTACTGAAATGGTTAGATGCAGGAGTAATTTATCTAATTTTAGACAGCTCATGGGTGAGCCCAGTGCAGTGTGTTTCGAAAATGGGTGGCATGACAGTCGTGACTAATGAACATAATGAGTTAATTCCAACATGAGCAGTAACGGGGTGGGGAGTCTGCATGGATTAACGCAGGCTCAACAAAGCTACGAGGAAGGATCATTTCCCACTCCCATTTATTGATCAGATGTTGGATAGATTAGCAGGTCATGAGAACTATTGCCATTTGGACGGATATTCGGGCTATAATCAAATTATGATAGCTCTAGAAGACCAAGAAAAGACTACCTTCACATGCCCGTATGGTACTTTCGCTTTTAGGAGAATGTCTTTTGGGTTGTGCAATGCTCCAGCCACCTTTCAGAGATGCATGATGGCTATATTTTCAGACATGGTGGAGCAAAATGTGGAGGTATTTATGGATGAATTTTCAGTCTTCGGGGACTCATTTGAATTATGCCTTGAGGATCTAGTTATGGTCTTGAAGAGGTGTGTTGAAACAAACTTAGTGCTGAACTAGGAAAAATGCCATTTCATGGTCCAATAAGGAATCATATTGGGACATAAGGTTTCGAAGAAGGGACTTGAGGTGGATAGGGCAAAGCTGGAGACTATTGAGAACTTGCCACCACCTACTTTAGTAAAAGGTGTTCACAGCTTTTTGGGATATGCAGGTTTCTATCCAAGATTCATCAAGGACTTCTCCAAAATAACTAAACCACTATGCAGTCTACTGGAGAAGGATGCACAGTTCAGTTTTGATGAAGCCTGCGTGACAACATTTAAGCACCTAAAGAGAAAACTAACTTCAGCACCGGTGATACTGCACCAGATTGGGCTCTGTCGTTTGAGTTAATGTGCTATGCCAGTGATTACGCTGTAGGGGCTGTTTTGGGGCAGCAGAAGGACAAGATATTTCATGTGATCTATTATGCTAGCATGACCCTCACGGATGCATAATTGAACTATACCACCATAAAGAAAGAGTTATTGGCAGTGGTATACGCCTTTGATAAGTTTTAAGCATATCAAATTGGCACAAAGGTGATAATGTATATGGTTCACGCGGTAATTCGACATTTAGTGGCAAAGAAGGATGCAAAACCCCGGTTGATTAGATGGATTTTATTACTGTAGGAATATGATTTAGAAATCAAGGACAGAAAGGGGATTGAAAACCAAGTAGTGGACCACTTATCTCAACTCGAGAATCTGGAAAGGGAAGTAAACGATAACGTCATGATTAACGAATCCTTTCCAGATGAGCAGTTGTTTGTGGTGAAAGGGGAAGTGCCATAGTTCACAGACTACGCAAATTATCTGGTAAGTAAGATGGTACCTTCTAACTTAGTGGGTTATCAAAAGAAGAAATTTCTGCACGATGTCAAATGGTATATATGAGATGAGTCTTACTTGTTTAAACAGTGTTCTGATCAAGTGATAAGAAGGTGTATTCCATATAGCGAGACCGAAGGGATTCTGCAGGAGCGTCATTCTACTGTGTATGGAGGTCACTATGGTGGTGAAAAAACAATGGCTAGAGTACTACAATCAGGTTTCTACTGGCCGACAATTTTCAAGGATGCATATAGTTTTGTCCAGCGGTGTGATAGATGCCAGTGAGTGGGGAACATCTCCAAAAGAAATGAAATGCCTTTGAATATGATCCTCGAAGTAGAAATTTTTGATGTATGGGGAATTGATTTCATGGGACCCTTTGTTTCTTCCTGTGGAAATCTCTATATCTTGCTTGCAGTGGATTATGACTCTAAATGGGTCGAAGCAGCAACTCTTCCAACAAATGATGCCAAGGATGTCCTCAGATTTTTACACAAAAACATCTTCACGAGGTTTGGGACTCCAAGGGCTATCATTAGTGACGAAGGCAATCATTTCTGCAACAGGCAGTTTATAGCTTTATTGGCTAAGTATGGGATAAACCACCGCACTGCTATAGCTTATCACCCGCAAATGAATGGCCAAACTGAAGTGTCGAATCGAGAAGTTAAGCGAATCCTGGAAAAAGTTGTGAATCCCACACGAAAAGACTGGTCGTTGAAGTTGGATGATTTAGTCTGGGCTTATAGAACTGTATATAAAACTCCGTTAGGATTGTCACCTTTTCAACTCGTGTATGGAAAAGCCTGTCACCTCCGTATGGAGTTAGAACACAAGGCATATTGGGCAATATAGAAGCTCAATTTTGATTTGAAAGCTGCAGGGGAGAAACGTCTACTCCAACTCAATGAGTTGGATGAATTTAGACTACAGGCGTATGAGAATTCGAAGTTGTACAAAGAAAAGGTGAAGAAATGGCATGATCGAAAGATCATAGAGAGGACATTTGAACCGGGACAAAGGGTTTTTCTTTATAACTCCAGACTTAAACTTTTTTTTGGAAAGTTGAAGTCAAGATGGTCAGGTCATTTACAGTGAAGACTGTATTTCTGCATGGTGCAATTGAAGTATATGATCAGTTTTCTGGACAAGCCGTTTAAGGTAAATGGCCAGCGATTGAAGCATTACTTTGGTGGCGAGGTGGACAGACAAACAATCACCTCCATTCTCTCTTTTACATGAGATTCAGAGATAGTCAAGCTAATTGACTATAACTTAGCGCTTGATGGAAGGCAACCCATTATTTCTATTTTTATATTCTTTTCATTTATTCAGTAGAGTATTAGTTAGATCATCTCTATTTCATGTTTGATAAATTATATGTTTTGCATTCATGTTCATGTAGGTACTTTCATTTGCACGCATCACCGATTTGCTGCTTGGGGGTAAAAATGTTACAGTACAGGAAGTTACTTCGCGCGGCCGCACATGATACAACTTAAGAAATTGCGCGCCCGCTTCTGGAAGTTAGTAGCTAATAATTTACTCTCGCACCCACGCAAGGATTCCTCTACAAAGTCGCGCGGCCGTACGCGACACCAGGCGTTAAAAATTTTTAAAGTTTAAAAAGTCGAGTTGTGGTCAACTTGGCCTCTCACAGGACACAATATAAGCGTATTCTTCTGTTCTCCCATACTCATATAACTCCCTAGGTCACATCAAAGCTCATACCATAACTCTCTCCACTGATATAAATCTAGGGTTTCTGCGTGGGTGGTGCAATAACGAGTTTGGGGGTACTCTCATCTGCAGCAAAGCATCTGTATTACCGCCCTATCATCTGTACATGGGTCCAAAAAGAGTACGTTCAATCTCCATCTCTTCATCCTCAGAATCATCCTCTAGTAACCAAGACGAGGATGTCATAGACCATAGGAAGTTTATCAGTCTGGAAGCCCAGCAGGAATATTATCGCATCATGGCTAAATCATTTATGAAGGAATGGGGTTTTAAACCTGATAAGAAAGATGGCCAACTATGGAATATGATAAGAGAACGCGGTTGGGTATGCCTAGCTGCAACTCCTACGCCTATTCCCATGGGGGTTGTTCAAGAGTTCTACGTGAATGTAAATAAGGAAATAAAATGAGGGATAACGCTAGTTCAAGGAGTACAAGTGGATTTTCGCCCCCAGCCATCAGAGCAGTGTTTGGGATAACTGACACACCACCGACTGGGTCTGCTAATTGGGTCATAGGTGCACATTTGATGACGGACTTGGACTCAATGATTTTGGAATTGTGCATTCCGGGAACCAAATGGAATTATAAGGCAGGTACGACCGAGCCAAAATCTTTTCCAGCGTCCGCCTTGAATCGCTATGCCAAAGCATGGAATCTGTTTATATGTGCCAAATTAATTTCGTCCGCTCACAAGCATGAAGTAACCACTGAGCGGGCTATCATTTTATGGGGCATTATCAA
Organism: Panax notoginseng; assembly: GCA_016801055.1. Taxonomy (NCBI): domain Eukaryota; kingdom Viridiplantae; phylum Streptophyta; class Magnoliopsida; order Apiales; family Araliaceae; genus Panax; species Panax notoginseng. The sequence goes on from CM029018.1 coordinate 121,110,373, forward strand.
AGTCAGGTACATTGACGTCGGCCACCTAATTCATCAGAACATGTTGCGTTATTGGCGGGGGAGCACTACTGGGAGTATTCCACATGCATCTGTGGCAACCATGCTTTGTACCCAATAAGGAGTCCCGTGGAATAATGAATAACTGTAGAAACCGAGCCACGACATCACTCATGCCACAATCGCTAAGTTCAAGGATTGGACGGGTGGTGAACCGCACCCGTGAGGATTGAGTTTTATCATCCAGCCAACATTCTTAGAGCCATCCCAGCAGCCCTCTCAAACAGATAAAGCGGGGCCGTCAACACGACCACATGCTTCTCATGGCGATCGCCAGCTCCGAAGGTTAGAGCGCAAAGTCGATGCCATGTACGATAATTTTGGCGCATTTGTAACGGGTCTCACGAGGGCGTTAGCAAAAGCTTTTGTACAGTACGGAACAATGCTCGAGTGGCCTCAGTTCGGGACAGCAGTGCCATATCCACCACCAGATTCACCACCCGAGGAGGGTGGTTCAACCGATCATTAGGGGAGTTTTCTGTACCCTTTACCTTCATTCAATAGGGCATTGAATATGATAAGTTTGGGGGTATTGGGGTAGTAGTATAGTTGCATATAGTTTCATTTAGTTTTTGCATGTTTAGTTTTAATTTTGCATGTTTAGGTGTTAGATAAAATTTTGCTAAAATTTTTAATTTTTAGTCATTATTGCTTGTGCTAGTATGTTTTAGTTTGCATGTCTCACAATGTTTAGCTTTATGGAAATTTGGTCTAGCTAATGATGATAGTGAATTTTGAAAGTGTCATGAATATTTTTGATTACGTGAGCTGAGATATAATGTTTTACATGATGAAATTCATGTTGCTGTTTAAATGCTTTCGGTTTGCACATATGTATTCACAATCGCTTATAGGTATAAGAAGTATGCGTTGCATTGCTTGATAGCAAATGTAATTTAAAAAAGAGAAATATGTGGAAAGTAATCTTAGACTCTATGAAACATTGACATTCAAACTTTGGGAAAACATGGGTATGCTATGTATAAAAAAAATATCAAATAGCAATAACGTGGCTAGTCTTAATTCGGGGCCCTGACTACTTGAGTAAGTACGCTCAAGGGGATTGTCTCTACACCTAGCGCCCTAAGATCTTTCATGGTCTAGGAGTCGTTGGTTGAAAGCTCGCTAAAGGGTAGCAGTGTGCCTAATGGATTAAGACATTGCACAGTCATGTGAAAAAAAAAAAGAAATAGAGAAAAAGAAAAGAAAAATAGCAATAAACACCACGGGAAAGTACGAAAAAATTGCCCTCCTGAGTAGCAATAAAGTAGTTAAGCCCATTGTTAAACCTTAGTTTGTGTTGATATGTTGAAACAGTCTGTGTTGCATGAGTATACATGAATCTTGATTTAGACTATAATTTTTTGTTTTGAGTAATGTAATATGTATAATCTTTGCTTAAGTTAAGTTTTGGTGAACACCACACATACACATAGCATCTCTATAGCATATATGAATGATCTGAGTGTATGATATTATGCCTATAGTTTGGTTTGAAATTATATACTTGGATCTATGTAATTCACTGAGGCAATTTGGACTGAAATTATGTTATGGCTGGAACTATGTGAGACTAGTTTGCATCATAGCTTAGTGCATAGTATTGTAGTTGCATTCTCATTGTTATTTAGCATGCATTGCTTGAGGGCAAGCAACAGTTCAAGTTTGGGAGTATTTAATAAGTGGAATTTATACCTACTTATTGAATACCAATTCACGCGAACTATGTAACGCCCCGAAATCCGGTCTACCTTCAGACCCGGACTCCGTGCGTCACTATCATAGTTCTTACCAATCATACATCATTATATACTAAAATATAATAACATATATTCTAAAATCCCAGGTTCTATAACCACAAAACCTCTTTCATTACAAATAATGATAATTACATTATTCTTTACATCTTACACGAGTGACTTTCATCCGCCACAAAGGATTCATAACTGTTCATTAAACTAGTCTATAGTTTAATTCTATCATTCTATATTACAAGTCTTCACTTGCTCTTCACGCACATTCATATAATGAATGACACTTCGTCTGAATACCGCTCAGCTTGATCTTTACGGGATCCTTAAGTTCTTTCTAACCTCGTTAGCTTAAAATGTTTTTATTTAAAGCAAGTGTGAGCATTCAATTGCCCAGCAAGTCATAACAGTTGAACAAACAACTTCAAGAGTGTAAACATTCTTCAGAACTTCAATAACCGAACAAAGGTTATGAAGCAGCATGAATAATAGGAATAGTCTTGATTCCTATCATTTTAAAACATTAGTCACATGCACTTTGAAATACTTTCATTCTCTACTTTCTTTCATGCACAATCGGTCTGGCTAGAATCAATAGCACAGACTTAACAATAACGGTTCATGTATAAACCGAACATACTTGTATTGAACAGTTCGATCACAAAACAGTTCATCTCATAAAAACACCGAAGTGCTCACATTGTGGCTCAAGGCCTCATACATACTACCATCTTGTACAAATATCTCACATTCACACATAGACAGAACCTCTCAAGTTCAACATCTGAGAAGTTTTAAAAACTAGCATTCATTTAAAATATGAATGAAGTTAGGAACTTGCCTTACACATAGCTACAGCTTACAGTTTACGCTGAAATGCCTATTCCAAAACCCTATATAACAAATAAGGAAATAACAAGTACACCAATTAGTCATATACTTAACTAACGCATTGGTTTACTTAACTTTACTTCTTAAGGTTCGCGTTCTTGTAATTTAAGCTTACGTGACTAACTTTCATTACCATATTATAGCTTTATGACGTACTGAGATGTCTTACTCAACACGTTCATCATCTTTGATGATTTACATTCTTATCTTTTTCTTATACTTCTCTAGGACTCAGCACACATCGCTTTTCTGCTAGTAGTCCATATGGTACTCTGAGTGGTTTCCCACAAATAACCAACAAATAAGTTCCCGTCTCATCTACACTGCCCACACAGTGAGTTAGATCGGTTGCCAGTTTTGTATATACCTTCGCTCTCTGAAGGAATTGTTTAGCCCAGCTCCCATATGTCAACCATCAAAGGTTACGATTGTACTACAACCTAACTTACCTTAACTTATCCGAACCATTAAACTATAATGTTCGTTAAGTCAACTTCTTATTCCTTATGGCTTTCTGGCAACTAATTGCCACACCTCAGAAATCATTCCTTATTATCTAAGTCATACAATCTTTTGTATACTCGGAACGATCATTCATTGTCAATACTATGAGACCATAGCGTTAAACATTTCATATGAACTTATTCATATCTTACAACGTCCGGTTCCCTCAATTCGGAACATTGTCCAAGTTATACTTATTAACTCAGCTTCTTAACGTTATACGTTATTTTCTTTAATTTAGTTCCTTCACCGTTCACGGTTAATCAACATTCTTCATTACATTACGGTTAAACCATACACAGGGTGTAGGTTCTGCCCGTTTAACACTCGCTTACACTTAACCCTTACGCTGGTTAAAGTGTTCAGCGCTTACTTTTCATTCTATCATTCTCATCCGACTTATATTCGGCTTTCAGTAATCTTATTACCGTTCGTTACGGCTCTCTTGATACCATTCGTATCTTACTTACTGCCTTCATCAACGTCTATGTCATACAACCACGGTATACTTAGAACGTTCGTCAAACACGAATACAATTCACAAGGATCGTTTACGTATTCAACATTTTACTTGTTCGTCTTTTAATCTCTTATTCAACCTTTACTTAAGGTTTCAATTACTTTCATCGTTATCCAACCCATGAACCCCATGTTCATTATTCTTTCTTAATGTCAAAGTCATACCGTTCGTTGTATACTAAGACCGATCGTTCATTGTAATAACGTTGCATTCACAGCGTCTATACGCTTTACATTCATCTCTCAATGCCATGTCATAACATCAAAATGTTATACATTAATATCGTCAACCAACGTCTAAGGAATCACAACCATAGCAATCCCTCACGTTCGTTTATCGCGACTACGGTCCCCGGACATCGGTTCCATAACCCGCATCTACATTCTTTGTCTTTTATTCTCGTTTAATCTTTTCGTTCAACCTTTGCTAAAGGTTTAAAAAATTTGACTAAGTGTTACATTACGTGAACTATATGTTCATACTTCTTTCTTGCACATCCCCCAGTATCTGAGAACTAAAAATCTCATTTCTGGGCATTGCTATGCACTGGCGCTGCGGCGCCGTGCCCTTCCTTTCCTCTCGCGCTGCGGCACCACTCTCCAGAAGTGTATGGTCGAGCTCGCGCTGCGGCGCCCCTTCTTGCACTGCAGTGCCCCTTCTCGTGCTGCGGCACCCTTCTCGTGCTGCGGCGCCAAGACAAAAACCTAGAAAAAATTTTCTAAGTGTTAAGTCAAGTTTGAGATGCTTACTTTACGATCTCATAACTTCTTCGTTATAACTCGGAACGAGGTCGTTCCAAAGCCATTCTCTTCCTTATTTTATGTACTTTAATATGCCTCAGACAGAACTTCATTCTGAATTCGTTAACATGCCATTCAATTGACTTAATTTTAACCCTTCGTTCATTTTACGCTTTTAACGTTCTCGTTCGTCCGTCCGTAATTCGGTCATCCGAACTCGGAATTCGTTCGTTCTTGAGTCCACGACTCACGTTTTATACGTTCTCTTACATTCTTATGAAACCCTACACATTCAGGTTCATTTACTAACTTTTTAATTCTCGTTCGTCTTTTACAAAAATTTCACCACAACTTCGTTATAGCTCAATTTAAATCGGTTCTTCATGAACGTTTCTAACGTTCCTAACCAAGCAAGAAGAAACTAACTTATACACGATGGTTTTAAACTTGTCCATCAACAATATTTACACTACGATGGTTTTAAATTTGTCCATCAATAACGTTCTACGAATTCTTCGCGTGTTCTTCGCGTTCTTCGTTTTTAATCGATATTTTGGATTAGGATTTCACTTTTTCTTGGAATTTGATGTTATAGAACACCATTCCTTACTTAATTCACCTACTCGTTCATAATATTCATTCGAATCGCTGAAAATCCTCACGAATCTTATACTTGCTTAAGAAATTTATAAACTAAATTTCTTATTTCTCATTTCTTATTTTCTCATTTATTATTTTCTCATGATTTCAACCATATGAAATCATTACTAACATCTTTTACTCCTTATTCTCATTAAGTTATGTTTTAAACATATTAAACTTAAAGAAAATAGTAGAAGAAACTAGGGTTCAGATTACCGTTCTTCTTTATTTCTCTTCCGTTAGACAAAGCCGCGATTTACTAGCTTTTCTATTTCACGATCACTTTTGATCCGAGCGTTCATGATCTTGCTCTTCCTCTTCTCTCCCAACCGAGCTCTCTCTATCTCTCTCAAGTTCTAGGATTTTCAAAATCCTACAAAAATGAAATTTAGCTTCATATTTATAGAATTTCCAAGCAAAGGGCATTTTGGTCATTTGTCCTCCACCTCCTTACTATTCCTCACTTGGCAACCAAGTTTACTTGGCCACCACCTTTACTTGGTGGCCAAGTGGCCGCCCCTTATGCCCATGGGTCATCCCCATGGGTTGTTCCATGGGTTTTACCCATCCGTTTACCCACCGGTTCGATCCACGGTTTCTTTTCTTGGTTTGGGCCTTAACCCTAATTTTTATTGGGCCTAACTTGGGCTTAACTTCACAAATCATTGGGCTTGACATAATCCAAGTCCAATTGGATTCTACAAAAGTCTATGAACACAAAGTCCATTAAGACTAATCGTATTCTACGCATTCCATTCTCGTATGCTCGTATTCTTTTCGTATATTGTTCGTACGATATTCGTATTATACGTCGTACTAATCTTCGTAATATACTCGTATAATAACTCGTATCATACTCGTATTTCTCACGCATAATAACCCTAGTTATTATACATACTCATAACATTCTCGGAACTCACTTTCCCTAAACCTTAGGTTTTGAGTCGGTAGGCGAAAACTTCGTTTTTGCCATAACTGAAATTGTAACGACCCCAAAATTCATATACAATTTAAATCCCGACTTCGGTCGTTAACCATACATTCAACCTCTAAATAATACATCATTATTCGATGTTAAACTTAATAAAATTGCGGAATATTTAAAACTTTTATACATTTCCTTCTTTCTTTCCCTGAATCGCAACCATTACATTACATCTCTTTGATTCAATCTTATATCATGAATCGTTACAACAAAATGACTATACAAAGTCTTACATCATAACTAAATATCCATATACATTGGATAGATCAACTTACATTTCAACAACATGTTACGTTCAAAATATGAAATACATTTCTCATAAAACATAAGTAATCTTCATGAATATAGATCTCTCTATAACTCACATAGCACGTATCTTTACCTTAAAATCTTGACCTGCAAAAGTGGTTATTTGCAAGAGTGAGCTCGACAGCCCGGCAAAGTCTAACAGTTTTCATGCATCACATAGCACATAATAACATGCTCGATATACATCTCATTAAAGTAACATGGCATACATGCTTTTAATTCACATAGCAAATATAAAAATTGAATTCCTTACTCAATCAATATTACTTAGCCAAAACAATGCAGTCATATATTGACTTTAACATTTCATGATTTCAACATGCATAACATATCATGCAATTTAAAACAGTTCATCAAGTCCACGTAAAAAAAATAGGAACCAAAACACTTGCCTTGATCGTTGTTTACCAATAATAGCTTAACAGCTTACAGTTATCTGCACTTCACGTGCCCTACACAATTATATAATCATACACATCAACTATTAGTCACATAACAACACATCTCATAATCTTTCCTATATATTTCTTCTTAGTCAAACTCGAAGTTCAAGTGCTTAAGTCTTGCTAGGACTACTTATTGGTTTTATATTAAACCCATTCCATATCTTATAATATCCATTTCAATAGAATTGAAACACTTTTTAAGTTCATTAACACTTGGCACGGCGTTTCGACGTTCAATCGTCACACGCCCGATTTGTATGCTTACTATGCTTTTATAACTTATCTAATACATTATTTATTAATGTTAAGCATCATTATATTTACTAAGATTCATGTTTTATAACTTAGGACATCATATTTTACGGTCTGGAGCACTACACATGCATATGTGCATGCCCGACACCATCCGATTACCTCCGAAAACACAATAGTCCTAAAGATGACCATTTTGACCAATCTTAATGACCTCAAATTGAACAACTTAAAGAACGAAAGTTGTAGGTCTACTCATCCTCGTTCCAGATCATTTTGGATCACCTCAATCGGAGTTCGTATTAGAAAGTTATGGCCATTTTACTACAGGAGGTCAAAACTGTCCAAGTCAGACTTCTGTCCCCACGCTGGGGCGCGAGGACTAAGCCAACTAGTGGTGCTGGGGTGCGAGATTGGCTCTGGGGCACGAATTTCAGCGCTGGGGTGCCAACTTCTGGCGCTGGGGCGCGAATTTTGGCGCCGGGGCGCGATTTTTGGCATGGGGCTCAAATTTTGACGCTGGGGCGCCGAAACTTGCAGAACCCAACCACGAGGAACAGAACAAAGCTACTGTCTTTATTTTTAACAGCAATTAACCCCAATTAACATGTATAACCTAAGCCAATTACACATATACACATTACCCAACATGTATATACTAATTTAAACCATTAAACAATAATTTTAGAAAACTTAAATCATTATACGCTCTGTTTTAAAACCAAAACTCTATTATCGATGTTTGTTTACAAAGTTTAACACTGAAATTCTTATTAGTCATCAACTTAGTCCATTCCAACTATAATCTCATCGTTTCTTACCAAGTTAATATATTCAGTGTTCAATTTCACCGTTAATTCACCACCAAACTATTACAGACAATTACATTATATTAATATTTGGTATTTTTACCAGTCATTTTTGAACATCTATAAACTTCAAACATTTTCTTCCTTTCTAAACGAGACTAGCGTACAATCCCTTATCTAAACATAAACTCTAGCATTACAATTACCTACAAGTGCAATTATTTAGTTTATACAACAATTCAAGAGAATTTAAACTTCACAGAGAATTTATAAAGAATTTTTACACAGTGAAACTTATGAAAAATTATGTCGTAGCATATATATTAAGGGTTATATAATATACCTTCAATTTGCTCAGACAATTCTTGCTAACTCTTGTAATCCTTGCTAAAATTGCCAGAAATTGCTTAAGTTCTCTCACAATTCTCTCAACTCTCTGTAATCTCTAGGCTAGCAAACTAGAATACGTAAAAAGAACAACTGATAGCTTTAAGGCGAAAAACCAAAACTGTTAATCTTTAATACGTCAAACTTAATAAAATAACAGTTACAAAACTAACGTATATAATATAAATATATTATATTTATTATTTTATTTATTTTATTGAAATTCAAAAATTAGAAATTCCAAAAGTCATAAGGCTTTGTTTGGCAAAATACTTTAAAATTAAAGACTTAATATATTTAAGCATTGTTTGGCAAGATAAATTAAAACTGCTTTAATTTATTTTAATAATCATTTATAATATAGTTATTTGTCACACTTCTAATTAATTAAGTTTTCATATTTAATTTAATTAATTCTAATAATAATTAATTGCATAATATAATAATTTATTTAATCATTATAAACTCTCTAGCTTAATTATTAAATTAAATTAGATTACTATTTCAAAATAATTACTTTCCTAACTCATTAATTATTTATTAAACAAATAAATAATCAAATCACATCAAATCAATTAAACAAATACTTATTCAATGATAAACACATCCATTAAATATTTATATAATTCAATAAATATTTAAATATTATAATAAAAATCTGGATTGTTACATCATTCCCTCCTTACAAGGATTCTGTCCTTAGAATCACAACTCAAGCCACTCATTCGTTATAATCTTCCCTACTTACAAAGATTCTGTCCCCAGAATCGAAGACACAAATTACGCAAATGACTTAGAGAAATATTTTATCATTTTATCTAAATATAGTTTTTATATTTCCTACTACATTCATTGCCTAACAAATTCTAGGTTTCATTTCATAACTTTCATTTGACCTCAATTATATTTTGAGTATTATATATCTTTTAACCCATTCATTTTCTTTTCTAAGGATCGTTATCATAAACACTCGGGAATCGCTATCATAAACACTCGGGATATTACATTCACTCTTTCCTCTAAGAATTTCGTCCTCGAAATTTTATCAATTAATATTTATTTATTCCATCTATCAAAATAGATTTTACGTTCATACTATATTCATTCCTTAGGTTCTAAAACCACTTCTTCCACAAAGATTATTCTACAATTATTAATTTTTCTATTAAAAGTTTCACAAATTTATTTGATAACTCATCCCCTTCTCATTTGAAAATCTCTTTTCTCACTTAATCAACACATTCATCATTCAGTGTTACATTCTACGACTTACTTCTTTCTAAGGAATATTTTCCTTTTTCACTTCCATCTTGCAGAATAACAAGAATCTTCCACAATTGTCTAATAATTGGGAAGTAGTTTGAATAACTCAAGAATTTTAAAAGATTCCAAATCATGCTGAGGGTCATAAGACCACGAACTATGTCCACAGTTACAAGTAATCTTTCAACTTCAACTTTAACAGTCATAAGACTATAAGGACCCCCGTACTTAGGGTGTTAAGCCCTTCGTACGATGTATTGTGCACAAATATTTAAACGCTGTACATATGTCCATAGGTATAAGTAATCTTTCAACTTAAACTTTAACAGTCATAAGACTATAGGGACTCCTCGTACTTAGGGTGATCAGCCCTTCGTACAATGTATTGTGCACAAACATCTCAACGCCTCCGCGTAATCCCCTATAAAAGGGTTGTTCATCTCAGCTTTTCAACATCTGGATCCGCACCAAAACAATTTGGTTTGGCATAACCTCTCAAGAAACTCTTGAATTTCATGAACATCTTTCAATATTTGTCTAGCTGAATCAAATAGCATAGACTTCTACAATAACTCGGATATTAACCGAAATATACATATACATACATACATATGTATTCTCATATCTTAAAGAAATCTCAAAAATCTTTTTATGACGTCATGATACCGCACTGTATTTTCAGTCCGTTGAGGATTCTGTCATTTGGTGACTTTATCATACTACATCATACCATAGTGGGCTGACGATCCTTAGATCACATCCAACACTAGGTAATACTGCATTGATGACTCCATCGTTTTTATCATCTTTGCACCAGGTTACATGATGCATTAATGATATAAAATACATTTTGATATATTGCAAATCATTTTTGTCTAGCCGAAGTAATTAGCATAGACATACGAATAATAGTATTTGTTGTTAAAACTCATTGGTTCCATCATTTGATCCAATGTTTTTCAAGAAAATAAAAGTATAAATATCAGCACGAAGTCAATAAATTTCGAAAGTCTAGCATAGCTAGTAGATTTAGAATACCTATGCTTCCACCATCAACTCTACTTTCTATAATGATTCATTGCTTAATAGGTCTATCTATTCCTATCATCCTCAATACTCCATTCACACTTAATTACACCCTAGTTCATCAAACTTACCACACGTTATGAGTTCAGGAACTTGCCACAATCATATGAGTTTAAGAACTTATCCTAGTCAGACCATAGGCGTCCATTCGCTGAGGGGTTCAAAAACATACCATGTAATTATGAGTCACGAACCTACCATAAGTATGAGTTTTAAGAACTCGCACTTAACCTTATAATATTCTCTAACTATACTCTACCTATCTGTTATACACATGAGAAAAGAATCACCTTCTCAACAAGCATATAACAAATAGCGCGACACAAGCATTCCAATGATTATCAATATGATAAACTGAGTGCAAGCACAAAACCCTCACTCATACAAAGGTTTGTACAACTCAGCCATCATATGAGACCTCAATTGAAATCCCACCTAACTCTATCTTGCTTATAACTTGCCCTTTGCTCGATACGAATTCCTCGTATCACATCATCTATAACTTCTCGTGAGTTATCTCGTACTATTTCATAGTACTCCATCTTCATAGCATTAAGCTATAATTATTCAAATATTACAGACCATCTTTCTTTTATAACTTAAACAGATCACGTCGTGACCTTATTCTATAATCATCTCTCCTAAAATTCTTTTGTTAACTCGTGATCATTTTGTTTTACGATCCTCATTCTTTCTCTTTTTTATCATTTACGACATTATTCGTTATCTTGGCTATTGGAGTTAGGAAACTCCCATTTCTTATCTTTATATCTCTTCAAGATTCTTCTTTGAATCTTCTTGTTTATAAAAATAATTCTTCCTTTAAGAATTTCTAACTTCATTTACATAGCTCAATATTTCATTCGAGTTCTACACTTTCATCATATGTTTCCATTTCTACACTTGGTATACATCGAGTCTCTAACAGTTTCAATATGGTACGCTGAGTGGTTTCCCACAAACAACCAACAAACTAGGTTCTGAGTTGCTAGTTCGTATATACCTCCGCTCTATGAAGGAATCGTTTAGCCCAGATACCATACATCAACTACTAAAGAGTACAATTGCACCATACTTAGATATAACTCTCTTTTCTTAACTTCTTTATCATTTTCTTTTTATAGACATTGTCTATTTATTATCACCTTACATCCTTATTATTGGAGTTGGGTAACCCCACATTTATATTCCTTAAAACTCTGCGAGATTCTTCTTTGAATCCTTTCTCGCAAGTTTTAATCCCTTATTGTTCAAACTCTATTTGAGCTTATTCGTTTATTATCTTGACCTCTCTTCTCTAAGGTTATAGCCTACGGTACTCCTACCTAAGGTTTATAACCTACAGCTTTGATACCAGCTGTAACGACCCCAAAATTCATGTACAATTTAAATCCCGACTTCGGTCGTTAACCATACATTCAACCTCTAAATAATACATCATTATTCGATGTTAAACTTAATAAAATTGCGGAATGTTTAAAACTTTTATACATTTCCTTCTTTCTTTCCCTGAATCGCAACCATTACATTACATCTCTTTGATTCAATCTTATATCATGAATCGTTACAACAAAATGACTATACAAAGTCTTACATCATAACTAAATATCCATATACATTGGATAGATCAACTTACATTTCAACAACATGTTACGTTCAAAATATGAAATACATTTCTTATAAAACACAAGTAATCTTCGTGAATATAGATCTCTCTATAACTCACATAGCACGTATATTTACCTTAAAATCTTGATCTGCAAAAGTGGTTATTTGCAAGAGTGAGCTCGACAGCCCAGCAAAGTCTAACAGTTTTCATGCATCACATAGCACATAATAACATGCTCGATATACATCTCATTAAAGTAACATGGCATACATGCTTTTAATTCACATAGCAAATATAAAGATTGAATTCTTTACTCAATCAATATTACTTAGCCAAAATAATGCAGTCATATATTGACTTTAACATTTCATGATTTCAACATGCATAACATATCATGCAATTTAAAACAGTTCATCAAGTCCACGTAAAAAAAATAGGAACCGAAACACTTGCCTTGATCGTTGTTTACCAATAATAGCTTAACAGCTTACAGTTATCTGCACTTCACGTGCCCTACACAATTAAATAATCATACACATCAACTACTAGTCACATAACAACACATCTCATAATCTTTCCTATATATTTCTTCTTAGTCAAACTCGAAGTTCAAGTGCTTAAGTCTTGCTAGGACTACTTATTGGTTTTATATTAAACCCATTCCATATCTTATAATATCTATTTCAATAGAATTGAAACACTTTTTAAGTTCATTAACACTTGGCACAGCGTTTCGACGTTCAATCGTCACACGCCCGATTTGTATGCTTACTATGCTTTTATAACTTATCTAATACATTATTTATTAATGTTAAGCATCATTATATTTATTAAGATGCATGTTTTATAACTTAGGACATCATCTTTTACGGTCTGGAGCACTACACATGCATATGTGCATGCCCGACACCCTCCGATTGCCTCCGAAAACACAATAGTCCTAAAGATGACCATTTTGACCAATCCTAATGACCTCAAATTGACAAAACGTAAAGAACAAAAGTTGTAGGTCTACTCATCCTCGTTCCAGATCATTTTGAATCACCTCAATCGGAGTTCGTATGAGGAAGTTATGGCCATTTTACTACAGGAGGTCAAAACTGTCCAAGTCAGACTTCTGTCCCCATGCTGGGGCGCGAGGACTAAGCCAACTAGTGGCGCTGGGGCGCGAGATTGGCTCTGGGGCGCGAATTTCAGCGCTGGGGCGCCAACTTCTGGTGCTGGGGCGCGAATTTTGGCGCCGGGGAGCGATTTTTGGCATGGGGCTCAAATTTTGACGCTGGGGGGCCGAAACTTGCAGAACCCAACCACGAGGAACAGAACAAAGCTACTGTCTTTATTTTTAACAGCAATTAACCCCAATTAACATGTATAACCTAAGCCAATTACACATATACACATTACCCAACATGTATATACTAATTTAAACCATTAAACAATAATTTTAGAAAACTTAATTCATTATACGCACTGTTTTAAAACCAAAACTCTATTATCGATGTTTGTTTACAAAGTTTAACACTGAAATTCTTATTAGTCATCAACTTAGTCCATTCCAACTATAATCTCATCGTTTCTTACCAAGTTAATATATTCAGTGTTCAATTTCACCATTAATTCACCACCAAACTATTACAGACAATTACATTATATTAATATTTGGTATTTTTACTAGTCATTTTGTTGTAACGATTCATGATATAAAATTGAATCAAAGAGATGTAATGTAATGGTTGCGATTCAGGGAAAGAAAGAAGGAAATGTATAAAAGTTTTAAATATTCCGCAATTTTATTAAGTTTAACATCGAATAATGATGTATTATTTAGAGGTTGAATGTATGGTTAACGACCGAAGTCGGGATTTAAATTGTATATGAATTTTGGGGTCGTTACAGAAATATTATTGAATATTCCATCACGTCTTAAGATTTCACGCAATCAAAAACTTCTCGGAATTTCAAAATAAATCTCCGAGCAAAAACGGGTGAATAGTGCCTATTTCGTCTTTTTCCCCATAAATATTTTATTCCCGGAAAACTTTTATTTTCGTCTTGAAAATTCTTACTCGTTCAGTCTAGCTCGTAGCCAGAATCCTTCCGATTAATAATCATTCTGGGTTATAGAACGATTAATGAACACATAGCACATAATAGTATTAATAAAAATTCATTTTATTAATAACTAATTCTTTAACTTAAATTCTTGACAATCCGATTTTCCAGGTTGTCACATTCTTCCCTCCTTCAAAGAATTTCGTCCTCGAAATTTTAGCTTACCCTTCTCCTCAACTTCTCTTCAAAGAAGTTCTTATCTTTCCATCATTCCTAACCTCCATAACCTATCAAGAATCATGAAGGGAAAGGAATAACTAGGAATATAAAGATTCCTTTAAAACATTTCATTCTTTTGCTGAGGGGTCAAATTGACCATGAACTCTTACAAGGTTAAACAGCCTCTCGCCGTAAACCTTTCTTACACGGTAAGTTTACAATCACAAAGAAGGTAAACTACCTCTTCCATACGTAGGTGATCGGCCTAACGTATAACCCCATTTCAGGGTATGTTCACCTCAGACTTAGTACCAAAAATTTGGATATTTCTTGAAACATTCGTCTAGTCAACTCGCTTGACATCGACTACTTCTTTAAATTCTTTTCAAAACGTTTCATGACGTCGTGATACCGTACTCTTCACAGTACGTTGAGGACTTCGTCAGTTTATGACTTCGTCATTATACATCATACCATAGCAGGTTATTGATCCTCTGATCAATTTCCATACCAGGTTTAATTGTATTAACAGCTCCATCTTTTTACCATCCTTGCATCAAATGCACTGATGATATAAAATTCATTTTGATATTTTAAATCAATTTCTGTCTAGCCGAAACAATTGGCATAGACATAAAAATATAGCTCTTTTAAAATCCATTGGTTCCAAAAAGTTGAACCAATTCTTTTCTTTTTCAAAATGTACAATTCAGCACGATTTGAATAAACTTCGAAATCTAGCATAACTAGAGGATTTGGAATATCCTATTCTCCATCTTCCTTCATTGTCTTTCTGCGATAATACTTAAACTTCTCTAGCACCTTCAATGCTAAGTCTACTGAAAATACTTCGTTTCCAGTCTAAACATTCCTATTTCTTAGTACAGTCCATCAACTTACCACACATTATGGGTTCAGGAACTTTCCACAATAATATGAGTTTAAGAACATCCATACAGACCTTTGGCGTCCATTCGCTGAAACATTCGAAAACATACCATACTATTATGAGTCACAAACTTACCATAAGTATGAGTTTCAAGACTCGCACCTACCTTAACCTTCTCTATCTATCAAGTATATACATGAGAAAAGATTCACCTTCTCGTCATGTACATCTTAATAGCGCGACCAATTCCAATGATTATCACTGTAATAAACTGAGTAGTTGTTACACCAAGCACAAACCTCTGCCCATACAAAGGTTCATACAACTCAGCCATCACATGAGTTCTCAACTGAAATCTTACAACTTCTGACTTCCTCTGTACTTAATACAAATTTTCTTTAATTCGTATAGTAACCTTTACAACTCAATCTGAGTTCTTCTTCCCGTACTACTTCGTAGTACCATTTATTCATAGCATTAGCTATAAATCATTCATCGTTTAACAGCTCATCTGTTACTACGATTTACTATGATCACGTGGTGATCTTCTTATCATTCTCTCTATGATTATAGTCTTAGGTACTCTTATCTAAGATTTATAACCTATCAGCTCTGATACCAACCTGTAACGCCCCGAAATCCGGTCTACCTTCAGACCCGGACTCCGTGCGTCACTGTCATACTTCTTACCAATCATACATCATTATATACTAAAATATAATAACATATATTCTAAAATCCCAGGTTCTATAACCACAAAACCTCTTTCATTACAAATAATGATAATTACATTATTCTTTACATCTTACACGAGTGACTTTCATCCGCCACAAAGGATTCATAACTGTTCATTAAACTAGTCTATAGTTTACTTCTATCATTCTATATTACAAGTCTTCACTTGCTCTTCACGCACATTCATATAATGAATGGCACTTCGTCTGAATACCGCTCAGCTTGATCTTTACGGGATCCTTAATTTCTTTCTAACCTCTTTCGCTGAAAATATTTTTATTTAAAGCAAGTATGAGCATTCAATTGCCTAGCAAGTCATAATAGTTGAACAAACAACTTCAAGAGTGTAAGCATTCTTCAGAACTTCAATAACCGAACAAAGGTTATGAAGCAGCTTGAATAATAGGAATAGTGTTGATTCCTATCATTTTAAAATATTAGTCGCATGCACTTTGAAATACTTTCATTCTCTACTTTCTTTCATGCACAATCGGTCTGGCTAGAATCAATAGCACAGACTTAACAATAACGGTTCATGTATAAACCGAACATACTTGTATTGAATAGTTCGATCACAAAACAGTTCATCTCATAAAAACACCGAAGTGCTCACATTGTGGCTCAAGGCCTCATACATACTACCATCTTGTACAAATATCGCACATTCACACATAGACAGAACCTCTCAAGTTCAACATCTGAGAAGTTTAAGAAACTAGCATTCATTTAAAATATGAATGAAGTTAGGAAACTTACCTTACGTATAGCTACAATTTACAGTTTACGCTGAAATGCCTATTGCAAAACTCTATATAACAAATAAGGAAATAACAAGTACACCAATTAGTCATATACATGACTTATGCATTGGTTTACTTAACTTTACTTCTTAAGGTTCGCGTTCTTGTAATTTAAGCTTACGCGACTAACTTTCATTACCAGATTATGGCTTTATGACGTATTGAGATATCTTACTCAACACGTTCATCATCTTTGATGATTCACATTCTTATCTTCTTCTTATACTTCTCTAGGACTCAGCACACATCGCTTTTCTGCTAGTAGTCCATATGGTACTCTGAGCGGTTTCCCACAAACAACCAACAAACAAGTTCCCATCTCATCTACACTGCCCACACAGTGAGTTAGATCGGTTGCCAGTTTTGTATATACCTTCGCTCTCTGAAGGAATTGTTTAGCCCAGCTCCCATATGTCAACCATCAAAGGTTACGATTGTACTACAACCTAACTTACCTTAACTTATCCAAACCATTAAAGTATAATGTTCGTTACTAATTGACATACCTCAGGAATTATTCCTTATTGTCTAAGTCATACAATCTTTTGTATACTCGGAACGATCATTCATTGTCAATACTATGAGACCATAGCGTTAAACATTTCATATAAACTTATTCATATATTACAACGTCCGGTTCCCTCAACTCGGAACATTGTCCAAGTTATACTTATTAACTCGGCTTCTTTACATTACACGTTATTGTCTTTAATTTAGTTCCTTCACCGTTCACGGTTAATCAACATTCTTCATTACATTACGATTAAACCATACACAGGGTGTAGGTTCTGCCCGTTTAACACTCGCTTACACTCAACCCTTACGCTGGTTAAAGTGTTCAGTGCTTACTTTTCATTCTATCATTCTCATCCGACTTATATTCGGCTTTCAGTAATCTTATTACCGTTCGTTATGGCTCTCTTGATACCATTCATATCTTACTTACTACCTTCATCAACGTCTATGTCATACAACCACGGTATACTTAGAACGTTCGTCCAATGCGAATACAATTCACAAGGATCGTTTACGTATCCAACGTTTTACTTGTTCGTCTTTTAATCTCTCATTCAACCTTTACTCAAGGTTTCAATTACTTTCATCGTTATCCAACCCATGAACCCCATGTTCATTATTCTTTCTTAATGTCAAAGTCATACCGTTCGTTGTATGCTAAGACCGATCGTTAATCGCAACAATGTTGCGTTCACAGCGTCTATACGCTTTACATTCATCTCTCAATGCCATGTCATAACATCAAAATGTTATACATTAACATCGTCAACCAACGTCTAAGGAATCACAACCATAATCCCTCACGTTCGTTTATCGCGACTACGGTCCCCGGACATCGGTTCCGTAACCTGCATCTACATTCTTTGTCTTTTATTCTCGTTTAATCTTTTCGTTCAACCTTTGCTAAAGGTTTAAAACATTTGACTAAGTATTACATTACGTGAACTATATGTTCATACTTCTTTCTTGCACATCCCCTAGTATCTGAGAACTAAATATCTCATCTCTGGGCATTGCTATGCACTGGCGCTGCGGTGCCGTGCCCTTCCTTTCCTCTCGCGTTGCGGCGCCACTCTCCAGAAGTGTATAGCCGAGCTCGCGCTACGGTGCCCCTTCTCGCGCTGCGGCCCCAAGATAAAATCCTAGAAAAAAATTTCTAAGTGTTAAGTCAAGTTTGAGATGGTTACTTTACGATCTCATAACTTCTTCGTTATAACTTGGAACGAGGTCGTTCCAAAGCCATTCTCTTCCTTATTTTACGTACTTTAATATGCCTCAGATAGAACTTCATTCTGAATCCGTTAACATGCCATTCAATTGGCTTAATTTTTACCCTTCGTTCATTTTACGCTTTTAACGTTCTCGTTCGTTCGTCCGTAATTCGGTCATCCGAACTAGGAATTCGTTCGTTCTTGAGTCCACAACTCACGTTTTATACATTCTCTTACATTCTTATGAAACCTTACACATTCGGGTTCATTTACTAACTTTCTAATTCTCATTCGTCTTTTACAAAAATTTCGCCATAACTTCGTTATAGCTCAATTTAAATCCGTTCTTCATGAACATTTCAAACGTTCCTAACCAAGCAAGAAGCAACTAACTTATACACGATGGTTTTAAACTTGTCCATCAACAATATTTACACTACGATGGTTTTAAATTTGTCCATCAACAATGTTCTACGCGTTCTTCGCGTGTTCTTCGCGTTCTTCGTTTTTAATCGATATTTTGGATTACGATTTCACTTTTTCTTGGAATTTGATGTTATAGAACACCATTCCTTACTTAATTCACCTACTCGTTCATAATATTCATTCGGATCACTCAAAATCCTCACGAATCTTATACTTGCTTAAGAAATTTATAAACTAAATTTCTTATTTCTCATTTCTTATTTTCTCATTTCTTATTTTCTCATGATTTCAACCATATGAAATCATTACTAACATCTTTTACTCCTTATTCTCATTAAGTTATGTTTTAAACATATTAAACTTAAAGAAAATAGTAGAAGAAACTAGGGTTCAGATTATCGTTCTTCTTTATTTCTCTTCCGTTAGACAAAGCCGACGATTTACTAGCTTTTCTATTTCACGATCACTTTTGATCTGAGCGTTCATCATCATGCTCTTCCTCTTCTCTCCCAACCGAGCTCTCTCTATCTCTCTCAAGTTCTAGGATTTTCAAAATCCTACAAAAATGAAATTTAGCTTCATATTTATAGAATTTCCAAGCAAAGGGCATTTTGGTCATTTCTCCTCCACCTCCCTACTATTCCTCACTTGGCAACCAAGTTTACTTGGCCACCACCCTTACTTGGTGGCCAAGTGGCCGCCCCTTATGCCCATGGGTCATCCCCATGGGTTGTTCCATGGGTTTTACCCATCCGTTTACCCACCGGTTCGATCCGCGGTTTCTTTTCTTGGTTTGGGCCTTAACCCTAATTCTTATTGGGCCTAACTTGGGCTTAACTTCACAAATCATTGGGCTTGACATAATCCAAGTCCAATTGGATTCTACAAAAGTCTATGAACACAAAGTCCATTAAGACTAATCGTATTCTACGCATTCCATTCTCGTATGCTCGTATTCTATTCGTATATTGTTCGTACGATATTCGTATTATACGTCGTACTAATCTTCGTAATATACTCATATAATAACTCGTATCATACTCGTATTTCTCACGCATAATAACCCTAGTTATTATACATACTCATAACATTCTCGGAACTCACTTTCCCTAACCCTTAGGTTTTGAGTCCGCAGGCGAAAACTTCGTTTTTGCCATGACTGAAATATTATTGAATATTCCATCACGTCTTAAGATTTCACGCAATCAAAAACTTCTCGGAATTTCAAAATAAATCTCCGAGCAGAAACGGGTGAATAGTGCCTATTTCGTCTTTTTCCCTGGAAATATTTTATTCCCGGAAAACTTTTATCTTCGTCTTGAAAATTCTTACTCGTTCAGTCTAGCTCGTAGCCAGAATCCTCCCGATTAATAATCATTCTAGGTTATAGAACGATTAATGAACACATAGCACAGAATAGTATTAATAAAAATTCATTTTATTAATAACTAATTCTTTAACTTAATTTCTTGACAATCCGATTTTCCGGGTTGTCACAAACTATGCTCATCTCAAGTACATTTTAGTGTGTTTTTAGTGCATTTCATGTTATTTTGCATTGCATTTACTTAAAACTCCTTTTGGTGAAAAAGTGCAAAAAATGGCCTGTTTTGGTGGTATTAGAGGGCACGAGGCGAATGGACGCATGAAGGCGACGCACAAGCTGGGATATGTATGGCAAGAGGATCAAGTGAAACATGGGCGGACAAGCATGGATGGACAAAGGATGGAGCAGTGGAGCAAATCAGTGCAGCAGCAGAATCAGAAGACACAGACTGCTAGCCGCGCGGCATGATAAGCTTGGAGACGCGGGCCCGCGTGAGCACCCGGCCAGACAACTTTACCTACTGCAAGTCGCGCGCCGGCGCGAGATATACACTGGAGGGGCACGCGGCCGCGCGCGAGGCCTGAAGCTGCTGATTTGTTTTATTTTATTTTTTTAATTAAAAGAGTTGTAATTGATTAAAATGATATATGACTGTTGTCAGAGGTATCTGGGATAACTTTTGACGTATTTTTATTGTAGTAACTAGGGTTTACACCGTGAGGGAGATTACAACGTAGAACGAAGCAAAAATGCCTACTCTTCCAATTCTTCTTGGGATTCTCTATCATTGTGAATTAGTATTATTATTTTACTGGAATTTTATGAGGATTTGATCGTTTGGTTTATATTCGGCAATTGGGTTTGATCGTTCTATCCTTCATCTTTCAATTGTTTGCTTATTAACCATGTTTTGCGTTGATCCCATAATAGCTTTTGGTTCAATCACAAACTAAACTCCATTATAGGATTCTAACAGATTTTAATATGTAGTTTAGTTGCATGCTTGATTGCTAGGGCTATTTTGCATATCATATGGGATTTCTATCGTGGTTGTTTTGCATGTATGAATGATTGATCACCATTCGTCTTAGTACTTGTATGGAATTGACAATGAACATGCAAGTATGGATTGTAATCATGATAGCATACGAATATGGGGCTGTTTTATATGGCTTGTGTATTTTGTGAACCAGATAGACATATACTGTTTCACCGTGTGAGTTAAAATAAGGGTTTGTTCTTAAGTTCAGTATGATTGCAATTTCACATAGACATATAGTGATTTTGGTTATATTGACGATTAAATGGAGTCTACCATCTGTGGATGCTATGTAAGTAGGTCATAGTGCATTAAAAAATGGCTATGACTCTATTAGTGCTCTTGACTACTTTCCTATGATATGTGAACACTTCTTGCATGATAGTGGTAATTAGATGAAGCATTAAATGACGTTAGGATCCCATTATTTCCAGATTTGATTTATTCCATTATTAGTCTTATTTTAACTATTATTTGCCATTAGAGTAATTCACTAATATAGTCATTAGTCTAAGCATATAATTACAGTGATTTAATTGATGCATATTAGTTTAAATTTGACAACTTTATCTGTGGGATCGATACTCTACTTACTTTGTATTACTTGTTGACACATGTATGCTTGCATGAGTTAGAGCTCTTTTATCAGAACTGAAAAAGAGGCAACAGAAGCCCTGTCCAATTTGCTCTGTACACACCCTAAACTGAGTGCTTTCTCATTTTAAACACTTATAAGTTCATTTATAGCTACTTTTTACCGACGGGAGCCGAGTGTGCATCCACTTAAAGCTATAGAAGTCTTCTTTGGCAACCCACAGTAAGCCTTCTTACACACTTTAAAGCATTTCTCTTCATCTTTGCACACACCGTTCTTCACGTTGAGAGTCGTGTTGCGTGTATATGCCCGGACTTCGATCCGTGGTTTCATTTCAGTTTATATATATATATATATATATATATATATATATATATATATATATATATATATATATATATATTGACTAACATTATAGAGTTATGCCTCGATTGAGCTAGACTTATGTCTGGAGAGTTTAATTGCTTTCGTATATATATATATACTTATATATATGTACTGTGTGTCGAACTCTGTTCGATGAGCCTAGACTTACGTCTGGAGCGTTTAATTGATTTAATATATATATATATATATATATATATATATATATATATATATATATATATATATAAGTAGGTAAACGCACCAGATATAAAATTCAGGCTCATCGAACAAAGTCCGACAATAGTTCATATATATATATATATATATATATATATATATATATATATATATACATTTCGCCCCCCCTGGAGTTTACTTCGTGGCGGTTGACTGTTTTTACTACTTTATTTACGTTTCGTCCCGCCTGGAGTCTACTTCGTGGCGGTTGATTGCTTTTACAGCTTTATTTACATTTCTGATCCCCCATGGAGGTGCTTCGTGGTGGTTGATCATGTCTGTATATATATATTTATCGCTTTTATATATTTACATTTCTGATCTCCCATGGAGGTGCTTCGTGGTGGTTTATCATGTCTGTCTGTGTGTGTGTGTATATATATATATACACATTTTTTATATATATAACTGCTTACAGCTTTTATATAAACTGCGTTATCTTGTGAGCCTAGGAATCATGTGATCACAGATTCAATTTACTGAATCTAGATTTGGTTCTCGTGATGGATATTTTCAGCTGTAAGTAGCTTGTAAATTTATTCACGGTGTTTGGATTTTCTCAGATGGTTTTCATACCCACGAGGAGTTCGGCACTACTTTGTACATTATTTTCTCGAAGATGCTTCGCATCTCGAAAATAAAAGTAATCAAGCCGAACATTTAATAAAATGGAAGGGTAAAAGGTCTCAATTACTATTGAGCATAAGGGTTTGAAAAACCTCTTTTATAAAACTTCATTGCTATATCTTATTTAAAACTGAATTTTACACAAATTCAAACCCTGTGTATATAGGTGCGAACGAGGCCTCGCACTACTTCCAAATAACAACACATTGACCCACACATACACACATTCATATAACAGTTTCACGAAAAGTGGCGGTCACCGTGGTAACAAGAATGTCGGAGGGTGCCTAACACATTCCCTCCGCATAAGCAAGCCCCCGGACCCTAATGAATCTCGGTTTCACAGACCCGTTTAGCAGTGTCACATCACTGGGTCAATGTGAAAACCTTTTCTCGGTTGTGTTGGTACAACTAGTTAAAAAACTAACTGGCGACTCTTATAGTCCAATTGTCGACATATACATGTCGGACCTTTTTCGCTTGTTTTTTCAAACAAATCTCACCTAAAATGAGAACACAAAAGAGCAAGAATAGAAAAGGGACAAATAAAAATCCCGATGTCGACAGTAAGGGATATTATTTTTGTTCAGTATTCATAAGAAATAATATTTTCTTTCATACTATGTAGTATGTGAGTAATATTATTTCTTCTCGTATTCCCGATTATACCCTCATTTTGTTAAAGTACTGCTTCTATACTCCGTGAAATTAGTAGAATATCCTTGATATTTGCTTTTCATCCAGTATCTTTTCATGGAAATATTATTCTGAGCATTCTTGATAATTATTGATCATTTCATGCCGGAATATTATTCACGGGGGTACTATTCATGTTGGGTAATTTCTAGTTACGCACAACATGCAAGTATACGTGGTCAACAAGTAATAAAGTGAAAGTAAAGTATCGTTCCCACGAGGAATTATTAATACAAATTACCAAATAATAACTCTTAACCAAACTAGTTTTATTTAAACAATCAAATTAAGATTATGAATTAAATTATTTAATTACACTAATTCTAATTACCACTAATTAAAAATCAGATTACGGAGATTTAAGATCACAACTTCACTTATTACTTCATTTAAGTTAACACACTTCTGATCAATTATTTTCTATCCTGAATTGTTAATCAAGAACACTAAAGCAGATAAAACCACCTCTCGATGCATAATACCCATACTCACTTAAATCCACATATGATAGAATTAAGCAAGACACCCTAATTAACTAATCCACTATATCTCTATGTGAATTACAATTAAAAAGAATTTAAAGCACAAGTTCTCTATAAGATTACATATGGCGTAAAGGCATATCTCTATCTTAAACACGAATCATGAATTTCATCTATGTAGAAATCACAAACACGTGCTATCATGATCATATCTAAATCTAAACTTCATCTCTCGAGTTCATATAGATTATCACGATAATTGATGGCCAATAAATTAAACAATTAAGTCCAAATCACAATAGACAATCCTCACAATAAAATATAATAATTGATACCGAAGCATATTAAAATAAACTACACATAAGATCCATTGTAATCTCAAACAAAGAATTAGTTCAATGAATTAAAACCAAGAATCCACACTTGAATACACATTAAAAGATAAGAATAAGATTAAGGAAAAGAATTGAATCTGTTGTCAGCAAATTTCCATCCTACTCAAGCTTCTGTTCTTGATCTTCAATGGTCTCCAAGTCGCTTCATTCTCCAAAACTCATTAGAACTAGGGTTTTGGTCCTAATCTACAATATTCTAATCTAATGGAATCCTTCTCCCCCTTCCCTAATCCTTGTGATTCTCCTCCTTTTATATGTCTCTTTATATGTCTTTAAGTCCTCTTGGAAGTCCTTGAATCAATCGGCTCGAACTAATCTTTCTTGAACTCAAATTCTAGTTAAAACTGCTTTTTTCTGCACGTACCCAAGCCCCAGCTTGGGTGTTAGGCATAAAATGGCAAGCCCCGGTTTGCTATGCTGCTGTTAACTGACTTTAGTACCCCAGCCCTGGCTAGGGTATTAGGCATAAAAGAGTAAACCCTGAATTGGGTATAAGCTGTTAGTTGTCCTTTTTAAGCTCCAAACTTGCCAATATTTGCCAAAACTCCACCCTTTTTGTCCAATAGCCAATCCACCAATCCTAAACACAAAATAACATTAAACAAGTAAAAACAAAACATAAAATCAAATAGTTAACACTGATTAAGCTTGAATTAAGAGCCGATTCGTGGGTATAAAACCCACTTATCGAAATTCCCCAAACTTAAATTGTGCTAGTCCTCAAGCACAAAACAAAACTAACATGATATACAACGCAATGCAATGACATGTAATGTGTCTAGTCTATATGCCTACGAATCCATCAGCCATCATAGAATCAAATTTATTCATCTGACCTCAGAGAAACCAAGCAAACACAATAACACTTCATATCAAAACCAATCAATAATTTCTTATCAATCTTTGAATCTTAAACTATTATTAATGGTATAGTGCGTGTGTGCTTAACATCATGTTAACTGATACAAATTAAAATTTAATACATAACATGTCTCTTATAAGGCATCATACAATTTAAACTTAAGAATTTCAAAAATAGACGAGATCCAACTAAAATCAAACAATCACCAATATTAAGGGTTCACATAGGATACTTATGCTTTATTTTTATTTTTATTTTTATTTTTATTTTCTTTCATCACGGGGGCTTTTTGCACTTATTTCCCATTTTATTTATTTATTTTTTTATATATATTTCCCTTGATTGTGCAATGTCTCATTCAATTAGGCTAATAGTGCTACCCCTTAGCAAGCTTTCAACCAACGACTCCCAGATCATAAAAGAACTTAGGGCGCTAGGTGTAGAGACACTCCCTCGGGCGTACTTGCTCAAGTAATAAAGGCCCCGAAACAAGACTAGCCACATTATATATATATATATATATATATATATATATATATATATATATATATATATATAAAGCTTATGTACCCCAAATTTTCCCCCAAACTTAGGTTTTTGCTTAATTCTTCATCTTCATTGCCTATCCTTTTCATTCTTTCATGTAAACTAATATTATCCTTCAGAAATTCCTTATGTATCAATTTGAAATAATCAGTTCACATAGGTGTTATTAACGTGTTAACCTTTTTATACCAGTTTCAAACAAGCACAAGATCCAATTCATAACAGAAACTATATCAAGGTTCTAATAATCAGTACCGTACTTGTCTACTTAATCTCAATCTCATCATTGGCCAAAATAAAATGAACTACAACAAACTGCTAGACATATGCAATATAACACAATGCTTAACTAAATGATTTTTTTTATAGATATGGTAAACATAACATGATTGCAAAATAAATAAAAACTATTTACAATCCTAAGCTACTATGCAAACTACATGACTACATGAATGCAACATTTAATAATCCTAAAACTAAACATGAAATAACACATGTAAATCTAACTACTAAAATTAAACATGCAAACATAAAAATTAAACTAACTCCCCCCAAACTTAAAAATTACAATGTCCTCATTGTAAAATAAAGCATTAAACAGAAGAGAACTTCCCTGTAATCAGCTAAGCGTGAGGTGATGGTGGCATGGAACAAAGACTGAAAACTCCTCCACATAGAAATTTGAAGGAGGATACTGTATCATAGGCTCAGGCTGGTGGCTTCCCTTTCCATAATCTTTTGCCTATCCATTGAACCTCTAATACATGCAATGAAGAGAGACAACATGGATTAGAATATCACTTTGGATTATAAGAGAACTTAATAAGCAAATTAATTTCTATCTACTAAATAAACTAGTAAAGCATATAAATAAAAAAAATCATGGGTTGCCTCCCAGTCAGCGCTCGGTTTATAGTCCGTTAGCTGTACTCTTTTCTTGACACCGCTATCCAATTCCTATACGATAGGTGAGGAACCCTCCATCCATTAAAACCACAGTGTGCGTTGGGAGGTTCCCCTTCGTGAGAGTCTTCGAATTGAAGCCATCTAGCATATTTTTTGTACATGATGTCCACATTTCCATTGCATAGCTAGGTGCCTCTTTTGTTGTATTTGTGAATAGATTTTTGCATTGAAGCATGAAAAGTACAACGGGCTTTTCTTCCTCTATTTTCTCTTCCTCGGCCCACCATGGTGTGTAAGAGGCCTCATTATCATAGAGATTTTTTCCTTGGATGTGACTACCAAGGGGACATGGGTGTGCAAAATTCACTGGATTTTTTAACTCTAGCTGAGAAGGCACTTGGGGTATAATAATGGTCAGCTCATGTTCTTCATTTTCCATATCCCCAGTTGTCTCCTCAATGTCCACTTCTTTTAGGTCATCTAGTGGCATGTACACTTCTGGCTCTCCATCAGTTTCATCATCCATGTCATAGCACTAATTATTTAGAGGGTGATTGTTCAAGGCTTCGAACATTTGATCCATCTGGTTCTGCATATTTTGAATTGATATATCTTGATTAATCCTCATCTCCTTATTTGATGCTACGAACTTGGATAACAATTCCTCTAACCTTGAATTTTCTGTCTCAATTTCAAAATCCCTGTATTGAGGACCTTTGGTTGAGGTAGTGATGAGTTGTTCCAGCTAGTTCTGAAAATTATGGTTCGATATTTCTTGACTCATCATCCTCTCCTCTTGGTTTGCTATGAGCTTCGACAGGAGTTCCTCCAAATTTGATTTTTCTTCTTGTGGCAATGGATTTGGACATAAGAATTCTTGCGTGTATGATGGATTTAAAGCAGAGTATTGGTCTTGATAATTGTAGCTCCATGAAGAATCCAGGTGATACCCCAAAACTTGATGATAATTAGCATATGTATACTGTTTGAGGTATTCACCACCATGTTGTACCGGCCCAAGACTGATGGTGCATTGATGACTCAGATGATTACCTGCACAATAATTGCACGTAACTGCTATCCTTCGAATACATTGGGCTGCAACAACGTCCAACCTCCTCGAAAGTGTCTCAAGTTGTGCTGATAATGCAGAAAATGCATTAAGTCCATCAATTCCTGTATCGCTTGGCTGAGTCATATTCGAATAAGGCCATTGATAATTGCATCCAACCATAGTACGTAAAAAGAGAGAAAAATAGGAAAAGAATTAAAAATAAAAAATAAAAATAAAAAAATGTTTAAATTAAGACTAATTTGATTGAAGCTAATATTGGCAAAAAAATATTAAACTAATTCCCTGGCAACGACGCCAAAAACTTGTTGGATAATTTCTAGTTACGCACAACACGCAAGTATACGTGGTCAACAAGTAATAAAGTGAAAGTAGAGTATCGTTCTCACAAGGAATTATTAATACAAATTACCAAATATTAACTCTTAACCAAACTAGTTTTATTTAAACAATCAATTTAAGATTATGAATTAAATTATCTAATTACACAAATTCTGTGAAACTCTAAATTTTATGAATAAAGATTTAATTTTTTTCGAAATATTTTTTTAAATATTATGGTGTGAATTTGAGATAATGTTATAGTTGTGGGTAGTATTTATATATTTTGTAAAGTACGTAAGTTGTTGTTTTATATTCGATTGGTCGGGGAATATTATTTTTGTCGGGAAATATTCGTAAGACGACACCATTATTGGTGGACCCCAAAACGGAATTATTGTCGGATTGAGAAAACGACAAAAATATTTTATGAAAATAACGACGGAAGTTTTACCATTAATACTGTTGAACTATTCGGTAGTAAAAGTACAGTAATACGTGTGATTGCATAGTAGCATACGGTATTGATTATTGAGGTTTACGTGATAAGTCACTCAGTTTTATTTTATTAGTATTATTAATGTAATAAAACAGAAAAGCTTTTTATATAAGACAGAATACTTTTATAAAGTTATTCATTTTATTAGGCTAATAGTAAAATCTTTTTATATAAAACAAAATACTTTTATAAAGTTATCTGTTTTATTAGACAATAATTAAAATATATTATATTTTGTTATGCATAGTATTTGCATAGTGTTTGCATAGTGCCTGCATAGTATTTGCATAGTAAAATCTTTTATAAAGTTATTCGTTTTATTAGATTATAAATAGAATATATTATATTTTATTTAAAATATTTTGCTTTAAATATGGACCGTCAGATTAAAGTAAATCAATCTAGACCGTTCATGAGTTAGTTACTATGCAGTCTATTTTTTTATAAATAGAAGCTCATTCCTTCATTATTTTCTTACGAATTTATTGAAACTCTAAAGAGAGAAACTATAAAGAGAAAGAAGAAAAGTATCCTGCTACTTTACTACTCCGATATCAAGTTTCTTTTACGGTAAGGGATATTATTTGTAACAATTCAGATTTTTATTATAATATTTAAATATTTATTGAATTATATAAATATTTAATGGATGTGTTTATTGTTGAGTAAGTATTTGTTTAATTGATTTGATGTGCTTTGATTATTTATTTGTTTAATAAATAATTAATGAGTTAAGAAAAGTAATTATTTTGAAATAGTAATCTAATTTAATTTAATAATTAAGTTAGAGAATTTATAATGATTAAATAAATTATTATATTATGCAGTGAATTGTTATTAGAATTAATTAAATTAAGTATGAAAACTTAATTAATTAGAAGTGTGACAAATAACTATATTATAAGTGGTTATTAAAATAAATTAAAGTAGTTGTAATTTATTTTGCTAAACAAGGCTTAAATATATTAAGTCTTTAAATTTAAATAATTTTGCCAAACAAAGCCCTATGGCTTTTGGATTTTTAAATTTGATTTATTAGTAATATAAATTAAATTAAACAAAATATAAATATAATATATCTATTATTTTGGTAACTAATAATTTATTAGTATATTAAGTATAGCGTCGGTTTAGACGTTTTAAAAATCGTACGTCGTTTGTATTTTTATTTTACTTATATTCTATTTGGCTAAAGCCTAAGTAAGAAAAGAGAACTAGTTTTGTCAGAGAAAAACTTAGAGACGGGAGAGTTTTGAGAGAGACTGTCAAGGGTTGGAGAGAAAGTTCTGAATTTTAACAAGTGGTGGTCAAGCAAGTGAAGGTATGTATATAAAACTTAAAAAAAATATTACAGCATAATTTTATTGAATATCACTGTGTATGTTATAAAGTTTTACAAAAATTGTATGAAAATCATGTTTTTATAATTACGTATGATATTAAGTGTATTTGTAACTGTAATTGTTATATTAGCACATGTATGTATATATGAGAAGTATGCTAGCATTCACAAAGAAAGAAGAATTGGTTTTACAGTAAACATTCACTTATGAACGTGGTTTGTAGAAATATCAAAATTAGTATATGTTAATTGTGAAATTGAACTGCGAATGGTTAATTGGGTATAACCTATAGAGAATCGTAGTTTGAAGTAATTAAAATCAAATTGGTATGACAGTTTATAAACGTCAGTTATGGAGTTTGGTTTTTAAAATAATGCTTTCAATGATTTAAGATTTATAGAATCATGGTTTAGTCGTTGGTAATTAGTATATACATGTTGGGTAATGTGTATATGTGTAATTGGCTTAGGTTATACATGTTAATTGGGGTTAATTGCTGTTAAAAATAAAGACAGCAGCTTTGTTCTGTTCTTCGTGGTTGGGTTCTGCAAGTTTCGGCGCCCCAGCGCCAAAATTTGAGCCCTAGCGCCAAAAATTGCGCCCCGGCGCCAAAATTCACGCCCCAGCACCAGAAGTTGGCTCCCCAGCGCTGAAATTCACGCCCCAGCGCCACTAGTTGGCTTAGTCCTCGCGCCCCAGCACGGGGACAGAAGTCTGACTTGGACATTTTTGACCTCCTGTAGTAAAATGGCCATAACTTCCTCATACGAACTCCGATTGAGGTAATTAAAGATGATACGGAACGAGGACGAGTAGACCTACAACTTTTGTTCTTTAAGGTTTTCAATTTGGGGTCATTAGGATGCGTCAAAATGGTCATCTTTAGGACTATTGTGTTTTCAGAGGCAATCGGAGGGTGTCGGGCATGCACATATGCATGTGTAGTGCTCCAGATAGTAAAAAATGATGTCCTAAGTTATAAAAAATGAATCTTAGTAAATATAATGACGCTTAAATTTAATAAATAATGTATTAGATAAGTTATAGAAGCATAGTAAGCATACACAAGAGAGGCAAATCAGGAGTGTGACGATTGAACGTCGAAACGCCGTGCCAAGTGTTAATGAACTTAAAAAGTGTTTCAGTTCCATTGAAATGGATATTACAAGATATGGAATGGGTTTAATATAAAACCAATAAGTATTCCTAGCAAGTCTTAAGCACTTGAACTTCGAGTTTGACTAAGAAGAAATATAGTGAGTCATAAGTCGAAAAGTTAACACAATCTAATTGACCATTGTGTATTTATTAATAGAAAAGATTATGAGATGTGGAGTAGAGTTTACATTACAATTGCTATGTGTTGTTATGTGACTAATAGTTGATGTGTATGATTATATAATTGTGTAGGGCACGCGAAGTGCAGATAACTGTAAGCTGTTAAGCTATTATTGGTAAACAACGATCAAGGCAAGTCTTTCGGTTCCTATTTTTTACGTGGACTTGATGAACTATTTTAAATTGCATGATATGTTATGCA
The DNA here is from genome assembly GCA_016801055.1 of Panax notoginseng. Lineage (NCBI taxonomy): Eukaryota > Viridiplantae > Streptophyta > Magnoliopsida > Apiales > Araliaceae > Panax > Panax notoginseng. Next base: position 121,142,325 of record CM029018.1, read on the forward strand.
TTTTGAAATCATGAAATGTTAAAGTCAATATATGACTGTATTGCTTTGGCTAAGTAATGATGATTGAGTAAGGAACACAATCTTTATATTTGCTTTGTGAATTAAAAGCATGTATGCAATGTTAATTTAATGAGATGTATATCGAGCATGTTATTATGTGCTATGTGATGCATGAAAACTGTTAGACTTTACTGGGTTGTCGAGCTCACTCTTGCAAATAACCACTTTTGCAGGTCAAGATTTTAAGGTAAAGATACGTGCTATGTGAGTTATAGAGATCTATATTCACAAAGATTACTTATGTTTTATGAGAAATGTATTTCATATTTTGAACGTAACATGTTGTTGAATTGTAAGTTGAGCTATCTAATGTATATGGATATTTAGTTATGATGTAAGACTTTGTATAGTCATTTTGTTGTAACGATTCATGATATAAGATTTAATCAAAGAGATGTAATGTAATGGTTGCGATTCAAGGCAAGAACGAAGGAAATGTATAAAAGTTTTAAATATTTCGCAATTTTATTAAGTTTAACATCGAAAAATGATGTATTATTTAGAGGTTGAATGTATGGTTAACGACCGAAGTTGGGATTTAAATTGTATAGATTTTGGGGTCGTTATAGTTGGTATCAGAGCTGTAGGTTATAAACCTTTGGTAGGAGTACCGTAGGCAATAACCTTAGAGAAGAGAGGTGAAGATAAAGAATGAATAAGCTCAAATAGAGTTTTAAAACTTGCGTAAAAGGATTCAAAGAAGAATCTCGCAGAGTTATCAGGAATATGAATGTGGGGTTACCCAACTCCAATAATAAGGATGTAAGGTGATAATAAATAGACAATGTCTATAAAAAGAGAATGATAAAGAAGTTATGAATAGAGAGTTATGTCTAAGCATGACACAATTGTACTCTTTAATAGTTGATGTATGGTATCTGGGCTAAACGATTCCTTCATGGAGCGGAGGTATATACGAACTAGCAACTCAAAACCTAGTTTGTTGGTTGTTTGTGGGAAACCACTAAGCGTACCATATTGAAACTGTTAGAGACTCGATGTGTACCAAGTGTAGAAATGGACACGTATGATGAGAGTTTAGAACTTGAATGAAATTTTGAGCGATGTAAATGAAGTTGGAAATTCTCAAAGGAAGAATTGTTTTATAAACAAGAAGATTCAAAGAAGAATCTTGAAGATATAAAGATAAGAAATGGGAGTTTCCTAACTCCAATAGCCAAGATAACGAATAATGTCGTAAATAATAAAAAAAGAGAAAGAATGAGGATCGTAAAACAAAACGATCACGAGTTAACAAAAGAATTTTAAGAGAGATGATTATAGAATAAGGTCACGACGTGGTCTGTAATGTTTGAATGACCATAGCTTAATGCTATGAGATGGTGTACTGTGAAATAGTACGAGATCACTCATGAGGAGTTATAGATAATGTGATACGAGGAATTTGTATTAAGCAAGTTAAGGGTAAGTTGTTAAGAGAAAGATAGAGTTAGGTGGGTTTTCAATTGAGGACTCATGTGATGGCTGAGTTGTACAAATCCTTGTATGGGCGAGGGTTTTGTGCTTGCACTCAGTTTATCCCATTGATAATCGTTGAAAGGTTTGTGTCGCGCTATTTGCTATATGCCTGATGAGAAGGTGATTCTTTTCTCATGTGTATAACAAATAGGTAGAGTTTAGTTAGAGAATAATATAAGGTTAAGTGCGAGTTCTTAAAACTCATACTTATGGTAAGTTCGTAACTCAAAATTATATGGTATGTTTTTGAACCCCTCAGCGAATGGACGCCTATGGTCTGACTAGGATAGGTTCTTAAACTCATATGATTGTGGCAAGTTCCTAAACTCATAACGTGTGGTAAGTTTGACGAACTGGGTAAAGCTAAGTGTGAATGGAGTATTGAGGATGATAAAAATTGATAGACCTATTAAGCAACGGATCATTATAGAAAGAGGAGTTGATGGTGGAAGCATATGTATTCTAAATCTACTAGCTGTGCTAGACTTTCGAAATTTATTGACTTCGTGATGATGTTTACACTTCTATTTTCTTGAAAAACATTGGATCAACTGATGGAACTAATGAGTTTTAACAACAATACTGTTATTCATATGTCTATGCTAATTGCTTCGGCTAGACAAAAATAATTTGCAATATATCAAAATGTATTTTATATATCATTAATGCATAATGTAACCTGGTGCAAAGATGATTAAAACGATGGAGTCATCAATGCAGTATTACCTAGTGTTGGATGTGATCTAAGGATCGTCAGCCCACTATGGTATGATGTAGTATGATAAAGTCACCAAATGACGGAATCCTCAACGAACTGTAAATACAATGTGGTATCATGACGTCATAAAAAGATTTTTGAGATTTCTTTAAGATATGAGAATACATATGTATGTATGTATGTGTATATTTCGGTTAATGTCTGAGTTATTATAGAGGTCTATGCTATTTGATTCAGCTAGACAAATATTGACAGATGTTCATGAAATTCAAGAGTTTCTTGAGAGGTTTTGCCAAACCAAATTATTTTGGTGCGGATTCAGATGTAGAAAAGCTGAGATGAATAACCCTTTTATAGGGGATTACGCGGAGGCGTTGAGATGTTTGTGCACAATACATTGTACGAAGGGCTGATCACCCTAAGTACGAGGAGTCCCTATAGTCTTATGACTGTTAAAGTTTAAGTTGAAAGATTACTTATAACTATGGACATATGCGTAGCGTTTAAATGTTTGTGCACAATACATCGTACAAAGGGCTTAACACCCTAAGTACGGGGGTCCTTATAGTCTTATGACTGTTAAAGTTGAAGTTGAAAGATTACTTGCAACTGTGGACATAGTTCGTGGTCTTATGACCCTCAGCATGATTTGGAATCTTTTAAAATTCCTGAGTTATTCAAACTACTTCTCAATTATTGAACAATTGTGAAAGATTCTTGTTATTCTGCAAGATGGAAGTGAAAAGGAAAATATTCCTTAGAAAGAAGTAAGTCGTAGAATGCAACACTGAATGATGAATGTGTTGATTAAGTGAGAAAAGAGATTTTGAAATGATAATGGGATGAGTTATCAAAGAAATTTGTGAAACTTTTAATAGAAAAGTTAATAATTGTATAATGATCTTTGTGGAAGAAGTGGTTATAGAACCTAAGGAATGAATATAGTATTAACGTAAAATCTACTTTGATAGATAGAATGAATAAATATTAATTGATAAAATTTCGAGGACAAAATTCTTAGAGGAAAGAGTGAATGTAATATCCCGAGTGTTTATGATAACGATCCTTAGAAAAGGAAATGAATGGATTAAAAGATATGTAATACTCAAAATATAATTGAGTTCAAATGAAAGTTATGAAATGAAACCTAGAATTTGTTAGGTAATGAATGTAGTAGGAAATATAAAATCTATATTTAGATAAAATGATGAAATATTTCTCTGAGTCATTTGCGTAATTTGTGTCTTCGATTCTGGGGACAGAATCTTTGTAAGTAGGAAAGATTGTAACGAATGAGTGGCTTGAGTTGTGATTTTGAGGACAGAATCCTTGTAAGGAGGGAATGATGTAACAATCCAAATATTTATTATAATATTTAAATATTTATTGAATTATATAAATATTTAATGGATGTGTTTATTGTTGAGTAAGTATTTATTTAATTGATTTGATGTAATTTGATTATTTATTTGTTTAATAAATAATTAATTAGTTAAGAAAAGTAATTATTTTGAAATAGTAATCTAATTTAATTTAATAATTAAGTTAGAAAATTTATAATGATTAAATAAATTATTATATTATGCAATGAATTGTTATTAGAATTAATTAAATTAAGTATAAAAACTTAATTAATTAGAAGTGTGACAAATAACTATATTATAAGTGGTTATTAAAATAAATTAAAGTAGTTGTAATTTATTTTGCCAAACAAGGCTTAAATATATTAAGTCTTTAAATTTAAATAATTTTGCCAAACAAAGCCCTATGGCTTTTGGATTTTTAAATTTGATTTATTAGTAATATAAATTAAATTAAACAAAATAATAATATAATATATCTATTATTTTGGTAACTAATAATTTATTAGTATATTAAGTATAGCGTCGGTTTAGACGTTTTAAAAATCGTACGTCGTTTGTATTTTTATTTTACTTATATTCTATTTGGCTAAAGCCTAAGTAAGAAAAGAGAACTAGTTTTGTCAGAGAAAAACTTAAAGACATGAGAGTTTTGAGAGAGACTGTCAAGGGTTGGAGAGAAAGTTCTGAGTTTTAACAAGTGGTGGTCAAGCAAGTGAAGGTATGTATATAAAACTTAAAAATATATTACAGCATAATTTTATTGAATATCACTGTGTATGTTATAAAGTTTTACAAATATTGTATGAAAATCATGTTTTTAAAATTACGTATGATATTAAGTGTATTTGTAACTATAATTGTTATATTAGCACATGTATGTATATATGAGAAGTATGCTAGCATTCACAAAGAAAGAAGAATTGGTTTTACAATAAACATTCACGTATGAACGTGGTTTGTAGAAATATCAAAATTAGTACATGTTAATTGTGAAATTGAACTGCGAATGGTTAATTGGGTATAAACTACATAGAATCGTATTTTGAAGTAATTAAAATCAAATTGGTATGACAATGTATAAACGTCAGTTATGGAGTTTGGCTTTTAAAATAATGCTTTCAATGATTTAAGATTTCTAGAATCATGGTTTAGTCGTTGGTAATTAGTATATACATGTTGGGTAATGTGTATATGTGTAATTGGCTTAGGTTATACATGTTAATTGGGGTTAATTGCTGTTAAAAATAAAGACAGTAGCTTTGTTCTATTCTTCGTGGTTGGGTTCTGCAAGTTTCGGCGCCCCAGCGCCAAAATTTGAGCCCCAACGCCAAAAATCGCGCCCCGGCGCCAATCTCGCGCCCCAGCGCTGAAATTCGCGCCCCAGCGCCAATCTCGCGTCCCAGCTCCACTAGTTGGCTTAGTCCTCGCGCCCCAGCGCGGGGACAGAAGTCTGACTTGGACAGTTTTGACCTCCTGTAGTAAAATGGCAATAACTTCCTCATACGAACTCCGATTGAGGTAATTAAAGATGATACGGAACGAGGACGAGTAGACCTACAACTTTCGTTCTTTAAGGTTTTCAATTTGAGGTCATTAGGATGCGTCAAAATGGTCATCTTTAGGACTATTGTGTTTTCAGAGGCAATCGGAGGGTGTCGGGCATGCACATATGCATGTGTAGTGCTCCAGACCGTAAAAGATGATATCCTAAGTTATAAAACATGAATCTTAGTAAATATAATGATGCTTAACATTAATAAATAATGTATTAGATAAGTTATAGAAGTATAGTAAGCATACACAAGAGAGGCAAATCGGGCGTGTGACGATTAAACGTTGAAACGTCGTGCCAAGTGTTAATGAACTTAAAAAGTATTTCAATTCCATTGAAATGGATATTATAAGATATGGAATGGGTTTAATATAAAACCAATAAATAGTCCTAGCAGGACTTAAGCACTTGAACTTCGAGTTTGACTAAGAAGAAATATAGTGAGTCATAAGTCGAAAAGTTAACACAATCTAATTGACCATTGTGTATTTATTAATAGGAAAGATTATGAGATGTGGAGTAGAGTTTACATTACAATTGATATGTGTTGTTATGTGACTAATAGTTGATGTGTATGATTATATAATTGTGTAGGGCACGTGAAGTGCAGATAACTGTAAGCTGTTAAGCTATTATTGGTAAACAACGATCAAGGCAAGTCTTTCGGTTCCTATTTTTTACGTAGACTTAATGAACTATTTTAAATTGCATGATATGTTATGCATGTTGAAATCATGAAATGTTAAAGTCAATATATGACTGCATTGTTTTGGCTAAGTAATGATGATTGAGTAAGGAACTCAATCTTTGTATTTTCTATGTGAATTAAAAGCATGTATGCTATGTTACTTTAATGAGATGTATATCGAGCATGTTATTATGTGCTATGTGATGCATGAAAACTGTTAGACTTTGCTGGGCTGTCGAGCTCACTCTTGCAAATAACTACTTTTGCAGGTCAAGATTTTAAGGTAAAGATACGTGCTATGTGAGTTATAGAGATCTAGATTCACGAAGATTACTTATGTTTTATGAGAAATGTATTTCATATTTTGAACGTAACATGTTGTTGAATTGTAAGTTGAGCTTTCCAATGTATATGGATATTTAATTATGATGTAAGACTTTGTATAGTCATTTTGTTGTAACGATTCTTGATATAAGATTGAATCAAAGAGATGTAATGTAATGGTTGCGATTCAGGGCAAGAAAGAAGAAAATGTATAAAAGTTTTAAATATTCCGCAATTTTATTAAGTTTAACATCGAAAAATGATGTATTATTTAGAGGTTGAATGTATGGTTAACGACCGAAGTTGGGATTTAAATTGTATAGATTTTGGAGTCGTTACATTATTTGTTGTACTCGTAAGGGGTATTATTTCTTTTGTATCCATGAGGAGAACTTTTGTTATTCCATTATTTATTATTCTATTGGAATAACCTGTATACGCGGGCTACCATATACTTGGTGAACTTCTTCTGTTATTCCATTATTTATTATTCTGTTGGAATATCATGTCTGTGCGTTTTACGCCGGAACTGGTTCCGTCTTTATTATTCTGTTGAAATATCCTGTCTATGTGTTTTACGTCGAAAATGTTTTCGTCTTTTTTATTCTGTTGGAACATCCTGTCGGTGAGTATTACGCCTGACCTGGTTCCGTTATTTAGTATTCTGTTGGAATAACCCGTCTATGCGAAGTACCGCATGCATGGTGATTTATGTTGTTATTCCATTCTTTATTATTCTATTGGAACATCCTGTCGGTGCGAATTTCGCATGACCTGGTTCCGTTATTTATTATTCTGTTGGAATAACCTGCCTGTCTATCGCATGCATGGTGATTTCTTTTGTTATTCCATTCTTTATTATACTAAGTTGGTTAAAACTTTGACTTCTATACTCCATGAAATTAGTGGAATATCCTTGATATTTGCGCTTTATCCAGTATCTTTTCATTTAAATATTCTTCTGAGCATTCTTGAATTGTACTCTACAAAGCAGTATTATGTTGACAATTTGGACGTTATCAGTTCCTAGAAAAATTAATTCTTGAACTTGTTTTATTGAATTCTTATATCATTGTCATCATCCTCATGCTTATATTATGTTGAAAGTCATCTGTGACCTGTAGTGCATAGATGGATTTGGTATGATTATGACCAGGGATTATTCGGTATAAGCATAACCGTAATGTTACAAATAATGTGGAAAAAGTCCTCATTGGCTCGTAGTGCATTGATGGACAGTTTTTGATATGATTATGGCTATGAATTCTCTTTGGCCGTAGTGCAGAGATGAATTGTTTTATGGCATGATCAGGACCGTTGATGAAAACATGATTATCTTTAGCCATAGTGCATGAATAATTCGTGGTCGTGATAATAAAGAATATCCTTGGCCGTAGTTCAGGGGTGATTCGATGATGTGGATTATTTATTAAGCTGAGTCTCAGCGATAAAAGTCATGAAAAACCTTTTAAATCATAAAAGATAGTAGATTTTATTCTCTACTTGACTCTTTTAATGGATTGCTTGATCCGCTGCAGTTAAACTTGGTGTCTATTGTATTTTATCAGTTTAACATTGTTGAAGACTAATGATAATTTATTCTGCATTATCTTAGTCATAATATTTCTTACTGGGCTAGTTGAGCTCACTCTTTCTTTCACTGTTCCCTTTAGGAAATGAGAATATAGTTTGGACGAGTCGGGAAACGGAGTGATGGACCAGATGATAGCATTAGTAGTCCTCACTATTCTATGTAATAGTGTGATAATAATTGTAATGAGGACTCCTTTTGAGTTTGTATACTCTCTAGTAGACAATATTTGTATTCAAACTCACAGTTTATGTTTTGTCGTATTGTACACGACAGTTGTATTATTAAGTTGTATTTGAATTCTGTACCATGTATCTGGCGACTCAAGATGGGTGATGTATACCTAATTTTGGGGGCATCACAGTTGGTATCAAAGCTTAGGGATATGATTCCTGGCTAAGATGTGAGGCAAGAACTAGGAGGGGAGAGACGGGGGAATTCTTTCGCTAGTATGACCTACCTAAGTTTATTTGGTATTTAATTGGTCGGTCAGAGTATAGGGATAATATGTGATATGTTAATTAACCCTTGTTTTGTTGCAGTATTTGAAAATGGCATCTGAAAATGTTGAGATAACCAATGGAGCACAAGAGACCCTTGAGTCTCCACAAATCAATAATCAGGACAATGTGCAACAGGAAGATAATAATCCTAATGTAAACAACAACACTGATCAATTGACAAACGACGGTACGTTTAGGAGTTTTTTAGAATTCATGCAACATCCAGCGATGGCGACTGCTATTCATAATGCAGGAGGAAACAATGGCAACCCACGGTTGGTCACCGCTAAGCAATTCAAGAAGTTGGGACCACCGGAGTTTTTGGGAAAGCCAAAACCACTTAAGGCGGAGACATGGTTAAAGCAGATCACCAAGATATTTGACGTCTTGGGATGCTCCGAGGAGCAAAAGGTTCCCTTTGCCACCTTTATGTTACGCGAAGAGGAAGATCACTGGTGGAAATCTGTAAAACGTACCCAGCCTGACGCACTCAAGATGTCTTGGGAGAAGTTCCAAGAGCTGTTCAATGACAAGTACTTTTCCGAAAGCATTCGTCACATGAAGGAGGTGGAATTTATCAAGTTGGAGCAAAACAACATGACCGTGTCGCAATACGAAGCCAAGTTTGCCGAGTTGTCCCAATTTGCGTCCCACTTGGTTGATAATGAAGAGAGAATGACGCAAATATTTCTAAGAGGTTTGAAACCTGAGATACGTCAATATCTTATCTCTCATAAACTGTGTTCGTATTCAGATGTTGTTAATAGGGCTCAGTTATTGGAGAGTGATAACGAGTCAACCCAACCAAAAGAAAGCAGCCGACAAAATGATAATACCGGTGATAACAGTCATCAAAGAGGTGACAATAAGCATGGAGGGAATCAACATGTCATAAATGGTAACCACTTCGGTGGTAATCATGACCAAATCAATAAGAATGGATATTTCAAAAAGAGAAGGTTCAACAATGACGTGAAGACGTCGGCACCAGCACCCGTGTCAAAGGAAGAAGAACGACCACTAGTCGTATATTTTAAATGCGGATAGGAGGGACACATTCGTCCAAACTGTACCCAGCAATCCAAAGCGTGTTTTAATTACGGAAGAGAAGGTCACCTAGCTTGATTTTGTCGTATGGTAAAGTCAAGTCTAGCTAGAATAGTGATGCCAAAGGATGTCTCAGAAAAGTCAAAGTCGGTAGTTTAAGAGAGAGCATTTTTTTTCGTGACGAGGAACCTGAATAAAATTATCATGGGTATGTTAATCATAAACTCTTGTGAGGTCTATACCGTGTTAGATACCGGTTCTACTCACTCTTTTATTTCACCTAGTTGTATTCAATGTTTGAAGTTAACTCCGGAGAAGTTAGACTTTGATATAGCTGTTTAAACTCAGTTGGGAGAAACCTTCGTCACCTCCACTATTTACAAATCTTGTTCAAATCAACACTTTCACGTTACCTGTTGATCTTATCTCTTTAAAAATACTTGTATTTTATGTGATTTTTGGAAACGATTGGTTAACTACTCAGCATACTTTTTGTAAGGTTGTTAGCTTTCATACTCATAACCAACCTGTTATGCGAATTCAAGCAACCAAACCACTAAAGTCAATCATTGTCATATCAAGCCATAAGTAAATAGCCCCGGTTCTTTCGTTGTTGACTTTCTTGTGTGGAGTGCACCGAAGCCAGACTTTCTGTAGGCGACGTCGTGAATGACGATGGCAAGTTGATATGTATCAATGTGACGTGCTATCTAAGTTTTTGATGAGGGTCACAGTTTTGAATGATATTTCTATTGTTAATAAATTTCCTGACGTATTCTTGAAGACTTCTTAGCCTACCCCAGAGCATGAAATCGAATTTTGTATTGACCTCAGTACAAAACCCATTTCTTAAACCCCTCAAATATTTTTTAACTAAAACGAACGTAATATGCGCCACAGACGTTGGCTCGAGCTGTTGAAGATTACGATCGTACCATTCAATATCATCGTGGAAGAACGAAAGTGATAGCTAACGCGTTGAGTAGAAGATCGTATGCGAGTGAGATGTTGTTAACACAAAGACCCATTTCGTATAACTTAAAAATGATGAAGATAGAGTTAAAGACTCTAGGGACCCACATGAAGATAACGAATATACGATTAGAATCGACTTTAATCGATAAAGTTAAAGCCTCTTAAGCTACATACTTAGAGCTGATGAATGTGAAGAAGAAGGTTCAAGAGGGCGTTATTCTAGAAGCAAGAATTGATGAAGAGAGGAAATCTCAACCCTCGATTTAATTGACCCATTTGAAATCCTCGATCGAGTAGGAACTGTGGCTTATAGACTCGTATTACCGCCAAGTATGTCGCATGTTCATAACATTTTTAACGTATTGATGTTACGTAAATATGTGAACGACCCGAACCACATTATTGATTTAGAATCGGACGAGATAGCGGATAATTTAACGTATGAGGATGTACCTGTTAAAAACCTGAAATGTATTCAACACTCAAAGGTTATACCTCAAGAGTTAGAATCTGACGAAGTGTCCTCATCTATTCGGCATCCCAGGTACGTACGTAAATTTCGAGGGCGAAATTTAATAAGGAGCGGAGATTGTGAAACCCCAGATTTTATGAATAAAGATTTAATATTTTTCGAAATATTTTTTAAATATTATGGTGTGAATTTGAAATAATGTTATAGTTGTGAGTAATATTTATAAATTTTGCAAAGTATGTAAGTTGTTGTATTATATTCGATTGGTCGGGGAATATTATTTTTATCGGGGAATATTCGTACGACAGCACAATTATTGGTGGACCCCACAACGGAATTATTGTCGGATTGAGAAAACGACAAAAATATTTTATTGAAAATAACTGCGAAAGTTTTACCATTAATACTGTTGAACTACTTGGTAGTAAAAGTACAGTAATACGCGTGGTTGCATAGTAGCACACGGTATTGATTATTGATGCTTACGTGATATGTCACTCAGTTTTGTTTTATTAGTATTATTAATGTAATAAAACAAAAAAGTTTTTATATAAAACAGAATACTTTTATAAAGTTATTCGTTTTATTAGGCTAATAGTAAAATCTTTTTATATAAAACCGAATACTTTTATAAAGTTATCTATTTTATTAGACAATAATTAGAATATATTATATTTTATTATACATAGTGTTTGCATAGTGCCTGCATAGCGTTTGCGTAGTAAAATCTTTTATAAAGTTATTCGTTTTATTAGATTATAAATAGAATATATTATATTTTATTTAAAAGATTTTGCTTTAAATATGGACCGTCAGATTAAAGTAAATCAATCTAGACCGTTCATGAGTTAGTTACCATGCAGTCCATTTTTATATAAATAGAAGCTCATTCCTTCATTATTTTCTTACGAATTCACTGAAACTCTAGAGAGAGAAGAAAAGTATTCTGCTACTTCACTACTCCGATATCAAGTTTCTTTTATGGTAAGGGATATTATTTGTTATACTCGTAAGGGGTATTATTTTTTTTTTGTATTCTTGAAGAGAACTTCTGTTATTCCATTATTTATTATTCTGTTGGAATAACCTGTATACGCGGGCTACCCTATAATTGGTGAACTTCTTCTGTTATTCCATTATTTATTATTCTGTTGGAATATCTTGTCTGTGCATTTTACGTCGGACCTGGTTCCGTCTTTATTATTCTGTTGGAATATCCTGTCTGTGCGTTTTACGCCGGACCTGGTTCTGTCTTTATTATTCTATTGGAACATCCTGTCGGTGCGCATTACGCCTGACCTGGTTCCGTTATTTAGTATTCTGTTGGAATAACCTGTTTATGCGAAGTACCGCTTGCATGGTGATTTCTGTTGTTATTCCATTCTTTATTATTCTGTTGGAACATCCTGTCGGTACGAATTTCGCATGACCTAGTTCTGTTATTTATTATTCAGTTGGAATAACCTGCCTGTGCGGTCTATCGCATGCATGGTGATTTCTTTTGTTATTCCATTCTTTATTATACTCAGTTGGTTAAAACTTTGACTTCTATACTCCATGAAATATGTGGAATATCCTTGATATTTGCGCTTCATCCAGTATCTTTTCATGTAAATATTCTTCTGAGCATTCTTGAATTATACTCTACAAAGCAGTATCATGTTGACAATTTGGACGTTATCAGTTCCTAGATAAATTAATTCTTAAACTTGTTTTATTAAATTCTTATATCATTGTCATCATCCTCATGCTTATATTATGTTGAAAGTCAACTGTGGCCTGTAGTGCATAGATGGACTTGGTATGATTATGACTAGGGATTATTCGGTATAAGCATAACCGTAATGTTACAAATAATGTGAAAAAAGTCCTCATTGGCTTGTAGTGCATTGATGGACAGTTTTTGGTATGATTATGGCTATGAATTCTCTTTGGCCGTAGTGCAGAGATGAATTGTTTTATGGCGTGATCAGGACCGTTGATGAAAACATGATTATCTTTTAGCCATAGTGCATGAATAATTCGTGGTCGTGATACTAAAGAATATCCTTGGCCGTAGTTCAGGGGTGATTCGATGATGTGGATTATTTATTAAGCTGAGTCTCAACGATAAAAGTCATGAAAAACCTTTTAAATCATAAAAGATAGTAGATTTTATTCTCTACTTGACTCTTTTAATGGATTGCTTGATCCGCTGCAGTTAAACTTGATGTCTATTGTATTTTATCAGTTTAACATTGTTGAAGACTAATGATAATTTATTCTGCATTATCTTAGTCATAATATTTCTTACTGGGCTAGTTGAGCTCACTCTTTCTTTCACTGTTCTCTTTAGGAAATGAGAATATAGTTGGGACGAGTCGGGAAACGGAGTGATGGACCACATGATAGCATTAGTAGTCCTCACTATTCTATGTAATAGTGTGATAATAATTGTAATGAGGACTCCTTTTGAGTTTGTATACTCTCTAGTAGACAATATTTGTATTCAAACTCACAGTTTATGTTTTGTCATATTGTACACAACAGTTGTATTATTAAGTTGTATTTGAATTCCGTACCATGTATCTTGCGACTCAAGATGGATGATGTATACCTAATTTTGGGGGCGTCACAAATTCTAATTACCACTAATTAAAATTTAGATTACGGAGATTTAAGATCAAAACTTCACGTATTGCTTCATTTAAGTTAACACACTTCTCATCAATTATTTTTTATCCTGAATTGTTAATCAAGAGCACTAAAGCAGATAAAACCACCTCTCGATGCATAATACACATACTCACTTAAATCCACAGATGATAGAATTAAGTAAGACACCCTAATTAACTAATCCACTATATCTCTATGTGAATTACAATTAAAAAGGATTTAAAGCGCAAGTTCTCTAGAAGATTACATATGGCGTAAAGGCATATCTCAATCCTAAACACGAATCATGAATTCCATCTATGTAGAAATCACAAACACATGCTATCATGATCATATCTAAATCTAAACTTCATCTCTCGAGTTCATATAGATTATCACGGTAATTGATGGCCAATCAATTAAACAATTAAGTTCAAATCACAATAGACAATCCTCAGAATAAAACATAATAATTAATAATGAATCATATTAAAATAAACTATACAATAAGATCTATTGTAATCTCAAACAAAGAATTAGTTCAATGAATTAAAACTAAGAATCCACACTTGAATACACATTAAAAGATAAGAATAAGATTAAGGAAAAGGAAAAGGAAAGGAATTGAATTTGTTGTCAGTAAATCTCCATCCTCCTCAAGCTTCTGTTCTTGATCTTCAATGGTCTCCAAGTATCTTCATTCTCCAAAACTCATTAGAACTAGGGTTTTGGTCTTAATCTACTATATTCTAATCTAATGGAATCATTCTCCCCCTTCCCTAATCCTTGTAATTCTCCTCCTTTTATATGCCTCTTTATATGTCTTTAAGTCCTCTTGGAAGACCTTGAATCAATCGGCTCGAACCAATCCTTCTTGAATTCAAATTCTAGTTAAAACTGCTTTTTCTGTGCGTACCCAATCCCCGGCTTGGGTATTAAGCATAAAATGGCAAGCCCCGCCTTACTATGCTGCTATTAACTGACTTTAGTACCCCAAGCCCCGGCTGGGGTTTTAGGCATAAAAGACCAAGCCCTGGCTTGGGTATAAGCTGTTAGTTGTCCTTTTTAAGCTCCAAACTTGCCAATATTTGCCAAAACTCCACCCTTTTTGTCCAATAGCCAATCCACCAATCCTAAACACTAAACAAGTAAAAATAAAACATATAATCAAAGAGTTAACACTGATTAAGCTTGAATTAGGAGTCTATTTGTGGGTATAAAACCCACTTATCAATTCACAAAGTACTATTCACGGGGTACTATTCACAAAGTACATTTCTGAGTACTATTCACAAAGTATTATTCATGGGTACTATTCATAAAGTACTATTCATATAGTACTATTCACTCGAGAACTATTCACCAGGGGTACTATTCATGATAAAAATTGATTTCTTTATTGTCCAAATCATTCTTGATATAATATTATTCTTGAAATTTACTCCCCAAAGCAGTATCATGTTGACAATTTGGACATTATTGAATTCTGGATAAATTAAATTATAAATGTTTAAAAATTTATCGTATGCTTTCTTTTAATTGAATTCTTATACCATTGTCATCATCCTCATGCTTATATTGTGATGAAAGTCATCTTTGGCTTACGTGTATAGATGGACTGTTGATTGGTATGATTATGACCAGAGATCATTTGGAATAATCATGACCCGTAATATTACAAATGATGTGTTAAAAGTCCTCATTGGCCCGTAGTGCATTGATGGACAGTTGTTGGTATGATTATGACCAGGGATTATTCCGTATGATCATAACCATCGGTGAAAACACGAATATCCTTGGCCCATAGTGCATAGATAATTCATGGTTGTGATACTATTTTTTAGCTGAGTCTTAGTGATAAAATTGATGATAAACTTTATAAATCATAGAAGATAGTAGATATCATGCTCTACTTGACTCTTCTAATGGATTGCTTGTTTCGCTGCAGTTAAACTTGTTATTTGTTATCAGTTTAACACTGTTGAAGGCTAACGATAATTTATTCTGCGTTATCTTAGTCATAATATTTCTTACTGGGCTAGTTGAGCTCACCCTTTTGCTTTCATTGTTCTCTTCAGGAAATGAGAACGTAGCTGGGGCTAGTCGGAAAATGGAGTGACGGTCCTAGATGGTGGCTATAATAGTCTTCACTATTTTAGAAAATAGTGTGATAATAATTGTAATAAGGACTCCATTTGAGTTTGGATACTGTCTAGAAGATAATATTCGTGTTGAAACTCTCAACTACGTTTTGTCATATTGTATAAATAAAGTTTATATTCAAGTTTTGTACCATGTATTTGGCGACTAAGAATGGGTGATGTATACCTATTTTGGGGGCGTCACAGTTGGTATCATAGGTTAGGGATATGATCCCTGGCTGAGATGAGACTAGAACTAGGAGGGGAGAGACTGGTAAATCCTTCGCTAGTATGACCTACCTAAGTTTATTTATTATTTAATTGGTCGATCAGAATATAGGGGTAATATGTGGTATGTCAATTAAACTTTGTTTTGTGGCAGTGTTTGAAAATGACATCTGAAAAGTTTGAGATAAGCAATGAAGCACATGAGACCGTTGAGTCACAGACGATCAATAACTAGGATAATATACATCAAGAAGGAAATAATCCTCGTGTAAAAAATAACACCGACCAAATGACAAATGATGGTACGTTTAGGAGTTTTTTAGAATTCATGCAACACCAAACGAGAGAGACTCCTATTCATAATGCAGGTGGAAACACTGGTAACTTATGGCTGGTCACCGCTAAGCAGTTCAAGGAGTTGGGACCGCCGAACTTTTTGGGAAAGCCAGAACCACTTAAGGCATAGACGTGGATTAAGCAGATCACCAAGATATTTGATATCTTGGAATACTCAGAGGAGCAAAAGTTTCCTTTCGCCACCTTTATGTTGAGTGAAGAAGCAGATTACTGGTGAAAATCTATAAAATGTACTCAACCTTCCGTACTAAAGATGTCTTGGGAGAAGTTCCAAGAATTGTTCAACGACAAGTACTTTCTTGAAAGTATTCGTCACACAAAGGAGGTGAAATTCATCAAGTTGGAGCAAAACAATATGACCGTGTCGCAGTACGAAGCTAAGTTTACCGAGTTGTCCCAGTTTGCATCCCATTTGGTAGATAATGAGGATCGAATTACGCGATTATTTCTAAGAGGTTTAAAACCCAAAATACGTCAATACCTCATTTTTCACAAACTTTGTTTATATTCAGATGTTGTGAATAGGGCTCAGTTATTGGAGCACGATAATGAGTCAGCTCAACCAAAAGGTAACGACCAACAACACGATAATAATCATACCGATGGCAACGACCATCGGAACAATGATAACCATCGTGGGGGAAATTATCATGCCAGAAATGGTAACCACTTCGGTGGTAATCATAGCCAAGATAATAGAAAAGGTGAACTAAGTGGGAAAAGTTTTAAGAAGAGAAGATTCAACATTGACGAAAAGACGTCGGTAGCAGCACCAGCACCCGTTTCCAAGAAAGAAGAACGACCACCGGTCGTATATTTTAAATGCGGACAGGAGGGATACACCTATCCAAACTGTACGCAACAAAATAAAGCGTGTTTTAATTGCAGAAGAGAAGGTCACTGAGCTTAATTTTGTCGTGTAGTGAAGTCAAGTCCAGCTGGATTGGGGACGCCAAAGGATGTTCTAGACAAGTCAAAGCCGGTAGTTTAAGTGAGAGTGTTTGTCGAGGAACCCGGACAAAGTTATCACAGGTAAGTTAATCATGAACTCTTGCAAAATATATACATTATAGGATACCGGTTCTACCCACTCTTTTATTTCTCCTACTTGTGCTCAACTTTTAAATTTGACTCTGGAGAAATTAAACTTTGACTTATCTGTTGAAACTCCGTTGGGAGAAACAATCATTACATCCACTATTTATAAGTCTTATTTGATTCAAATTGGCACTCTTATATTACATGTCGATCTTATCTCTTTGAAAATACTTGCATTTGAGGTGATTTTAGGAATCGACTGGTTAACTACTCATCATGCTAAAATTGATTATTTTCGTAAGGTTGTTAGCCTTCATATTCCTTACCAACCTGTTATGCTAATTCAAGTAACCAAACCACTAAAGTCAATCACTGTCATATCAAGCCATAAGTAAAGAACCCTAAGCCTTTTGCTGGTGACTTCCTTGTGTGGGATGCACTAAAACTAGACTATCCGTAGGGGACGCCATGAATAACGGTGGCAAGTTGATAGGTATCAATGTGACGTGCTATCCATGTCTTGGATGAGAGTCACAGTTTTGAATGTTATTTCTATCGTTAATAAATTTTCTAACGTATTCCATGAATATTTCCTGGCCTACCCCCAGAGCATGAAATCGAATTTTGTATTGACCCCAGTACAAAACCAATTTCTTAAATGCTTAAATATTTTTTCACCCAAAACGAACGTAACATGCGCCAAAGACGTTGGCTTAAGCTGTTGAAGATTATGACCATACCATTCAATATTATCGTGGAAGAGTGAATGTGGTAGCTGACGTGTTGAGTAGAAAATCGTATGCGATTACGAGTGCGACGTTGTTAACACAAAAACTCATTTCATATAACTTAAAAATAATGGAGTTAGAATTAAAGACTCTAAGGACCCACGTGGTGATGTCAAATATACGAGTAGAATCAACTATAATTGATAAAGTTAAAATCGCTCAAGCTACACACCCGAAGCTGATGAATGTGAAGAGAAGGTGCAAGAAGGCATTATTCTAGAAGCAAGAATTGACGAAGAGAGGAAATCTCAACCCTCGATTTAATTGGCCTATTTGAAATCCTCGATCAAGTAGGAACTGTGGCCTATAGACTCGCCTTACAGCTAAGTATGTCGCGTGTTTATAACACTTTTTACGTATCGATGTTACGTAAACATGTGGACGACCCAAACCACATTATTGAATTAGAACTAGACGAGATAACAGAAGATTTAACGTATGCGGAGATATGTAAAACCCCAAATTTTATAAATTAGATTTAATTTTCTCGAAATAAAATTTTTTAATATTATGGTGTTGATTTGATATAATGTTATACTTGTGGGTAATATTTATAAATTTTACAAAGTTCGCAAGTTGTTATATAATATTCGATTGGTCGGGGAATATTCGTTTTAACAGGGAATATTCATACGACGACACAATCATTGGTGGACCCCACAACAGAATTATTGTCGGATTGAGAGAACGACAAAAATATTTTATTGAAAATAACGGCGAAAGTTTTACCATTAATACTGTTGAACTACTCGGTAGTAAAAGTACAGTAATACATGTGGTTGCATGGTAGTACACAATATTGATTATTGATGCTTACGTGATATGTCACTCAGTTTTGTTTTATTGGTATTATTAATGTAATAAAACAGAAAAGCTTTTTATATAAAACAGAATACTTTTATAAAGTTATTCGTTTTATTTGGCTAATAGTAAAATCTTTTTATATAAACAGAATACTTTTATAAAGTTATCTGTTTTATTAGACAATAATTAGAATATATTATATTTTATTATGCATAGTGTTTGCATAGTGCCTGCATAGTATTTGCATAGTAAAATCTTTTATAAAGTTATTCGTTTTATTAGATTATAAATAGAATATATTATATTTTATTTAAAAGATTTTGCTTTAAATATGGACCATCAGATTAAAGTAAATCAATCTAGACCGTTCATGAGTTAGTTACTATGCAGTCTATTTTTCTATAAATAGAAGCTCATTCCTTCATTAATTTCTTACGAATTCACTGAAACTCTAGAGAGAGAAATTATATATAGAGAGAAAAAAGTATTCTGATACTTCACTACTCCGATATCAAGTTTTTTTTACAGTAAAGGGTATTATTTCTTTTGTATTCATGAAGAGAACTTCTATTATTCCATTATTTATTATTCTGTTGGAATAACCTATATACGCGGGCTACCCTATAATTGGTGAAATTCTTTTGGTTCCGTCTTTATTATTCTGTTGGAATATCCTGTCTGTGTATTTTACATCGGATCTGGTTCCGTCTTTATTCTTCTGTCGGAATATCCTGTCGGTGCATTTTACGTCGGATCTGGTTCCATCTTTATTATTCTGTTGGAATATCCTGTCTATGCATTTTACGCCATACCTGGTTCCGTCTTTATTATTTTGTTGGAATATCCTGTCCGTGCGTTTTACGTCGAACCTGGTTCTATTATTTGTTATTCTGTTGGAATAACCTGCCTGTGCGGTCTATCGTATGCCTCGTGATTTTTTTTTATTCCATTATTTATTATACTCAGTTGGTTAAAGTTTTAGCTTCTATACTCCATAAAATTAGTGGAATATCCTTGATATTTGCGCTTCATCCAGTATCTTTTCATGGAAATATTCTTCTGAGAATTCTTAAATTTTACTCCACAAAGGAGTATTATGTTGATAATTTAGACGTTATTGGTTCCTGAATAAATTAATACTTGAACTTGTTTTATTGATCTATTATGTCATTGTCATCATCCTAATGTTTATATTACGTTGAAAGTCATCTGTGGCCTGTAGTGCATAGATGGACTTGGTATGATTATGACCAGTAATTATTCAGTATAATTAATACCGTAATGTTATAAATGATGTGGAAAAAGGTCCTCATTGGCCCGTAATGCATTGAAGGACAGTTTTTGGTATGATTATGGCTATGGATTCTCTTCGGCCAAGGGTGCAAAGATGAATTATTTTATGGCATGATCAGGACCGTTGATGAACACACGGTTATCTTTGGCCCGTAGTGCATGGATAATTCGTGGTCATGATACTAGAGAATATCCTTAGCCTATAGTGCAGAGATAATTTAATGATGTGAATTATTTATTGAGCTGAGTCTCAGCGATAAAAGTGATAAAAAACTTTTTAAACCATTAAAGATAGTAGATTTTATTCTCTACTTGGCTCTTTTAATGGATTGCTTGTTCCGCTGCAGTTAAACTTGATGTCTATTATATTTTATCAGTTTAATATTGTTGAAGACTAATGATAATTTATTATGTATTATCTTAGTCATAATATTTCTTACTGGGCTAGTTGAGCTCACCCTTTCTGTCACTGGTCTCTTCAGGAAATGAGAACGTAGCCGGGACTAGTCGAAAAATGGAGTGACGGTCCAGATGATAGTATTAGCAGTCCTCATTATTCATTTAAATAGCGTGACAATAAATGTAATGAGGACTTATTCTGAGAGTGGATATTGTCTAGATGACAGTATTTGTATTAAAACTCACAGTTCTCTTGTTATATATTAAAGATTATATTTGTATTATATACCATGTATTTGGCGACTCAGAATAGGTGATGTATATCTATTTTGGGGGCGTCACAGTTGGTATCAGAACTTAGGGATATGATCCCTGCTTGAGATGCGAGATAAGAACTAGGAGGGGAGAGACGGGGAATTCCTTCGCTAGTATGACCTACCTAAGTTTACTTGTTATATAATTGGTCGGTCAGAGTATAGAGATAATATGTGATATGTTAATTAACCCTTATTTTATGGCAGTATTTGAAAATGGCATCTGAAAATGTTGAGATAAGCAATGGAGCACAGGAGACCGTTGAATCTCCACGGATCAATAATTAGGACAATGTGCAATAGGAAGACAATAATCCTCATGTAAACAACAACACTGATCAATTGACGAACGACGGTACGTTTAGGAGTTTTTTAAAATTCATGCAACATCAGGCGAAGGCGGCCCTGTTCATAATGCAGGAGAAAATAATGGCAACCCACGGTTGGTCATCGCTAAGCAGTTCAAGGAGCTGGGACCAACGGAGTTTTTGGGAAAGCCAGAACCACTTAAGGCGGAGACATGGTTAAAGCAGATCACCAAGATATTTGATGTCTTCGGATGCTCCGAGGAGCAAAAGGTTTCCTTTGCCACCTTTATGTTGCGTGAAGAGGCAGATCACTGGTGAGAATCTGTAAAATGTACCCAGCCTGACTCACTCAAGATGTCTTGGGAGAAGTTTCAAGAGCTGTTCAATGACAAGTACTTTCCTGAAAGCATTCGTCACATGAAGGTGGTAGAATTTATCATGTTGGAGCAAAACAACATAACCGTGTTGCAGTATGAAGCCAAGTTTGCTGAGTTGTCCCGATTTACGTCCCATTTGGTTGATAATGAGGAGAGAATGACGCGAATATTTCTAAGAGGTTTGAAACCTGAGATACGTCAATATCTTATCTCTCATAAACTGTGTTTGTATTCAGATGTTGTTAATAGGGCTCAGTTATTAGAGCGCGATAATGAGTCAACCCAACCAAAAGAGAGCAGGTGACAAAATTATAATACTGGTGATAACAGTCATCAAAGAGATGACAATAAGCATGGAGGGAATCAACATGCCAGAAATGGTAACCACTTCGGTGGTAATCATGGCCAAAATAATAAGAATGAATATTTCAAGAAGAGAAGGTTCAACAATGACGTGAAGACGTCGGCACCAGCACCCGTTTCAAAGGAAGAAGAACGACCACCGGTCGTATGTTTCAAGTGCGGACAGGAGGGACACATCCATCCAAACTGTACGCAGTAATCCAAAGCGTGTTTTAATTACACAAGAGAAGGCCACCTAGCTCGATTTTGTCATATTGTGAAGTCAAGTCCAGCTGGGATAGTGATGCCAAAGGATGTTCCAGACAAGCCAAGGTCGGTAGTTTAAGAGAGAGCATTTTTTTTCCGTGACGAGGAACCTGGATAAAATTATCACGGGTATGTTAGTCATAAACTCTTTTGAAGTCTATACCGTGTTAGATACCGGTTCTACTCTCTCTTTTATTTCACCTAGTTGTGTTCAATGTTTGAACTTAACTCCGGAGAAGTTAGACTTTAATTTATCTGTTGAAATTCCGTTGGGAGAAACCTTCGTTACCTCCACTATTTATAAATCTCGTTTGATTCAAATCAACACTTTCATGTTACATGTCAATCGTATCTCTTTGAAAATAATTGCCTTTGATGAGATTTTAGGAATAGATTGGTTAACTACTCATCATATTTTTTTCGTAAGGTTCTTAGCTTTCATACTCCTAACCAACCTGTTATGCGAATTCAAGCAACTAAATCACTAAAGTCAATCATTGTCATATCAAGCCATGAGTAAAGAGCCCCGGTCCTTTCGTTGTTGACTTTCTTGTGTGGAATGCACCGAAGCCAGACTTTCTGTAGGCGACGTCGTGAATGACGATGGCAAGTTGATAGGTATCAATGTGACGTGCTATCCAAGTCTTGGATGAGGGTCACAATTTTGAACGATATTTCTATTGTTAATAAATTTCCTGACGTATTCTTGAAGATTTCTTAGCCTACCCCAAAGCGTGAAATCGAATTTTGTATTGACCCCAGTACCAAACTCATTTCTTAAACCCTCAAATATTTCTTCAACTAAAACGAACGTATTATGCGCCAAAGACGTTGGCTCGAGCTGTTGAAGATTATCATTCAATATCATCGTGGAAGTGAAAACGTGGTAGCTGACGCGTTGAGTAGAAGATTATATGCGAGTGAGATGTTGTTAACACAAAGACCCATTTCGTATAACTTACAAATGATGAAGATAGAGTTAAAGACTCTAGGGACCCTCGTGAAGATGACGAATATACGATTAGAATCGACTTTAATCGATAAAGTTAAAGCCGCTCAAGCTACATACTTAGAGCTGATGAATGTGAAGAAGAAGGTTCAAGAGGGCGTTATTCTAGAAGCAAGAATCAATGCAGAGAGGAAGTCTCAACCCTCGATTTAATTGACCCATTTTAAATCCTCGATCGAGTAGGAACTGTGGCTTATAGACTCATTTTACCGCTAAGTATGTTGCGTGTTCATAACGTTTTTAACGTACCGACGTTACGTAAATATGTGGACGACCCGAACCACATTATTAATTTAGAACCGGACGAGATAGCAGATGATTTAACGTATAAAGAGATACATGTTAAAATCTTGGATAAGAAGGATTTTATTCGACACTCAAAGGTTATACCTCAAGAGTTAGAATCTGAAATGAAGTCAAGGTATCCTCACCTGTTAGGCATACTAGGTACGTACGTAAATTTCAAGGGCAAAATTTCATAAGAAAGGGAGATTGTAAAACCCCAAATTTTACGAATAAAATTTAATTTTCTCGAAATAAATTTTTTTAATATTATGGTGTGGATTTGATATAATTTTATAGTTGTGGATAATATTTATAAATTTTACAAAGTATGCAAGTTGTTATATAATATTCGATTGGTCGGGAAATATTCGTTTTAACAGAGAATATTCGTACGACGACATAATCATTGGTGGATCCCACAACAGAATTATTGTCGGATTGAGAAAACGACAAAAATATTTTATTAAAAATAACTGCGAAAGTTTTACCATTAATATTGTTGAACTACTCGGTAGTAAAAGTACAGTAATACGCGTGGTTGCATAGTAGCACACGGTATTGATTATTGATGCTTACGTGATATGTCACTCAGTTTTGTTTTATTAGTATTATTAATGTAATAAAACAAAAAAGTTTTTATATAAAACAGAATACTTTTATAAAGTTATTCGTTTTATTAGGCTAATAGTAAAATCTTTTTATATAAAACAGAATACTTTTATAAAGTTATCTATTTTATTAGACAATAATTAGAATATATTATATTTTATTATACATAGTGTTTGCATAGTGCCTGCATAGCGTTTGCATAGTAAAATCTTTTATAAAGTTATTCGTTTTATTAGATTATAAATAGAATATATTATATTTTATTTAAAAGATTTTGCTTTAAATATGGACCGTCAGATTAAAGTAAATCAATCTAGACCGTTCATGAGTTAGTTACTATGCAGTCCATTTTTCTATAAATAGAAGCTCATTCCTTCATTATTTTCTTACGAATTCACTGAAACTCTAGAGAGAGAAATTATAGAGAGAGAGAAGAAAAATATTCTGCTACTTCACTACTCCGATATCAAGTTTATTTTACGGTAAGGGGTATTACTTTTTTTGTATTCATGAAGAGAACTTCTGTTATTCCATTATTTATTATTCTGTTGGAATAACCTGTATACGCGGGCTACCCTATACTTGGTGAAATTCTTCTAGTTTCGTCTTTATTATTCTGTTAGAATATCCTGCCTGTGCGTTTTACACCGGACCTGGTTACGTCTTTATTATTCTGTTGGAATATTATGTCTGTGCGTTTTACGTCGGACCTGGTTTCGTCTTTATTATTCTGTTGGAATTTCCTGTCTATGCGTTTTACGCCGAACCTGGTTCTATTATTTAATATTCTGTTGGAATAACCTGCCTGTGCGGTCTATCCCATGCCTGGTGATTTCTTTTGTTATTCTATTCTTTATTATACTCAATTGGCTAAAGTTTTAGCTTCTATACTCCATGAAATTAGTGAAATATCCTTGATATTTGTACTTCATCCTGTATCTTTTCATGGAAATATTCTTCTGAGTATTCTTGAATTTTACTCCATAAAGCAGTATCATGTTGACAATTTGGACGTTATTGGTTCTTGAATAAATTAATTCTTGAACTTGTTTTATTGAATTATTATGTCATTGTCATCATCCTCATGTTTATATTATGTTAAAAGTCATCTGTGGCCCGTAGTGCATAGATGGACTTGGTATGATTATGACCAGGAATTATTCGGTATAATCCTGACCGTAATGTTATAAATGAAGTGGAAAAAGGTCCTCATTGGCCCGTAACGCATTGATGGACAGTTTTTGGTATGATTATGGCTATGGATTCTCTTCGGCCATGGGTGCAAAGATGAATTGTTTTATGGCATGATCAGGACCGTTGATGAAAACGCAATTATCTTTGGCCCGTAGTGCATGGATAATTCGTAGTCATGATACTAAAGAATATCCTTAGTCTGTAGTGCAGGGATAATTTAATGATGTGAATTATTTATTGAGCTGAGTCTCAGCGATAAAAGTGATGAAAAACCTTTTAAACTATAAAAGATAGTGGATTTTATTCTCTACTTGACTCTTTTAATGGATTGCTTGTTCCACTGCAGTTAAACTTGATGTCTATTGTATTTTATCAGTTTAACATTGTTGAAGACTAATGATAATTTATTCTGCATTATCTTAGTCATAATATTTCTTACTAGGCTAGTTGAGCTCACCCTTTCTTTCACTGTTCTCTTCAGGAAATGAGAACGTAGCCGGGACTAGTCGGGGAACGGAGTGACGGTCCAGATGATAGTATTAGTAGTCCTCACTATTTTGTTAAATAGTGTGACAATAAATGTAATGAGGACTTATTCTGAGAGTGGATATTGTCTAGATGACAGTATTTGTATTAAAACTCACAGTTCTCTTGTTGTATATTAAAGATTGTATTTGTATTCTGTACCATGTATTTGGCGACTCAGAATAGGTGATGTATATCTATTTTGGGGGCGTCACAAGATACCTGTTAAAATCTTGGATAAGAAGGAATATATTCTACGCTCAAAGGTTATACCTTAAGAGTTAGAATCTGAAATGAAGTCAAGCTATCCTCACCTCTTCGGAATATCAGGTACGTATGTAAATTTCGAGGGTAAAATTTTATAAGGAGGGGAGATTGTAAGACGCCAAATTTTATGAAATGAAAGTATTCAATTTTCTTATAATTATTATTTTATTTAGTAAATGGTTAAATTGATAAAGGGTTAAAGTTAAAGGTGATATGTGAAAGTTTTGCAAAGAAAGTAAGTTGTCATAAAATATTCGTTTGGTCGGGGAATATTCGTACGACGGCACGATCATTGGTGGACCCCATAACAATAGTATCGTCGAAGGTAGAAAACGACAAAAATGTCTTTTGATAAAAATAACGGCGAAAGTTTTACCGTTAAACTGTTGAACTATCCGGTGATAAAAGTACAATAATACGCGTGGTTGCATAGTAGCACACGGTATTGATTATTGATGCTTACATGAGAAGTCACTCAGTTATACTCAATTATTACTACAGTAATGTCTGCATAATATCTCTCATATTAATTATTCAATTGTTGTCATAGCATCATCTGCATAATATTTTATATTATTAAATCAATAATTGAGACGACAAAGTTATTCATATTATTATTTGTAATATTGACAATGTCTAGAAAGTTCTGGTTTGGTCACCTAATTGCGCGCCAATAGGGAGAAATCCTTATCGGAAAGTCCCCTCTTTCTTGGGAATGATCTGGTTGTTAAATATTGTGAGTTATAATATTAATGATGAATAAGTTCGTGTTGATTAAATCGTTGATAAAAAATATTTCCATTGAGTTGAGATTATTTGTGTTAGTGAAAATCGACATTTATTTCGATAATAATTGATTTCTGGAGGTTAAATTGACCAATTGGATAATTAATCGGATAAATGAGTAATTAATTGCTATTAATTCACATGCATATAACTATTTGGTCGCATGAATGGAACTATTGCTTCACATGCATTACTAATAGGGGAGGTGGTGCAAGAAAGATAATACTTGCAGGACTAAATTAAAAATAGAGGAAAAGATGAAGGTACTATACTCTAATAATTCGAGCTCCAAAACGTGCAATTATCGAAACTATGTTTTTCTATAAATAGAAGCTCATTCTTCTTTCATTCTCACTAATTCATTGAGACTCACAAGAGCAATTATAGGGAGAGAAGCTTTAGAGAGAGAAGTTATAGAGAGGAAGAAGAAGAGTATTCTGCTACTTCACTATTCCAGTATTCAGTCTTCTTCTAAGGTAAGGGATATTACTTTTGATCAGTATTCATAAGAAATAATATTTTCTTCCATACTCTGTAGTATGTGAGTAATATTATTTCGTCTCGTATTCCTGATTATACCTTCATTCTGATAAAGTATTGCTTCTATAGTCCGTGAAAATAGTAGAATATCCTTGATATTTGCGCTTCATCTAGTATCTTTTCATGAAAATATTATTCTGAGCATTCTTGATAATTATTAATCTTTTCATGCCGGAATACTATTCACGAGATACTATTCACAAAGTACTATTAACGGAGTACTATTCATAAAGTACTATTCATGAGTACTATTTACAAAGTACTATTCTCGAGTACTATTCACAAAGTACTATTCACGAGTACTATTCATAAAGTACTATTCACTCGGGGTACTATTCATGATAAAAATTGATTTCTTTGCTGTCCAAATCATTTTTGATATAATATTATTCTTAAATTTTACTCCACAAAGCAGTATCATGTTGACAATTTGGACATTATTAAATTATGGATAAATTAAATTATAAATTTTTAAAAATTTATCCTTTGCTTTCTTTTAATTGAATTCTTATATCATTGTCATCATCCTCATGCTTATATTGTGATGAAAGTCATCTTCGGCTTACGTGCATAGACGGACTGTTGATTGGTATGATTATGACCAGGGATCATTTGGTATAATCATGACCCGTAATGTTACAAACGATGTGGTAAAAATTCTCATTGGCCCGTAGTGCATTGATGGACAGTTGTTGGTATGATTAGGACCAGAGATTATTCAGTATGATCATGACCATTGGTGAAAATACGAACTTCCTTGGCCCATAGTGCATGGATAATTCGTGGTTGTGATACTATTTTTTTAGCTGAGTCTCAGCGATAAAATTGATGATAAACTTTTTAAATCATAGAAGATAGTAGATATCATGCTCTACTTGACTCTTCTAATGGTTTGCTTGTTCTGCTGCAGTTAAACTTGTTATTTGTTATCAGTTTAACACTGTTGAAGGCTAACGATAATTTATTCTGCATTATCTTAGTCATAATATTTCTTACTGGGCTAGTTGAGCTCACCCTTTTGCTTTTATTGTTCTCTTCAAGAAATGGGAACGTAGCCGGGGCTAGTCGGGGAATGGAGTGACGGTTCGAGATGGTGGCTATAGTAGTCCTCACTATTTTATAAAATAGTGTGATAATAATTATAATGAGGACTCCATTTGAGTTTGGATACTGTCTAGAAGACAATATTCGTGTTAAAACTCTCAACTACGTTTTGTCGTATTGTATAAATGAAGTTTTTATTTAAGTTCTGTACCATGTATTTGGCGACTCAGAATGGGTAATGTATACCTATTTTGGGGGCGTCACATATATATTATCGAACTCTAATTCGATTGAGCCTGTATATAATATCTGGTGTGTTTACAGCATTTATATATATATATATATATATATATATATATATATATATATATATATATATATACTTATATATTTACCGCATTTATGTAAATATCTGCTTTAACTACTTTCATAATGTAGATATTTAATCTTTCAACCTGCGGGCTACATTTGCCTCAATCTGGCTACTTCTAACTTTAACCGGTTTAAAGTGACTAAACTAGAACCGTTGAAGCTAGAATGGTTTAGATTTACTCATATCTAGTTCTTTTTTCTAGCTTTGGTAAATATTGCTTTTTCATGTGAGCTTAGGAATTATGTGATCATAAATTCAACTTCTAAATCTAGATTCGGTTCCCGTGATGGACATTTTATAGCTGTAGCCAGCTTGTAAATTATCTACGGTGTCTAAATATCCTTAGATGGCTTTCATGCCCACAAGGAGTTCGACACTGCTATGTATCTTATTTTCTCGAAGATATTTTGCATCTTGAAAATAAAAGCAATCAAGCCGAACACAATAAAATGGAAGTATCAAAGGCCTCAATTACTATTGAGTATAAGGATTTGAAAAACCTGTTTTACAAAACTTCACTGCTATATCTTGTTAAAATTGAACTTTTATACAAAAGTCAAACCCTTTGTATATAGGTGCAAACGAGGCATAGCACTACTTCCAGACAATTACACATAGACCTAACTTATACACACACATACACAGATAAAATTTTAATGAAAAGTGGCGGTAACCATGTTATCACGAAAGTCGGGGGGTGCCTAACATCTTCCATCCGCTTAATCAAGCCCCCAGACCCTAACGAATTTCAGTTTCTCAGACCAGTTAAACAGTGTCAAATCACTAGGTCTTTGTGCAAACCTTTTCTCGGTTGAGTTGGTGCAACCATTTAAAAATACCAACTGGTGACTCTCACAGTCAAATCGTCGGCATATACATGTCAGACCTTTTCAAACTTGTTTTTTCAAATAAATCTCACCTAAAATAAGAACACCAAAAGACAAGAAAAGAAATGGACAAATAAAAATCCCGACGTCGACATTCCTACTGCAATATTGTGAGTATTTCTTTTGAGTATAATAATACTTTGAGTGTAACTTATAGTGCAAGATTTTCGCAAGATAATATCCGATATTCTAGTCAAATCTAGTTTTCTACTAAGGTAAATGATATTATTTTATTTCATTACTCGTAAGAAAAATCATTTTCTTTCATACTCCATAGTATGTAAGTGATATTATTTCATTTCATATTCCTAAATTTAAATGTACTTTAATAAGTATTGCTTCTATAATTCCTGAAATGATTAGAAATTCCTTAAGATTTGCGCTTCATCTAATATCATTTCACTGGAATATTATTCTAAACTTTCTTATTAAATTTTAATCTTTTCATGTAAGAGTACTATTCATACGGTACTATTCATGAGTACTGTTCACCACAGAATTTAATTTCCTTTTTTGTCTAAATTATTTTTGATACATGAATATCATTCTTGAATTTTACTCCACAGTTAGTTATCATGTTGACAATTTGGACATTTTGAACTCTAGATAAATTGAATTATAAATATCTAATATTTATCCTTGATCTCATTTGATTGATTCTTTATATCATTGTCATCATCCTCATGCTTATATTGTGGTGAAAGTCATCTTTGGCCCGTAGCGCATAGATGGACTGTTGATTCGTATGATTATGACTAG
This sequence comes from Panax notoginseng, assembly GCA_016801055.1. Classification (NCBI taxonomy): domain Eukaryota; kingdom Viridiplantae; phylum Streptophyta; class Magnoliopsida; order Apiales; family Araliaceae; genus Panax; species Panax notoginseng. The sequence goes on from CM029018.1 coordinate 121,172,666, forward strand.
AAATTATGTATTGGTATAATCATGACCTTTAATGTTACAGGTAAAGGTTTGTGGTGAAAGTCATCTTTGGCCCGTAGTGCATAGATGGACAATTGTTTGGTATGATCATGACCACTGGTGATACAAACGAATATCATTGGCCCGTAGTGCATGGATAATTTGTTGATTTGAAACATTTATTGATTGGTATTACAGGGATAAAATATTGATGATGGACTTTTAAATCATAGAAGATAGTAGACATCATGTTCTACTTGACTCTTCTAATGGATTGATGTTTCCGCTACAGTTGTTGTTCTAAAACTTGTTATCTATTGTATTCTATCACATTTTTTCCTGTTGAGAACTAAGGATAATTTTTTCTACATTATCTTTGTAAGACCCCAAATTTTATAAAATAAAAGTATTCAATTTTCTTATAATTATTATTCTATTCAATAAATGGTTACATTGATAAAAGGTTAAAGTTAAGGGTGATTTGTGAAAATTTTACAAAGTAAGTAAGTTGTCATAAAATATTCATTGAGTCGGGGAATATTCATTTGGTCGGGAAATATTCTTTTTGTCGGAGAATATCTGTACGATGGCGCAATCATTGGTGGACCATATAACGGAATGACTGTCGGATATAGAAAGCGCCATAAATAACCTTTTTATAAAAAATAACGGCAAGACTTTTACCGTTAAACTGTTAAAATATCTGGTAATAAAAATACAGTAATCCGTGTTGTTGCACAGTAGCACACGATATTGCACAGTGTCTCTTATTATTGATGCTTACATAAGAAATCACTCAGTTTTATCCAATAATTGTCACGGTAGTTGCTGCATAGTATCTCATATTATTGATTCTATTATTGTCACAGTATCATCTACACAATATTTTATATTATTAAATCAATAAATGAGACGACACAATTATTTATATTATTATTTGTATTATTGATAATGTTTAAAAAGTTCTGTTGAGGAAAGGGGTTAGGTTATTTAATTACGCGCTAATAAGGATAAATCCTTATCGAAAATAAGGGGTTAGGTTATTTGATTGTCAATATTGTGAGTTATAATATTAACGATGAATAATTGTTGAAAGATTAAAAATGTGTTATATATATTTATTTGCGATAAATGATGAGATTTAACTTAATAGTTAGTTAAGACTAATTAAATAGTTTGAACTAACTATGAAAGCAAAAGTGTGTATAAAACACAAGAAAACGAAATTCAAATTCAAATTTGAGTTCAGATTTGAATTTGGAGACGCGAATGAGATATTTGAGTCCGGGACGATGAAATTAGTCGAAATAGACTATAAACATAAAATTTGCCGGGGTTGACTTTTTGGTCAAAAAGTCAATGGTTGACTTTTTTGAAAAAAGTCAAATTTTAAAATTTTAAAGATGAAATTGTTGATAAAAATATTTCCATTGTGTTGGGAATATTAGTGTTAGTGGAAATCGATATTTATTTCGATAATAGTTAATTTATGGATGTTAAATTGACCAAACGGGTAATTAATCGGATAAATGAGCAATTAATTGTTATTAGTTCACATGCAAAGAACTATTGGTTTACATGTAAGGAACTATTGGTTCACATGCAAGTACTATTAGGGGAGGTTATGCAAGATTGATAATACTTGAGGGACTAAATTAAAAATAGAGGCAAAGATGAAGGTACTAAAGTATAATTAACCTTATAATTTACCACATTTTCCTAGTCTATAAAAATTCCTCCATCCATTTCTTATTTCCTACCAATTTTGAAGAGCAAAGTTATAATCACAATTTATAGTGAGAGAAACTATAGAGAGAGAATAAGAGAAAAATAAGAAGAGTATTATGCTACTACATTATTGCAGTATCCAATCTCCTAAGGTAAGGGATATTATTTTTCGTATTCGTAAGGGATATTATTTTTTCGCATTCGTAAGGGGTATTATTTCTTTCGTATTTGTAAAGGATGTTATTTTCTTCATACTCATAAGGGTTCTCATTCAATTCCTTATTAATCTGTGGAAATAACCTGTCTACGCGAATTACCGCATGCCTGGTGAATAACCCTTCGTATTCATTCTTTATTAATCTGTGGGAGTAACCTGTCTACGCGGATTACTTCATGCATGGTGAATAGCCCTTCGTATTCATTCTTTATTAATATGCGAGAGTAACCTGCCTACGCGGATTACAGCATGCATGGTGGATAACCCTTCGTATTCATTCTTTATTAATCTGTGGGAGTAACCTGTCTATACGGATTACTGCATGCATGGTGAATAGCCTTTCGTATTCATTCTTTATTAATCTGTGGGAGTAACCTGTCTATGTAGATTACCGCATGCGTGATGAATAACCCTTCGTATTCATTCTTTATTAAATTGTGGAAATGATCTGTCTATGCGGATTACCACATGACGGGTGAAAATTCATTTACAGTTTTGTATATTCTTTCATACTTGTATGGGATATCATTTCTTTTGTACTCATCAAGGGATATCGTTTTATTTTGTATTCTCCATTTATGGGTACTATTCAAACTAGAGTACTATTCATTCGTGGTACTTTGCATTACGGGATACTATTCATTCGGGGTACTTTGTTTGACGGGATACTATTCATTCGAGGTACTTTACATGACAGGTACTATTCATTCGGGGTACTATTCATGTAACATTCCCTATTTTTAAATGTAAGTTATAAATATTTATTGATTTATATAAATATTTATTGTATGTGTTTATTATTGAATAAGTAATTGTTCAATTTGATTGAGTTGTTTATTTAATTATTTATTTGTTAAATAATTAAAGTGTTGTGTGGATTGAGTTATGTGATTAAGTGATTTATTTAATAAATTGTTATTTCCTAAAGTGTGACAAATAACTATGTGATAAAGAGTTATTAAAATAAATTAAAGTCATTTAATTTAGTTTTACCAAACAAGGTGTAAGTATATTAATCATTTAAATTTTAATGGGTTGCCAAATAAAGCCTTATGGCTTTTGGGTTTCTTTTGAATTTAAACTATTAATTAAATAAATAAAATAAATATATAATATATATTATTTTGAGTAACTGCTATATTAATACGATCATTAGTTGAGCGTCAGTTTTTATTGAATTGAAAAGGCGAGCGTTGGTTTTTTTAGTATACGTATATTGCCATTTGGTTTACCTTAGAGTTGTCTGCTAAAAAAAAGAAAGAAAGAAAGGAGAGAGTTCTCAGAGAGTTGAGATAGAAAAATACAGAGTTCTTCAAGATTTTCTAAGGGTTTAACAAGTATTCTTATCAACAAAAAGGTAGGTGCTTATAACCTTAAATTATGTTTATGTAACCATATATGTTTTTTTTACGCCATATATTTACTGTGAATTTGATAGTCTGTGTTCTTCAACTTCACTGTGTATAAGTTACAAAATTCTTGTAAACTATGTTATACTAGCATATATATTTTTGTATATAATTGTATGGTTAATATATAAATATGATGGTATGCTAAATTACGTATTCAAGAAATTGATTTTTCACAGTGAAAACATGTGAGTACGAACTTAAGTGTAGAATACATATATATTTGTATGCTAACTGAGAAATTGAACTATACATGTTAATATGTGAGTATACTTGTATTTTAAAGGTATTAATCTGGTTATAAGCATGGAATTTTAGTTCACTGTGTAAAGAAATATATCAACAATGGAGTTTTTGTTTTAAAAGGAGTGTTTTCAAATAATTAGTTTATGATGGTGTTGATTAGTGGTTGATAATTGGTATATAGTTGATTGTTAACTTTTATGTATAATTTTTATGAAGTTATACATGTTGTTGGATGTCATTGGCTGTTAAAAATAAATTAGACAGTAGCTTTGCTCTATCTTTCTAGTTTGGTTCTATAAGTTTCGGCGCCCCAGCGTCAAAATTCACGCCCCAACGCCAAATTTCGCGCCCTGGCGCCAAGGTTCGCGCCCCAGCGCCAAAATGGGCCAGTAACTCGCGCCCCAGCGCTGTAGCTCGCGCCCCAGCGCCACTGTTCCGCGCCCCGGCGCCGGAAAAGTGTCCGACTTGGGCAGTTTTGACCTCCTGTAGTAAAATGGCCATAACATTTTCATACGAACTCCGATTGAGGTAATTCAAGATGATTCGGAAAGAGGACGAGTAGACCTACAACTTTCGTGCTTTAAGTGTTTTAATTTGAGGTTTGTAACAGTAGTCCAAATGGCCATCTTTAGGACTATTGTGTATTTGGAGCCAATCAGAGGGCGTCGGGATGCACGAATGCAAGTGCAACCCTTTGGGTATTAGTATAACTTAATGATAACATGTTGGACACATAATAGGATGTTGTATCAAGTTATTAATGTACATGTGGTGCAATAACATAATCACTTAAGTAGTTGTAATAAAGGTAAAAAGTAATGTTCATGAAAAGATGTGATGTTGTTTAAACTTAAACTTAGTTAGTAGCCATACTAAGAGTAATAAAGTAACTCATAAAGGTAATGTTAGTGTAACTAATGTGTATTGTCAATACATATGGTATGTGTAGGACTTGGGGTGAACGTGAATAGTAATTATTTAACCTACGCACAAGGCAAGTTCCCTAACCTTTGCTACTTTATTATTCAGCAAAGTTGCTTTTCACTGTGTTATACTTAAGCAAGTTTTCTAATTCTAAAGCTTCGTTATGCAAAAAAATTCATATGCTATACTTTATTTAGTAAAGTATTTCCATTAAGCAACTTTATTGTATCCAGTTATTCATGATGATATAAGTTTCTCATCTCTGCACTTTCGTTGAGATAGTTATTATGATTATGCAAGCTTTCTTAACTCTAAACTTGTTATATTAGCATGCAAGTACCTTTAGTTTATCGTTCAAGCTATTATTTGTTGTGCGTGCTTGATATTAAATTCTAAGATGTAACCTTAGCTTAATGTTATTCAAAGCAAGGTATGATGTGTTATTCAATAGTTATGCTATTAGATTATCCCTAAAGCATGAACTTAGAACGAAATACTTAGTCAGTTACAATTATTCTATAGTATAGTGTTATTGGTTTTATTCAACTACTCCTTAGTTGATGTTCGTTGAATTCCAAATTCCCTTGAAAGCTTATCCAAACCAAACTTACTTTGGTGCGGACTTGTATTCTGAATATTGAGATGAACAACTCTTTTAATAGAGGTTTACGCTTAGCGTTGAAATGGTTGTGCACAATACATTGTACGAAGGGTTGATCCCCCTAAGTACGTGGAGTCCTTATAGTCTTATGACTGTTTAAGTTAAAGTTAAAAGATTACTTATAACTGTGGACATGATTCGTGGTCATTAGACCCTCAGTGAATGTTATAATTTTCAAAAAGTTAATAGAATATATTGTTCAGTTCTATTGAGCCTAATATTGGTAATTGATGTGGAAGTTTAAAGATTTACTTATTGTTATTTCAAGTGGGTCTTGTTTGCTCACTCTTGCCTGTAAAATTTCTTACAGCTAAAGTTGAAACGGGTGACGTACCTAGCACCAGTAAGGGAAAAAGAAAGATGAATAAATACTGAAGACTTGTAATAGTTTTGATAGTTTACTTTCAGAATTTGATTTAAAGATTGTAATGAAGTTATTTAATTTTCCGCATTTGAATGATTGTTGTTAAAGGTTGGATAACCTGGGAGATTTTTTATTTAAGTTTAATCCTGTATGGGCAGGTTTTCTTTTATTATTCAATTCTATTATGATTGGGTAGTTAGAAATGAATGTTTTGATTACGTGAACACCAAATCTTGAGGTAATGAAGTACCGGGATTTGGGGGTGTCACAGGTTGGTATCAAAGCTTTAGGTTATGAACCTTAGGTGGGGGAAAAAGCCTTAGGAAGTAACCTTTGAAAAGATAGTGGAGATAACTCTTATCGAGTTTTTAAGGAAGAGGTAATAAAACACTTATGTGCTTATGTGTTTATAACTTATGTGCTCGCGAGTGTCGAGTAGAATGATTAATAACTAAAAATTTAAAATTTTGTTGTCAGGATGACTAATGTTGGAGAATCCAGTCAGGCTAGGGAGGAAGGACCTCAAATGCCTACAGAGGAGGAGCCTCGCGACATTCAGGTAGTTTGGGAACAACTACTGCCACGGGAGTCAGCCCCGTTGGTCACAGTGGTTGAAGATGAGGATGATGATGTAGAGACGGATGAGGAGGATCCCGTGGAGTTGCCACAGGAGGATGAAGATAACGAGGACGAGGAGGAGGAGACTCCACTAACCTTGATGGCTGCTCGTATGTATGATGAAGTCTATGACCATAACGTGGAACTTCAGGACACAGTTGAGGAGTTGCAGGAGATAGTAGCTGAACAACAGACTGCAATGACACAGAAGGACGATGACATCCAGGATCGAGATGAACGTCTAACTAATGCTGAAGAGAAACTGATGCATACTGAAGGAGAGAAGGAATAACTGATCGAGATGGTCGTGGAACTGAAGAAAAAGCTGAATAAAGAAGCTACCAAGAGGGCGAGAGCTGAAGACGCATACGAGGAAGCTTATCAACGAACTAGAAGAGCAGTAAGGGATGCACAAGCAAAGAGGATGAAGATGGAAAAGATGGATAAAGTATTCAATACCGTGATCAATCGAGCTCAAAATCGGGTCATAGGTTGTCCAATTCAGTTCGAGACACTGCCATCATACGTGTTAGATCGCCGAACCATATTCCGTGTTATGGAAGAAGAGCGTCAAAAGGCTACTGATTATCTTAATAGATCATCGTAGGAAATCTGTCTGTTTTGCAAGTAATAAGTGTTAAATAATGTGTAAATCCCGAGTGTTAAGTAACCATGGGATATGAGAATGATGATGTGTCCTGAAACTTTTGTAGTTCAGGAATGTAATGTAGATAGTAGTGATGCTATTGTTTTATGTTTTCCAAAAAGGTTATGATGAATAAATAAAAAAAAACTAAAAAAACTATTATTTTATTCAAAAGTGTTATGCGATTTTTTTTATGGGGACGAGTTAATTAGAAAATACTTAACGAAGTTGGGTAATAGTCTAATAGATATTTTTTTTCTAACAGAAAATGCCTCCCAGACGTGAACCAGCCTGTCAGAGAACCAATGCGAGAACTAACAATAATGATGTTGAGGATAATCCCGTTCAACAACTAGTGACATTACTAACAGGAGCGTTGCAGAATCAACCTCAAAACCAAGGCACAACGTTTAAGGAGTTTAAGGCGGTCGGACCACCTGAATTTTGTGGGTCAATGAATCCGGTCGAGGCACATACCTGGATTATGGAGATTGAGAAGATATTTGAAGTCGCTAGGGTAGGGGATGAACAGAAGACTGCTTTTGCAACATTCATGTTGAAAGCAGAAGCTAGTTATTGGTGGCAGGCCAATAAAACCCGGGAAGGACCAGGAGTGATGACTTGGGATAGGTTTAAGGAGTTATTCTTCAAGACCTACTTCCCAGAGAGTTCTAAGAGTCAGTTAGAGGTTCAATTTCTGGAACTAAAACAAGGAACGATGACGGCATCTGAGTATGCCGCGAAATTCAACGAATTGGCAAGATTTGCGCCGTATCAAGTCAGCACATACGAACGTAAGGCAAAGAGATTTGAACAGGGACTGAAGCCCTGGCTGTATAGTAGGGTTTCCCTGTTCCAGTTGAAGACAATTGCAGCGGTGATAGAGAAAGCAGTACTCGCTGAAGGTGGAGGTAAGGCAATGACAAAGTTCAATCAGGAACAGAAAAAGAAAAAGAATGGGAATGAGATTAAGAATGGAGGTGGTACCAGTGGAAACAACAACAACAACAACAACAACAACAACAACAACAGCAATAGCTTGAAGAGAAAGTGGAATGGGTACATAGGTGCTGGAAACCATCAAGGTGACCAGCAAAACAAAAAGTTTGAAGCATGTGCGACATGCGGGAAATTTCACAAGGGTGTGTGCTTGATGGGGAAACGAGTTCGCTACAATTGCGGCCAGAAGGGGTCACATCGCCCCAAATTGCACTCAACCGAAGAAGAAGGCGTGCTTCACGTGCGGATCCAAGGATCATTTTGCTCGTGAATGCCCTAAGAAGAAGGAGGGAGGGACAACCAGAAGCAATGGAGGTAACAATGGAAGTACATGGGCCATTACAGGACCTGCAGCATCAAACAAACCCACAGCCAGAACCTTCAACATGACTGTGCAAGATGTTGTGCAATCAAAAGATATGGTGTCAGGTATTATCCCAATCAATGATATTAATGCATATGTATTATTTGATTCGGGTGCTACTTGCTCGTTTATATCTGATGAATTTGCCAAGAGGTTAGAATTGCCTAGAGAAGAACTGAATTTTCCTTTGAACATAGAAATTGCGAATAAGGAAGTAATCCCTGTTAGATTCGTATACAAGAACTGTAGGGTGAACATTAAGGAGAATATCTTGTTGGTAGATTTGATTCCGATTAGACTCGGGGAATTTGATGTAATTTTGGGAATGGATTGGCTGTTCAAATATAGAGCAGTAATTGATTGTCACAAGAAGTGTGTAAACCTTATGACTCCGTCAAAGGTAGTTTTCCATGGTAGCAAATCGCCTAGGCAAATGAAATGTCTGACGATTATGCAGGCCAAGAAGTTGTTGAGTCAAGGTTGTGTGGCCTATTTAGCTTACATAGTCAATACTTAGAAGAATGGTGTAAAACTAGAGGAGATACCAGTGGTTAGAGAATTCGTTGATGTATTTCCGGAGGATTTGTCAGGACTACTGCCTGATAGAGAGATTGAGTTCGTAATCGATTTAGTGCCAGAAACTGCACCGATATCGAAGGCCCCGTACAGAATGGCTCCGGTAGAAATGAAGGAACTCATGGTGCGACTGCAAGAACTACTAGACAAGAAGTATATTCAACCAAGAGTGTCACCATGCGGAGCGCCGGTATTATTTGTGAAGAAGAAGGACGGATCAATGCGTCTTTGCATTGATTATAGGGAGTTAAACAAGGTCACTATTAAGAATAGGTATCCGTTACCTAGAATAGATGACTTGTTTGATCAGTTGAAGGGTGCTAAATACTTCTCGAAAATAGATTTGAGAAGTGGGTATCACTAATTGAAGGTAAGAAAGGAGGATATACCTAGAACAGCATTCAGAACTCGGTACAGACATTACGAGTTTCTGGGGATGTCTTTTGGTTTAACAAATGCCCATGCCGCGTTCATGGATTTGATGAACAGGGTATTTAAACCATTCTTAGACAAGTTCGTAGTGGTGTTTATCGACGACATTCTGGTGTATTCCAAAACTCAAAAAGAACACGTGGAACATTTACGTCTGACATTGGAGACACTAAGAAAGAAAAAGTTGTACGCGAAGTTCTCTAAGTGTGAATTTTGGCTCAATCGTGTACAATTTTTGGGTCATGTGATTGACAAAGATGGAATTTCAGTAGATCCATCGAAAGTGGAAGCTGTAATCAATTGGGAACAACCAAGAACACCTTCGGAGGTGAGGAGTTTCTTGGGGCTGGCCGGTTATTATAGAAGATTTATACAAGATTTTTCTAAGATAGCCACTCCGCTAACAAATTTGACAAGGAAAGCTGTAAAATTTGTGTGGACGGAGAAATGTGAAGAAAGTTTCAAGATTTGAAGAAGAAGCTAAGTGTGGCACCTGTGTTGACATTACCAGACAATACAGGAAATTTTGTGGTGTATAGTGAGGCCTCACACAAAGGATTGGGTGGTGTTCTTATGCAAAACGGCAAAGTTATTGCCTATGCATCAAGACAACTGACGAATTATGAGAAAGGGTATCCGACTCATGATTTGGAATTGGCTGCAGTTGTATTTGCTCTGAAGATATGGAGACACTATCTTTATGGAGAGAAATATGAGATCTACACAGACCACAAAAGTCTGAAGTATATTTTCACTCAGAAGGACCTGAACATGCGTCAGAGGAGATGGATGGAATTGATAAAGGATTACGAGTGTGAGATCTTTTATCATCCGGGAAAAGCGAATGTGGTAGCGGATGCTTTAAGTAGGAAAGGTCGGGAGAAATTAATGCTGATAACAACTCAGGAGGAGCTCATTTCAGCAATGACAAAGTTAGAACTGGAAATCAAATTTCCACAGGAATCCGACGAATAACTATTTCAGATAGAAGCTGGTCCAATATTAGTGGACAAAGTGAAGGATGCTCAACTACAATATGAAGAGTGTGGGAAAATCAAAGAGAATCTGGTTGAAGGCGGTGATGTAAAATACAAGGTCGATACCGAAGGATTACTATGGTTCGAGGGAAGAATTTGGGTTCCAGCAGTGCTAGAACTGAAAGACAAAATCTTAACCGAAGCACACAACACAAGATATTCGATTCATCCAGGAAGCACAAAAATGTATCAAGATTTACGCCGACATTTTTGGTGGCCGAATATGAAAAGGGATGTTGCAGAATGCGTGGCTAAATGTTTGACATATCAAAGAGTAATAGCCGAACATCAAAGACCCTGCGGATTACTTCAACCGTTGGAAATACTGGAATGGATGTGGGAACATATCACGATGGATTTTGTGGTGGGTCTTCCAACTACTCAGAAAGGATACGATGCGATTTGGGCAATAGTAGACAAACTGACAAAATCTGCACACTTTTTGCCAATAAAGATTAGATTCAATCTTGATCAGCTGGCAAAACTATATATTAAAGAGATCGTTGCAAGACATGGAGTTCCAGTGTCAATTGTGTCAGACAGAGATCTGAGGTTCACATGAAACTTCTGGAAGAGACTACAAGAATGTATGGGAACACAGTTGCGAATGAGTACGACATATCATCCGCAAACAGATGGCCAAAGCGAACGAACGATCCAGACATTGGAAGATATGTTGAGAGCATACGTCATGGATTTCAAAGGAAGCTGGGAAGAGCAATTACCATTGGTGGAATTCGCCTACAATAATAGTTATCACGCGAGCATCGGCATGCCGCCTTACGAAGCGTTATACGGTAGAAAGTGCAGAACTCCACTGTACTGGGATGAAGTTGGTGAACGTCAACTGTTAGGACCAGAATTGGTGCAATAAACTACGGACGTTGTTAAACTCATCAGGACAAGATTAGTAGCAGCACAAGACAGATAGAAAAAGTATGCTGATCAACACAGACAAGATCGTGCATTCAACGTAGGAACTTTTGTATTCCTAAAAGTTTCTCCTTGGAAGGGGAAAATTCGTTTCGGTAAGAAGGGAAAACTAAGCCCGAGGTTTATTGGACCCTTTGAAGTGCTGCGAAAAGTTGGAGAGGTAGCTCTACCTCCAGAGTTGGAAAACATTCATAATGTTTTTCATATTTCGGTGTTACGACCATATAAACCCGATTACAATCACGTAATTGAGTACGAACCGTTGCAGTTCGAGAAAGATTTGTCTTATGAAGAGGTTCCTATCGAGATAGTCGACAGGAAAGAACAAGTGCTCATGAATAAAGTGATACCTTCTATGAAGGTGATATGGAGAAACCACAATGTTGAGGAAGCAACATGGGAACTCGAAGAGAAAATGATGAAAGAGTACCCTGAGTTATTTGTTTAATATGTGTCTTCAATTCTGGGGACATAATCTTTATAAGTAGGGAAGAATGTAACGAATGTGTTGTTTGAGTTGTGATTCTGAGGACATAATCCTTATAAGTGGGGAATGATGTAACATTCCCGAATGTGTTGTTTGAGTTGTGATTCTGAGGACAGAATCCTTATAAGAGGGGAATGATGTAACATTCCATATTTTTAAATGTAAGTTATAAATATTTATTGATTTATATAAATATTTATTGGATGTATTTATTATTGAATAAGTAATTGTTCAATTTGATTGAGTTGTTTAGTTAATTATTTATTTGCTAAATAATTAATGTGTTGTGTGGATTGAGTTATGTGATTAAGTGATTTATTTAATAAATTGTTATTTCATAAAGTGTGACAAATAACTATGTGATAAAGAGTTATTAAAATAAATTAAAGTCATTTAATTTAGTTTTACCAAACAAGGTGTAAGTATATTAATCATTTAAATTTTAATGGGTTGCCAAATAAAGCCTTATGGCTTTTGGGTTTCTTTTGAATTTAAACTATTAATTAAATAAATAAAATAAATATATAATATATATTATTTTGAGTAACTGCTATATTAATACGATCATTAGTTGAGCGTCAGTTTTTATTGAATTGAAAAGGCGAGCGTTGGTTTTTTTAGTATACGTATATTGCCATTTGGTTTACCTTAGAGTTGTCTGCTAAAAAAAAGAAAGAAAGAAAGGAGAGAGTTCTCAGAGAGTTGAGATAGAAAAATACAAAGTTCTTCAAGATTTTCTAAGGGTTTAACAAGTATTCTTATCAACAAAAAGGTAGGTGCTTATAACCTTAAATTATGTTTATGTAACCATATATGTTTTTTTTTACGCCATATATTTACTGTGAATTTGATAGTCTGTGTTCTTCAACTTCACTGTGTATAAGTTGTTACAAAATTCTTGTAAACTATGTTATACTAGCATATATATTTTTGTATATAATTGTATGGTTAATATATAAATATGATGGTATGCTAAATTACGTATTCAAGAAATTGATTTTTCACAGTGAAAACACGTGAGTACGAACTTGAGTGTAGAATATATATATATATATATATATATATATATATATATATATATATATATATATATATATATATATTTGTATGCTAACTGAGAAATTAAACTATACATGTTAATATGTGAGTATACTTATATTTTAAAGGTATTAATCTGGTTATAAGTATGGAATTTTAGTTCACTGTGTCAAGAAATATAACAACAATGGAGTTTTTGTTTTAAAAGGAGTGTTTTCAAATAATTAGTTTATGATGGTGTTGATTAGTGGTTGATAATTGGTATATAGTTGATTGTTAACTTTTATGTGTAATTTTTATGAAGTTATACATGTTGTTGGACGTCATTGGCTGTTAAAAATAAATTAGACAGTAGCTTTGCTCTATCTTTCTAGTTTGGTTCTGTGAGTTTCGGCGCCCCATCATCAAAATTCACGCCCTAGCGCCAAATTTCTCGCCCTGGCGCCAAGGTTCGTGCCCCAGCACCAAAATGGGCCAGTAACTCGCGCCCCAGCGCTGTAGCTCGTGCCCCAGCGCCACTGTTCCGCGCCCCGGCGCCGGAAAAGTGTCCGAGTTGGGCAGTTTTGACCTCCTGTAGTAAAACAGACATAACTTTTTCATACGAACTCCGATTGAGGTAATTCAAGATGATTTGAAAAGAGGACGAGTAGACCTACAACTTTTATGCTTTAAGTGTTTTAGGACTATTGTGTATTTAGAGCCAATCGGAGGGTGTCGGGATGCACGAATGCAAGTGCAACCCTTTAGGTATTAGTATAACTTAATGATAACATGTTGGACACGTAATAGGATGTTGTATCAAGTTGTTAATGTACATGTGGTGCAATGACATGATCACATAAGTAGTTGTAATAAAGCTAAAAAGTAATGTTCATGAAAAGATGTGATGTTGTTTAAACTTAAACTTAGTAGCTATACTAAGAGTAATAAAGTAACTCATAAAGGTAATGTTAGTGTAACTAATGTGTATTGTCAATACATATGGTATGTGTAGGACTTGGGGTGAACGTGAATAGTAATTGTTTAACCTACGCACAAGGTAAGTTCCCTAACCTTTGCTACTTTATTATTCAACAAAGTTGCTTTTCACTGTGTTATACTTCAGCAAGTTTTCTAATTGTAAAGCTTTGTTATGCAAAAAAATTCATATGCTATACTTTATTGAGTAAAGTATTTCCATTAAGAAACTTTATTGTATCCAGTTATTCATGATGATACAAGTTTCTCATCTCTGCACTTTTGTTGAGATAGTTATTATGATTATGCAAGCTTTCTTAACTCTAAACTTGTTATATTAGCATGCAAGTACCTTTAGTTTATCGTTCAAGCTATTATTTGTCGTGCATGTTTGATATTAAATTCTAAGATGTAACCTTAGCTTAATGTTATTCAAAGCAAGGTATGATGTGTTATTCAATAGTTATGCTATTAGATTATCCCTAAAGCATGAACTTAGAACGAAATACTTAGTCAGTTACGATTATTCTATAGTATAGTGTTATTGGTTTTATTCAACTACTCCTTAGTTGATGTTCGTTGAATTCCAAATTCCCTTGAAAGCTTATCCAAACCAAACTTACTTTGGTGCGGACTTGTATTCTGAATACTGAGATGAACAACTCTTTTAATAGAGGTTTACGCTTAGCGTTGAAATGGTTGTGCACAATACATTGTACGAAGGGTTGATCCCCCTAAGTACGTGGAGTCCTTATAGTCTTATGACTGTTAAAGTTAAAGTTGAAAGATTACTTATAACTGTGGACATGATTCGTGGTCATTAGACCCTCAGTGAATGTTATAATTTTCAGAAAGTTAATAGAATGTATTGTTCAGTTCTATTGAGCCTAATATTGGTAATTAATGTGAAAGTTTAAAGATTTACTTATTGTTATTTCAAGTGGGCCTTGTTTGCTCACTCTTTCCTGTAAAATTTCTTACAACTAAGGTTGAAACGGGTGACGTACCTAGCACCAGTAAGGGAAAAAGAAAGATGAATAAATACTGAAGACTTGTAATAGTTTTGATAGTTTACTTTCAGAATTTGATTTAAAGATTGTAATGAAGTTATTTAATTTTCCGCATTTGAATGATTGTTGTTAAAGGTTGGATAACCTAGGAGATTTTTTATTTAAGTTTAATCCTGTATGGGCAGGTTTTCTTTTATTATTCAATTCTATTATGATTGGGTAGTTAGAAATGAATGTTTTGATTACGTGAACACCAAATCTTGAGGTAATGAAGTACCGGGATTTGAGGGTGTCATAATTCATGCCAGGATTATAATACCCGAAAAAAATATATATATTAAATAATAAAAATTATTTTGTTTTAAAACATATTAAATGGACTTTATTTTTATTTGGGTCAAACTAGTCATTTAAGTTATGTGGGCTAATAATTATTAATAATGATGGATATTAAATTTGTAAAATTTGGGCCTTAAAAATTAATTGGGTTTAATTTATGCGAGTAATATTAAAATTCTATTTAAATTAGGAGAGTTCATCAGTTATATAAATAAATAGGTAAGCCCTAATCTATCTCACGTACCTCTGATAACTGACTAAAAAAATAGAAGGGATTTATTACACTTTGTAGAAGAAAGGGATTTATTTAACAAAGGTAAGAACTCAAATTAATTAGAAAAAAAATTTATGCGTATAAAAAAAACCGTTGATTCTAATTTATTCAAATCACATGGAATGATATATATATATATATATATATATATATATATATATATATATATATATATATATATATATATTAATGATTAGGCAGATTACTGATATGTGGAAGTTTCATAATTTTTTTTATGATTTTTGGAAAATTGTCTTATTGTAAGCAGCTTGGTCAAGTATGTTTAGTAATTGATTAATAAATTATTTTGGAAGAATTAGTTTTAACCAAATGTTATAAAATTAGGCATTTGCATATTATTTAATAAATTATTTAGTTATAGTTTAATGTAAAAGCCTAATAATTAAAGAAAAATAATATTTTATAATACCACTTATAAATGTATTATTTTGGTGATTAGTTCGAATGGAGAGAGTCTAAACAAGTTAAATTTGGAGTATAAATTTTGGGTATTACATTGCTTAATCCAGGTACGAATTACGTACTCTTTCAACAAGACTCTTTAGTTTTTAATTTGTTTGTTTCGTTATTCGCTCGAAATTTAGTATTGCTTCTCATAATTATTCCTTGTTAATTATTGCGATAGTTTTGTGTTGGCATTGTATTAGAACTCATGTTTGTACTCTTTAGACTAGTGTATCATGTCTAAGTTTTATTTTGATAGTTATAGTGATATACATGTTGATATATATTTTGAAGACATTGTGTTTTTAATTCGGTTCAATTTAACATGTACATATTAGAACCCTTTGTGTTAATATTATGTCGCATGCTTTGTGACGTGATTTTGTTAGAATACCGTAGGGTATACTTGAGTTATAACCACCTGTGGGGCTACCACAGGCATGTCCTCTTGGCACCGAGGCATGACACCTTCCGTGGCAGTGTGATCAGTCCATGGCGTCTCCATTTTATGCTTCGGTGGGAGTTGGCCATTTGGTGTTTTGTTGTGGAAGGCGTATGGGTCGACCCTAGTTTTCTGTTCTGTTCTATTCTGCGGATTGGTAATGTTTGTGCCAAACACACCTTCCGATTTTACATGCATTAGATTCGCGGTCCAATGTGTGTGATTTGCTTGTATGTCATTATTTGATTTACCTGTGTGGCAAGGTATATTTCTATTTTGTTCTGAGCTAGGTATGAAATAACACTCAGCCATTTGATTCAGCCTATTATAACATTGTGTTAGTTTTGTTCGTTTCGTTTCATTTCGTTTAATTGAGTTAGTTATTTCGGTTTATTATTTGTATTATATATTCGTACTGGGTATTTGGCTCATGCTGTGTTTTTCTTTCGGCAGGTAATCAGGGGGATCAAGGGTAAGTGTGACGAGAGCTCCCTTCTGTCCAATGGTTTTGATATATTTTGTTAGGCTATGATACATTAATTTATTTAGAGTTGTACTAGTTATTTCAGATTGTGGTTTGAGTCAGTGTGGCATTTATTATGGTTTGTCTTAAGCCATTTAATCTGTATGAGATTACTCTTTTGTGGATTAGAGTTTTGTTATATATTCGTCAGCTTTGTTGTGTTTGAGTAACCTCTCTTTCTATTTTGGAAAGGAGGTGTTACATAGTTGGTATTAGAGCTTAGGTTCTTTCTTGTAAAAAACCTATTTAGGTTTGACATGTGAGTTATGGCTAGACTTCTGGGTTAGGTTTCTGTTCCGTTTGATTTTTGTTTAGCTATCATATCAGCTATATTCGAATTTGTCTCTAATCTTCTTTGTTTATATTCGTGATCTCTTTCTTAGATGGCTCGTAGATCCACTAGAGTTGTTGGGAGGCGAGGTAACAATAGGGGAAGAAGTGAGGGTCAGCCCAATGAGCAACATAATATTCAGATTAATGCTCAATTGGCTACCTTGGTGAATCAGGCTTTACCTCAATTGGTGGCACATGTTGTACAGGCAATGCAGCAGTCGCCACCAGACATTCCTGAGCAAGAGAATCCGGGGAATAATTATCAGCATGCAAATGTTGGGGAAGGGAAAGTAGATGGTCATGATCAGCAGGGGATTGCAATGTATGTATGGTTAGAAAGGTTTCAGAAGTAGAAACCACAGTCATTCAGTTCAGCTCCGACTCCAATTGATGCAAAGAATTGGATTGTTCATCTAGAGAATATCTTGGATGTGTTGGGGTGCTTGGATAATCAAAGAGTAGTGCTTGCAGTTTACAAGCTAGAAGGGGATGCACAGAGGTGCTGGAAAGCGATGAAAAAAACAAAGGGTGATGCTTATGTTGAGACACTTGGTTGGACAGAGTTTTGTGAGGTCTTTTATCAGCAGTACTTTCTAGCTGCTGATAAAGAGGCCTATGCCAGAGAATATATGTCTATTCGGTAGAAAGATGATGAGTCCATCACAGATTTTATGATGAGGTTTACTAGGTTGGCAGGCTTTGCGGGAACCTCAGCAGGGACTACAGCAGAACAGGCAGAGAAGTTCAAGTGGCGGATTCATTATAGGTATCGCCAGCAATCTTATTAACAACAAGTTTACAGACGTGTCAGCAGTGGCTAATGTAGCCAAGAATATTGAGATGGAGCGACAAGATTTTAGGTCTTCTAAACCGGAGAAGAGTCGAAAGTGGGACAGAGATGACCAGCAGGGTCAAGCTTTAGTTTAATATGGGAAAAGTCAGGGTGGTCAGTGGAATAGGAATCGTGGCAGACAACAGGGGCAGTGGCGTGGCCAGAATCAAAACAGGGGTTATCAGCAGATGCCTTAGCAAGGGCAGAAGAGTCAGCTACAGCTACCTTGGCATGGTCAAAATCGTCAGCAGTGGCGGAATCGTCAACAGGGACAGAATCAGGGTCGTTATTCGGGACCAGCTGGTGGGGGTAACCCAAATTTCATTCTGATAGCTCCTTGTGCTACTTGTGGGGCTAATCATCCGAGGAGACAGTGCCACAAACTTATCGGTGTATGATTCTTGTGTGGACAGATGGGTCATATGGCTAGAGATTATACCGGGCCACGTGGAAATGGTGGAGGTGGTGATAATGGTGGCAATGGAGGTCAGCGTCATGGTGGTCGAGTTTTTACTTTGATGCATAACCAAGCGGCAGGTGCACCAGGTACGGTTTCTGGCACTCTTTTAGTTGGCAATCATGAGGCATCTATTTTGTTTGGTACGGGTTCTATATACTCATTCCGTTATTGCTCAGTCTTTTTTTGGCATCTGGGTATGCCATCTTAGTTATTAGATTCTGCTATGTCTATTGCTACCCCGATGGGGACTTCGGTTGTTATTTTTGATTTGTATCGAGGGTGTCCGATCAGTTTTGGGGATAAGATTCGTAGGGGTAATCTTCTTCCAATAAGTATGCATGATTTTGATGTCATTCTTGGGATGGACTGGTTGGATAAGCATCAGGCCACTATCGACTGTCAGGCGAAGAAGGTTATATTTGGAGATGTCAAGTCTCCAGAGTTCGTGTTTCAGGGTTCACAACCGAGTAGAGTGATGAAGTTAATTTTAGCTTTGAAGGCTGGAAAGTTGGTGGGAAAGGGTTGTGAGGGGTATTTAGCATTTGTGAAAGATACCTCTAAAAGTGAGTCTCATATTAAGGATGTTCCAGTTGTTCGTGATTTTACCGATGTGTTTCCTGAGGAGTTGTCAGGGTTACCACCGCAGCGAGAAGTAGAGTTTTCTATTGAGCTTGTTTCTGGTGCGGAGCCTATCTTTAAGGCATCGTATAGAATGGCACGGTTAGAGTTGCAGGAGTTGAAAGAGCAGTTGCAGGAGCTGTTAGATTGTGGTGTGATTCGACCAAATGTTTCGTCGTGGTGTGCTCCAGTTTTGTTTGTGAAGAAGAAGGATGGGTCTATGAGGCCGTGCATAGACTACTGGGAGTTGAACAAGATTACCATCAGGAATCAGTATCCATTGCCGAGGACTGATGATTTGTTTGACCAACTTTAGGGGGCAAAATATTTTTCGAAGATAGACTTGAGGTCGGGTTATCATCAATTGAGGGTGAGGGATGAGGATATCCCTAAGACGGCCTTTTATACTCGATATGGGCATTAGAAGTTTTTGGAGATGCCATTCGGGTTGACTAACGCTCCGGCGGTGTTTATGGATTTGATGAACCGGGTGTTCAGGGAGTAGTTAGACCAATTTGTCATTGTCTTTATTGATGACATTTTGGTTTACTCCAAGTCTAAGGAAGAGCATGAGGAGCATCTTCACATAGTATTGGGGATTTTGCAGAAAGAGAAATTGCATGCTAAATTCTCTAAATGCGAGTTTTGGTTGGAGCATGTCGCATTTTTGGGCCACGTTATTTCTGCTGAAGGCATTAGGGTGGATCCTGCGAAGGTTGAGGCTATCACTAAATGGCCGAGACCTACTACAGTGACGGAGATCAGGAGTTTCTTGGGTTTGGCAGGGTATTATAGGCGGTTTATGGAAGGATTTTCTTTGTTTACCTTACCATTGACCCAGTTGATGAGAAAGGACACGAAGTTTGTGTGAAATGAGGAGCGTGAGAAAAGTTTCGAGGAGTTAAAGAAACGACTTGTGATAGTTCCTATACTTGTATTGCCGTCGGGAACAGGTGGTTACCAGATTTATAGTGATGCTTCTAAGAAGGGCTTGGGGTGTGTTTTGATGCAACACGGTAAAGTGATTGATTATGCTTCTAGATAGCTTAAACCCTACGAGATGAATTACCCCACAAATGATTTGGAGTTGGCAGCGGTGATCTTTTCCTTAAATATTTGGAGGCTCTATTTGTATGGAGAGACTTGTGATATCTTCACCGATCATAAAAGTCTTAAATACATCTTCACTCAGAAGGAGCTCAACATGAGGCAGAGGCATTGGTTGGA
The DNA here is from genome assembly GCA_016801055.1 of Panax notoginseng. Classification (NCBI taxonomy): domain Eukaryota; kingdom Viridiplantae; phylum Streptophyta; class Magnoliopsida; order Apiales; family Araliaceae; genus Panax; species Panax notoginseng. Next base: position 121,192,822 of record CM029018.1, read on the forward strand.
GCTTCTAAAGGATTATGATGTTAGAATTCAGTATCACCCGGGGAAGGCAAATGTGGTTTCAGATGCTCTTAGCCGAAAGAGTTCTGGGAGTGTAGTAGCCCTTATAAAAAAACCTCAACTTATTTTGGATATGGAGCGGCTAGAGTTGGAGTTGTATGTGCAAGGTTCAAGTGGGCATTTGGCAGGTATGAGAGTGGAGCCCTCTCGTATCTCGCTGGTCAAAGAAGCTCAAAAGGAAGATGGGGAGTTGTGGGGTCTGACGCAGAATCTGGAGGAGGGCAAGCAGCCCGAGTTTCGTATTAATGACCATGGTGTGATTTGGTTAGGTGAGCGGTTGTGTGTACCGTCGGATCCGACCATTCGGGAGGCTGTGTTGGCTGAGGCTCATAGTTCTCCATTTTTTATTCATCCAGGTTCTACAAAGATGTATAGGGATTTGAAGAAGAATTTTTGGTGGAATGGGATGAAACAAGACGTGGCTGAATATGTTGGGAAGTGCCTCACTTGTCAACAAGTGAAGATAGAACATCAACGAGCTAGTGGTTTGCTGCAACAGTTAGACATTCCAGTGTGGAAGTGGGAGGATATTATGATGGATTTTGTGACTAGTTTGCCAAAAACTTTTAAGAAGAATGATGCCATTTGGGTAGTGGTGGACCGGCCGACCAAATCGGCACACTTTTTGGCTATTTATGAGGGATACTCGCTAGATAGGTTGGCATAAATCTTTCAATAAGAGATTATTAGACATCGTGGTACTCTAGTGTCTATTGTTTCAGATCGAGATCCACGGTTCACTTCACGGTTTTGGAAAGGGTTTCAACGAGCTTGGGCACTTGGATCAACTTTAGTACTTCTTTCCATCTGCAAACTGATGGGCAATTCGAAAGGACTATTCAGACGTTGGAGGGCTTGTTGAGGTATTGTGCACTTGAATGGTCAGGTAATTGGGATGATTACTTGAGCCTAGTTGAGTTTTCTTATAACAACAGCTGGCATGCAAGTATTAGAATGGCTCCGTTTGAGGCATTGTATGGTAGGAAGTGTCGGGCACCAACTTGCTTGGATGAGGTTGGCGAGAGGGCTATAGAAGGGCCAGAGTTAGTTTAAATCACTACGGAGAAGGTAGCAATTGTAGCGCCCCCAACTTCTAGTCCTAAATCACCACGAATCTGGTACACTAGTTCTAACTATTGTGGAAGATATAAACATAAATTGCCTATACATTAAACATTACACACTATCCCCAAGGTCGAGAACCTTACTTAAAACCTGAATCAATATCGTATCTAACATACAATGTTATCATTATATAATACTATTACAAATCTAGCTGCACTCATAGTCCCAAGCTGAACTTGGCTTTGACTTTCCTTGTATCCGACGCATTCGTCTTAATCTACAACGTTTATCATGATATAGCAAGGGTGAGCATAAGTTTGCCCAGCAAGTATAAGTTCATTTAAGGATATATCATGATTGAAGGAATTTGAATAATAAGCTGGCTATAATTCAACAATATAGTTGTGAATTAGTATGAATAAATTTTATGACTGAACAAGCATTTAACACGAACAAATATATCTAGACCGAATGGTAATGAAGGTGATCAGCCATTCATACCTGATGAACACATGCAATAGGCACAAAGTGTAATTCAACAATTCATAGACGTGATGTAATTAACAATGATTAATCACAAGTTTAAAGAACAGTTCAAGAAAAACTTTCACAATAAGTGAGTATAAGAAACTTGCCTGATCGGTTGATAATTTTATTATTACGAAACATAACTTAGTTTTATTCGAAGACCTAATATTAATAATATCGATTTTCTAAGTTAGAATAATATCATCACAATATTTAAAATAACCTAAATACATTATCACATAATCCTATCTGTCTAAAACACACATACGACCTGTCCTCAAGTCAAACTTTTACAGTCTGAGTCAAGTTCGGTACAATTCTGACATCCCGACGGTCTAGTCGAATAATCTTCGAGTTTAAGTTCAATTAAACTCTGCTTAACATTTAATAATTATCTTAGATAATTATATTATCAGTCAAAATATTTTTCAATAGCTCGTAATAATTTTTAAATAATTATTATCATTTATCTTGATTTTTCAATCATTAAAATCGTATTTATATGATTTAAATACCACAATATTCTAATATCATTAATATTCATTTTAATAGTAAATACTAATGAAATACATGTCATAATATTATAACATATTTGTAATGTCTCAAAGTATTTTTAATACTTTATTATTTCCTTTAAATGTTTTTAAAGTAATTAAAAATATTATTGAATAATTGTTATTAATATAAATACCACATTATTCTCTTTATCATTAATATTTATTTAATATCAAACATCATAACATAATATTATAATATAATTATATTATATCAAAGTATTTTTAATACCTTAAAATCATATTTATATGATTTTTAAACACTTAAATCCATTATCTGGTAATTTCTTTTAATATTAAAATATTAATATTTTCATGACAAAATATCAAAAGTTATATTTTATAACTTAAAATATTTTTATAACACTTAAATTATTTTTATATGATTTTTAAATCATTAATTCTATTTTCTCATAATTTATTTAATATATTCAGTAAATAAATCAATTATCATTAATATTAATTTATTAATAAAATTCATCACAAAATATCAAAAGTTATTAAAAATAACTTAAAATATTTTCTAACACCATATAATAATTTTTCATGATTTTTCAAGTATTAAAATCAATTTTAACTAATTTATTTAATATTATAATTAAATAAATTAAATACCATTTATATTTCAAAAATATTAAATATTTATGAAATATACCCAAAATAATTAAAAACTAATTTTCAGACTTTAAAATAATTTTTAAGAATTTATTTTGTATTTTTAATCATTAAAAACTATTTTTATCTATTTATTTAATAAAATAATTCATTTTTCGAAATTAAGTGCCACTAAAGGGCCCTATAGCGAGGAAACTGTCTATATAGATGTTCTTGAGGAAAACCCAGAACTTCATAACATTTTACAGGGTACCACGTTTGACTGTGCATAGATTCATGACCTTGTCGTTTTTGGGCTGGTAATCGTTTTAATATTGTAGTATGTATGCAATACTACAACTACAAATCGTTTTCATGCTCAAACTACATCATCACTGCAAGATCTAATCTACAGAAAACCTTGTCAGACGAGTTCTTGAGTTTCTGGGCTGCCCAGAAACTCAAGCAGTAGTAAGGGTCCTACTTTGTAGTCTTATCACTCCAGATCTGATTTGTGTGCTTTAAAGCTTCAAACGTGTAGTCGAGATGTCAAAGGACAACTCTATAACAACATAGTAGCCTAACAACATCACCAACTCAAGATTTGAGTTGGTCAAAATACGGGTCAGACGCTACGATTTTTGGATTTTCCAGATTTTGTCAAGAGCAGTTGGTCAATGATACTTTGACCAAGTTTATCTTGGATCCTATACATGATCTAGGAAATCTAAAGGTAAGGATTTGTAGTCCATATGCCAGACTACAAATCCCAAGCAACAACATAATCTAAAACATTAAATACAATAAGATTCATGGCCTGCAAAAGGGTTGTCAGAGTTTCTGGAAATTCTAGGTTGCCCAGAATTCCAGTTTCGTGATCGGTCAACTAAGTTTGACTGTTCATAACTTGCAATCTAAACAGGATATGATCCTGATTTCAGTTCCATATCAAAGTCCACATGGCATACTACAGATCTATAATATAAAACACACATAATACTTAACACACACGGATCTAGAAGCCCTGACATTAGGCTGTCAGACAACTTAATTTCCAATATTTCCAGATTTTTAAAAACATCAATTTTCGAGCATCTAGATGTTATGGATCTATGTTAAAGCAACCCAGATCACTAAATGACACCCTCTAACATAACTTTAAACAACAAATCATAACATTAACACAAATCTATAAGGATTTTGAAATTTAGGGTTTATACCTTATGAATGCCCAATCTTTGAATCTGATCCTTGATGTTTGATCTTGGCAAGCTAACACATGATCTTGGCTTAACTTATCACTCACTATTACTCTAAAATTTCGGATGGGAGAGAGAGAGAAGGCTTGGCTAGGTTGAAAAGTAAAGTGTTATCTTTTTAGACTTGTATGCTTTTTAATCCATGATGCAATGTATTTAATCTAGCAAGTTGGCTGATATTTTAGACATAGGGCACATGGCGAGCTTAGGGTTGGTCACCAACCACTTACTAGGGCTAGATCTACACTCAACCTCATTAAAATATTCAAAAGGGTAGTTTGGTCATTTGACTTATAAAGCTAATGGCAACTTGGTAACTTGTCACAACCCTTAGGTTTTAATCCTTAGAGTTTGACCCTTAGGGTTTAACCCTAAGGTTACACAATTTTAAATTTCTAGGCTTTTCTAATTAAGTTCTAAAAATAGAAAATTAAGATTTCAAAATTATAATTAGGGTTTCCTAATTATATTAACATTTCCTAATCACATTCAAGCTTGCTAATTAGGATTAATATATCCTTAGTTAAAATTGCTAATTTAGCAATTAAGTTCTATAATTATACATTAGGGTTTCCAACTGAAGAATTAAGGTTTCTAATAATCAATTAGGGTTATCCCTAATTAAATATAAAATCAATAATTATATTAAAATTTCCTAATCACATTCAAGCTTGCTAATTAGGATTAATATATCCTTAATTAAAATTGCTAATTTAGCAATTAGGTTCTATAATTGTACATTAGGATTTCTAACTGAAGAATTAGGGTTTCTAATAATCAATTAGGGTTATCCCTAATTAAATATAAAATCAATAACATAAAAACCTCATGCCATCTTCAAGCTTCCAAATTAGGGTTTCGGATCCCCAAAATTGAAACTAGGGTTTCCAGAACCGGTGCTAGGGTTTCTTATCAGTCGATGAGGTTTTCTAACTGAACATCGAGGTTCTTAATATAATATTAGTGTAAGACCCCGAATTTTATGAAATAAAAGTATTCTATTTTTCTTATAATTACAATTCAGTACATGGTTAAATTGATAAAAAGTTAAAGTTATGGGTGAAATGTAAAAATTTTTCAAAATAAATAAGTGGTTATAAAATAATCATTGTTGTCGGGGAATATTCGTTAGTCGTGGAATATTCTTTCTGTCGGGAAATATTCGTACGACGGCGCAGCTATTTGTGGGCCCCATAACGGAAAACGGTCGGATGAAGATAACGACAAAAATTGAGTTTTTATAATTAACGGTGTAGTTGTTGCCGTTAACACTGTTGGAATACCCGGTAGTTAAAATACAGTAATACGCGTTATTGCACAGTAGCACACGGTAATGCACAGTATTTTTGAAATTATTGATTCTTACATAAGAAGGCACTACTGAATAATTGTCACAGTAATTACTGTTCAATATTTTATTTTATTGATTCAATAATTGTTGCGTTGATATTTTATATTATTGTTGTTTCAATAATTGTTGCTGCACATCATCTCCACTATTAGATCAATAATTCATATTATTTTAATAATATTATTAGATAGCATTATTGGCAATATCTAGAAAATTCTGTCTAAGAAGAGGTTTGGTCATCTAATTGCGCGCCAATAAGGAGAAATCCTTATTGGAAAGCCCCCTCTTTCCTGGGAACGGCCTGGTTGCCAGTACTGTGATTCTGTAATATTATTTGTGAATAATTAATTATTGATTTATATGATGAGAAAAATATTAATTTTATGTGGATATAGATTGAGAAAATTTTTTAAGTGACAATTGTTGAAAAATGATATTTTATCTTTTCTGATAAAATAATTTATTATTATATTTAATAATATAATAATGATGATAGTTTTACAATGAATGTGGGATATATGAGTATATGAGGAGGAAGAGTATTTTTATTGTATTAAATAATTAACACATATTTTGTGTGTCGGTGGACCCCATTTTTTGACTGAAATTTGATTATAGCCTGTAAAATCGCTCGTTTATGAATTTCGGTTAATTTCTGTTTGGAATTTAAAAAAACTTTTTTCTGGAAAGTTGTAGATAATTGAATTTCCTATAAAAAACGCGAGATTAGAATTTTCTGATAAAAGGGCTATTTTCTATGAATTATTGAAGTTTCGGAAAATAAAATAATTTTTAGTAAATTATAGGGTGGGACCCACTTTGGTTGGTGTTAATAACATGTGGACTGCTTTATTTTTTCAGAATTGGCATGCTCGGATGGCTGGTCTTGGATGGTTGGTGTGTAGAAAAGAAAAATAATATTTTATTATTTTAGTCTCCTTTGGCGTTCTAGCATTTTCCTATAAATAAGTGCTTATGTTAGAATTGAAAATCACACCAGAAACAAGTTTTCTTTCTCTCTATATTATCAAGCATATTTTTGTGAGTATTTAGATATCTTGAGTGTTGCTCAGCGTTATATCTGATATTCAAGTCAGAAGTACTGCTCTTTTGAAGTATGAGATTTTAAGGGTTATTATATTTTTCAGTTCGTACTTCTTCTGACCTTCAGAAAATTCTGAAAAAATTTGAAATGATATTTTGATGAGTTTTATTGATTGTGTCCAAAAATGGTGATTTTTGGATGTATAGATTAAGAGTTATGAATTTTACGGGAAAAGACTATTTTAAAAGTAAGTGCTTATAACTCCTTATGGTTAACTCCAAAATTGATGAAATTTTTATTGAAAGTATATCTATATAATATTAGTGTACTCTGTGAATTTCAGAATTTTTGGATAAAATTATAATTTATGATAAATGTCTAAATATTCGGCTGTTTTGGCCATATGAAAAATAGTAATTGAGTTTTAAAAATTCTGAGAAAAATATATGTTCAATATGAGACTATATTCTGCTAAATCCCATAAAAGAAATATTTATGGAACTGATTTGATATTTTTCATGAAAATAGACTAGTTATAAGTAAATGAATTAAATATGTTATGTGAAGTAAAAAAATTGGAAAATAGGATTTTATGGCATGAGAATCCTATATAAGGTATATGCAGATTTTTGATGAGGGTTTTGGTTATTGGTGATGAAATCGTATGAGTTTGACATTTTATGATGATTAAATACATTATTTAGTAAAGTGTAAATAATTAAAATAAATTGTTTATAAGTTTAAGAAATGTTATTTCAATATCATTATACTGAAATATTGGTATGAATTTTATTGTGGAATTTTTACCTTTTTGTGTCGAGTTACTATTCATAAATTACTATTCACGAGTTACTATTCATAAATTACAATTCACGAGTTACTATTCACGACAAAATTGGTTTCTTTTTCTCACCAAATTATAGTTGATTTATGAATATTACTCTTGAGATTAAAATTAAATGTTGATCATATTATTTTTATTATCATATATAACATTTTTATAACCCTAATGATGATATTTCTCTTTGACTTGAGTGTAAAGATGGGTAGATTTTTGGTACGATCATGACTATGGGTTCTCTTTGGCCAGTTGTGCAAAGATGAATTGTTGACTGGTATGATCATGACCATTAAATTTATAATTGAATATCTTTAGCTTAAGTGCAAAGGTGAAATAATCAACATAGTTATAATTATTGTTTATATAAATTCTGAAATGATTATATATTTCTTTGAGATATTAATATATTTGGCCTGTAGTGCAAATATGAACTGTTGATGAATATATTTGGCCTGTAGTGCAAATATGAACTGTTGGGGAATATCTTTGGCCTGTAGTGCAAAGATGAATTGTTGATGAATATCTTTGGGCCGTAGTACAAATATGACATGTTGTTGAATATCTTTGGTCAGTAGTGCAAAGATGAACAGGTGTTGAGATGAACATGACCAACTGGTAATACAAATGAATATCTTTGACCGTAGTGCAAAGATGAAGTTATTAATATGATTATGAACAGAAAATGTGATTTGGTGTAACCATGATATTTGATGTTTCAGGTAAAGACATGTGATAAAAATTATCTTCGTCCTGGATGAGAAAAATAATTTAGAATCACAATTATGATTATGAGTTATTCATATGATTGTGGAAAGGAACTGTTGATTGATGTTACAGGGATAAAATATTGTTGGTGGACTTTTAACGTGGAGAAGATAATAGACTTTATAGTCTAGTTGACTCTTCTAATGGATTGCTCGTTCCGCTGCAACTATGGTTGAAATTTTTGTCATCTACCATATGTTCTAAATCTCTGATTTATTATTGATGAAGGCTGTTGATAATTTAATTATCTTTAGTCATGATATTCTTTACTGAGCTAGTTGTGCTCACCCTTTTGCTTCACAATTCCTTTCAGGTAATAAGAGTGTAGCTGGGTCGAGCGGGGGTAACAGGGGAATAGAACGGTGGTCATCATTTAGTAGTTATATTTGGTGAATCAACTAGGGTGAGGCAAACCCAATGTTGGAAGGGTATTTTACCACTATCATACAAGATGTCTAATGACATACAACCTCGTGTCATCATAAGACAGGGTTGTGCTCATCCATATGCTGAGCATATTTACGAGCACTACCTATATAATCTTGGTGTTTGTTTGAGGTATAATTCTCAATTAGTGACAGTGGAGATAATGATATGTCAAGAGAAGACTCACCTTTGGGAAGAAAATGATAGTAATCTTCTCGTTTTTCTTTTGGGTTTATTGGGTCAACCAAGGATAATTCTGTGGCCATATGATATCTATCACAACCTAGAAGCATGGCCTCCCATGTACAAAGGTTTCCTTGAGCACTTCCCAAAGATTCTAATTTCTAAAACAGTTTTTGACTATACCTTTATGTAAGGTGTCATTGTGAGGTGCTGTCCACGGTTGGGACATGAGTCACATTTGGTATATATTTGTATCCAAACTCACAGCATATGTGTTATTGTATTTTGCATGATAATTGTTGTAATAAACTTGTAGTTATTTTCTGTACCATGTATTTGGCGACTCAGAATAGGTTGGGTGTTGTATACCTATTTTGGGGTTGTCACAATTAGGGTTTGTCCTTGATATAGGTTATCTAGTCAACCCTCGACCCTTAACCACATACTGTACACATATAAGATTATATACACAGAACATATATACTTATACCCTTAACACTGTAAACCTTCACCAAAAGTTTTTAAATTCACAAAATCCCTTCCCAAAAATGTCAATTTCATACACTTATTTTCTGTCTAGATTCAATATTTAACCTTAACTTAATCTTTTAAGATTTTAATAAATATCTAAATTCTCGAGTTATTACAGCAGTGGCTAAGGAGAAATTGAAGTCGGCTCGATCACGGCAGAAGAGTTATACTGATAAGCATAGGAGGACTTTAGAATTTGAACCTGGTGAGCATGTGTTTCTAAAAGTTTCTTCTTGGAAGGGCATTCGGCGATTTGGGTTGAAAGGGAAACTTAGTCCGCGTTATATTGGCCCATTGGAGATTTTAGAGAGGGTTGGTGAAGTTGCATATCGGTTAGCTTTGCATCCACAGTTAGCTCATGTTCACAATGTGTTCCATGTGTCGGTATTATGGAGTTATCATTATCATCCGTTGCACGTGGTGCAATATCCATTCGATAAGATTCGGGAGGATCCTACTTGTGAGGAGCAAGCTGAAGCGATTTTAGATCGTCAAGAAAGGATTATGAGGAGGTAGACTATTCCGTTTGTTAAGGTTTTGTGGAGGAATCATTCGGAGTGGGAAGCTACATGGGAGATCGAGGAGTCTATTCGAGTGAAGTATCCATATCTTTTTGATAATTAGGTTCGTTCCATTCGTTTGATTCCGGGGACGGAATCCTTTTTAAGGGTTAGGTGATGTAATACCCGAAAAAAAAATATATATTAAATAATAAAAATTATTTTGTTTTAAAACATATTAAATGGACTTTATTTTTATTTGGGACAAACTAGTCATTTAAGTTATGTGGGCTAATAAGTATTAATAATGATGGATATTAAATTTGTAAAATTTGGGCCTTAAAAATTAATTGGGTTTAATTTATGTGAGTAATATTAAAATTCTATTTAAATTAGGAGAGTTCATCAGTTATATAAATAAATAGGTAAGCCCTAATCTATCTCACGTACCTCTGATAACTGACTAAAAAAAAAAGAAGAAGGGCGCAGCCATTGTTACGGAAGGAAGAAAAAGAAAGGAATGATCTAATGTATTATATATATATATATATTAATGATTAGGCAGATTATTGATATGTGGAAGTTTCATAATTTTTTTTATGATTTTCGGAAAATTGTCTTATTGTAAGCAGCTTGGTCAAGTATGTTTAGTAATTGATTAATAAATTATTTTGGAAGAATTAGTTTTAACCAAATGTTAAAAAATTAGGTATTTGCATATTATTTAATAAATTATTTAGTTATAGCTTAATGTAAAAGCCTAATAATTAAAGAAAAATAATATTTTATAATACCACTTATAAATATATTATTTTGGTGATTAGTTCGAACGGAGAGAGTCTAAACGAGTTAAATTTGGAGTATAAATTTTGAGTATTACATTGCTTAATCTAGGTACGGATTACGTACTCTTTCAGCGAGACTCTTTTGTTTTTAATTTGTTCATTTTGTTATTTGTTCGAAATTTAGTATTGATTCTCATAATTATTCCTTGTCAATTATTGTGATAGTTTCGTGTTGACGTTGTATTAGAACTCATGTTTGTACTCTTTAGATTAGTGTATCATGTCTAAGTTTTATTTTGATAGTTATAGTGATGTACATGTTGATATATATTTTGAAGACATTGTGTTTTTGATTCGATTCAATTTAACATGAACATATTAGAACCCTTTGTGTTAATATTATGTAGCATGTGTTGTGACATGATTTTGTTAGAATACCGTAGGGTATACCTGAGCTATACCCACTTGTGGGGGTACCACAGGCATGTCCTCTTAGCACCGAGGCATGACACCTTCTGTGGCGGTGTCATTAGTCCACGACGTCTCCGTTTTTACTCCGGTGGGAGTTGGCCATTTGGTGTTTTGTTGTGGGAGGCGTATGGGTCGACCCTAGTTTTTTGTTCTATTTTATTCTGCGGATTGGTAATGTTTGTGCCAAACACACCTTTCAATTTTACATGCATTGGATTCGCAGTCCAATGTATGTGATTTGCCTGTATGAGATTATTTGACTTGCTTGTGTGGCAAGGAATATTTCTTTTTTGTTCTGAGCTCGGTATGAAATAACACTCAGCCATTTGATTCAGCCTATTATTTCATTGTGTTAATTTTGTTCGTTTCGTTTCATTTCGTTTAATTGAGTTAGTTATTTCGGTTAATTATTTGTATTCTATATTCGTACTGGGTATTTGGCTCATGCTGTATTTTTCTTCCGGCAGGTAATTAGGGGGATCAAGGGCAAGTGTGATGAGAGCTCCCTTCTATCCAATGGTTTTGATATATTTTGTTAGGCTATAGTACATTGATTTATTTAGAGTTGTAATAGTTATTTAAGATTGTGGTTTGAGCTAGTGTGGCATTTATTATGGTTTGTCTTAAAACATTTAATCAGTATGAGATTATTCTTTTGTGGATTAGAGTTTTTTTATATATTCGTCAGTTTTGTTGTGTTTGAGTAACCTCTCTTTCTAGTTTGGAAAATGGGTGTTACAGGGATACTATTCACGATAAAATTAGTTTCTTTCTATCCAAATTATTTTTGATACATGAATATAAAACTTGAATTTTACTCCACAATTAGTTATCATGTTGACAATTTAGACATTCTTGAACTCTGGATAAATTGAATTATAAATATTTAATATTTATTCTTTATCTCACTTGATTCATTATTTATATCATTGTTATATCCTCAGACTTAAATTTGTGTTGAAAAGTTATCTTTAGCCCGTAGTGCAAAGATAGACTATTGATTGATATGATTATGACTAGTAATTGTGTATTGGTATAATCATGACATTTAATGTTATAGATAAACACTTGTGATGAAAGTTCTGCTTGGCCCGTAGTGCAAAGAAGAATTGTCGATTGATATTGTTAGTTCCTAGAGGGCACAATAGATCTAGAAGGGGGGGTTGAATAGATCCTTTTTATTTCAAATACTTTTCTGGTTTATGTTGTATTGTTCATATTTAAGTATATGACAAACATAAGAATCTTTTAAAGCACAGCAGAATAAGTAAAAGATTCCCCTTCATTGATATATTCATAATCAAACATACATTGTTCGTTGGACTAGTTTAGTTGTAAGCAGTTAGAACATACATAGCAGTTATAGCAGTTATGGACATAATGTAAATGACATAATGTAAAAGACACAAGGGGTTTTAAGTGGTTCAGAGACTCAAGCTCCTAATCCACTCTTCTGCTTTCAACTAGCAAGATTTCCACTAAGGAAGGGCAGCACCCTGAATCTCTACGATTCCTTCAAGGCCAGTAGCCTTGGGACTTCAGTTCACTAAGACCTCTTCAAGGCCAGCAGCCTTGGGACTCCTCTAGTTCCCTAGGAACTCTTCAAGCCCAGCAGGCTTGGGACTTCGTTTAGTCCCTCTGGACAAGGACCCTTTGGCCCTGCTTTGTTTAGTCCCTCCGGACAATGACCCTCTTGGCCCTGTTTTATTTAGTCCCTCTGGACAAGGACCCTTTGGCCCTGCTTTGTCGAGTTGTTTTGTTTGTTATTGTTGGAGTCGGTGTTGAGCTGCTAAGATGTCTTCATGCTCTGAACATCTTCTATCCTTAGCAGCTTGGCTTGATCATCCTTGAAGAGCAGTTGAGTGTTGCATGATGCTCAGTTTCTTAGGTTGCTCAACTACTCCGGATGACCCCTTGATGAACTGCCTTGAAGATCATTCTCCTTGGTACTTGATGGCTACACATGAGTGGCTTCTAAGATGACTGTAAGCTCTTCTGTTAGGTACTTAGAAGCTTTCTCATGCTGGTCACCAAGATGGCTTTTGTGATCTCCCTTCTTGCTACTAGATGCCTTCCCACGATGGACTTGCTAAGCTGACTGTAGGCTCTTCTCTATTGTACTTAGAGTCTTCCCATGATGGACATCCAGATGGCATGATGCTCTTCTTTCTCTCGGCAGTTCAGAACACTCTTAATATAGTAGAACTCTCACTTCTATATAGTAGAACTCACACTTCTACTTCTTGCTTGATCTAACTTCTGAGTGTTTTTGGTGGATCGTAGAGTGAGCCTTCTGACTCACTATCACTCGGTTGTATCAGTCCACCTTTTCTCCAAAACTGACAACTCCAGCAACCTTTGATCTTTGAAGCTCTTCTATATTTATACACCTTCCCAATCTTTCTATTGGAAAGTAGCCGTTGGAAGCTATTCAAATGTCTTCGCAGATCTCGAGTTGCTTGATGTAGACTGCTTGATGTGACTTGTCATATTTTATCTGACGCTGCAGTCTACTTTTTCACCTACCCTGTCAGATGTATCACTTTACTGTCTTGGGCAGGTTGAAGACTTTATTACTTCTGATTTCTAGATCAGAGGTTGTCCTTTTGCATCGACGCTCTCAATAAGCACTTGTTTGAATATTATCCTTCAGATTGAACCGTTGCCACTGCTTCAGTCTTCAGGTATTCCAACTCTACGATTCTGATGCATGTCTTCAAGGACCTGAACGTAGTGTCTTGTTGAGTGTTGCTTGTTGACTAGAAGAGTTAACACTACGATCTGGAAGAGTGTTGATTGGATCTTCAGTGTAGAACACCTCTTCCTGTATTGTGCAGTGCTTCAATACTTCTGTTCGCCTCAACTGTTCTCAGATACTGATGGCCTAATTCCTTGCCCTGGTCCCCTTCTGAATATCAAGACACTTCAGATTTGGGATGCGTCCAGCTTACTTTCTCCTCGTGATCTCCTGTTCACTTATCATCAATGATCTGACCCAGCACTTAATCACTTTAGCCTTGATTATCAGAGGCTGACCAGTATCTCGGTTCACCTTCCATCAGTCCCTTCTTTATTTGGCAAACACTACGATCTTGGTTGCTTCCAAGATCATTGTCTTCTGTTCTCTTGACAGCTACTGCATTAGCTGACTTTTCCTTAGTCAGCTGCTGAAGTCTTCATTGGATCTCCTTGTGGAAGACTTCATCACGAGTGGCCTTTCAACTCAATCTTGATGCTGATTGGATTGTTGCTTAGTTCTTCTGCTAGCCTGCATGCCATTCGTTGAGTGCTCTCTGGTTCCCTTGCTGTGGATTGCATCTTTGCAGTGCCAACCAGAGGCTTCGTACATTTGGATATTTTGGGAGTGCTCATTCGTTGAGAACCGTATCTGCTCTACGATTCTGACTTTGCATTGTGAGCACCTCTTTTGGAGTCGTAGTTCTTCACTCTACGATTTAGCTTTGGCTGTGCAGACACTACGATCTCGAGATCAAATCTTGACACTCTACGATTACTGCCTTGTGTTTGTTGTCTTCATCTGATCTTGCCCGACTACGATCTCTGCATTCATTCAATGGACTCTACGATCTCAGAGTGTAGCCTACGATCCTTGTCTTTGCTTTGGCATCGCTAGACTCTACGACTCTGAGTGTAGTCTACGTTTCATACTTGGCTTTGGCAGATGGTCGTTCGGCTCATAGACAGGCTGTCTCTACGATTCTGAACATGATTTCCTCAGCATACTACGATCCCGAGGAAGCTCTACGATTCTTGACTTGCTCGTGTAGTTCACTCTACGTTCTCGAGAGCACTCTACGATTCTTGACTTGCTCGTGTATTCACTCTACGTTCCCGAGATCACTCTACGATCGTTGACTTGTAAACTTCATGTTTCCTTCAGCATACTACGATCGTGGAGTTGGCTCGGCGAACGATGGGACCACTCTACAATTTCCGAAGAGTTCCCTTCAAGGCAGGCACACTACGATCTTCAGGCTCTACGATTTCTGCCTTGATTTCTGCAATGTTGATCAGGTTGATGCACTACGATCTCTTCATGACTAATCTATTACATCTCAAGATCAACCTAACATGCTTGATCTTTCTATCTTTATAGTCCTTGTACATCATTTCTTTTTAAGGACTTTACAAAGCTGTTTTGCTTATGTAGGATCAACCTAACATATTTGATCAATTCATTCTAAGTCCTTGTACATATATTTCTATTATCTATCAAAGGACTTTACAGCTTTTCTTAATGCAAGCATCCTTGCATATTGAATTTCATTCATATATATATATATATATATATATATATATATATATATATATATCATAATCAAATCATATATTAAATAGGAATATCATTCACATGTTTATTCCTGACAGATATCTTGGGTCGAAGTGTAAAGATGAACTGTTGATTAATATGATTATGACCAGGAATTATGTATTGGTATAATCATGACCGGAATTGTGTATTGGTATAATCATGACCATTGGTATTATAGTAGTATGTCTTTGACCTGTAGTGCAAAGATGGACTATTGATTATTTGTTTTACAGTTGTATGTCGTTGGCCCGTAGTGAAAAGATGGACTGTTGATTATTGATTTTACAGTTGTATGTATTTGGCCGTAGTGCAAAGATGAATTGTTGATCATTGGTTTTACAGTTGAACATCTTTGGCCCGTAGTGCAAAGATAAACAATTGATTGATATGATCATGACCATTGTTGTTTCATTTGAATGTCTTTGGTTTAAGGTGTAAAGACGATATGATTATTGAGTGTTTTTAGCCTGTGACACCCCCAAATCTCGGTACTTCATTACCTCAAGATTTGGTGTTCGCGCAATCAAAACATTCATTTATAACTGCCCAATCATAAATAAAAATTGAATAATAAAGCTGCCCATACAAGGATTACATAAAATAATATCTCCCAGGTTATCTAACCTTTACATACAATCATTCATGCGGAAAATTTAAATAAACTTCATTACATTCCTTAAACCAAAGTCTAATAATAAAACTATTAAAACTATTACAAGTCTTCAGTACTTGTTCATCTTTCCCTTTCCTTTACTGGTGCTATGTACGTCACCATTTCCATCTTTAGCTGTAAGGATTTTACAGGCAAGAGTGAGCAAACAAGGCTCACTTGAAATAACAATGAATAACTTTTACATTCTCTACCCATTCAGGGGCTCAATAGAACTGAACAATAGGTCCTATTAACATCTTAACATTCACTGAGGGTCTAACGACCACGAACCTTGTCCACAGTTATAAGTAATCTTTCAACTTAAACTTTTACAGTCATACGACCATAATGACTTTAAGGTACTTAGGGAGATCAACCCTTCGTACATGTATTGTATACAAACATTTCAGCGCAAAGTACAAAACTAAGCGTAACCCCTATAAATAGGGTTGTTCATCTCAGTATTTTGAGTACAAGTCCGCCCCAAAGATAGTTTGGTTTGGATACACTTCAAGGTAATTTGGAATTCAACAGACATCAACTAAAGATTAGTTGAATAAAAGATAATAACACTATGTTATTGAATAATCATAACTGAATAAGTCTTTCGTTCTAAGTTCATGCTTTAGGGATAATCTAATAGCATAACTATTGAATAACACATCATACCTTGCTTTGAATAACATTAAGCTAAGGTTACATCTTAGAATTTAATATCAAGCATGCACAACAAATAATAGCTTAAACAATAAACTAAAGGTACTTGCATGCTAATATAACAAGTTTAGAGTTAAGAAAACTTGCATAATCATAATAACTTTCTCAACGAAAGTGCAGAGATGAGAAATTTGTATCATCATGAATAACTGGATACAATGAAGTTGCTTAATGGAAATACTTTACTCAATAAAGTATAGCATAAGAATTTTGCATAACGAAGCTTTAGAATTAGAAAACTTGCTTATGTATAACATAACAGTGAAAAGCAACCTTGCTGAATAATAAAGTAGCAAAGGTTAGGGAACTTGCCTCGTGCGTAGGTTAAACAAATACTATTCCCGTTCACCCCAGGTCCTATACATACCATATGTATTGACAATACACATTAGTTACACTAACATTACCTTTATGAGTTACTTTATTACTCTTAGTATAACTACTAACTAAGTTTAAGTTTAAACAACATCACATCTTTTCATGAACATTACTTTTTAGCTTTATTACAACTACTTAAGTGATCATGTCATTGCACCATATGCACATTAACAACTTGATACAATATCCTATTACATGTCCAACATGTTATCATTAAGTTATACTAATACACAAAGGATTGCACTTGCATTCGTGCATCCCGACACCCTCCGATTGGCTCCAAATACACATCAGTCCTAAAAATTGCCATTTTGACTACTGTTACAAACCTCAAATTAAAAAATTTAAAGCATAAAAGTTGTATGTCTATTCGTCCTCGTTCCGGATCATCTTGAATCAACTCAATCGGAGTTCGTATGAGAAAGTTATGGCTATTTTACTACAGGAGGTCAAAACTGCCCAACTCAGACAACTTTTCCGACGCCGGGGTGCGGATCAGTGGCACCGGGGCGCGAGTTACAGTGCTGGGGCACGAGCTACTGGCCCATTTTTGGCGCTGGGGCGCGAACCTTGGCACTAGGACGCGAAATTTGGCGCTAGGGCGTGAATTTTGACGTTGGGGCGCCGAAACTCACAGAACCAAACCAGAAAAATAGAGCAAAGCTACTGTCTAATTTATTTTTAACAGCCAATGACAACCAACAACATGTATAACTTCATGAAAATTACACATAAAAGTTATGAAGCACTTGTGTACGAATTTTACACAACTAAACAACGATATAAGAGAACTAATTATTTGAAAACACTGTTTTTCTTTAAAACCAAACTTTTTAAAAATCAAAACTCCATTGTTGATATAGTAAGCACTGTAATCATAGTTAGAAAATAATTTGATTTATTCTAACTATATTCTACATAATTCTTACCCAATTCATATAATCACAGTTAAATTCCATGATTATCATACAATACAAGTATAAATTTTGGTACTCTGAAAAACATACATTCATACATGTTTATGTTCACAATAAAACTATTTCTTTTTCTTTAACACGTGATTAAAATACCTCTCATATATATATATATATATATATATATATATATATATATATATATATATATATATATATATACATGCTAGTTATAACAATTATAACAACAAAACATGTAATACCAAGACAAATTCTAAAACAAGGTTTACAGACAAATTTGGTAAAAACTCATACACGGTTATTTCAAGAAAAACAGAGACATAAAATTTCTCAAAAACTATATAATGTAAAATATATGATAAGATTTATACAACCTACCTTTAATTTGTTCCGACAACACTTGATAATCACTGAGAATAGCTTTGACAAACTCAGAACTTATTTGAAAAACAGTCTTTTCTCTCTTAAACTTTCTCTGAAATTCTCTCTTATTGTTCTTCTCTCTTTTCTCAGCAACTAGAAATCTAGAATGTGTAAAAGAAAACAACCGATAGCTGTAACAC
Source organism: Panax notoginseng (assembly GCA_016801055.1). Classification (NCBI taxonomy): domain Eukaryota; kingdom Viridiplantae; phylum Streptophyta; class Magnoliopsida; order Apiales; family Araliaceae; genus Panax; species Panax notoginseng. The sequence continues at coordinate 121,211,355 of CM029018.1, forward strand.
GTAAAATAAAACTGCTAACCTTAATACGTCTAATTTAATAACATATCAGTTACAAAACTAATGTATATATTATATTATTATTTTATTAATCATTTAAATTTCAAAATCCAAAAGTCGTATGCTTTGTTTGGCTTAACTAATTTATAATTAAACACTTAATAACCTTAAGCATTGTTTGGACAAAACCAAGTTAAATTACTTTAATTTATTTTAATAACTCTTTATAACATAGTTATTTGTCACACTTTATGAAATAACAATTTATTAAATAAATAATTTAATCACATAACTCAATCCACATAACACATTAATTATTTAACAAATAAATAATTAACTAAAACAACTCAATCAAATTGAACAATTACTTATTCAATAATAAGCACATCTAATAAATATTTATATAAATCAATAAATATTTATAACTTACATTTAAAAATATGGAATGTTACATCATTCCCCTCTTATAAGGATTCTGTCCTCCAAATCACAACTCAAACAACATATTCGTTACATTCTTCCCTACTTATAAAGATTCTGTCCCCAGAATCGAAGACACAGATTAAACAAATAACTCAGGGTACTCTTTCATCATTTTCTCTTCGAGTTCCCACGTTGCTTCTTCAGCATTGTGGTTTCTCCATATCACCTTCACAGAATGTATCACTTTATTCTTGAGCACTTGTTCTTTCCTGTCGACTATCTGGATAGGAACCTCTTCATAAGACAAATCTTTCTCGAACTGCAATGGTTTGTACTCGATCACGTGATTGTAATTGGGTTTATATGGTCGTATCACCGAAATATAAAAAATATTATGAATATTTTCTAACTTTGGAGGTAGAGCTACTTCGTAAGCTACCTCTCCAACTTTTCGCAACACTTCAAAGGGTCCAATAAACCTCGGGCTTAGTTTTTCCTTCTTACCGAAACGAATTTTCCCCTTCCAAGGATAAACTATTAGGAATACATAGCTTCATACGTCAAATGCACGATCTTGCCTGTGTTGATCAGCATACTTCTTCTGTCGGTCTTGAGCTGCTACCAATCTTATCCTGATGAGTTTGATAACCTTAGCAGTTTGTTGCACTAATTCTGGTCCTAGTAGTTGACGTTCACCAACTTTATCCCAGCACAGTGGAGTTTTGCACTTTCTGCCGTATAACGCTTCGTAAGGCGGCATGCCGATGCTCGCGTGATAACTATTATTGTAGGCGAATTCCACCAACGGTAATTTCTCTTCCCAGCTTCCTTTAAAATCCATGACGCATGCTCTCAGGATATCTTCCAATGTCTTGATCGTTCGTTCGCTTTGGCCATCTGTTTGTGTATGATAAGCCATACTAATTCGCAATTGAGTTCCCATGCATTCTTGTAGTCTCTTCCAGAAGTTTGACTTGAATCGCAAGTCTCTATCAGACACAATTGACACTGGCACTCCATGTCTCGAAACGATCTCTTTGATGTACAATCTTGCCAACTGATCAAGATTGAACCTAATCTTTATTAGTAAAAAGTGCGCTGATTTGGTCAGTCTGTCCACTATCACCCAAATTGCATCACATCCTCTCTGAGTAGCTGGAAGACCCACCACAAAATCCATCGTGATATGCTCCCATTTCCATTCCGGTATTTCCAACGGTTAAAGTAATCTGTTGGGTCTTTGATGTTCGGCTTTTACTCTTTGACTTGTCAAACATTTAGCCACGCATTCTGCAACATCCCTTTTCATATTCAGCCACCAAAAATGTCGGCGTAAATTTTGATACAACTTCGTGCTTCCTGGATGAATCGAATATCTTGAGCTATGAGCTTCGGTCAAGATTTCATTTTTCAGTTCTGGTGTTGCTGGAACCCAGATTCTTCCCTCGTACCGTAGTAATCCTTCGGTATCGACCTTGTATTTCGTATCGCTACTGTCAACCATATTCTCTTTTATCTTTCCACATTCTTCATCTTGTAACTGAGCGTTTTTCACCTTGTCCAGTAAAGTTGGACCTGCTTCTAGCTGAAATAGTCGTTCGTCGGATTCCTGTGGAAATTTGATTTCCAGTTCTAACTTTGTCGTTGATGAAATGAGCTCCTCCTGAGTTGTTATCAGCATTAATTTCTCCCGACCTTTCCTACTTAAAGCATCTGCAACCACATTCGCTTTGCCCGGATGATAAAAGATCTCACAATCGTAATCCTTTATCAATTCCATCCATCTCCTCTGACGCATGTTCAGGTCCTTCTGAGTGAAAATATACTTTAGACTTTTGTGGTCTGTGTAGATCTCATATTTCTCTCCATAAAGATAGTGTCTCCATATCTTTAGAGCAAATACAACTGCAGCCAATTCTAAATCATGAGTCGGATAACCTTTCTCATAATCCTTTAGTTGTCTTGATGCATAGGCAATAACTTTACCGTTTTGTATAAGAACACAACCCAATCCTTTGTGTGAGGCATCACTATACACCACAAAATTTCCGGTATCATCCGGTAGGGTTAACACAGGTGCCATACTTAGCTTCTTCTTCAAATCTTGGAAGCTCTCTTCACACTTTTCCGTCCAAACGAATTTCACAGCTTTCCGTGTTAAATTTGTTAATGGAGTGGCTATCTTGGAAAAATCTTGTATAAATCTTCTATAATAACCGGCCAGCCCCAAGAAACTCCTCACCTCCGAAGGTGTCCTTGGTTGTTCCCAATTGATTACAGCTTCCACTTTCAATGGATCTACTGAAATCCCATCTTTGTCAATCACATGACCCAAAAATTGTACACGATTGAGCCAAAATTCACACTTAGAAAATTTTGCGTACAACTTTTCCTTTCTTAGTGTCTCCAATGTCAGACGTAAATGTTCCACGTGTTCTTCTTGAGTTTTGGAATACACCAGAATGTCGTCGATAAACACCACTACGAACTTGTCTAAGAATGGTTTAAATACCATGTTCATCAAATCCATGAACGCGGCAGGGGCATTTGTTAAACCAAAAGACATCACTAGAAACTCGTAATGTCCGTACCGAGTTCTGAATGTCGTTCTAGGTATATCCTCATTTCTTACCTTCAATTGGTGATACCCACTTCTCAAATCTATTTTCGAGAAGTATTTAGCACCCTTCAACTGATCAAACAAGTCATCTATTCTAGGTAACGGATACCTATTCTTAATAGTGACCTTGTTTAACTCCCTATAATCAATGCAAAGATGCATTGATCCGTCCTTCTGCTTCACAAATAATACCTGCGCTCCCCACGGTGACACGCTTGGTTGAATATACTTCTTGTCCAGCAGTTCTTGCAGTTGCACCATGAGTTCCTTCATTTCTACCGGAGCCATTCTATACGGGGCCTTCGATATCGGTGCAGTTCCTGGCACTAAATCGATTACGAACTCAATCTCTCTATCAGACGGAAGTCCTGGCAAATCCTCTAGAAATACATCTACGAATTCTCTAACCACTAGTATCTCCTCCAGTTTTACACCCTTCTTCTGAGTATCGACTATGTAAGCCAAATAACGCACACAACCTTGACTCAACAACTTATTGGCCTGCATAATCGTCAGACATTTCATTTGTCTAGGCGATTTGCTACAATGGAAAACTACCTTTGACGGAGTCATAAGGTTTACACACTTCTTGTGACAATCAATTACTGCTCCATATTTGAACAGCCAATCTGTAAGACTCCAAATTTTATGAAATAAAAATATTTAATTTTTTTATTTAATTACTATTCATGAGTTATTATTCACGAGTTACTATTCACGAGTACTATTCATGAAGCATGATAATTTTTTTTCGTAAGAAGGCATTACTCAATAATTGTTATAGTAATTACTGTTCAATATTTTATTTTATTGATTCAATAATTGCTGCGTTGATATTTTATATTATTATTGTTTCAATAATTGTTGTTGCACATCATCTCCATTATCAGATCAATAATTTATATTATTTGAATAATATTATTAGATAATATTATTTGCAATGTCTAGAAAGTTCTGTCAAGGAGAAGTTTTGTCATCTAATTGCGCGCCAATAAGGAGAAATCCTTATTGGAAAGTCTCATCTTTCTTGAGAACAGCCTGGTTGTCAGTATTGTGATTCTGTAATATTATTTATGAATAATTAATTATTGATTTATATGATGAGAAAAATATTGATTTTATGTGGATATAGATAGAGAAATTCTTTTTAAATGTGACAATTGTTGTAAATTAATATTTTATTTTTTTTTGATAAAATAATTCATTTAAATATATTATTTTAATAATATATTAATGGTGATATTTTTATAATAAATATGGGATATATGAATAAATGAGGAGGAAGAGTATTTTTGTTGGATTAAATATTTAACACATGTTTTGTGTGCTGGTGGACACAATTCTTAACCAAAAATTTATTATAGACTGTAAAATCTCCCGTTTATAGATTTCGGTCAATTTCTGTTTGGAATTTGAAAAAACTTTCTTCTACAAAGTTGTAGAGAATTAAATTTCCTATAGAAAATCGCGAGATTTGAATTTTCTGATAAAAGGGCTATTTATTATGAATTATTGAAGTTCTGAAGTTCTGAAATAATTGATTTTTTGAAGTTTTAATTATTTTTTTTAAAGAAAACGTTTTTTGTTTGTTAAGTGGGTCTAGCATGTGACATGAATGGCATATTTCAGATGGTCTTGAGGTGGGCTTGAAAATTATATATATATATATATATATATATATATATATATATATATATATATATATATATATATATTATATTCAATTTTCTACTTTGGTGTTTTAAGCATTTTCCTATAAATAGGGTGCTTAGGTTAGAATTAAAAATCACATCAGAAACTGAAGTTTTCTCTCTAATTATCTCTCTATATTATCGAGTGTATTCTTGTGAGTATTTTGATATCTTGAGTGTTGCTATACGGTGCAAGTTCGTTCAGCATTATTCCAGTCAGAAGTACTGCTCTTTTGAGGTAAGGGATATTGTCGTTAGTATGTAATGGTTATTATGTTTTTCAATTTCAAAATTCTTCTGAACCTTCAAAATTTTGAAAAAATTTGAAATGATATTTTGATGAGTTTTGTAGATTGTGTCCAAAAATGGCGATTTTTGGATATATAGATTAAGAGTTATGGATTTTATGAAAAAATACTATTTTAAAAATAAATGCTTATAACTCCTTATGGTTAACTCCAAAATTGATAAAAATTTTATTGGGAGTACATCTATATAATATCAGTATATCCTGTTAATTTCAGAATTTTTGGATAAAAGTACAATTTATGATAAATATTTGAATATTCGGTGGTTTTGGCCATGTGAAAAATAGTAAATGAATTTTAAAAATTTCGAGAAAAACATATGTTCAATATGGGACTATATTATACTAAATTCCATAAAAGAAATATTTTTGGAACTGATTTGGTATTTTTCATGAAAATGTTCTAGTTATGAGTAAATGAATTAAATATGTTATGTGAAGTAAGAAAATTAGAAAATCTGATTTTATGGTTTGAGAATCATATATGATGTATATGCAGATTTTTGATGAGAGTTTTTGTTATTGGTGATAAAATCTTATGAGTTTGGCATTTTAGAATGATTAAATGCATTAATTAGTAAAGCATAAACAATTAAAATAAATTGTTTATAAGTTCAAGAAATAATTAAGATATTGTGGTAATATTAATAATATTAGATTATAAGATTATTAAGTGATTTATAACATTTGGAACAAGGTGTTATGAAATCATTGATTTATGAATCTTATTCTTGAAATTAAATGCAGTTGTTGATAATATTGTTTTTATTATCATATATAACATTTTTATAACCTTGATGTTGAAATTCTCTTTCACTGGAGTGTAAAGATGGGTAGATTATTGGTATGATCATGACTAGGGTTCTCTTTAACCAGTAGTGAAAAGTTGAATTGTGACTGGTAAGATCATGACCATTGAATTTATAATTGAATATCTTTAGCTTAAGTGCAAAGGTGAATTGATCAACATGGTTATAATTTTTGTTTATATAAATTCTGAAATGATTATAGATTTCTTTGAGATATTAATATTTTTGGTCTGTAGTGCAAAGATGATCTATTGTTGAATATCTTTGGCCTGTAGTGCAAAGATGAACTGTTGACGAATATCTTTGGCCCGTAGTGCAAAGATGAATTTATTAGTATGATTATGAACATGAACTGTGATTTGGTATAACCATAATTTTTGATGTTTCAAGTAAAGACAGGTGATGAAAATTATCTTCGTCTTGGATGCGAAGAGGAATTTAGAATCATAATTATGATTATAACTTATTTATATAATTGTGGAAAGAAACTGTTGATTGATGTTACGGGGATAAAACATTGTTGGTGGACTTTTAACATGGAGAAGATAATAAACTTTATGGTCTATTTGACTCTTCTAATGGATTGCTCGTTCCGTTGCAACTATGGTTGAAAATTTTTATCATCTACCATATGTTCTAAATCTCTGATTTATTACTATTAAAGGCTATTGATAAATTATTTATCTTTAGTCATGATATTCTTTACTGGGCTAGTTGTGCTCACCCTTTTGTTTCACAATTCCTTTCAGGTAATAAGAGTGTAGCTGGGTCGAGTGAGGGTAACGGGAAAATAGAACGGTGGTCTCTAGCTGTGGAGGTTTCTCCTAGGCTGTATAGAAAAGTGTTGTATACATCATTTAGTAGTTATATTTAGTGAATCAAATAGGGTGAGGCGAACCCAACGTTGGAAGGGTGTTTTGCCATTATCATACAAGATGTCTAAAGATATACAACCTCGTGTCATCATAAGACAGGGATGTGCTCATCCACTTGCTGAGTATATTTACGAGCACTACCTATATAATCTTAGTATTTGTTTGAAGTATAATTCTCAATTAGAGACAGTAGAGATAATGATATGTCAAAAGAAGACTCCCCATTGGGAAGAATATGATAGTAATCTTTTCATTTTTTTGGGGTCTATTGGGTCAACCAAGGATAATTCTGTGGCCATATGATATCTATCATAACCTAGAAGCATGGCCTCCCATGTACGAAGGTTTCCTTGAGCACTTCCCAAATATTCTAATTTCTAAAACAGTTTTTGACTATACCTTTATGTAAGGTGTCATTGTGAGGTGCTGTCCACGGTTGAGACATGAGTCACATTTGGTATATATTTATATCCAAACTCACAGCATATGTGTTGTTGTATTTTGCACGACAATTGTTGTAATAAAGTTGTAGTTATTTTCTGTACCATGTATTTGTAGTTATTTTCTTTATAACATAGTTATTTGTCACACTTTATGAAATAACAATTTATTAAATAAATCATTTAATCACATAACTCAATCCACATAGTACATTATTATTTAACAAATAAATAATTAACTAAAACAACTCAATCAAATTGAACAATTACTTATTCAATAATAAACACATCCAATAGATATTTATATAAATTAATAAATATTTATAACTTACATTTAAAAATATGGAATGTTACATAGCCTTTGTGGAAAGGACATTGAGTGAAAGTTCTATTAAGACTTGGTGGTAAGGACAAACTGTTGATTTACATTATTATAAACATGAATTGTGAAATTAACTATAATCTTTGGTGGTTCAGGTGAAGACAGATGATGAAAGATCTTTTTATTTTGGGTACAACAAAGAACTATTGATGGGTATTACAGTGATAAAATATGAATGATGGACTTTTAATTTGGAGAAAATAGTAGACATTATGTTCTACTTGACTCTTCTAATGGATTATTGTTTCCGTTGCAGTTGTTGATCTAAAACTTGTTGTCTATTGTATTCTAATAGATTTTTTCCTATTGAGGACTAAGGATAATTTGTTCTACATTATCTTAGTCATAATATTCTTTACTTGGCTATTTGTGCTCACCATTTTGCTTCACAATTCCTTTCACATAATAAGAGCGTAGCTGGGTCGAGCGGGGATAACAGGGGAATAGAGTGATGGTCTGTGACTGTTGAAGTTTCTAAATACATTACAAAATAGCATGGAAATATATGATTGTATTGAGGGCTTAAAACGTGTGTGTCGTATTTTATACGATATTTAATAGTTAATTTTGGTGAACAACAATATGGTGATGAGATCCCGACTTTGAAAGCGTCAGAAATGCACCTCATTAAGAAGGACAGAATTGTACTGAGAGCTTAAAAGGGTGTGTAGCCACTATCTTACACGATGTCTAACCACATACAAATTCGTGTTATCATAAGATATAGTTGTGCGCACCCACTTGCTGACTATATCTATGAGCATTATCTATATAATCTTGGAGTATGGTTGGAATATAATCCTCAGTTTGAGACAATGGAGATAATTATATGGTAAGAAGATACACATCATTGGAATGAATAAGATAATAATCTTCTCGTTCTCCTTTGAGGTCTATTGGGTTAACCAAGGTTAATTCTCAAGTCCTATGATATCTATTATAACTTAGACGCATGGCCTCCCATGTATGAAGGATTCCTTGAGCATTTTCTAAAGATTTTAATTCCTAAAACAGTTATCGACTGTACCTTTATGTAAAGTATCATTGGTTTGGAGTGTAAGTACTGTTATTTGTACTGAAACTCACAGCTTATGTGTTGTCGTATTTTATACGATAAAGTAATAGTTGTAAATAGGAAGATTTGTATTTGGATTTAGTTGTGTGTTTTTTACGACCCAAGATGGGTCGTGTGTATCTATTTTGGGGGCGTCACAATCTTAGTCTTAATATTCTTTGCTGGCTAGTTGAGCTCACCCTTTTCCTTGTGATTCCATTGTTCTTCTCAAGAGGCGAGAATGTAGCTAGGACTAGTCGGGGAGTGGACTAATGGTCCAAGATGAATATTATAGTAATCATCACTATTTTGTAAAATGGTTTGACAATAATTGTAATGAGGACTTTATTTGAGTTTATATATTGTCTACAAGACAATATTTGTATTGAAACTCACAGCTTATGTTTTGTCGTATTTTACACGATAATTAATAGTTGTATATATGAAGTTGTATTTGAATTATGTATCATGTATTTAGCAACTCGGAATGAGTTATGTGGATCTATTTTGGAGGCGTCACAAAGTTGATATTTGGTAATTTTGTGTTTTGGAGTTAATTTAATCAGTTAATTAAATTAAATGAAATTTTGACTAATTATAATGGAATTCGAATTTAATTTAATAATTAAATTAGAGATTTAATAATTTATTAAATAAAATTATAATTTATAATAAAAATTATGGTTTTATAGCAATTTGATTATGTGGCATTTTGATTTAATTAGTTGTTGTTGGCTTTAATTTAATTGAATTTGAACATTAGAATTTAATTAAATAAATTATGACAAATAAACTATATGGTAAGTGAGATATTAAAATAAGTTAAAAGGATATTTAATTTGGTTTTACCAAACAAGACTTAAAGCTTTTTAATCCTTATTTTTAATTCAGTTTTTCCAAACAAGCCTTAGTGGCTTTTGAATTAAAAAAAAAACATAATTGATATATTAAAAGGGGATGATTTATGTTTTATCAATTATATTACTTAATAAATATATGATATACGTTTATATTATATATTATATGTATATCAGTTTATATGTTTTACGTTAAGTTTAGAAGAAAAGAAAACAAAGTGAAAAAGAGAGAAGAAAGAAGAGAAGAAATTCTCTGTGCTTTTGAGAGATTGAGGAGAGAGTGGAAAATGATTAACAAGATAATCTCTATCATCTAACAAAGTTAAGCAAGTAATCAAAGGTTTAATTTTAGCTTTTAAGTTGTAGCTCTCGTTTTGTTTAAAGAGTTCTCTATAAGTTTATATTGATGATTAATTGTTGATTATATGGTTTGTATAAGTTAATTTGTATATATAAACTATTTTATGTGATTTGTATATGATTAAGAATCGATTAATCCATGAAAACATGATATATATATATATATATATATATATATATATATATATATATATATATATATATATATATATATGAAGGAATCATGTTTAAAGTGAAATATTTTTGTATATGGTTTGTTTAATACTAAAGTTAGTGGTCAATGTTTATTTTAATGTTTGAATTTATTGTTAATTGTGTAAATACGTGAAGAAATGAAAACAATGTGTTTTAAACGGACTGTTTTGGTTGAAAAATGAATTCACAACGATTAATTTCGCTAAGAATGTTTAAAAGTGAAGAAATAGCAAAAATAATGAAATTTAAAAGTTTAAATTTGTTGTTTATGTTGTTTATATGGTTACAAACATTAGTTATTGTTTATGTAAAGTTTATACAACTTGAGTAAGTTAAATTTGTTGTTTGAACAAAGTTTTTAGGTTTTTTTGGCTTTGTTCTGTGTTCTTTGCAAACTGGAACGGCCAGGAACTGTGTCGAAGCGCTGCAGCGCCTATCCAGAGCACAGTTCCAGTGCTACAATGCCGGCACAGCGCTACAGCACCTGTCCAGGACCTGTGTGGAGCGCGACATCGCCAGACCAGCGTTGCAGCGTCGGTCCTCAGTACAAATTGGGGCGCTGCAGCGCCAGTTGGCAGTTTGGCCCATAAATGTGATTTCTAATACACAATTCTGTAAATGTTAACATAACATGATCTTATGATTATGAAATGTGATTAATCATGTTACATGATGAAAGGACATATTGTGGAGTGGTATAGTATCAAATACCAAGATTACAACTAGTAAATTAACGAGTTATATGACAATTGAAGTTAATGTTGATAAAAGTTAGAACTGTGGCTTGATCATGTGATTAAACCTAAGACTAAAGGTTGTAAGTTAAGTGAAATAGATATTTAATCATGTAACGTGATCATGTGGTAACTAATTGAGTTACGATTTTAAATGACATGTGTATAGGATATTTGGAATCAAGTTATACTGTTTAGCTTATGCGCAAGGCAAGTTCTCTAATCCTAATTTTTCTTTGAGCAAGTTTCCTATCCTAATTTGATTACAATTATGCAAGTTTCTTACCCTTCCTTGTTTATAAACTATGCAAGTTCTTGAATCCTATCTCTTTTGTATTGAGAAAAGTTCTTAATTTTGTTTCCTTATTGGAAAATATTGTAACCTTAGCTTATTATTATTGCTCAAGCAAGGTTTATTATACCCTTTAATGCTTTAAACTTTATTCCTAAAGCACGACTTTGATGCATTATGTTATTCATTTATGATTCATAACTATTACTTACTATGTCGTTATCAAACCCTTTAATTGTCAATAAACTTTTGATTCAATTAATCCTTAGTTGATGTACGTTGAACTCTAAATTATCTTGAATCTTATCCAAACCAAATTTTTTTTGGTGCAGACTCGTATGTTAAAAATGAGATGAACAACCGTACTATAGGGGATTATTTATGCGAAAGCATTAAGATGTTTATGCATAATACATGGTACGAAGGGCTGATCCCCCTAAGTACGAGAAGGTAGGTCTATATAGTCTAATGACTGTTAAAGGTTCAAGTAGAAATACTTATAACCTGGGACATAGTTCATGGTCTTGTGACCCTCAAATAAATTCTAAATTCTGATTTCAGTTCTTGATTATCACTGACAGAGAATGTTAGTGAGTTCAATTGAGCTTATTCATTGCCATTTATTATGTTGTTATTATTCATTACCAAGTGAGCATTTGTTTTGCTCACTCTAATATATATATATATATATATATATATATATATATATATATATATATATATATATATATATATAATCATTGCAGGTAAAGTTGAGAAGGTTGACGAGCTAACCACCAGTAAAGGAAAAGGCAAGATGAAAAAGTGTAGAAGACTTGTTAAATTGTTATTCAAACGGTTTATGTAATTATACTTAATTTAATTATGTGATGTAATCAATTTTTCCGCATTTGATGATTGTATTAAGGTTAGACAACCTGGGATTTATTTGTTTAAGTTATGTAACCCTTTAATGGGAAGGTTTATTGTTTATGTTTTATTTAACTTGGGTAGTTTGATGTGAATGATTGAACAATGAACACCAAATCATGTGAAAATGAAGTACCTGGATTTGGGGGTGTCACAACAATTAAATTTAAACCTTTAAATTCCTTCTTCTTGCTTAAAACTCAATTTTCAGACATTCTTAGCGAAATCAATCACTGTAAATTTGTTTCTTACCCAATTTAGTCCATTTAAATTACGTCCTATTCGTTTCTTTATGTATTTAAATAATTTATCATCAATTTATAGTTTACCATACAAATTGAACATCAATTTTAATAACACATAAGCCATATCCATATATATTTCACTGTAAATATAATTTCTTCATATTTATCATATTTTCATAGATTAATCAACTCTAAATCACATACAAATCACATAAAACAGATTATAAACACAAATCAACATATACAAACCATATATTTAACAAATTAATAATCAATATCAATTACGGAGAACTTTTTAAACAAAACAAGAATAAAAACTTTAAAACTAACATTATACATTTGATTACTAGTTTATATTCTGTTAGATGATACAGAATTGTTTTGACTCCTTCTCCTTCCTTGAATCTTAGAACTTAGTCTCAAATTCACAGAGAATGCTCTCAACTTCTCTCAAAACTCTCTAACTCTGATTTCTCTTCTTTGCAATTAAACTTAGGCTTACTAATAGATAAAATACGTAAAACAAAACATAACTAATATACATATAATACGTAAACATAATATATCAGTTACACAGTTTAAATTTGAATTAACTAAGTTTGAAATTCAAATTAAATTGAATTTGAAATTTAAATTAAACTGGTATAGATATTACGTTAACTCAACTGTTACAACCACCAAGAGTCTTAAGGCCTTGCTTGGCTAGACTTCCTAAACTCTTTTTAATTTGTTTTAATAACTCATTTACTATATAGTTTAATGTCACACTTTATTTAATTAAACTCTAACATTCAAATTCAAGTAAATTTAAGTTCACATCAACTTATTAAATCAAATTGCCACATAAATCAAATTGCTACATAATTATATTTTTTATTATAAATTATAATTTTATTTAATAAATTAGTAAATCTCTAATTTAATTATTAAATTAAATTAGAACACCATTATAATTATTCAACAATTCATTTAATCATTACCAACTCTCTAATTTAATTATCAAATTAAATTAAAATTTTACCATTATATAATAAAATGGTTAGTTAACAATTCATTTAATTAACTCATTAAATTAAAACTTTAAACCACAAAACTACTAAACATCAACTTAATAAATATATTACACTTAATTAAATTAGACCACAACCATTCATGAATTATTTATTTAATTAATAAATCAATAAATCAATCATATATTTATTTAAAAAAATAAACACATCAACTGAAATATTTATTTAATTTAATAAATGTTTTAAATCACATATAAAAATTCTCGATCGTTACAAATACTATATTCTACTTGGATTGATTATGGATTTTATTTTAGTTTGGTTTACTAAACTCACTAAGTGAACCAAAAGGTCAAACCTAGGTTGCAAAAAACAAAATTAAATATAATTATTACATTTAAACTTGGGCTTCATTACAAATGAGTCTTCAAGCGATCCTTGCTCATTCTTTCTAATTCTTCAAGATAATTCTAACTAGTTCTTATAAAGTATTATTTATAATAAATAAAAATCTTGATCAACAGTTAAGGGGAAGTACATAGGAGGAAGATAGAATTTACATCAAAAAAATTAGAGAATATGAGGTACGCAAACCCCATTTATAAATCCAATCATACATTGGTCAATAGTTCATAATCAATCTCATTTATTATCATACATATCAAGATATGTATCTATAAATAATATTCATCTCATGAAATTAAAACCATTTCATATATACATCGATATCATTTAATGACAATTTAAAGTTGCATAAAATCTAGTTTTGAAACAAAATAAACTCTTTTATTTTAATCAAAATAAACTCCTTTATTTTAGAAACATGGAATCCAATTCCAATTAAAATAAATATCTTTATTTTAATCTTATTCCAATTCAAAATAAACCTTTTATTAATGGAAATAAAATAAAATTTTTAAACTCTAGTGACCAGCGTGGTTGTGCCTAGATTATTTTTGGAACCGGCGCGACCGCACTACAACCCTAAAATTGTTTTTTGGGTACAGGCACGGCCTCGTACTCATCTTTCGGCACTTAAGATGTCTTGGGAGAAGTTCCATGAATTGTTCAACGACAAGTATTTTCCAAAAAGTATTCGTCACATGAAGTAGGTAAAATTCATCAAATTGGAACAGAACAACATGACTATATCGCAATACGAGGTAAAGTTTGCGGAGTTATCTCGGTTTGCATCCCATTTGGTAGATAATGAGGAGCGAATGACATGAATGTTTCTACAAGGTTTGAAGCCTAAAATTCGTCAATACCTCATTTCTCATAAACTTTGTTTGTATTCAGATGTTGTGAATAGGGCTCAATTATTGGAGCGAGATAATGAGTCAGTTCAACCAAAAGACAACGACCAACAACACTATAATAATCGTACCGGTGGCAACGACCATCAGAACAATGATAACCATCATGTAGGAAATTATCATGCCATTAAAGGTAACCACTTCGGTGGTAATCATGACCAAGATAATAGAAGACGTGAACTAAGTGAGAACAACTTTAAGAAGCTAAGATTCAACAATGATGGAAAGACATCGGCAGTAGCATCAGCACCCGTTTCTAAGGAAGGAGAACGACCACTAGTTGTATGCTACAAATGCGGACATGAGGGACACATCAGTCCAAACTGTACGCAGTAACCCAAAGTATATTTCAATTGCAGAAAGGAAGGTCACTTAGCTCAATTTTGTCATGTAGTGAAGTTAATTATAGCTGGGATGGTGACACCAAAGGTTGTCCCAGACAAGTCAAAGTCGTTGGTTCAAGGGAGAGAATTTTTTGCGACTCCCCAAAAAGCGAGGAACCCGAATGAAGTTATCACGGGTAAGCTAATCATAAATTCTTATGAAGTCTATACCTTATTCGATACTAGTTCTATCTACTCTTTTATTTCACCTAATTGTTCTCAACGTTTGAACTTGACCCCTGAGAAATTAGACTTTGATTTATCGATTGAAACTCCGTTAGAAATAACTTTTATTACATCCACTATTTATAAATCTTATTTAATTCAAATCGGCACCCTCACATTACCTATTGATCTCATCTCTTTGAAAATACTTGTATTTGATGTGATTTTAGGAATCGACTAGTTAACTACTCATCATGATAAAATTAATTACTTTCGTAAGGTTGTTAGCTTACATATTCTTAACCAACCTGTTATGCGAATTCTAACAACCAACCCACTAAAGTCAATCATTGCCATAAAGCCATTGGTTTATCGAAAAACGGATGTCAAGCTTTCTTAGTCCATGTTATAGATTTAAATAAAAATATGTCAGATTTGAATGATATTTCTATTGTTAAAAAATTTCCTGACGTATTCCCCGAAGAACTTCCTGACCTACCCCTAGAACGTGAAATCAAATTTTGTATTGACCTTGAACCCGGTACCAAACTCATTTCCAAAATCCCATATCGAATGGCTCTTATTAAACTTCATGAGTTAAAAACCCAACTACAAGAGTTGGTACTCGAGCCTCTATCTGGTGACTTCCTTTGTGGAATGTACTGAAGCCAGACTCTCCGTAGGAGACGTCATTTTTGTGCATTGGCAAACTGATAGGTGCCATTATGAGGTGTTGTCCAAGGTTGGGATATGAGTCACAGTTGAGAGCAACCTAAGCTAGTAATCGAAATACATAGCTTTCTAGGCTTAGATAGTTATTATTAGAGATTCGTGGAAGGATTTTCTCAAATCGTCACTCCATTAACTCAGCTCGCTCGTAAAGATACAAAATTCGGATGGAGCAAGGAATGTGAGAAGAGCTTCTAAGAACTCAAGAGGAAACTCATTTTAGCACCTGTTCTGACAATACCATCTTGAAAAAAAAATGAACGTAGTAGCTGGCGCATTGAGTAGAAGATCAGATGCGGGTACGAGTGCGATATTTTTAAACACAAAGACCCATTTCGTATGACTTACAAATGATGGAGATAGAGTTAAAGACTCTAGGGACCCACGTGATGATGTTAAATATACGAGTAGAACCGACTTTAATCGATAAAGTTAAAGATGTGGCCTATAGACTCGCCTTATCGCCAAGAATGTCTCGTGTTCATAATATTTTTCATATATCTATGTTACGTAAATATGTGGAACACCCAAATCACATTATTGAATTAGAACCAGATAAGATAGCGGAAGATTTAACGTATGAGGAGATGCCTGTTAAAATCTTGGATAAGAAAGAACATATTCTACGCTTAAAGGTTATACCTTAAGTCAAAGTTTTATGGAGAAATCACGATATTGAGGAAATAACCTGGGAGTTAGAATCTGAAATAAAAATAAGGTATCCTCACCTCTTCGACATACCAGGTACGTACATCAATTTCGAGGACAAAATTTCATAAAGAGTGGAGGTTGTAAGACCCCAACTTTTTATGAATAAAGATTTAATTTTCTCTAAATATTATTTTGAATAATAAGGTGTGATTTGATATAATGCTATAGTTGTGGGTGATATGTGCAAATTCTGTAAGTAAGCAAGTTGTCATAAAATATTCGTCTGTTCGGGGAAAATTCTTTCTATCGAGAATATTCGTACGACGGCACAATCATTGGTGGACCCCACATAACGGAATAACTGTCGGATATATAAAGCGACAGAAATAACCTTTTTATAAAAAAAATAACGGCAAAATTTTTACCGTTAAACTGTTGAAATACCCGATGATAAAAGTACAGTAATACGCGTGGTTGCACAGTAGCACACGGTATTGTACAGTATCTCTGATTATTGATTCTTATGTAAGAAGTCACTCAGTTCATTTAATACTTACCACAGTAGTTGTTGAATAGTATCTCATATTATTGATTCAATTATAGTCACAGTATCATCTGCACAATATTTTATATTATTAAATTAATAATTGAGACGACACAGTTATTCATATTATTATTTATATTATTGACAATGTCTAGAAAGTTCTGTCAATGAAATGGGTTAGGTTATTTAATTGTGTGCCAATATGGAGAAGTCCTTATCGGAAAGCCCCCTTTTTCCTAGGAATGATCTGATTGTCAATATTGTGAGTTATAATATTAATGATGAATAATTGTTGAAAGATTAAAAATGTGTTTATTGAAGATAAATTATTTGTGGTAAATATTTATTCAATTTCTGATATAATTAAAGGGGTTTGTCATGAAGTATTTGTTGCCACTTACTCATTTTTCAGAATCGCCTGTAGAAAGTTGTCTCAGTTTTGATTTATTATTATTATAATAGTAATAAAATAGAAATTTTTTTTATATAAAACAGAAAACTTTTTATATTATATATAAAGTTATTCATTTTATTAGAATATAAGTAGAATATATTGTATTTTATATAAAGTTTTTGTTTTATTAGAATATTTTATAGCACAGTAATGAATAGTAAAAATCAGATTCTAGCCAGTGAAATCGTCTGAAATTTACTGTGCGTCCGTGATTATTTTATTAAATAGTGCCCTGCCATTCTACTATAAATAGGATGATTACTTAAGAAATAAAAATCACACCTGAATCAGAGAATTCTTCTTCTATAATATTGTGCGTATTTCTTTCTAGTATAAGGATACTTTGAGTGTAACAAATAGTGCAAGTTTTCTTCAAAAATATCTCCGTTATACCAGTCAGATTTACTCCCCTACCAAGGTAAGGGGTATTATTTATTTCATATTCGTAAAAGATCTTATTTTTCGTATTCGTAAGAAATATTATTTTCGTTCAATATTCGTAAAGAATATTATTTTCGTTCAATATTCCTAAGGAATATTATTTTCGTTCATTATTCGTAAGGAATATTATGTTCGTTCAATATTCGTAAGGAATATTATTTTCGTTCAATATTCGTAAGGGATATTATTTTCTTCCATACTCTATAGTATGCACGTAATATTATTTCGTTTTATATTCCTAAATCTACACTTATTTTGATAAGTATTTCTTCTATAATCCCTGAAATTAGTAGAATATCCTTGAATTTTGCGCTTCATCTAGTATCGTTTTATTAGAATATTAGTCTGAACTTTCTTATTAAATTTCAATATTTTCATTTGGGATACTATTCACGGGATACTATTTATTCGGGTACTATTCATACGGTACTATTCATATGGTACTATTTACGGAGTACTATTCACGACAAAATTAGTTTCTTTTATGTCCAAATTATTTTTGATACATGAATATCATTCTTGAATTTTAATCCACAATTAGTTATCATGTTGATAATTTGGACATTTTTGAACTCTGGATAAATTGAATTATAAATCTCTAATATTTATGCTTGATCTCACATGATTGATTCCTTATATCATCATCCTCATGTTTATATTGTGGTGAAAGTCATCTTTGGCCCGTAGTGCATAGATGGACTGTTTATTGGTATGATTATGACCAAAAATTGCGTATTGATATAATCATGACATGTAATGCTATAGACAAATGATGTGGTGAAAGTCCTATTTGGCCCGTAGTGCATAGATGGACAGTTGTTTGGCATGATCATGACCACTGGTGATACTAACGAATATCCTTGGCCCGTAGTGCATGGATAATTCGATGATGTGAAATATTTATTCAGTTGTGTTACAAAGATAAAATATTGATGATGAACTTTTAAATCATAGAAGATATTAGACATCATACTCTACTTGACTCTTCTAATGGATTGTTTATTCCGCTGTAATTGTTGATCTAAAACTTGTTGTTTATTGTTCTATCAGATTTTTCTCTGTTGAGGACTAAAGATAATATTTTATGCATTATCTTAGTCATAATATTCTTTACTAGGCTAGTTGAGCTCACCCTTTTCTTTCATTGTTCTCTTCAAGAAATGAGAATATAGTTGGGACTAGTTAGGGAATGGAGTGATGGTCCAATATGGTTGCTATAGTAGTCCTCATTATTCTATAAAATAGTGTGATAATGATTGTAATGAGGACTTTATTTTAGTTTGGATATTGTGTATGAGACAATATTTGTATTAAAACGCATAGTTTATGTTTTGTCGTATTTTTCATGACTGTTAATAGTTGTATAAATGAAGTTGTATTTGACTTTTGTACCATGTATTTGGCGACTCAGAATGGGTTGTGTGGACCTATTTTGGGGACGTCACAGTAAAGATTTCAACATTTAATCATAAAAGAAATTTTCAGCGAATAGTTACCGTATAATTCAATCCTTCTACCATACAATGTCCCAATCAAATATAAGACATGAAATTACTGTCAAGTTTTATTTTATTTGATTATATGCATTTTGATTCTCAAATGCATAACTCTAAATAATGCAAATTAGAAACTCATTTATAATTTCACTTTGTCTTGGCCAAGGACTACTGAGTTGTCATTTATCGAATCACATACGGCATTCTCTTCTTTTACTAGAAGCGATAGATTCTTTGTTGATAATTCACCTATCTTTATATACAACTTATTATACTTAAGCATACCCTTTGATATACCTTAAAGGTCTTAAGTGGCATGTCAAATCATAACTCATTATACACAAGATACTATGATGATCTCAATTCCAAGGATCACTTGTACCACTACCACATTAGGAAATCCTATTGACATGCGAGTAAAACTCCATTAGGTATTCCTTTAGCAAGTCAGGTTCAGTGATCTTATTTTCTAATAAGCACCTACATACTTGCTTTAGTGTCTCTATACAAATGATTATGAGATCAATCATCTTCTTCATATATAAGAGCAAACATAGTATATACTAATCTATCTGGACTCACTAATCCCCTTCTTAGTAATCAAACGATTAGGAACAATTTTAGTTTTTGAGCTATCTTGAATTTTGATCTCATTAACATGATCATCATCATGATTCTAAAAGTATTGCTCAAAACTATGGGTTTATCACAATTAAATCAACAACACAATGTGAATAAATAAAATGATTTTAAATAAATTAATTCTTTTATTAATAAATGAATAAGATTACGAAGTATATGCTACATCATATCAAATATGATTGACTTGTGTCATATCACTTTCACGAACTCTTTGAATCTCGGTTGCAGACCATCTTATTTATTAAAACTAAAAATTTAGATAAGTTAATGCATCCATTTAAATCTTTACCGACTAGCGACTTTGAATAATTAACCCATCGATTAATCAAACTTTTAAGACCCGCTGTAACAATCCAGAATTTTAAATTGTAATTTCAAATATTTATTGAATTATATAAATATTTTATTTGATGTGTTTATTGTAGAATAAATATTTGTTTAATTTGATTTGATTTGATTATTTATTTGTTAAATAAATAATTAATGAGTTAAGAAAATTAATTATTATGAGATAATATTTTAATTTAATTTAATAATTAAGTCAGATAGTTGATAGGGATTAAATAGATTATTATAATATTTTTTATTTAATTTGGTAATAAAAGTGTGACAATAAACTATGCTATAAATGAGTTATTAAAATAAATTAAAGGAATTTAATTCAGTTTTGTCAAACAAGGCTTAATAAATGTTAAGTCTTTAATTTAAATAAGTTTTACCAAACAAGGCATAAGGATTTTAAGTTATTAAGTTTTAAAATGGTTTAGCCAAACAAGCGTTATGACTTTTGATTTTTAAAAAGATGCAACTGATATCAGTTACATATATAATTATATTATATAATTTATACCTATTATATTATACGTAATATGTTTCTGAGTACGTAAGTTAGAGAAAGGAGAAAGAACAAATAAGAAGAAAAAGAAGACAAAAGAAAGAAAGAAAAGAGAGAAGGGAGAAGAGAAGATTATTTCTGAATTGAGAATTTAGAATAAGAGGTTGTTGTAATCATCTTCTAGCAAATGTATAACCCTACCTTTCTACTTTTCAAACTTTTAGTTTTATTCTATTCAAAAGTTCTCTGTAAAATTGGTGTGAAGGATTAATTATTTATTATGTGATTTTGTATGATAATTGTTGATATAAATTGTTTTCATGTGGTTTATAGATGATTTAGAGTAAATTGATTCATGTAATATATTTTATTATGAAGGAAATCATATTACAGTAAGTTTACATTGACATATGTTGAATTTGGCTTAAATTAAAATTTAAAATTGGTACTCAATTCATAGTATAAGTGTAAATTGTTTATTGATTATGAAAATATATGAAGAAACGAAAGCAAAGTAATTGAAACTAACTGCTTTGGTTGTAAAATGAATTCATAGTGAAGAATTTCGCTATGAATGTCAAAAGAAGAGGAAATAAGAGAAATATTGAAAATTAAAGGTTGTAATCTTGATGTTTATATTATTTATGTGGTTAGAAACATGTTAGAAACATTAGTTTATGTTTCTGTAAATATATTACACCTTGGGTAGGTTGGTATAGTTGTTAGAAAAGAGTTTGTAGGCCTAATTTGGCTTTCTGTAGTGTTCTAGATGATAATTCACGAAAACGCAAAAGGGACCCCCACCTCCGCAGGCTATCCTAGAGCAAAAACCCCCGCCCCGGTGGGGGGGGGTAGTCTGTCTAGGCAAATTTTGGAAAAAAAAAACTAACCGGCATGTTTTACTAATATGAGCATAACCTTTTCATACGAACTCCGATTGATGCGATTCAAGATGATTCAGAGTGAGGACGAGTAGACCTATAACTTTTATTCTTTAAGTTGTTCAATTTGATGTCGTTATTAGGGGTTAAAATGGCTATCATTAAGACTATTATGTATTTAGAGGCCATCAGAGGGCATCGGGATGCATAAATGCAAATGCAGTCCTTTGTGTGTTAGTATAACCTAATCTAAAGAGAATGGCAACATATTGGACATGTAATAGGATATTAAATCAAGTTGTTAATGTGTATATGGTGTAATGAAATGATCACTTAAGTAGTTGTAATAAAGCTAAAATGTGATGCTCATGAAAAGATGTGATGTTGTTTAAACTTAAACTTAGTTAGTGAACTATACTAAAAGTGGGAAAGAAACTCATGAAGCTAATATTAGTGTAACTAATGTCTATTGTCAATACATATGGTATGTGTAGGACTTGTGGTGAACGTGAGTAGTGATTTCTTAACCTACGCACGAGGCAAGTTCTCTAACTCTACTTTTATGATTGTGCAAGTGCTTAAACCTTATTGATGCATTGAGCAAGTTCCTAAACCTACTTATATATCTATTCTAACTTGATTATGTTCATGCAAACTCTTCAACCTAACTCTTACTTTGAGAAGGGTTCCTATCTTTAATGTTGTTCTAATTACACAAGTTCCTAAATTATGTTATTCTTATGTTGAGAGAATTTTATTCCTCAACTTGTTATTAATCATGCACGTTCATTAACTCACTTCTTTTATTGAGTAAGATTAATAGCCTTAGCTTATTATTGTTCAAGCAAGGTTTGGTATAATATTCAATGCATATGCTTTCTAGTCCATTTCTAAATCATGTTTTCGACGTATAATGTTGATTCACTTATAATTCATGACTATTTCATATCATATTGTTATCGAGCACTTGAAGTGATATTAAACTATATTGATTCAACTAATCCTTAGTTGATGTTCGTTGAACTCTAAATTACCTTGAAGCTTATCCAAACCAAACTTTTTTGGTGCGGACTCATATATTAAAACTGTGATGAACAACCCTATTATAGGGGATTACTTACGCATAAGCATTTAGATGTTTGTGCACAATACATGGTACGAAGGACTGATCCCCCTAAGTACGTGTAGTCCCTATAGTATAACTGTTTAGGTTGAAGTTGAAAGATTACTTGTAACCATGGACATAGTTCATGGTCTTATGACCTTCAGATATATTTCATATTTTGATTCCAATTTTTGGTTATCATTGATAGAGTATTATTCAGTTCTAATGAGTTTATTCATTAACGATTATTATTCTATTGTTGTTCATTGCTATATCTAGTGAGCATTTGTTTTGCTCACTCTTGCATAAATATAATTATTACAGCTAAAGTTGAGAAGGTCAATGAACCTACCACAAACAAAAGAAAAGGAAAAATGTACAAGTGATGAAGACTTGTAATTTATTGATTTTTATGTTGTTAAACTTTATTTAAAGGATGTGATGTAATTATTTTATTTCCGCACTTGATTTATATTAAAGGTTAGATAACCTAGGAGATTTTTATTGAACTTAATGATGTAACCCTTTTTAATAGGAGGACTTATGGTTTAAATTCTATTATATTTGGATAGTTAGTATGAATGTATGGAAAGTGAACACCAAGTCTTATGGGAATGAAGTACCCGGATTTTGGGGTGTCACACCCGCCAACATAAGTCGAGTTTTTTTCCTTCCAAAATCACTTCACCCGCTAGATTTTCTTAAAATGTTAAAAATTCTGACGTTGACATATGCATTAACATATAAGAGCATGTTCAACAATGACTTATTAGTTGGTCAAACTCACTTATAAGTCATTTGTCATTATTCATTTGTTTGACAATGACTTAGTTTTCTACTTATAAATTAATTTTAAGTAAAAAAATAAGTCATTTTATTTTAAAAAAATAAGCAAGTATTTATAACTTATTTTAAAATGGCTTATAAGTCATTTTAAAAGAAGCTAGTTTGACTAAATGTAATGTCTATTTTTCTCCTCTTTTTATTAATGTCCTTTTTAGTAATCTTTACATTTGATATTAACTTATAAATCATTATGAGTCGAACACCTTCATAACTTGTTTTAACTTAATTTCTAACTTATAAGTTAAATTGATGCCGAACGTTTTTACTTATAAATCACAACTTAAAATAGTTTATAAATCAGCTTATATTTTAATTTTAAGTTATTTTAAAATAAGTCATTGCCAAAGATGCTCTTAATTCATTTTCATGTATATCTTAGAGCAAAAATGATTAATTAAGCAGTTGTTTATTTTTTTCAAATATTAATCTTCGGGGAGATTTAAATTCATTATGGGAGTTCAAATTTTCCATGGAGATGGGAATGACTCTTAAGTGTTATTTTTCATAAAGAATAAGATGGGAAATATTTACGTGTAATCCCAGCCCCTTCCCATTGCCATTGTTATTCGCCACAAAGGATATTCTAGTAATTTCATGAGTGCCCAATACTTTGCTTTCAGAAAAGCTATATGGCATATAGTCTTCACTCTTCACTCACCTTTTCTATATAATTATTCAACTACTCCAATATCCTTGCCTTTTCTATCCTCTCTGATGCTCAATAACTCTAAAAACTTACAAGTTAAGCAATCAAAAAAGTCAAAGTTTCATCCCGATCACAAGGACGTGATAGATATGGCTACACTAGTTATGAACAAAAGTGCATCTGAGCTTGATTTTAAAGAGCTCTTTATGCATTCGATCGTTCCTAATATCACCGATAAAGATGTCAAGATTAGCTGAGGGAGACAGAGTTTTTGCCGATTCCGACAGCCTTTTCTGTGAGACCCCAACTTTTATAAATAAAGATTTAATTTTCTCGAAATATCTTCTTGAATAATAAGGTGTGGATTTGATATAATGTTATAGTTGTGGGTAATATTTACAAATTTTGCAAAGTAAGCAAGTTGTCATAAAATATTCGATTGGTTGGGGAATATTCGTTTTATCAGGGAATATTCATACGAAAACACAATCATTGGTGGACCCCAAAACAAAATTACTGTCGGAGTTAGAAAACGACAGAAATATATTTTAAAAAAAATAACGGAGAAAGTTTTACCGTTAACTGTTAAAATACCCGGTGATAAAAGTACAGTAATACGCGTGGATGTATAGTAGAACATGGTATTATACAATTTTTTTATTATTGATGCTTACGTGAGAAGCCACTCAATTTTATTCAATTATTGCCACAATAATTGCTGCATAGTATCTCACGTTATTGATTCAATTATTGTCACATATTTTATATTATTAATCAATAATTGAGATGACAAAGTTATTCATATTATTATTTTCATTATTGACGATGTCTAGAAAGTTCTGTCGAGGAAAAGGGTTTGGTCACCTAATTGCGCGCCAATAAGGAGAAATCCTTATCAGAAAGCCCCCTCTTTCCTGGGAATGATCTGATTGTTAATATTGCGAGTTATAATAATGATGAATAATTGTTGTTCAAAAATATGTTTAGTGAAGCCAATTGAATTGAGATAACTAGAGGGATAATTTTATGAAGTATTTGTTATAAATTTGGCTTATTAAATGGAACCTCACTTACTCGTTTTTCAAAATAGTCGGTATAAAGTTATCTCAATTTTATTTTCTTACTATATATATATATATATATATATATATATATATATATATATTATAAACTTTTATTTTATTAGATTATAAATAGAATATATTATATTTTATTTAAATTTTTCGTTTTATTAGAATATTTTATTGCACAGTAATGAATAGTAAATTAAATTTTTTTGCCAGTTGTAGCGCCCGTGAAAAATTTACTGTTGGTTCGTGATTTTCAAATTCAAATAGTACCCAGTCATTCTTCTTGTATAGTATTGAGCGATTTCTTTAGAATTTAAGGAAGTTTTGAGTGTAGAAAACAGTGCAAGTTTTCTTCAAGAATATCCATGTCATACCACCCAGAAATACTATACTTTTAACGTAAGGGATATTATTTTTGTTCAATACTCGTATGAAATAATATTTTCTTCCATACTCTGCAGTATGTAAGTAATATTATTTCGTTTCAGATTCTGAATTCTACACTTATTTTGTTAAGTATTGCTTCTATACTCTTTGAAATTAGTAGAATATCCTTGAAATTTGCGCTTCATCTAGTATCTTTTCACAAGAATATTTTTCTGAACATTCTTGTTCATTTTTAATCTTTTTATGTCGGGGTACTATTCTCGAAGTACTATTCACAAGATACTATTCACTCGGGTACTATTCATCCATGGTACTATTCATGATAAAAATTGATTTCTTTTCTGTCCAAAATATTTTTAATACAATATTATTCTTGAATTTTACTCCACAAAGTAGTATCATGTTAACAATTTGTACATTATTAAATTCTGGATAAATTGAAT
Organism: Panax notoginseng; assembly: GCA_016801055.1. Classification (NCBI taxonomy): domain Eukaryota; kingdom Viridiplantae; phylum Streptophyta; class Magnoliopsida; order Apiales; family Araliaceae; genus Panax; species Panax notoginseng. The sequence goes on from CM029018.1 coordinate 121,237,589, forward strand.
AATAAATCTTTAAAATTTATCCTTACTCTCATTTAATTGAATTCTTATATCATTGTCATCATCCTCATGCTTATATTGTGATGAAAGTCATCTTTGGCCTGTAATGCATAGATGGACTGTTGATTGGTATGATTATGACTATGTATCGGTATAATCATGACCCATAATATTACAAATGATGTGGTAAAAGTCCTCATTGGCCCGTAGTACATTGATGGACAGTTGTTGGCATGATCATGACCACTGGTGATACTAATGAATATCATTGGCCCGTAGTGCATGGATAATTCGTGGATGTGATACTAACGAATATCCTTGACCCGTAGTGCATGGATAATTCGATGATGTGGATTATTTATTGAGTTGTGTTACAACGATAAAATATTGATGATGAACTTTCAAATCATAGAAGATAGTAGATATTATGCTCTACTTGACTCTTCTAATGGATTACTTGTTCCGCTGCAGTTAAACTTGTTGTTTATTGTATTCTATCAGTTTAACACTGTTGAAGGCTACCAATAATTTATTCTACTAGGGTGGGCTAGTAGAGCTCACCCTTTGCTTTCATTGTTCTCTTCAAAAAATAAGAATATAGCTGGGACTAGTTGGGAATGGAGTGACGGTCCAGATGGTTGCTATAGTGGTCCTCACTATTCTTTGAAATAGTGTGATAATAAATGTAATGAGAACTTCATTTGAGTTTGGATATTGTCTACGAGACAATATTCGTGTTAAAACTCTCAGCTATGTTTTGCCGTATTTTACACGATAGTTGTATAATTAAGTTTATATTTGAATTTTGTACCATGTATTTGGCAACTCAGAATGGGTTGTGTATACCTATTTTGGGGGCGTCACAGTTGGTATCAAAGCTTAGGGATATGATCTCTGTAATACCCAAGAATTTTCACGTCTTAATAAATAAATATAGTAATGGGAATAAATATTTATTTGAATATAAATGATTTCGTGTTATGAGACGAGCTAACTCAATTATATTAAAGTGAATAATTGAATAATTGAGAATATATGGAATTTGTGATGATCTCGTTGCCAGCCTTGTGTGGCACGGTGATGGGATGTAACACCCGAGAAAATCGGATTTTTATGACAATTAATTTTTTATTTAATTATGTGAATTAAATGAATTTAATTGATTTATTTTGTGAGTAAGCTATGTGAAGGTCGTTCTATGACCTAGAATGTGTTTATATGGTTAGTAATCTGGCTATGTGCTAGAATTAATTGTTTAGAATTTTCGAGACGAAAATAAATGATTTCCGAGAAATTTCTATAAAAATACTATTCATCTGTTTCTGTTCGGGGAATTATTTTGAAATTTTGAGAAACGCGTAATGATAGAATATCGAGATAAGATGAAATATATGATAATATTTCATTTATGGCAAACGAAGTTTTCGCCTGCCGACTTAAAACCTAAGGGTTGAGTATATTGATTTACTAGAAGGAAATAATATGCGTAGAAGGAATTGAGTTATGGTTAAAGTGTATGTTATACAAGTTTGATACTATTTAGTATCTATGTATAATACGTTGAGTTAATACGAAGTACAATACGATTATTATATGGTATTATACGAAGAGAATACATAAATTATACGTATAGAATACGATTCGTATTGTAGAATTAAGTTAAGACTTAAGGTTAATTCATTTGAGTTGGATTATGTTTAGTCCAATTAATTGAATGAGTAAGCCCAAGGGATTAATGGGTTAAGCCCAAGTCAAGGCCCAATAGTAGATTGGTTAAGCCCAATGCAAGAAAACCGAACCGTGGATCGAACCGGTGGGTCACCGAATGGATAAAATTCATGGGGCAACCCATGGGGATGACTCATGGGTAAGGGTGGGCCGGCCCCTTGGTGTGCAAGGCAAGCATATCACTTGGTCACCAAGTATTTTACTTAGTGACAAAGTGTTGAATAGTAAGGAGGTGGTGGTATAATGCATATTTTGCCCTCCATTTCATTTGTCTATAAATAGAAAGCTATAGTTGGCCATTTGATGTTTTTCCAAGACTCAACCAACATATTTGAGAGAGAAAGAGAGCTAGAGTTAAACCATTCTTCTACCATGAAGCTTTTTCATTAGAAGTTCATCAAGAACACAAAGATTGAGTAAGGTAATAATCCTTAATATTAGTTCCATCTCTTTTGCTTTTCTTTTATCATGGAGAATCATAAATGGGTGGGGTATGGCTTGTATGGTGGAATAAGAGTGACTTACCATAGATTCAATCTCTATAAGTCATGTAATCATAGAAATCATAAGGTTTGATATAGTTTTAAACCATGAAAATATTGATTGTTGAGATTGATTGTTGATAAACAATTAAACTCCATCAATACATTAATATGTGCATCTTGTTTGGTTAGGATGTAGATATGAAATCCATGGAGTATTCCATGTGATTTGGCTTAGAGAATATTAGTAACGAAGTTATGGCGAATTTCACGGAAATAGATGTTAAACGTCGAAAACGTGGAAATTCTGGATTATTAGACAAAAGTTACCGTGAGACTTGAAAACGTTGTTTTTCAATGTCAACACGTGAGATAGAGTATTTAAGAGTTATGGGTTCGAGAATCGTCGGATTCTGACTTAAAACGAAGAAAACGAGCATTGAACACTCATTAACGTTTACGAACACTTAGGAAATGAACTCAATAGTGAATTTTGAGTTAACGGATTTAAAAGTGTCAAATTCTTATATGAACACGTAGAGTATGTCATTTATGACGTGTAGGCTTTTGAACGGACCAAATCGCACTTAGAACGAAGAAGTTATGGCTCCGAGAATCTCACAAAAATTTTTATCTGTTGAAATTTTCTGGTGCTGAGGTCTGGCGCCGCGGCGCCAGATCGTGTGTTAAACGCCATGCCATAGCGCCGGCACAATGTCAGTGGCTACTGAAAAGTGGCACCGCAGCTCCACTAATAGAAGGAAGTCTCGCGCCGCAGCGCCGAGACCGGGACTTAGGTATTGGAAACTGGCGCCGCAGCGCCAGTCTTGTATAGGAAGGTCACACCGCGGCGCTGAGTCAGGGGTTTTGTTAGAAAACTTAAGTGTTAAACTTCAGTTGTTTCGAGACCTACATGAGTAGAGTTTATATACTCAATAAATGTACTAAGACTAATCCTATACTACCTATACTAATGTATATGGTATTGAAATTAGGAATTGAATGCATGTTAATAAGTTATGAATGATGAATAAAGTTGGTACCTTATCAACAATGTTAGAGTCCGGTTAATAAAGTAAGTTGATTAATAAACCGGGACGAAGGGTAATAAGTCGAGTTGACTTTATTAATGATATTAAGTTAACAAAGACATAGAAGAGAAAGAAGTTGGTAGGAACAATGTGAACAATTGTTTTATAGCTAATTACAGTGTGCTATGTGAATATATCATGTAGATTCTGTAAAGGCTGTGGTCAGTCAATTAAGTTATTTGAAGACGCTGGAAGGCAAGTTTCTTAACGCTTGTCTGAATTTCAAGTTAGCCAAGTTTTATGTGATTCATTGTACTGAATTGCATGACTGATTTTAAAGAAAGGGTCGATGCCATATTTAATTCGGCTAGACTACTCGTAAGATATAGATTGATTGATATTCATATCTTTCTATATAGAAATGTTAACGCTATCCTATGCTAAGAAATTGGTACGGACGTGAAGGTAAGGTTTGTCTATGAACAAACAAAAGTATTTTTCATCGATATTTCTATGGGCACGCTAGTTTGCCAAAATGTTAAAAGTAAATACGTTTAATGAATGAATGTTGATCAACATAGAGTACTATAGGCTGATCGCCTAGAAGTGCTCGTAAGTAATGCGGATGTACAACCTTAGTGCTGTGATATCCTTTTCAAGTATGAAAACTGAAAGCTACAGTTCATGGTCTATCGACCGGTTTAGAAGTCCTAATCTACTCTATACATTGAGAATTGATGATATGAAATGTTAAAGTATTATTGTTTCATAATACTTCATAACTATTTGTTCAGTTATGTAGGAATTGTTATATAATTCACGAATGTGGTATTACTGCTATCCTTTGATAAACTTGTTGAGCTGTCATGCTCACTTCTTGCATGAATTATATAATTGCAGTTAAGGATGAACGTACTGAGAAAGCTAAGAGAGATAAGGGCAAGGCTAAGATGGATACTTAACCATCGTGTAATAGACTAGTATGTTTGTATGTATTATACATTATGAACAACAAATGATGTAATTGGTTTATGAACCTGGGAAGGATTATACTTTGATTGTAATAAGAAGATAGTAATTACATTCATTTTGTTGTATTTCAATGGAATGGTTATATGAATGTTAGTATAGTGGAGCACCATATGTCGGGTTAGAAGATACCCGAGTTTGGGGGCGTCACATGGGAGATACTAATAATGATATTGATCGATAAAGGAATTATTAAGTGAACAATTAATTTATATTAATTGTTAATTGTTATTGTAGAATATTAATTGGTAATTAATTTATGATATGTAATTATTAATTGTTATTATGAGTAAAGTAAATTGCGTAAATAGAATGGTATTAGTTAATTAATGTGTGTGATATTATATAGTTCTTACATTAAATGTGGTGTGACACATTAATATATATAAACTATATAATAAAGTGTAGGGATTTATAAGTTACAAAACAATTGTTTATGTGACATTAAGTATGTGTGGAAACATTAAAAGATGTACTCTGTCAAAGAATTGTAACTATTCCAATAAGTTAGTATAACTAGAATAATAAAGTTTTAAGGGGATATTAATTACTAGTGGGTAATTTAATGGAGTCCATACATATTATAAATAATAATTAAACTGGAATAATGTACATGAATGATATGATGTGAGTATATAAATAACCTCTAACTCTCCGTTTGGTAGTAGCATTAACACATTAAAATTATATTTTGGGAACAAAGTAAGCATTATAAACCTAGTTGCTGAGATTTAAAATCTGTGTCCCATATTGAGAGTCCCAAACAGTGATGCACAGTGGCCTACTCCTTCCTGGGAGCTGTCGTTTACACTCCTAAATTAACCTCACTTTCACTTTACAAATCTAAACAATTAGCATAGTAGTAAGCAAGGATCGATCCCACAGAGAGTGATTTGTTTTATATTTATCCTATGATTTCTAATGAAAAGGAGATTTTGAATTAATTAATTAAATTAACAAGAATAAACTAATAAGAATAAACAATGAATAAAAAGCTTCAGTTCTTCAGTTCAGTATCACCTTTTTACAATAATAGATTAATCAAGTGTAACATTATTTATCCTTCAATAAAACTAATAGCCCTAGGTAACAACAAGCTCTGCTACCCGAAAGTCCCCTTAGATTGTCACTCAATGAAACAAGCTCTTCACAAGATTCTAACAATTATATAACCTAGAATAAGCTCTCTAGATTTAATTTAATAGCTGCATTAAGAACTAGGAAATTAGACTATTCCAAGCAACAAACAAATAAGCTCGGATTGTTTAACTTGTCTTCTGATAATCATAGCAATACTCAAAAGTTTGTCCACAATCAAATATTACTAATTACTACTTGTGATTAGAAACAATATCAATTACACGTAATATTATTCCTTGATCTAGCATATGATATTTGTTAACCAACTCAATCCTGTAGAAATCAAATCAGTTAAGCCAAATAGCATTCAGAAATTAAATCAGATTATCAAGAATGAATTTCATGTGAGAAGGAATAAATAATGAATACTCAATTAATCATTAATTATAAATAAGGTTCAACATCCCTTAGAACTGAATAAAAAAAACTTAGCTCATGTCTTCAATCCTCCAATGTTGTAGATGAGAGAATATAGTAGATGATTGAATGAACAAAGCCCTGACTATCATTCTCTATTTATAGTGCTAGACAAAGCCCTAAATCCAATGGGAAGTAGAAATCTAAATCCTAAAAGAAATTACAAATCATAACTAGTTTCTAAAAAGAAATAGAATCTAATTTGGAAATAAATCTTAGTATTAAGTAAATCCTAAAGCTAATAGAAAAAATAATCTCATTCCATGTTGAAATATGCCAAAATCTGCATTTAGAAACTTTCCAAAAATCCAAGATTTTCCAATTTTCGCACTGAAATTCGCTGGGGCGAATTTTCATTTTCTGCTGCGACATCCTTTGGTAAAACGAGCATAACTTTTGATCTGGAAGGAGTTACGGGGCCTGCTACCTATTAAAACGAAGATATCGACGAGATCTACAACTTTCATTCTTTGAGATTTGACAGATTCTAGCTGCATAAAGGTCGAAAGTGGGCTTCAAGTGACTGCTATGTAAATTCCAACTTCCAAACTTTGAGGTTCAACTTCCGTCTGGTAAAAAGATCATAACTTTTTCATATGAACTCCGATTGGGACGATTCAAGATGTTCCGAAAAGCTAAGGAAGAGCTCTACAATAAAATCCAAGTCTCAAGCCAAGACCACGCATCCAACTTAATGCTAAAAACCCTGCAATTTTCCTTTTTTCTTCATTTCATCTACAATTCTTCTTGAAATCATTAAACACATTAATAAGCTCATATTCACATGAAACATGCAATAAAACTAAATATAATGGAATCAAAATAAATAAATAATATGCACTCATCAAATTCCCCTACACTTAGCCTTTACACGTCCTCGTGTAAACCAAAAGTTTAATTTCCAGAAAAATTCTATTCAGTCATCATGTCAAAAGATTTCAAGGTACAAATCATGATTATCAACACTAAATTTGCAAAAATCTAATCAATGCCTTATCAATCAACTCACAATTACCAACCTTACCATTTCACGAATGAATTTCATTAAATCAAACTATAACCACATAAGCAACTTTCCAAAAATCATCATACTTAATTAACTTAGTTACCATGGAGCAAAAACCGTGCACACTGACTCACAACCAAGAAAAAAAATTCTTGCTTTTTAAGTTTTTTCATAGAACCTTCTTTTTAGCACAGATGAATGTATTTTCATGCTTCTTTTTTTCGTATATTTTTTTCTTTTCTTGACATGTGCAATGTCTCTTTTTCTTAGGTTTTTCAGAGTTACCCATTAACGAACTTTCCACCAACGACTCCCAAACCAGATGATCTTAGGGTGCTAGGTGTAGAGACACCCCTAAGGCTTACTTATTCAAGTAACAAAGGTCACAAAAGTCGACTAGTCAAGCTGCTTTTATCCATTACACTTTTCAGCGTGAATATCGATGCTTCTCGAGGCTTAGATACCCAGTTATTTCGCACAATGGACATTGAAGCAGATTTTCAATTTTCATTTTTTTTTCTTCTTTTTTTTCATTCATAATTTTTTTCGCATGGTTCTGCAACAACATAAGCAAGTTAAACAGTTCTAAGTCGTGAAATCAGTGCATATAGACAACTCCACAAATAACTTAGCCAAATAAACATGCTTCTCATATTTAAGTACTCATGTATCACAAATTCAATTCATATCAATTACTATAGATCATGGCTTAGTTGTCATCATTCATTAACAAATTAAGCATCAAACAGATTCTAAATTTTAGCATCAATTTTTAATCTTTGACTTTAACCTTCGAACACATAGGCAAATAGAACCATGGAACCCAAGTTCTCAGAATATTTTTTTTTCAACTTCCCATCAAAATTGGATTATTATTCCTAGATAAAATAAAACCTAAATCTTCCCCCCCCCCCCCCACACTCAAACCTTACATTGTCCCCAATGTAAGAAAATTATGCAAAGAAGAAGAACTACAAACTAATATGCAACAAAAAAAACTAAAAAGTAAAGGGATAGAAAAATTAAATCTGAGATCTTGGGTTACCTCCCAAGTAGCTGCCCTTGTTTATTGTCATTGGCTTGACATCATCCTTCTCATTCTATGTAATTGGACTTGTAAACTTCAAGTGGATTGGTAACAGCTTCAATTCTTCATTAGGAGCATCCTTTAGATCCTGATTTTGCTCCATTCCAGCCCTCAAATCCTCCTTGTATAATTGTATTTGATCAAAAGATTCTTGCACTATAGAGTCAACAACATCAATAGAAAAAATAGAATTAATATTACCAAGATACATTTTAACTTCATATATGTTTAACTAGACATGTGCATCATCCAATTACATAGTTAAGGTCCCATGGTATGTATCATGTAGTGTTTTTATTGTTTGCACCGATGTATCCTCTATATCCTCCTTGTAAATATCTGTAGAACTAATCAAATTATTCTCCTCTTCCTCTTGTTCATCCTTTTCAGACTTTGAATACCTGATTTCTTCTTCAAATTTAGTAGTAGCCGCAAGCACTTCCAACTGGTTACCACTAGTGAACTCATCATCATCTTTAAGTTCTTGTTCCCTATTCGAGATTTCTTCTAGGAATTTTTCATTAGACTCTGTATACCACCACGTTGAATTCTTTCTAACTTTCTAATTCCTTGTTAGAACTTGGGGAAAAGGTAGTTTCGGTTCATAAGCTGAAAGAGGTGGAAATTTATGCTTGAGTACATCATTGTTGTTTGTTTCACTATTGTCTGACTTATTTTGAATTGACTTTCTTTGCTGTTGATCCTCTGCACCACATCTCAATGTTATGACACTTACATTTTCAACAGTTTGAGAAAGTGACCTTCCTACTGTGGTTACAAGCTGACCAACTTGGTCCCTCAAATCTTGAACAGAAGTTCTTGTCTGACTCATGAACTGTTATGTTTGGATCATGAATGCCTTGAACATATCCTCCATAGATGTCCTAGAATTGATAGGTACTTCTTGGTTTTCTGTGTCGTACTGAGGTTGAGCTTGTTGAAAACCTTGCGTATTCCTTGTAGCAATTTGTCGAACTATAGCCGTTAATTTAGAAATCTGATGCTCCAAGTCTCTCGTGCTTACCCCATTTACCCTTTTTGGTATGTGATCCATCTTAGTTCCATACTACTGTGAGTTAGCTGCCATGTTTGCAATTAAGTTCCTTGCCGCTTCTGGAGTCTTGTCTACCAGTGCTCCTCCACTTGTTGCATCAATCATTCCATTGGTAGCAACCTCTCATAGAAGTACTAGATCAAGTAATGTTCATCAATTCCATGAGGTGGACAGTTGGAACACAACTTTTTGAACCTTTCCCAATACTCATAGAGATTCTCTCCATTGAATCGCCTGATTCCACATATCTCCTTTCTTATATTGGTAACTCTTGATGCAGGAAAATACCTCTCCAAGAATAACATTTGCATATCAGTCCATGATCGTATTGATCCTGAAGGTAGATAGTATAACCAGTCTTTAGCCAAATCTGCTAATGAGAATGGAAAAAGTCTAAGCTTGATTTGTTCCTCTGCCACTCCTTGTGCTTTCATCGTGGAACACACCACATGGAACTCCTTTAGATGCTTATATGAATTTTCACCCGTGAGACCACGAAAAGTAGGCAAAAGATAAATTAGTCTAGAGTTAAGTTCAAAAGCAACATCTAAAGTAGGATACTCAATACAAAAAGATGGTTGAGTCAGATCAGGAGTAGCCAGTTCTTTCAAAGTTCTGTTATTTTGTGGCACCGCCATCTCTTCCACTTCAAATGATGGAACAAGAGCTTCTTTTATATTTGCAGTTTTCTCTATCTCTTGATCAAAATTAAGTTAGAGGATTGAGTCATAAAACAAAAATAAAAACAAAATAATAAAAATAAAAGAAAATAAAGAATAAACAAAACAAATAACACTCCTCGGCAATGGCGTCAAAATTTGGGAGCTGTCGTTTACACTCCTAAAGTAACCTCACTTTCACTTTACAAATCTAAACAATTACCATAGTAGTAAGCAAGGATCGATCCCACAGAGAGTGATTTATTTTATATTTTTCCTATGATTTCTAATGAAAAGAGGATTTTAAATTAATTAATTAAATTAACAAGAATAAACTAATAAGAATAAACAATGTATAAAAAGCTTCAGTTCTTCAGTTCAGTATCACCTTTTTATAATAATAGATTAATCAAGTTTAACATTATTTATCCTTCAATGAAACTAATAGCCCTAGGTAACAACAAGCTTTGCTACCCGAAAGTCCCCTTAGATTATCACTCAATGAAACAAGCTCTTCACAAGATTCTAACAATTATATAACCTAGAATAAGCTCTCTAGATTTAATTTAATAGCTGCATTAAGAACTAGGAAATTAGACTATTCCAAGCAACAAACACATAAGCTCGGATTGTTTAACTTGTCTTCTGATAATCATAGCAATACTCAAAAGTTTGTCCACAATCAAATATTACTAATTACTACTTGTGATTAGAAACAATATCAATTACACGTAATATTATTCCTTGATCTAGCATATGATATTTGTTAACCAACTCAATCCTGTAGAAATCAAATCAGTAAAGCCAAATAGCATTCAGAAATTAAATCAGATTATCAAGAATGAATTTCATGTGAGAAGGAATAAATAATGAATACTCAATTAATCATTAATTATAAATAAGGTTCAACATCCCTTAGAACTGAATAAAAAGAACTTAGCTCATGTCTTCAATCCTCTAATGTTGTAGATGATAGAATATAGTAGATGATTGAATGAATAAAACCCTGACTATCATCCTCTATTTATAGTACTAGACAAAGTCTTAAATCCAATGGAAAGTAGAAATTCAAATCCTAAAAGGAATTGCAAATCATAACTAGTTTTCATAAAGAAATGGAATCTAATTTGAAAATAAATCTTAGTATTAAGTAAATCCTAAAGCTAATAGAAAAAATAATCCCATTCCATGTTGAAATCTGCCAAAATCTGCATTTAGAAACTTTCCAAAAATCCAATATTTTCCAATTTTCGAGCTGAAATTCGCTGGGGCGAATTTTCATTTTCTGCTGCGACGTCCTTTGATAAAACGAGCATAACTTTTGATCTGGAAGGAGCATAACAGATTCTGGCTGCATAAAGATTGAAAGTGGGCTTCAAGTGACTGTTGTGCAAATTCCAACTTCCAAACTTTGAGGTTCAACTTTCGTCTGGTAAAAAGATCATAACTTTTTCATATGAACTCCGATTGCGACGATTCATGATGTTCTGAAAAGCTTAGGAAGAGCTCTACAATAAAATTCAAGTCCCAAGCCAAGACCATGCATCCAACTTAATGCTAAAAATCCTGCAATTTTCCTTTTTTTTCTCATTTCATCTCCAATTCTTCCTGAAATCATTAAACACATTAATAAGCTCATATACACATGAAACATGCAATAAAACTAAATATAATGGAATCAAAATAAATCAATTATATGCACTCATCACTTCCTTACGTGAAATCCAGCAAAACCAAAAGGCTATAATCCATAGTGATGATGGCTACGAGTTTGGGCAGTTGGCCAACTTTTCTTTATCCCACATTTTCTCTCAACTTCTGTTGGATCAAACTATAGTGTAAAGCCATGGATTGGGCACTCAATTCTCTATAAATAACACCCTCTCCTTCTCCATTCTTGGTTGCTTGAACTTATCTGTTAAGTGTGAACTGAGAGTGTGAGTTGCTGAGCTTTGTAGATGTATAATCAGAGTAGTGAGAGAGTTTAATTCAAGCTTCAAGGAGGTATAATTTCTATTTATGTTCTTAACCTTGAAGTTTGTCAAATTCTAGTAATTGTTGAATTCTCTGTTAGTTGGTATGAATTAGCATGCCATGGTGTTATCTGAACTTATATGCATATCTAGGAGCTTGGCTGTTGTCTGGTTGCAAGTTTAGCAGTGAAAGTGACAAGGCTCTGCGAAAGCAGAGCCATAATTTTTAATTCTGCTCGAAATGGCGCGGCCGCGCCACTTCTACAACCTAATACCGCGTGTCCGCGCGTGGTGTTTTTCCTAGATACTGCTTTAATGTTTCTATATTGTTCTGAGTATGATATGGTAGTTAGGTTAAGCATATAAATAACCCTAGCATGTGGTTAAATATTGTTTTAAACATAGTACATTGCTTTAGCTTGATTTAAGTTGAGTTTCAAGAAAACTTCAAGATTTGGAAAACTAGAAATTGTGAACTTGAAGTAATGCATATTCTGAGCTTGCAAGCATGTTAGTATAGTTTTGAAATGCATGTCGAACATACTAACTTAAGAACATGGATTTCATATTGAAGCATGAGCATGTTAGACTTATTAGTAAGTTTTACTAAATGAAAATATGAACTTTAAATGTGAATGTTTATATACTACCTTGAGGATTAAAATCTGATAATTATGAACATGTCGGATAATACTCTTAGACTCACACATGTGTAATAACTATATATATCATCATGCTTAGGTATCATAATTCAAGGAAAGCATAAACGAAGCATATTTCAAAACAAAACGATGTTAATAACACGTAAGTGATATTAATACTCATAAGCATGTCTAATATGAGTTATATGACTACCTTATATGTTTGAGAATCAAGCATGTTGGACTTGTGTCTTTATAATTTTAAATCGCCCTAAATTGTTAAGATGCCCACCTTAGAACCGTATTATGCAAGATGGGACCTACATTCAACTTGAAAGATGCGGAAGGACCCTTAACATGTTAATATATGTTATGTATGTAAGGATGGGAAAGCTAGGCCAAGCAAATAATTGCTCAGCCCTGGTTTAAACTAGGAGTTGCGCGGCCGCGCGTCTCCTTAATGCAAATCAGGCACGGCCGCGCCATTCTGCAGTTTTGGAAAGTGACTTCTGTGATTTCTGAAGTATGTAACTTGCTAGTATAACTTCATTATGTTTATTTCTGTTCATGATACACTGATAAGGGTAGCTTTGCATGATCAATACCTATCTTAGCTTGAACTAACAAAGTGTTTTAAAATGATGAAGTATAACGATAGATCCGAGCTACGTAATAACATACGTATAAGGTTTCTTGATTGAGTCGTGTGTATACACTTGGACTATATTTAGCAAGATTGTTTATCGAATATGTTTAACTAATGAATATCCTATATGTGTATCACATTATCTTAGGATTCGAAAGTGTATTGATAAGCGATATTTTGGTAAACTACGCTTAAGGCAAGTTCTCTAACCTTACTCAAATCTATATTAAGCAAGTATCCGAACCCTACTTTACATTGTGCAAGTATTCTAACTCTTGCATTACTTTATTCGACGAATATCGTAAGCTTATCTCATTGAATGAGCTAGTATGTTAAACTCTTAGGGAAAACTATTATTCATGTGGACTTGGTATTGTTCTTGAATATTGTTAAAATATCTATGCCATTTGATTCGGCTAGATTATATGCATGTTTATAAAACTGTCCAAACCAATTGATCGGTGCGAAAATCTTGAAAACTGAGTTGGACAACCCTTAAGGTAAGGGGAATGTATGTTGTTGGAAACCCCGACACATGAGTATATTATTATTGTGGTGATATGCATAACTTAGAGTATTGTAGACTGATCATCTATGGTACTTGATTCTTTTGGGTTATCAGTTTAAAATTGATAATTCTAGTAGATGTTCAATAGTCCGTAGCAACTGCTCAGTATAAATTGTTTATTCAATTGGATACATTGATAGTCGTTGAGTTCATATATATCTGTTGATTTATATTGGATTATCGTTCTTATTCCAAGAATTCTTGATATTCATTATTCATGATATTATTCTAAAACTCTAAACTATCTTAGAGATGATACTTCGATATTTTAAACTTGTGTTATAAGACTCTTTACCCTTGTTGTATATTACTTGCTGGGCAATTTGTGTTCATCCTTGCTTATTTAAAACCTTTCAGTCAAGGCGGAGCATGGAAGTGTCTCTGGGAAAGACAAGGGCAAGGGCAAGGCTACTGACTAGCTCGTTCATTTATGTTTAAAACTATTATGTTATATTAAGACTGTTTTCAGACTATGTTTTAACTTAAGTAGGATTATGTAATAAGTCTTTATTAGATATTATCATGTATTCTATTAAGCACTGTAGGTTGCGAGACTTGGGAGAATAATTATAATAAAATATTGTACATTATTCTAAATTAGATCTTTCGTTGCGAATGTATGATTTTAGTTATTATGGTGTTACCATGAGAACGTGATGAACCGAATTCGAGTGACCAAGTGGTGGTCAGAATTTGGGGGCGTCACAATCCCTAGCTGAGATGTGAGACTAGAACTAGGAGGGGAGAGACGGGTAAATCCTTTGCTAGTATGACCTACCTAAGCTTATTTGTTATTTAATCGGTCGGTCAGAATATAGAAATAATATGTGGCATGTCAATTAACCCTTGTTTTGTGGCAATGTTTGAAAATGATATCTGAAAATGTTGAGATATGAAATGGAGCACATGAGACCGTTGAGTCGCCGATGATCAATAACCTGGATAATGTGCATCAGGAAGGCAGTAATCCTCAGGTAAACAACAACACTGACCAAATAATGAACGATGGGATGTTCAGAGGCTTTTTGCAATTCATGCAACATCAGGCGAGAGAGACTCCTATTCAAAATGCAGGTGGAAACACTAGCAACTCACGGATTGTCACTACTAAGAAGTTCAAGGAGCTAGGACCACCGGAGTTTTTGGAGAAGCCAGAACCACTTAAGGTAGAGACGTGGATAATGTGACGCCCCCAAATTCGGACCGCCACTTGGTCACTCGAATTCGGTTCATCACGTTCTCATGGTAATACCATAATAACTAAAATCACACATTCACAACGAAAAATCTAATTTAGAATAATATACAATGATTTATTATAATTATTCCCCCAAGTCTCGCAACCTACAGTACTTAAAAGATTACATAATAATATCAAATAAAGACTTATTACATAATCATACTTAAGCTTAAACATAGTCTGAAAATAGTCTTAATATAACATAATAGTCTTAAAACATAAAGGAACAAGCTAGTCGGTAGCCTTGCCCTTGCCTATGTCTTTCCCAGAGACATATCCCTGTTCTGCCTTAACTGAAAGGTTTTAAATAGGCAAGAATGATCAAAAATTACCCAGCAAGTACTATACAACAAGGGTGAAGAGTTTTATAACACGAGTTTGAAATATCAAATTATCATTTCTAAGATAGTTCAAGGTTTCAGAAAAATATCACGAATAATGAATATCAACAATTCTTGAATCAAATCCTTGGAATAAGAATGATAATTCAATATAAATCAACAGATATATATGAATTCAAAGGCTATCAATGTATCCAACTAGATAAACAATTTATATTGAGCAGTCACTAAGGACTATTGAACATCTACTATAATTACCAATATTAAACTGATAACCCAAAAGAGTCAAGTGCTATAGATGATCAGTCTACAATACTCTAAATTATGCATAACTACACAGTAATATTCACGCGTGTGTTGGGGCTTCCAACAATAAACACTTCCCTTACCAAAAGGGTTGTTCAACTCAGTTTTCAACATTTTCGCACCAGTCAATTGGTTTGGATAGTTTAATAAATATGCATATAGTCTAGCCGAATCAAATGGCATAGACACTTTCACAATATTCAAGAACAATACCAAGTTCAACATGAATAATAGTTCTTCTCGAGAGTTTAACATACTAGCTCAATTGAACGAGAAAGTAAGATAACTTGCATTTAATATACGAATCACATGAATTTCAAGAAACTTACACGAAATCCAAAGTTGTGCAAGTTAGGAAAATTGCACAATGAAAGTAGGGTTCGGATACTTGCCTTAAGCGTAGTTTATCTATGTTAAGAAATCTACACTTTCGAATCCTATTTATAGCGTATTATATGTACAAGATGCTCATTACCTAACACGTTCTTTAATCAAGCTCGACATGATTCAATTATGCACATATAGTACAAAATTAACTTATATGTTTATTACAAACTTAAATATCTAGTTACTTTATAAGTAAATTTATAAAGCTCAAGGTTAAGACCTTTTTACCCATGGATTTTCCTATTACAAGGCAAACACCATCATATTATCTAACCATCACTTATATACATGCATTAGTAGGTTTTAAACTACTTTTAGCAATATAGGCATCATACAAGTTAACTGTCCAAAATCAGAATGCAGAATCTCAGATTCCAGACTGGCGCAGCTGCGCCATGGCTAAGCCTAGGACCAGCACAGCTGCACAGTCCTCTGGCCAAGCCAAAACTCAGCTGCTGCCTTGTGGTTCCTATCCGGCTTGAACACAACGATCATACATAATATATTTTGTCATGTTAAAGGTCTTTTCATGCTTCTCAAGTCAATCTAGGTTCCTTTTTATAATATAATTCTTAATTAAACATTGCAACAAGTTAAGGCCATTCGACGTCACGAAACCACAAAGTCTATCATGCTTGCTCTCCAAACATACAAGGTAGTTATAAAACTCATATTAGGCATGCTTGTGAGTATTCATAACACATATGTGAAATTAGCACCGCTTTGGTTGAAAATATGCTTCGTTCATGCTTCACTTGAAATATGATACACAAGCATGGTATATATATGTTTATGTTACATAAGTGAGTATAAGAGTATCATCAAACATGATCACAATTATCATATTCTAACCCTCAAGGTAGTTTGTCAATATTCACATTCATATTTTGTATTTTTATTTGTAAAGCTTACTAGTAGGTTCAACTTGTTCAATACATATAGATCATGTATAGAGATATTATAGACATAACATGACATATTAACCCTTTAGAATCTAGATATTCATGTGATGCAACTATATTTTGAAGATATGTTCAAGTTTGCTTTTGAAACCATTTTTGACTTGAACTATGCAATCTAACGCATACAAGACAACTTCAAAGCTCTAAACATATGTAGTCAAGTCATGTTAGCATGCTCGCAAGATCAGAATGTAACTCATATAGGTAATCATGCATGTTAGCTTACTATACTAAGCTTTTTCTTAAAAACTTCTCTAACACAAGGCCTAACAAGTTTGGTCATGAATATAGTACTAAGAATCATACATCATGCTTATTTAGGTTCTAGATCAGTCATGCATATAGCTACCAAGTTCAGAATCTATAAAACATGAATTTACTTCAAAATTTGTTTTTAACACTTTAAGTCTTCAGTGCAATTTTCTCATTAAATAATGTTAATCACCTCATACCACATAGGAAAACCTTATACCTCATGCTATACTCCTTTTTTGGTATGTATATAAGTCATGATATTACCCTCTCAACACCTAGCATGGACAAAACCAGCAACTGGTTCTGAGGTACGGCGCAGCTGCGCTGCACCCCAGTATAAACAGGGTGCAACTACACCACGTCGAAGTCAGAAGCAGTAAACAAACTCTATTTTGCAGAGTGTTACACAACTCCATTCCCCTTGATTCAAACATGTTCTAAACCATTTCTAAAGTGTTCATACATATTAGTAAACTTCTTAAACACGTTATAGTATGCTAATTCATCTTGATTAACATATAATTTCAAGTAATTCCAAGAATCAAACAAGACCCATTTCAAGAACATAGTTAGAACTTATACATTCTTCAGCTTGAATTGAACTTCCTATACACTGAATATGCTTCTACAATTGCTCAGTCACTTGAACTCTTCCATTTAGAATTATCAGACAATTTCAAGAAACACCAACTAAGAATTGAGTCTGCTATTTATAAAAGGAGTTTGGACTGTATTTAGGGTTTGCATGAAGGGTAGTATCCATGGTGTTTTTGAAGGAAACAATGGTCATTCAAGGGTTGGCCAAGCACCCAAAAGCTCAGCCTTCATCACCTAAGTCAAGCCTTTTGGAAATTACGTGTTTTAGCTTCCAGTTACTGTTCATTGTACTTGGTGACACTCAATTTGGGACAAATGCAAAATATCAGCAACTTTAGTAACTAAGGCTTGGTTTGGTCCTTTTCATTCCCATAATGTAATATTAAGGTACAATTGTTACCATATTAGGAGTTTAAAGATAATTTTTATACTCACATCATATAATCCATGTACATTAAATACACGCAATAAAATAACGCAGTCAGGTATTATTGTCTGTGTAGTTCCATAATTATTTCTACTACTCACATAACCACATTATAATTTTATTTAATATTAATGTTTATTTAAATATTTAATTCCTTTCTCTGTTTATAGAATACACAGATATTTAATCATTTATGTATTATAATTAGATATGAACTTACTGTACTACTTGTTACCTTATATTAACATCATGTACTCTTATCCTATGTTTTATTAATCTCACACATATAACATTAATGTCCCAATTCAGTGCTACAGTAGAAAGTAACCAATTCCAACTGATCACTAGCGCAGCTGCGCCAGTTTGTACTGTTGGGAGGGTGCAGCTGCGCCATATGTGCCAAACTGGTTTAGCTTCAAGTCAGTCCCAACTTTTATCACCATACTTGTTTTTCATGACATGCATTATTGTCCACATGAGTGACATTGCTAATCTAAGAGTGTATCCACTTCTTATATGAAATCACATAATCATACACGATTAATCTTCCCAATTCCCTTTTTAACACGCTTAGTGAATTTCCTCGTTTCACAATATGCCACACAAGGCATTTCACAATTCTCATTGCCAAAACCACACCTCTCAATGCGTATTATTCTAGTACGAATCAATTGAATTATTCAACTTACAAAATATTAAAACTTATATTCGCATAAATATTATTTCCATTAATATATTCATTTAATAATACGTGGAAATTCCCGGGTATTACATCCTCCCCATTTATAAAAATTCTATCCCGAAATTGCTACAAGGTTACACAAATAGATGGGGATAATTCCTCATCATCCTATCTTCCAACTCCCACGTAGCCTCCTCGACATCGTGGTTACGCTAAAGTACTTTTACAGAAAAAATGACTTTGTTCCTTAAAGTTTGCTCCTTCCTATCTAGAATTTGGACATGAATTTCTTCGTAAGCTAAGTTCTTCTCCACTTGGATGGGTTCATAAGAAATCACGTGCTTGTAGTCAGGCTTGTACGGACGCAACACAGATTTGTGAAATACGTTATGGATGTGCTCCAACTCACGTAGTAGTGCAACTTTGTACGCTACTTCGCCCACTCGCTTTAGTGTCTCGAACGGTCCTATAAATCTTGGACTCAGTTTTCCTTTCTTGTCAAAACGAATCTTTCCCTTCCATGGAGATACCTTCAAGAATACGAAACTGCCGACTTTAAAATCTCGGTCTTGCCGATGCAAATCTGCGTATTTTTTCTGGCGATCTTGAGCTGCTACTAGTTTGGAACTTATTATTGTCACCATATTTGCGATTTGTTGTACTAACTCTGGTCTGAGTATTCGTCGCTCTCTGACTTCGTCCCAACATAATGGCATTCTGTACTTCCTTCCGTAAAGAGCTTTGTACGGTGGCATGCCGATACTAGCATAGTAACTATTATTATACGTAAATTTGACTAAAGGTATGTAGTCATCTCAATTTCCCTTAAAGTCCATCACGCAAGTCCTAAACATCTCCTCTAGCGTTTCTATTGTTCACTCACTTTGTCCGTCTGTCTAAGGATGATAAGCGGTACTCAACCTTAACTGTGTTCCCATCCTCTCTTGCACGCTTTTCCAAAATTTTGACGTGAAACGCGGGTCTCGGTTAGAAATAATTGATATCAGCATTCCATGTCGTGAAACAATCTTCTTTACGTACAGACTCGCTAACTGATTCAAACTGTAGCGGATCTTTATCGGTAGAAAATATGCGGTCTTTGTAAGTCGATCCACGATAACCCAAATGGCATCCAAACCTTTCGGCATGACTGGAAGTCCTACCACGAAATCCATCGTAATATGCTCCCATTTCCACTCTGGTATTTCCAACGGTTATAGCAACCCACTCGACCGCTGATGCTCTACTTTTATGCGTTGACTAGTCAAACATCTACTAACGCACTCTGCGACTTCCCGTTTCAAATTGGGCCACCAAAAATGTTACCTCAAGTCTCGGTACATCTTAGTGCCTCCCGGATGAACGGAATATGTCATGTTGTGTGCCTCGTACAAAATCTCTCCCCTTAACTCGATTATCGCTGGTACCCATACTCTTCCTTTGAATCTTAAGATACCATCTTTATCCATTCGAAACTTTTCTTCCTCATTTTCTAAATTCCTTTTCCTGATTTTCTCACATTCTTCATCTTTTTCCTGTGCTTCTTTTACTCTATCCAACAATGTCGGACAAGCTTCCATTATAAATAACTTCTCTTCAGACCTCTTCGGTCCCTTTACCTCTATCTCCAATTTCTCCATTTCTCTTATTAACTCCTCTTAAGTCATCAATTGAAACAATTTCTCCCTTCCTTTCTTGCTCAGAGCGTCGGCTACTACATTCACTTTCCACGGGTGATAAAGAATATCATAATTATAATCCTTAATCAATTCCAACCTCCTTCTCTGACGCATATTCAACTCCTTCTGTGTGAAGATATATTTTAGACTTTTGTGGTCTGTATATATCTCACATTTCTCTCCGTACAAATAATGTCTCCGTATGTTTATTGCACAAACTAATGTCGCTCACTCTAAGTCATGAGTAGGGTATCGTTTTTCGAAATCCTTCAATTATCATGACGCATATGAAATGACTTTGCCGTGCTGCATGAACACACAACCAAGTCCCTTGTGTGATGCGTCACTACACACCACAAAATTCCCTGCATCATCTGGTAATGATAACACAGGCGATGCGCTTAATCTCTTCTTCAACTCTTGAAAACTCTCCTCGTATTTGTCGGTCCAAACAAATTTCACCATCTTCCTTGTCAAATTAGTCAACGGGGTCGCTATCTTAGAAAAATCTTGGATGAATCGTCGATAGTACCCAGCTAATCCTAAGAAACTTCTCACCTCCGTCGGGTTTCTCGGTTGTTACCAATTACTTACTGCTTTGACCTTTTCGGGGTCTACTGAGATTCCATTCTTATCCACCACATGGCCTAAGAATTGAACCTTCTTCATCCAAAATTCGCACTTTAAAAATTTTGCATACATCTTCTCCTTCCATAGTGCCTCCAAAACAATCTTCAGATGTTTGGCGTGTTCTTCTTCTGTCTTCGAGTTGATCAAGATGTCGTCGATGAAAACCACCATAAATTTATCCAAGTATGGCTTGAAAACTCGATTCATCAAGTCCATGAATGTTGCCGGAGCATTAGTCAAACCAAATGACATTACCAAAAACTCGTAATGTCCATAACGTGTTCGAAACGCAGTCTTTGGTATGTCCTCATCCCGCACTTTTGTTGGTAATATCATGTCCATAGGTCGATCTTTGTGAAACATTTCGCTCCCTTCAGTTGATCAAATAAGTTATCTATCCTCGGTAGTGGATATCTTTTCTTGATTGTTACTCTGTTCAATTCTCGGTAATCGATACAGAGCCTCATCGATCCGTCCTTTTTCTTAACGAATAACACTGGTGCTCCCCAAGGAGACACACTCGGTCGAATGTAACCCTTATCTAATAACTCTTAAAGTTGTATCATCAATTCCTTTATTTCTACTAGTGCCATACGATATGGACCTTTCAAAATCGGTGTCGTTCCCGGTGCTAGGTCTATTGCGAATTCGATTTCTCTGTCTGGTGGAAAACCAGGCAGATTGTCCGGAAAAACATCCTGAAATTCACTCACTACGGGTATATCTTTAATTTATAATCCCTTTTTTCAAGTATCCACGATGTAAGCTAAATAACCTACACCCCATTTCCTTAACAGTTTCTTGGCCTGCATTATCGTAACGCAACACGATTGCTTAAGCGATGAGCTACCATAAAACACTACCTTAGACTTACTCGGAGTCTGAAGGTTCACACACTTGTTCTGACAGTCAATTACCGCTGCATGGTTATATAACCAATTCATTCCCAGTATTACGTCAAATTCTCCCAGTCTAATAGAAATTAAGTCTACGCTCAGTTCATGTTCTCTAAAGTTTGCATGACAATTTTGATAAACGTATTCTACATGGATTATTTCCTTATTCGCAACTTCTACGTTCAAAGAATCTTCTAAACGCTCTCGGGGTATACTAAGTTTACTAGAAAACTCTTCAGATACAAAAGAACAGGTGTCACCTAAATCAAATAATACATAAGAATTTATATTATTGATTGGGATTATACCTGACACCACGTCCTTCGCAGGTGTGACGAACGAGATTTTGTAATTCAATTTTAATATTTATTGAATTAAATAAATATTTCGACGATTTAATTATTAGATTAAATAATTAATTGATGCAATTGTGATAGATTAATTTAATTAGATGTATTATATCTATTAAATTAATGTGGAGAATAATTATTATTCAAGTATATATTTATGTGAGCTTATTGAATTAAATGAAACATTTAATAAGCCTAATGTTATTTTAATTAATGTAATAATTAATTAGAGATTTAATAATTTGATATAATTAATTTATGAGAAATTACTATATTTTACTTAATTTAATTTAAATAAATTAATTGAGTTATTTTATAAAGGGTGTAACATTATTTAAACTATATGATAAAAGAGTTAATTAAATTAATTGAGTATAAGCCTTTTAAGGCTAGCCAAACATGGCACTAGTGGAGGTTGGGAGCAGTTAACCCATGATGGGTAACTGACCTCCACAACGCATCAGTTTATTTGAATACGACGTCTTCTTTTCTTTTCAGTTGATTTCTAAGTCTAGAAAATAAGCAGAGCAAAATTGTGAGTTCACAGAGGGAAAATTGAGAAGTTTGAGAGGAATTGTGAGTGGGTAATCATCAATCAATTGTGAAAGGATCATCATTGGTCATCTCTTCTAAATCTATACTCTGGATAAATTCTCCAAACCCAATTTCTTTTTTTCGTCATTAAGTTTGCATAAAAAAATGGCTTTCAAAGTTTTTGTTTAACCCTATGTATTTGGGAAAGGAGTAATGTCTATGAGTTTTTATATGTGTTAAATGTTATATAATCATATGTAATTATATATTATGTAAGTTATCATGTCATCAGTTTCATGAAAATACGTCGTATATGTTGCTCAAAACTTACAGAGTATGTGTTTTGGACATATAGCCCTTATACGTAAATTTAATATGTCAAACATAAATGGTTTTGTAAAAATTATACTCGTATATTATTATGTAAGTTAATACGAAGAGACCAAATTTTAAATGAACAGATTCAGTGTTATAACGAATCCGTAGTGTTAAATTTTATGTTTTTGTTCAAAACCTTCAAGAACACAAAGAACAGTGAAAATTTCATGTTTTAATCCTGTTAATTATGTGTTTTAACATGTTAAAATCATGCTAGAAGGGTTAAGTAGTGATTATATGTGTATTATTATGAATGGGTATGATTAAATTCGTGTAGTAATATTTTAATTGGGGTTTTTGGCTGTGTTCTGCATTTTTTCGCGAATTGCAGAACAGTTTCTGGTTCGCCGCGCCGTGGCTCCAGTATCACGCCTTAACATCCGCGCCGCAGCGCCACGACGTCGCAGCGCCAAGAGTTCGGCTGCAGCGCCATCGCGCCGCAGCGCCGAGTACCAGTACAACAGTGGCGTCGCAGCGCCACTCTCCAGAATGTTCAAAAATGAACTATTTTTTTTAAATGTCAAGTCTAGCAATGTGTTAGTAACATAATATAATGAACATAGAAATATGTTAGAAGTATAATAAGATGTTAAAATAGATGCTTAACATGTAAATAACATAATTACATGTGGATTGAATTATTGAATGCATAGTTAGCTTATTGTTCGTGAAGTCTTAATTTTGACAATAAGTGTAGTAATTGACTAATTATAGTCATGAATTCGAGTTAGACAAAAGAATAAACTTGTGATGACTAGTACGTTATAATTGACTGGTATTAGGAATGTAAATGATATGTAGGAGTTAAATCAAAGAACGAGTTTAGTTAAAGTGTAATCAATGCACGAGGCAAGTTTCCTAACCCTACTCGTTATCATTATATGAATTATAAGTTGTCTCTTTTCATCGAGCAAGTTCTCGTTATTTTGACTAAGCCATGTTATTATATCAATAGTATATTAATCTTTCAAAGCATGATGTTGTTATACAATAACTATTATATTGTATATCTCTTGGAATTGTTATTCGATTTATATATCAGTTATTGTGAATCTTGTTAGACTAGCGAACCAATTATGATTCGACTAGTCTATAGTTGATGAGCGTTCTAAATTTTAGAACCCTTGATGAATTATCCAAACCAAACTTCCTTTGGGGCGGACTCGAATGTCAAACTGAGATGAACAACCCTGTATAGGGGATTACTTATGCATTAGCGTTAAGATATTGCGCACAGTATGGTACTAAGGGCTGATCCCCCTAAGTACGAGAAGAAGAGTCCATAGTCTTATGACTGTTAAAGGTTTCAAGAATAAACACTTGACAACCTAGAACATAGTTCAAGGTCTTACGACCCTCGTAATTTCTTTTGATTCTTGTTATTCATTCTTAATTCAAAAGTTGAGCTTTTATATTCGAAGTCATTATTTCTCTCGCATGTTATTATTCATTGTTATATTATTATACGTGTGGGCAATCGTGCTCACTCTTGCGTAATAATAACATTGCAGTTAAGAACGAAAGAGCAGACGAACCTTCCACTAGTAAAGGCAAGGGCAAGCTTAGCAAGTAATGAAGATTGATTATTTATGTGGTTATGTAATGATAAGTAGAATTGATGTTACTTAAGACTTATTTGTTTATGTTTCCGCACAGATGATTTAAGGTTAGAGTAACCTGGGATTTATTTATTATGTAGTTGATGTAACCCCATTAGGGGAGATTTATTATTATTTCTATCTATTGCATGGATTGCATTTATTTATGGGTAGATAGATGGATGATGTTTGTACAGTGAACACCAAATCCTGTGGAAATGGAAGTACCGGATTTGGGGGTGTCACAGCAGCTACTGCGTCCTGGACGGTCATGTTAAAGGTTCGGGTGGTCGATCGGTTGGGTTACGCAGGTCCACCAATCATTAACTTACTTCCTCCTCCCTGGCCTCTGCCAGCTCCACCGCTTCCTTTCTTCGGGCAATCCTTTATCTGGTGCTCAATTGATCCACAATAAAAACATCCTCTGATCTTCATTGGCTTTGGGTAATTTGGCAATATGTGCCCCTCTTGGCCACAATTATAGCACGTGCTCTTTCCTTTCCAGCACTCCCCCTGATGACTTCTTCCACACTTGTTACAAGCTTCAGTCCTTTTCTTGAAGTTTCCCTGGTGACTTCCACCTTGATTATTGTTTCTATTGTTGTTGTTGTTATTCTCCAACTTTCTCTTTCCGGAGTTACTCCCTCCACTGCTGCTTCCTCCACGATGCTCACTACCAGTGTTCTTGTTATTTTTATCTTTATGATATAGACTTAAGGCCTCACTACTGTAACGACCCCAAAATAGGTCCATTCCATCCAACCCATTCTAAGTCGTCAAATACATGGTACAGAAAACAACTACAACTTTATTACAACAATTGTCGTGCAAAATACAACAACACATATGCTGTGAGTTTGGATACAAATATATACCAAATGTGACTCATGTTCCAACCGTGGACATCACCTCACAATAACACCTTACATAAAGGTATAGTCAAAAACTGTTTTAGAAATTAGAATCTTTGGGAAGTGCTCAAGGAAACCTTCGTACATGGGAGGCCATGCTTCTAGGTTGTGATAGATATCATATGGCCACAGAATTATCCTTGGTTTACCCAATAGACCCCAAAGAAAAACGAGAAGATTACTATCATATTCTTCCCAATGGTGAGTCTTCTCTTGACTTATCATTATCTCCACTGTCTCTAATTGAGAATTATACTTCAAACAAACACCAAGATTATATAGGTAGTGCTCGTATATATACCCAGCAAGTGGATGAGCACAACCCTGTCTTATGATGACACGAGGTTGTATGTCATTAGACATCTTGTATGATAGTGACAAAACACCCTTCCAACGTTGGGTTCGCCTCACCCTATTTTCTTCACCAAATATAACTACTAAATGATGACCACCGTTTTATTCCCTTGTTACCCCCGCTCGACCCAGCTACACTCTTATTACCTGAAAGGAATTGTGAAGCAAAAGGGTGAGCACAACTAGCTCAGTAAAGAATATCATGACTAAAGATAATTCAATTATCAATAGCCTTCATCAACAATAAATCAGAGATTTAGAACATATGGTAAATGATAAAAATTTCAACCATAGTTGCAGCGGAACGAGCAATCCATTAGAAGAGTCAAATAGACTATAAAGTCTATTATCTTCTCCATGTTAAAAATCCACCAACAATATTTTATCCATGTAACATCACTCAACAGTTCCTTTCCACAATCATATGAATAACTCATAATCATAATTGTGACTATAAATTTTTCTTCGCACCCAGGACGAAGAATATTTTCATCACCTGTCTTTACCTGAAACATCAAAGATCATGGTTATACCAAATCACAATTCCTGTTTATAATCATACTAACAAATCCATCTTTGCACTACGGGCCAAAGATATTCATCAACAAACCATCTTTGCACTACGGGCCAAAGATATTCAACAACAGTTCATCTTTGCACTACAGGCCAAATATATTCATCAACAGGCCATCTTTGCACTACATGCCAAAGATATTCATCAACAATTCATATTTGCACTATAGGCCAAATATATTCATATCTCAAAGAAATATATAATCATTTCAGAATTTATATAAACAATAATTATAACCATGTTGATCAATTCACCTTTGCACTTAAGCTTAAGATATTCAATTATAAATTCAATGGTCATGATCATACCAGTCACAATTCAACTTTGCACTACAGGCCAAAGAGAACCCTAGTCATGATCATACCAATAATCTACCCATCTTTACACTCCAGTGAAAGAGAATTTCAACATCAGGGTTATAAAAATGTTATATATGATGATAAAAATAATATGATCAACATATAGTTTTAATCTCAAGAGTAATATTCGTAACTCATGAATAGTAAATCGTGAATAGTAACTCATGAATAGTAACCCCGACACAAAAGATAGAAATTCTACAATAAAATCCATACCAATATTTCGGTATAATGATATTGAAAGAATAACATTACTTAAATTTATAAACAATTTATTTTAATTGTTTACACTTTACTAATTAATGCATTTAATCATCATAAAATGCCAACTCTTACAATTTCATCATCAATAACCAAAACCCTCATCAAAAATCTGCATATACCTCATATAGGATTCTCAAGCCATAAAATCCTATTTTCCAATTTTCTTTCTTCACAAAACATATTTAATTCATTTACTCATAACTAGACCATTTTCATGAAAAATACCAAATCAGTTCCAAAAATATTTCTTTTCTGGGATTTAGCATAATATAGTCCCATAGTGAACATATATTTTTCTCAGAATTTTTAAAAGTCATTTACTATTTTTCATATGGCCAAAATAGCCGAATATTTAGACATTTATCAAAAATTATACTATTATCTAAAAATTCTGAAATTTACAGAGTATACTTCTATCATATACATGTACTCCCAATAAAAATTTCATCAATTTTGGAGTTAACCACAAGAAGTTATAAGCGGTTACTTTTAAAATAGTCTTTTCTTATAAAATTCATAACTCTTAATCTATACATCCAAAAATCACCATTTTTGGACACAATCAAGAAAACTCATCAAAGTATCATTTCAAAATTTTCCAGAATTTTTGAAGATCAGAAAAATTACGAAACTGAAAATCATAACAACCCTTAAAATCCCTTAATATCCCTTACTATCCCTTACAATCCCTTACAATCCCTTACCTCAAAAGAGCAGTACTTCTGACTGGAATGCAAAGCCGAAGGAAACTTGCACTGAATAGCAACTCTCAAAGTATCTAAATACTCACAAAATATGCTTCATAATATAGAGAGAGAAAGAGAGAAAACTTGTTTCTGGTGTGATTTTCAATTCTAACTTAGCCCTCTATTTATAGGAAAATTTTGGTAGGTTTGACCTGCAACCTGATGGCTTTACCTGCTACTATTCCCACCCACCACATTTGAAATATAATTCAGCACATTTCTTCACCAACCACAAGTGGGGCCCACCAATTCTAAAATTTTCCACCAAAAATGATTTTTAACCTGATTTCCGAATCAGCCACCTCTTAAAATTCATAACAAATCATACGTTCATTTTTAACGGTTCAAAATTTATGGACATATACTCAACTTATATATGTATAACATATCCAAAAATTACCACGATCCAACGGTCGGATTAAAAATTATAACCCCCGCAAAATATCTCAAAAATCCTGATTTTTAATACCTCCATTCCGACAAAAATACGGATAAAAACCTCAACATTAACTCCTTCATTTTTAACCACAAAAATATATCTCTCATTTATATCCACATAAAATAAATATTTCCTTATCATATGAATCAATAATTAATTATTCACAAATAATATTACAGAATCACATTTATGACAACCAGGCCGTTCCCAGGAAAGAGGGGGCTTTCCAATAAGGATTTCTCCTTACTGGCGCGCAATTAGATGACCAAACCTCTCCTTAGACAGAACTTTCTAGACATTGCCAATAATGCTATCTAATAATACTATTCAAATAATATGAATTATTGATCTGATAATGGGAAATACTGTGCAACAACAATTATTGAACAACAATAATATAAAATTTCAACGTAGCAATTATTGAATCAATAAAATAAAATATTAAACAGTAATTACTGTAACAATTATTGAGTAGTGCCTTCTTACGTAAGAATCAATAATTTCAAAAATACTATGCAATACCGTGTGCTACTGTGCAATAACGCGTATTACTGTATTTTAACCACCGGCTATTCCAACAGTGTTAACGGTAACAACTACGCCGTTATTTGTAAAAACTCAAATTTGTCATTTTCTTCATCCGACAGTTATTCGTTATGGGGCCCACAAATAGCTGCGCCGTCGTACGAATATTCCCCGACAGAAAGAATATTCCACGACCAAACGAATATTCCCCGACAATAATGAATATTTTATATATCACCCTTAACTTTAACATTTATCAATTTAACCATTTACTGAATAGAAAAATTGAATACTTTTATTTCATAAAATTCGGGGTCTTACAATCTCCCTTCCTTATGAAATTTCGTCCCCGAAATTTACGTACCTGGTATTTCAAAGAGTTGAGAATACCTTGCTTTCATTTCAGATTCCATCTTCCTTATCATCATGATTTCTCCATTGCTCATCTTCTGTATTTCAGATATCTTTCTAGAATACAGCTTCAAAACAAGGGTTAATTTAACAAATTAGCATATCACATAATATCCCGATATTATGACGGACCAACAAATAAGCTTAGGTAGGACACACTAGCGAAGGATTTACTCATCTCTCCCCTCCTAGTTCTATTTCCCGATCTCCGCCAAAGATCATATCCCTAAGCTCTGATACCAAATGTAACTCTCATGGTGCTTCAACCACAGCACCTCACAATGGTACCTATCAGTTTGCCACCGCAGAACGGCGTCCCCTACGGAGAGTCTGGCTTCGGTGCATCCCCCATCAACAGGAAGTCACCAGCGAGAGGCTCGGGGCTCTTTACTTATAGCTCTGATACCACCTGTAACGACCCCAAAATAAGTCCATTCCATCCAACCCATTCTGAGTCGTCAAATACATGGTACAGAAAACAACTACAACTTTATTACAACAATTGTCGTGCAAAATACAACAACACATATGCTGTGAGTTTGGATACAAATATATACCAAATGTGACTCATGTTCCAACCGTGGACATCACCTCACAATAACACCTTACATAAAGGTATAGTCAAAAACTGTTTTAGAAATTAGAATCTTTGGGAAGTGCTCAAGGAAACCTTCGTACATGGGAGGCCATGCTTCTAGGTTGTGATAGATATCATATGGCCACAGAATTATCCTTGGTTTACCCAATAGACCCCAAAGAAAAACGAGAAGATTACTATCATATTCTTCCCAATGGTGAGTCTTCTCTTGACTTATCATTATCTCCACTGTCTCTAATTGAGAATTATACTTCAAACAAACACCAAGATTATATAGGTAGTGCTCGTATATATACCCAGCAAGTGGATGAGCACAACCCTGTCTTATGATGACACGAGGTTGTATGTCATTAGACATCTTGTATGATAGTGACAAAACACCCTTCCAACGTTGGGTTCGCCTCACCCTATTTTCTTCACCAAATATAACTACTAAATGATGACCACCGTTCTATTCCCTTGTTACCCCCGCTCGACCCAGCTACACTCTTATTACCTGAAAGGAATTGTGAAGCAAAAGGGTGAGCACAACTAGCTCAGTAAAGAATATCATGACTAAAGATAATTCAATTATCAATAGCCTTCATCAACAATAAATCAGAGATTTAGAACATATGGTAAATGATAAAAATTTCAACCATAGTTGCAGCGGAACGAGCAATCCATTAGAAGAGTCAAATAGACTATAAAGTCTATTATCTTCTCCATGTTAAAAATCCACCAACAATATTTTATCCATGTAACATCACTCAACAGTTCCTTTCCACAATCATATGAATAACTCATAATCATAATTGTGACTATAAATTTTTCTTCGCACCCAGGACGAAGAATATTTTCATCACCTGTCTTTACCTGAAACATCAAAGATCATGGTTATACCAAATCACAATTCCTGTTTATAATCATACTAACAAATCCATCTTTGCACTACGGGCCAAAGATATTCATCAACAAACCATCTTTGCACTACGGGCCAAAGATATTCAACAACAGTTCATCTTTGCACTACAGGCCAAATATATTCATCAACAGGCCATCTTTGCACTACATGCCAAAGATATTCATCAACAATTCATATTTGCACTATAGGCCAAATATATTCATATCTCAAAGAAATATATAATCATTTCAGAATTTATATAAACAATAATTATAACCATGTTGATCAATTCACCTTTGCACTTAAGCTTAAGATATTCAATTATAAATTCAATGGTCATGATCATACCAGTCACAATTCAACTTTGCACTACAGGCCAAAGAGAACCCTAGTCATGATCATACCAATAATCTACCCATCTTTACACTCCAGTGAAAGAGAATTTCAACATCAGGGTTATAAAAATGTTATATATGATGATAAAAATAATATGATCAACATATAGTTTTAATCTCAAGAGTAATATTCGTAACTCATGAATAGTAAATCGTGAATAGTAACTCATGAATAGTAACCCCGACACAAAAGATAGAAATTCCACAATAAAATCCATACCAATATTTCGGTATAATGATATTGAAAGAATAACATTACTTAAATTTATAAACAATTTATTTTAATTGTTTACACTTTACTAATTAATGCATTTAATCATCATAAAATGCCAACTCTTACAATTTCATCATCAATAACCAAAACCCTCATCAAAAATCTGCATATACCTCATATAGGATTCTCAAGCCATAAAATCCTATTTTCCAATTTTCTTTCTTCACAAAACATATTTAATTCATTTACTCATAACTAGACCATTTTCATGAAAAATACCAAATCAGTTCCAAAAATATTTCTTTTCTGGGATTTAGCATAATATAGTCCCATAGTGAACATATATTTTTCTCAGAATTTTTAAAAGTCATTTACTATTTTTCATATGGCCAAAATAGCCGAATATTTAGACATTTATCAAAAATTATACTATTATCTAAAAATTCTGAAATTTACAGAGTATACTTCTATCATATACATGTACTCCCAATAAAAATTTCATCAATTTTGGAGTTAACCACAAGAAGTTATAAGCGGTTACTTTTAAAATAGTCTTTTCTTATAAAATTCATAACTCTTAATCTATACATCCAAAAATCACCATTTTTGGACACAATCAAGAAAACTCATCAAAGTATCATTTCAAATTTTTTCAGAATTTTTGAAGATCAGAAAAATTACGAAACTGAAAATCATAACAACCCTTAAAATCCCTTAATATCCCTTACTATCCCTTACAATCCCTTACAATCTCTTACCTCAAAAGAGCAGTACTTCTGACTGGAATGCAAAGCCGAAGGAAACTTGCACTGAATAGCAACTCTCAAAGTATCTAAATACTCACAAAATATGCTTCATAATATAGAGAGAGAAAGAGAGAAAACTTGTTTCTGGTGTGATTTTCAATTCTAACTTAGCCCTCTATTTATAGGAAAATTTTGGTAGGTTTGACCTGCAACTTGATGGCTCTACCTGCTACTATTTCCACCCACCACATTTGAAATATAATTCGGCACATTTCTTCACCAACCACAAGTGGGGACCACCAATTCTAGAATTTTCCACCAAAAATGATTTATAACCTGATTTCCGAATCAGCCACCTCTTAAAATTCATAACAAATCATACGTTCATTTTTAACGGTTCAAAATTTATGGACATATACTCAACTTATATATGTATAACATATCCAAAAATTACCACGATCCAACGGTCGGATTAAAAATTATAACCCCCGCAAAATATCTCAAAAATCCTGATTTTTAATACCTCCATTCCGACAAAAATACGGATAAAAACCTCAACATTAACTCCTTCATTTTTAACCACAAAAATATATCTCTCATTTATATCCACATAAAATAAATATTTCCTTATCATATGAATCAATAATTAATTATTCACAAATAATATTACAGAATCACATTTATGACAACCAGGCCGTTCCCAGGAAAGAGGGGGCTTTCCAATAAGGATTTCTCCTTACTGGCGCGCAATTAGATGACCAAACCTCTCCTTAGACAGAACTTTCTAGACATTGCCAATAATGCTATCTAATAATACTATTCAAATAATATGAATTATTGATCTGATAATGGAAAATACTGTGCAACAACAATTATTGAACAACAATAATATAAAATTTCAACGTAGCAATTATTGAATCAATAAAATAAAATATTGAACAGTAATTACTGTAACAATTATTGAGTAGTGCCTTCTTACGTAAGAATCAATAATTTCAAAAATACTATGCAATACCGTGTGCTACTGTGCAATAACGCGTATTACTGTATTTTAACCACCGGCTATTCCAACAGTGTTAACGGTAACAACTACGCCGTTATTTGTAAAAACTCAAATTTGTCATTTTCTTCATCCGACAGTTATTCGTTATGGGGCCCACAAATAGCTGCGCCGTCGTACGAATATTCCCCGACAGAAAGAATATTCCACGACCAAACGAATATTCCCCGACAATAATGAATATTTTATATATCACCCTTAACTTTAACATTTATCAATTTAACCATTTACTGAATAGAAAAATTGAATACTTTTATTTCATAAAATTCGGGGTCTTACAACTACCACCTTCCGCAATGATTGCCTTCTTTAGCAACGTTGCAAAGGAATTAATCTGGAAGACTGATACCTTATTATACAACCACGACTTCAACCCTTGCTCGAAGCATCTCGCCTTCCTTTCTTCATCCCCAACTTGGTGCTCCGCCAATCGCACTAGTTCGTTAAACTTAGTTGCGTATTGCGCCACCATCATATCTCCTTGTTTCAACTCTAGGAACTTCACTTCCATCCTACTCTTCATACTCTTTCGAAAATAGTTCTCGAAGAATAGTGTCGTAAACCTCTCCCATGTTATCGTTCCTTCTCCCGCTCTCTGTTGATTAGCTTCCCACCAATAGTTCGCTTCACCCCTCATCATGTATGTGGTAAATACTGTCTTCTAGTCTTCACCCACGCGAGCTATAGTGAAGGCCTTCTCGATCTCCTTGATCCAGGTTTACGTAACTATCGGGTCAGTAGTTCCCCTGAACTCTGGGGTCCTACACTCTTAAAATCTTTGAAGGTTGTTACTGGGATAGCTTGGGGAATAGGTGGTACGGGTTCGTTTCTTCCCCTCAGAGCTTCTCCCAATAAATCTATAAGTCTCTGTATCGGATATACTGGTCCTCTCTGATCATTAACTGACTCTTTTGGGACATTTATTCTACGTCTGGGCGGCATTTTCTACATCACAAAATTTTCATTTTATTATCTAATTATAAAACTTAGACATTTCTCAATTGAAAAGAACTAAAGGTTTATAACATGTTCCTGAAATAAGATCATTTATATTCATATGCCAAATAGTTACAATACATGTTCTTTTCTAACATACTGCTATAAATGATAACACATATCCCCTAATATCACAAAAGACGGGGACAACACTAGCTTACTACCCCTCTAACACTTTTCAAAAGTGGGGGTTACCATCATCTCACATCTTACACAAAAGACTGAGATTACAACAACATATTAAACAACACAAAAATAAAATGTTACACTACTGAGCTTTTCCCTCTAGACTCAATCTAACATCCCACGTTCCACGGCGCTCTGATATTCCTTCTGTGTAATGTGCACCACCATGTCTCGGCTTATGGTATGACGGGTCTGTCCTTGATCAGTTGGGTAGTGATTTACCCCATCGATCAATCTTTCCATGGCCGTGCGTAGAGCATAGCCCATCTTGTTCATCTTCCTTCTTTTGCAATGTATCTCATCCTCTAGATCATCCACCCTATCATTGGCTTCCTCCCACTTCTCCTCAAAGTGAATACTATCCATCACCTCCATCTCTAACTGAGTACGGAGAGCCTCCTTCTCCGTTCTTTCACTCAAAACCTTATGCTCCATTTCTTCCAGCTTCCCTGCTAAATCAACGTTCCTCACCACCGATCGGTGAAACAAAGTTCCCATCTGGATCCCTGCCTCCTTACGGTGAGCGATTTCCACCTCCATCTCCTGCATCACTAATTTCCTCTCAAGAGTCTCAGTCTCTAGCTCCTCGACTCTACATCCTAATTCCAGAATCTGCTCTTCATACTCCCACAACATCCGATCCTCGAAAGTAGCCTCGTCGGAGTCCTCCATAAGTTCAGGTTCCTCCTCCATAGGCTCCTCCTCCGGATTAGACTCCTCAGGTAGAGGCTCTATCTCCTCCTCCTCCTCATCATCATCATCAATAGGGGCTACTACCGATATGGATCCTGCTATCAATGGTGCCTCATATACCACGTGGATTTCACGCGGCTCCTCCTCTACTACTCGTCTAGGTCCTCCCATGTCAGTCATCCTACAATCACCAACACAAGACAAGACAAACAATAACTCCATCAGAATGTTAAATAAACATAAGTTTATTGTATAGAATGAAGTTACATTTTATAACGCACTAAGTCTCTCAAGGAAAACTCTACATGAGTTTTATCTCCTTTCTAACTTCTAAGTTTTCCTAAGTTATAATCTAAGGACTCTCGTTCCTAAGGTTTATAACTAAGGCTTTGATACCAACCTGTGACGCCTCCAAATTCGGACCGCCACTTGGTCACTCGAATTCGGTTCATCACGTTCTCATGGTAATACCATAATAACTAAAATCACTCATTCACAACGGAAAATCTAATTTAGAATAATATACAATGATTTATTATAATTATTCCCCTAAGTCTCGCAACCTACAGTACTTAAAAGATTACATAATAATATCGAATAAAGACTTATTACATAATTCTTCTTAAGCTTAAACATAGTCTGAAAATAGTCTTAATACAACATAACAGTCTTAAAACATAAAAGAACAAGCTAGTCGGTAGCCTTGCCCTTGCCCTTGTCTTTCTCAGAGACACATCCATGTTCCGCCTTAACTGAAAAGTTTTAAATAAGCAAGAATGAGCATAAATTTCCCAGCAAATAATATACAACAAGGGTGAAGAGTTTTATAACACGAGTTTTATCCCTGTAACATCAATCAATATATATCTGGAATCAAATATTCATCTTTGCACTACAGGCCAAAGATATTCATCAGTTGGTCATGTTCACCTCAACACCTGTTCATCTTTACACTACGGGCCAAAGATACTCATCATAATATTATTAATCTTTGCACTACAGGCCAAATATATTCAGTTATATCATCATTTAAGACTGAGGGTGATGAAAAATATATTTTAAAAAAAACGAATCTAGTGAGACAAAAGAACAAATATTAAGGATTCATACTTTAAACAATCTAAGTTCAAAAATACTTCATAAATAACCAGAGTCGAGTAAAATTTAAGAATGAAGACCAAAACATAGATCCAATCAAAGATAGGAATCATAACAGACAATCTTGGACACAGAAAAGAAATTTTATTTTTTCTGTAAATAATATCGTATTCGTGAATAGTGCCGTATACGTGAATAGTGTCGTATACGTGAATAGTGCTGTATACTTCTTATAGGAAATTTAATTCTCTACAACTTTGCCGAAGAAAGTTTTTCCAAATTCCAAATATAAATTGACCGAAATCTACATACGGACGATTTTACAGGCTATAATCAAATTTCAGTCAAGAAATAGGGTCCACCGACACACAAAACATGTGTTAATCATTTAATGCAACAAAAATACTCTTCCTCCTCATATACTCATATATCCCACATTCATTGTAAAAAATATCACCATTATTATATTATTAAAATATAATAATATATTTAAATGAATTATTTTATCAAAAAAAGATAAATTATTAATTTTCAACAATTGTCACATTAAAAATTTTCTCCATCTATATCCACATAAAATCAATATTTTTCTCATCATATAAATCAATAATTAATTATTCACAAATAATATTACAGAATCACAAAACTGACAACAAGGCCGTTCCCAAGAAAAAAGGGGCTTTCCAATAAGGATTTCTTCTGACTGGCGCGCAATTAGGTGACCAAACCTCTCCTTAGACAGAACTTTCTAGACATTGCCAATAATGTTATCTAATAATATTATTCAGATAATATGAATTATTGCTCCGATAATGAAAAAAATTGTGTTGTGACAATTATTGAAATAACAGTAATATAAAATATCAATGCAACAATTATTGAATCAATAAAATAAAATATTGAACAGTAATTACTGTAATAATTATTGAGTAGTGCCTTCTTACGTAAGAATCAATAATTGGTGCAATACCGTGTGCTACTGTGCAACAAGGCGTATTACTGTGTTTTAACCACCGGGTATTCCAACAGTTAAACGGTAACAACTACGCCGTTATTTATAAACAACTTATACTTGTCGTTTTCTTCATCCAATCGCTTTCCGTTATGGAGCTCACAAAAGGCTGCGCCGTCGTACGAATATTCCCCGACAGCAAGAATATTCCACGACCAAACGAATATTCCTCGACTACAATAAATATTTTATAACTACTTGCTTATTTAAAAATATTTACGCATTTTACCCGTAACTAACCACAATAATCAAATCAACCCCTTACTATTTCAAAATAATAATTAGAGAAAATTAAATCTTCATTTATAAAAAGTTGGGCCCTTACATTAATTATGTCAAATTATTAAATCTCTAATTATTTATTAAATTAAATTAAATAACATTAGGCTTATTAAATATTTTTTTTAATTCAATAAGCTCACATAAATGCAAACTTGAATAATAAATATTCTCCACATTAATTTAATAAATATAACACATAATTAAATTAATCTACCACAACTTCATCAATTAATTATTTAATCTAATAATTAATTCATCGAAAAATATTTATCTAATTCAATAAATATTAAAATTAATTTACAAAATCTCGTTTCTCACATATACCATTCAATACCACCTTGAAAAAGCGAACGTGGTAGCTGATGCATTGAGTAAAAGATTATATGCCGTTACGAGTGCGATAATGTCAACGCAAAGGCCCATTTCGTTTGACTTACAAAGGATGGAGATAGAGTTAAAAACTCCAGGGACCCACGTTATGATGTCAAATATACGAGTAGAACCGACTTTAATCGATAAAGTTAAAGTTACTCAAGCTACGGACCTGGAGCTGATGCGTATGAGGAAGAAAGAACAAGAAGGTGCTAATCCGGAAGTAAGAATCGATGAAGAATGAATACTTCAAGTCAACTCCAGACTTTGTGTTCCTAACGACTCTGGTTTGAAGTATAAAATCATGATGGAGGCACACAACACACCGTTTGCAATCCATCTTGGGAGTACCAAAATGTATCGTGATCTTTGACGTATATTTTGGTGGAGCAATATGAAGAGAGAGATAGCAGAGTTTATCTCAAGGTGTCTAACTTGTCAACATGTCAAGGCGGAGCATCAAGTGCCAAAAGGACCATTGCAGCCACTTGAAATTTTAGAATGGAAGTGGTAGCACATTACCATTGATTTTGTTACTGGTCTTCCCAAGGTTTCTCAAGGCATAGATACAATTTGGGTCATTATTGATAGATTAACCAAGTCTGCTCATTTCTTACCTATACAAGAAACTTATTCACTTGAACGTCTTGCTTGTATATACATAAATGAGATTATAAGACTGCATTATATGCCAGTATCCATAGTTTCTGATCGAGACCCAAGATTCACTTCATAATTTTGGATTAGTTTGCAAAAAACTATGGGCACAGATTCACGATTTAATTTGGCATATCATACTCAGACAGACGGGCAGTCGGAGAGAACTATTCAAACCCTTGAAGATCTATTAAGACTCTGTGTCCTAGACTCCAAAGGAAGTTGGGACAAGTTCTTGTCATTAGTGGAATTCTCTTACAACAACAGTTATCAAGCAAGTATAGGCATGGCTCCATTCGAGGCGTTGTATGGACGCAAGTGTCGTTCTCCAATATGCTGGGATGAGGTAGGTGAAGCAATGTTGTTGGGACCGGAATAGGTAAATGATCCGGCAACGTATAAAAGTCTCACAAGATCGACAAAAGAGTTATGCTAATCTTCATCGAAGGGACGTGGAATTCAATGTTGGAGATCAGGTGTTGTTACGTGTTGCTCCATGGAAAGGAGTTACAAGATTTGGAAAGAGATGAAAACTCAATCCTCAATTCATTGGCCCATTTAAAATCCTCGATCGAGTAGGAACTATGGCCTATAGACTCGCCTTATCGCCAAGTATGTCTCGTGTTCATAACATTTTTCACATATCCATGTTACCTAAATATGTAGAAGACCTGAACCACATTATTGAATTAGAACCAAACGAGATAGCGAAAGATTTAATGTATGAAGAGGTACCTATTAAAATCTTAGATAAGAAGGAACATACGCTCCAAGGTTATACATAAAGTCAAAGTTTTGTGGAAAAACCACGATGTTGAGAAATGACCTGGGAGTTAGAATCTGAAATGAAATCAAGGTATCATCACCTCTTCGACATACCAAGTACGTACACCAATTTCGAGGAAAAAATTTCATAAGAAGGGGAGGTTGTAAGACCCCAACTTTTATGAATAAAGATTTAATTTTTTCGAAATATCTTCTTGAATAATAAGATGTGGATTTGATATAATGTTATAATTGTGGGTAATATTTACAAATTTTGCAAAGTAACTAAGTTGTCATAAAATATTTGATTGGTCAGGGAATATTCGTTTTATCAGGAAATAATCGTACGACGGCACAATCATTGGTGGACTCCACAACGAAATTACTGTCGGAGTTGGAAAATGACAGAAATATCTTTTTATAAAAATAATGACGAAAGTTTTACCGTTAACTGTTGAAATACCCGATGATAAAAGTACAGTAATATGCATGGTTGCAAAGTAGCAGACGATATTATATAGTATTTTTGATTATTGATGCTTAAGTGAGAAGTCACTCAATTTTATTCAATTATTGTCACAGTAATTGATGCATAGTATCTCACGTTATTGATTCAATTGTTGTCATAATATTTTATATTATTAAATTAATAATTGAGACGGCAAAGTTATTCATATTATTATTTGCATTATTAATGATGTCTAGAAAGTTCTGTCGAGGAAAGGGGTTTGGTCACCTAATTGCCCGCTAATAAGGAGAAATTCTTATCAGAAAGCCCCCTCTTTCCTGGAAATGATCTGGTTGTTAATATTACGAATTATAATAATGATGAATAATTGTTGTTCAAAAATAAGTTTAGTGAAGTCAAGTGAATTGAGATAACTAGAGGGGGTTTTTTATGAAGTATTTGCTGTAAATTTGGCTTATTACATAGACTCATACTTACTTATTTTTCAAAATAGTCGGTAAAAAGTTATCTCAGTTTTGTTTTATTACTTTATATATATATATATATATATATATATATATATATATATATATATGTATATACCATTTTGTGCGGAAGGAGATACAGATGAGTAAATAAGAATCAGAGATGCAAATAGTTTAACAGTTTAATTACTAAAACATATAATTTTATTGATAAAAAATAAAACTGTTTAAAAATATACAAACTAATTACAAATTTTACAAATTGAATTAACTTGACTTACTCAAAGCATTAAGAAATGTAGAATAGTAGAAGGAGGGGCTAAGAAAGGCTTAACAGCGGTAGAGGCTAAAGATTCATCTAAGAAGGAACTCAGATTCTTTTGAAGTCTGTCTCAATAACTAAGTTCAGTTTCCTTTTATAGAATAAGGAAAGAACTATTACAAAGTTACTATTACAAAATAAATGATTACAGACAAAAGTTACTATTCATGAACAGTGCTGACTTTTTTACTATTTATTGACGCGTTTGGCAACTTTTGACAAAGTGGCCACAACTTTTGACTCGGGAGACGCTTTCGGTGGAAAGAAGATGCTTTCGGTGGAAAAGACGAATCTACTTTCGGCTAAAGACATCTTTTGACTGGCTGCAGGGAGCAGGTGCATGTGACTAAGAAGAAATGTCAGACAAATGGGTCCTGAGCATCCTGTAGATTGATGGTGCCATAAGGGTCATCATCTTCTTCATACTGACTGTGGGAAGCTGATGAAGAACCTATAGAAGCTTCTGCATGTAATTCATCAATTCTTTTATTTAATGCCTGGGCAATTAATTTTAACTCTTTTTCGGAACAATCTTTAAAATCAGAAATGCTATGGGAACAAGACGAACCAGTGGGACTGACTCTAGACTCTTTTGATTTTTTACTGACACTTGACTCTTTTGATTTTTGACTAGAAGGTTCTGCTGTAGAGACTGGGAGAACCTTGAGAGGAGAAGCAGGGAATTCTAACTGAACTTGACCTATAATTCGATTGACGTCAAATTTATCCCACCATTTGACAAACCATTGGCGAGTGACAAGGGGAAAAGGATCTGCCGAAGAAGATGTAGGGGAAGCATTGTGACTGATTTCACTGGTGGGGTTTTGAATACTGTATTCCCATCGGAGAATCCATGGAATCTTATATTTACTTACAAACTGAAGAAGGACTGGGACACCTTCATATGCTGAAACAAATTTTTTGTGATTACAAAAATGATTGAGTTGGACTTTCAGGGGATCGGGAAGAAGGTTATAGGTAGAACCAAATCTCGACCACCAATGGGAAAACCAATATGGGAAATGACTTTTGAATTTATGATCGAATTGAACAAACCAAGAATGACTGTGTGACTCATTTTGATGGAGAAAAACTTTATACTAAGCTTCCATATAATCATAATAACAAAAAGAGTAATCCTGATTAGAAAGCTGCATAAGATCATAGGGATGTTTTCCCCATTCGGATATCTGAATAAACTGTTTAATATACAACGAATGGTAAAGAACTTTGGCTTTATCATTGTTGGCATAAATGGGTTTAATAAAGATTAACTCTGTTTCGACAAGAATGTCCTTATAATACACAAGGGATTTATAAGGAGCAAGGGGCATGAAATGCCAACCAGAAGGGAAAAACTGGGAAGTCAATTTTACTGGGTCATTTCTGGGTTTCATGTGAGGCTCAATATGAAATAAGAGATTGGTTCATCTAAGCATGTACTCAGAGGGAGGATTACTGGGGTTTGAACTAGAGGCTTTGGACTGAAAAGGGTCGACCAGAATTGGGTTACTAGCTAAGGCTGGACTATAGGGTTTGGGCATTGTCCCAAGGACAGTGAACTTGTTACTGGTTTGGTAAATTGGGTTAACTGGATGAGGAACCAAGGCTCCTCTTGGCTGATTACTTGGGCCAGTAGGGGGATACTAATGAAGGATGCAAGGTACCTGTGTTAATAAATTCCCGAGTGAGAAAATCAGGAATGGAATTGTTACTGCCTTTGATGTATTCAATATCAAAATCAAAGATACTCAAAAGAGCTTGCCATCTAGCAAAGGAGTGTTTAGAAGCTATGTTTTCAACATCTTTCTCTAACACATATTTTGCAGATTTGCAGTCAATTCGAACTAAAAATTTTGATTTAATAAGTCAATTTGAAATTTATTAATATATAATACAAGAGAAAGTATTTCTTTTTTAATAGTACTGTAATTTAACTGTGTACTATTCCATGCACCGGAATGAAAACGGACGATTTGTTCTGGGGAATCTAGAGTTAACTTTTGCTTGAGAATACCTCCGAATCCAATATCAGAGGCGTCAGTTTCAACAATTTTAAATGCAAAATTATTGGAAATACCAAGGCAGGGCAATACCTTGACGTATTTTTTGACTTGTTAGACGACAGAAGTATGAATGTCAGTCCAGGGAGGAGGATTGTCTTGCAAACGCTGAAAGAGAGGTTT
This sequence comes from Panax notoginseng, assembly GCA_016801055.1. Taxonomy (NCBI): domain Eukaryota; kingdom Viridiplantae; phylum Streptophyta; class Magnoliopsida; order Apiales; family Araliaceae; genus Panax; species Panax notoginseng. Next base: position 121,280,290 of record CM029018.1, read on the forward strand.
GCAAATTTTCCTGAGGTTTTTATAGAACTTGCCAATATAATTGAGTGAGCCTAGAAACCTCTGCAGTTGGGTTTTATGGGTAATTTTATCTGGGAATCTGTCGGTGAATTGAATAGCTCTATCAATTGGCTGTATGAGTCCGCGATATATAATTAATCCAAGAAACCGAACTTTAGCTTGAAACAAGCTACATTTGGAAAGTGAAAGAACAAGTCCATTGTCTTTGGCCGTTTTGAAAAACGATTTCAAATGTTTGACATGTTCTTCAATGGAATTGGAAAAAATGAGAATACCGTCGATATACACAACAATAAAATGACTAAAAGGATTCAAAATGTCATTGAGGATATTTTGAAATTCACTGGGAGCATTTTTTAAGCCAAGTGCTTGGACATTCCATTCGTAATGTCCGAATGGAGTGGTGAATGCAATTTTATATCTGTCATCTAGGTGAATAGCAATTTGCCAGAAACCAGATTTGAGGTCAAATTTACTAAAGATGGTGGCATTACTTAGTCAGTTAATGAGGTCATCCTTATTAGGTAGAGGATACCTAATCCATTCTAGGACTTTGTTTAATGGCTTGTAATTGATTACTAACCTGGGAACACCTCTTTTCTTTTCTGCTTCATTGTTAACATAAAAGGCAGGACATGACCATGGGGATTTACTGGGTCTAATTAATTTTTTACTAATGAGATCATTAATTTCCTTTTTACATAACTCCATTTGTTCGTGATTCATTTGAATAGACCTGGCCTTAGTAGGAATCAAATGTTCTTTGAATTCCTTAGCGTAAGGGAGCCTTACAACATGTTTTTTTCGATGCCAAAAGGCATTAGGAGAATCAGAACAAAGGTTGTCCTTTAAGTAAGTTTTTAACTCTTCAATTTTTTCAAGAACATCTTTATTTTGAAGTTGTTCTTCAATTCTTTTGTATTTAACTTATTCTTTTAAGAAATTTAAATGGGTGGATTTACAATTTAATAAATTTAATGATTTAGAAATGGACTCTTCTTGAATAAATTTTAACTCTCTTTCTTTTGGTTTAGTAAGAAATTTAAATGTTATTTTTTTACCTAAATGTTTACAGCTTAATCCTTCATTACTGGTAGAAAATGGATATAATAAATATATAAATGGTAATCCTAAAATAATTTTATCAGTAAGATTGCGAATTAAAACAAATGATGTTTTAAAACACATATCATCCTCACAGATATGCACTTTAGGTAATTTATATTTTATTTCCATCTGACTACCATTGGCTGAATTTAATTTTTCATTAGTCTTCTTGTAGTATTTGGTTGGAATAAGACCTTCTTGGATACAATTTAAATCCGCACCAGTATCAACTAAGGCGGGAAGTCGTATTGAAAAAGTTTTATCAACAACCAAATTAATGGAGATATACCATTTTTGAATGGTAATATCTTTAACTCTTTTAAGAGAAAGACCTTGAACAAATAGATCTGGTTCTTCTTTGATTCCTGAAGATTCTGGCTCATCGTGATCTTCATCACTAGAGGAGGAATCATGAACTTGAAGATCAAATTTCTGGCTCTCTAAGTCTTTTCTTAAATTGGAGATTTCAAATTTTAAATTAGAGATTTCTTTTTTAAGTTTATTAACTTCTTGATTTAACTCAGGAAGGGTAACTTCTTTAACTGGGGTTTTAAATCTTTCTAGAGTTTTATGAAGGCTGAATATCGGTTTATCTTTGGCTTTAAAAATCTTGTCTTTAACTCTAGTATCTTTGGTTAATAAATCTTTTAACTGCTTAGTATATTGAACTTTAAGTTCAGGGTCAGAAATTTTACTAATTAAGTCGATTAACAAAGAGCTTTCTTCATCCTCTTTGGTAATAACACTTAATCTTTTAGTGCAACAATTTTCATTACAGTTATTAGCACAAATAGTGACTTCTTCTTCGTTACTATCAGATTCATTGTTACTGGTACTGCTTTTAGAAGAATAAGGGATGTTAGATCTTTCATCATTATTTGTATTATTTTCTATTCTCATTAACTCTAATAATGGCTCAGTATCTTCATTAGATATATTTAACTGAGATAGTTTTTGTTTTACCTTACATTCATTTTTGTAATGGCCTTTTTGCCCACAATTGTGGCAAACAATTTTACTCTTATCATACTTTTAGGCCTTTTATTATATTTTTTATTAACTAGTTTAGGTTTATTATAATAATCGTTTTGATTGTTATTATTTTTATGAATATGTTTACGTTTGTGACGTTTATGTGTTTTAGGATGATCAATATGTCTGTGTTTGTGCTTTCTTCTAAAGGGAGCAATAGGAGGAAGACCATATTGTTCACAAAATGTTCCTAACTCATATTTTTCTTTTTTCTTATCTTTACTAGCTTGTTTAGCTAATTTAAAATCAATGCACATTTTTAAACCTATTTTTTGAATGTAACTGATTATGTCACCATAAGTGAGATTATCATAGTCAATATATCCTAAGTTTTTACTTAACTCTTCTCTAACTTTATGAGCGAACAATGAAGGCAAACCATTTACAAACTTTTCTTTCCAGAAAGGCTTGTTGCTATCATTTCGCAGCATAACTCTAGAGGTAAACACATCTTTGTACCACCTGAAGTCACTAAGAGTGGGACAAGTGAGATTACTGAGTTGATCGTGAATCCTTTCTGTTATGTTACTAGGAGTTCCTACAAAATATTTTATTATGGTAAAAATTAAAGTATTTACTCCATCTGGCAGACCAACACCGACATCTTCATCAAAGATGGGGTTGCCGTCATCGTCTAACTGGATAGCATGAATAATTGATAATCTAGTATCTTCTGTGAGATGTCTTTCCCACCAAGATCTTAGAATACCAGTGAATCCACTAGCTATTAACTCAACAATTTCTGGTTGTGACAGATTGTTGAATTTGGTGATATAGCTATTTGCTACCATGGACATGTGATTCTGTTTGTTTAAAATTTCTTGTTCACTAAGACCATCAATGTTCCATTCATAAATTTTATTGGCTGAAACAGAGAATTGTTTATCTAGGTTTCTCTCTTCGAATTGCAGATCCGGAGGAGTAGGCCTAGAATACCAATTCCTGGTTAAACTAGTGTTTTTGACTGTTAACTTATTCAATTGATCATTAAAATCAGGGATTGAAGTAGAATCAGAATAGTCAGCTTGACTATCACTTTCAACTTCAGTTTCAACTTGATCCAAAGTAGAGATAGTACCACTTGGACCAGGTTCAGTTTTATAGTTTTTTGAATAACTTGTCAATTGATTTAATTAGGTTGCTATCATCATTAGGTAAACCTAATTTACTTCTATTTTCTAGTAGGTTAATCAAAGGATGTTCAATTTTTACATCAGGTCTTTTTATACTTGTTTCTTCAAATTTTTCTTCAATTCTATCAAGCTGTCTTCCAACAGTTGCTAGATATTGATTACTAAAATTTTATTGTTCAATAATTTTTTTATCATCTTTATTGCCATCTGAAATCTTAAAGGGACTGGCAACAACAGATGTGTTCTTAACTGGGATAAGGATTGTTTCTAGCGGAGGATGACTAAAACAGACCTTAGACTTATCTTCCTTTACCCATTGACTTTTTGTTATAACATTTCACTTACTTTGGTATTGATCATACCAGTCATAAAAGCTAATGTTTATCTTTTCATTTTTTATGAATCGTTTCCATCTATTAACAATTTTATCTCGCTCCTTTTCCGTTGGATGATTTGAACGAAATAAATGTCTTTTATCTTTATTATATTTGGAATTAAAATCTTTTACAAGATTATCCCATTCAAGAATAAAATCTTTTTTAATAACTCTTAACTGATTGTTAATCGGAATTTTAAAATCAGACTGAGTGGGAAGCTCAGAAGGAGTAGGAGAGGAAGAACTATCTTCTTCTGCTAGATCCTTTTGAGTATAACATGGGTGACTAGCTTGACCTTAATTTAAAATACCTTTTAATTTAAGATCTCTTAAAGATGAGTTATTAAGAATTTCATTGTCTCTTCTTGAAGATGCTATAGTACCAGCAGAATCTTCAATAATAATCGGTCTATTACTGCGTTCAAAACTTATTTTTACGGTTCCATCTGAAAATTGTCAAACATTTTCAAGGTTTATTAGATTGTTAACTACAGGTTGTTCAGGTATTTCACTAGGTAGAGTCCATTGACTAGGGAGAGTAATATCTTTCCAGAGAATGGTTCTCGGGATCTGAATAATAGCATCAATAGTTGAACTTTGGATTAAGACAGTTTGATCTTTCGGACTTTTATTGAGAGCATGAACGTTTAGGTTAGTTTTCATGGTCTTATAATAAATTCGATAAATCAAAGCTATCGGCTAAGAACCCTCAATCATTTGAGTAATTTCTCCAGCAGTTTTAATATTTAATGTTAAGGCTTTTAATAAATTTTTATCACTTAGGCTCAATGTGAAATCAGGAAAGCAATTGAAATGGATAGGTCCATTATGCAGACTAGATTCCATTGCGCCGATCATGCTAGGATAGTAATTCAAGTATCGAGCATCCCTTAAGCAGAGATAAATACTTGAATTAATTCCTTTAATGTTTAAAGGTTTAACTGCTACTTGAACTAATCCGATGTGAATAAAATTGTAACCTTTCTTTTTATATTTTTTGATGACTTCGAGATCTAAAAGACTACAATTTTCGTATTCTTTATTAATGGCATAAACCTTTTCAACGATTTTGACATTATAATCTGTTTTAAAATTGTCCAAAAATGTTGACTGATAAATTTGCTTAGGGGAGACCCTAGGTATATTCCAATTGTGTAAAGCTTGACTGATATTTTCATAACTGTGGGTTTCCTGGTTAACTATGTCTGGAACTGGAGGCAACATTCTCCTATAAATAGGATGCTTAGTTTAGAAATGAAAATCACACAAGAATTAGAGAATTCTTCTTCTATAATATTGAGCGTATTTCTTTAGAGTTTAAGGAAGCTTTGAGTGTACAAAATAGTGCAAGTTTTCTTCAAGAATATCCCCACCATACCAGTCAGAAATACTCTCCTTTTAAGGTAAGGGATATTATTTTTGTTCAATACTCGTAAGAAATAATATTTTCTTCCATACTCTGTAGTATGTAAGTAATATTATTTCGTTTCAGATTCTGAATTCTACACTCAATTTGTTAAGTATTGTTTCTATACTCCTTGAAATTAGTACAATATTCTTAAAATTTGCGTTTCATCTAGTATCTTTTCGCAAGAATATTTTTCTTAACATTCTTGTTCATTTTTAATATTTTCATGTCGGGGTACTATTCTCGAAGTACTATTCACAGGATACTATTCACCCAGGATACTATTCATGACAAAAATTGATTTCTTTTCTGTCCAAATTATTTTTGATATAATGTTATTCTTAAATTTTACTCCACAAAGCAGAATCATGTTGACAATTTGGACGTTATTGAATTCTGGATAAATTGAATTATAAATCTTTAAAATTTATCCTTGCTCTCATTTAATTAAATTCTTATATCATTTCATTATCCTCATGCTTAAATTGTGATGAAAGTCATCTTTAGCCTGTAATGCATAGATGGACTATTGATTGGTATGATTATGACTATGTATCGGTATAATCATGACCCGTAATGTTACAAATGATGTGATAAAAGTCCTCATTCGCCCATAGTACATTGATGGACAGTTGTTGGCATGATCATGACCACTGGTGATACTGAAAGTAGTATGCACACATGCCAATCATGTTTGATGATAAGGCATATACTTTGTAACAATCTTATTTATTTATTAATAAAAAATATTAATTTATTAAAGCCTTTTAATTATCTACATGATGATATTTTATAATATGTGATAAACCCATAGTTTTAAGTAATGCTTTTAGAATAATGATGATGATCATTCTAATAAGATTTAAATTCTTAAAAAGCTTAAAACTAAAATAGTTCCCAATTGTTGGATTACTAAATTGGGGATTAGTGAATCCGGATAGATTGGTACATACGTTGCTTGCTCATTGGATGAAGATGATTGATCTCAAGATCATTTGTGTGGAGACACTAAAGGAAGTATGTAGGTGCTTATTAGAGAATAAGTTCACTGAACGTGGCTCGCTAAGGAATACCTAATGGACTTTTACTTACATGTCAATAGAAATCCCTGTAGTGATAGTAGTACAAGTGATCATTAGACTTGATATCATCATAGTATCTTGTGTATGATGAGTCATACTTTGACTTATTCCTTAAGACCCTTAGGATATATCAAAGGGTATGCTTGAGTATAATAAGTTGTACGTGGAGATAATATATGATCAATAAAGAATTTACCGCTTCTAGTAAAAGAAGAGAAATGTCCTATGTGATTCGATAAATGACAACCCAAGAGTCCTTGGCCAAGGCAGAATGAAATTAGAAATGAGTTTCTAATTTACATTATTTGGTGTTGTGCATTTAAGAGTCGAAATACATATAATTAAATAAAATAAGACTTGACAGTAATTTCTTGTCTTATATTTAATTGGGATATTGTATGGTGGAAGGATTGAATTGTACAGTAACTATTTACTAAAAGGTTCTTTTATGATTAATGTTAAAATTTATATTATCTGGAAAGTCGTTAATCGTTAAGGAGGCTTATCACTATTGTAGAATAAATATTATTTATTTAAATAAATAAATAAATATTTTAATTTATTTATCTAAATAAGATTAGAATTGTTTTAATTAATTTATTCACAACCGGTTTAATATGAAGAACCTAAAGGGTCACACCATAAAAGGAAGAATAATTATTTAAGAAGTTAATGGCATAATCGTAATAATAAGTTAAGTATATTTAATTTAATCTATGGTGATAGAATAAATTAAATAGCTTAATATTTATTATTTAATACTTTGAAAATATTAAATATAAATTAATAAGAGGAGTCTTATTATTATTATTACTATTATTATTATTTAGTTTCTAAAGGAGTTTGAGAATTAATAAAGTACTCTCAAATATCCTAATAAGATTAGGAGGCTAATTAATTAAAAGAGTTTAATTAATTATTCCTAATAAGATTGGGAGCCTAATTAATTAAAGAAATTTAATTAATTAAAATAAAACTCAATTCCTTAATTGTTAAGGAGGGTTGCCCACATCTATAAATAAAAGGAGTCTTATTTTGGGTGGAAAGGATTGACACTTTCACAAACACGTGAATACGTAATTCTAATAGTTGGGAGAGTACACCATTTCTATGAGAGATAGAAAAATTAGGATTTTGTCAAATACACATCTTCTTGAATCTTTCTTTTTTCTTGGCGGATCACCTCTAGAGGCTAAACATTTGGGTGGCTAACGTTGATCAAAAGAATGAATCAAACCCGATGGATACAAGTTGAACGCGAAAAAGATTGGAGGTCAACTTGTACATGAGGAAGCTCGAATCTTCAAGGGTATGATTCTTGTTCTTCATATTTTCGTTTAATTAATAATTGTATATAAAGGGTGATCCATGTATATGGTTTGTAAAATTTTAAAACTCTTATTTTCACGTTTCTGCTTATTTTGTGCAATTTGATTACGTTCATGAATATTGCAAACCTAACAGTGGTATCAGAGCCAAACCTTTATGCAAATTATTAATTATTTTAATTTGATATGTATGTTGATATGTGTTTAGAACAATTTAATTGGGCATAATTTGTTGTATAAAATTTATTTTTTTTAAAAAGGGCCGAAATCTTTTTTTTTTCGAAAGCCTGTTTTTTTTTGGACAAACATTATCCTGCCTCATCCAAGTGATTCACATGAATCACGGTTTCATGAATTTCTTTCATATGTTAGATAAAAGTGGTACATGAGATTCATTCAATATGATTATGATTATGATTATATATATATATATATATATATATATATATATATATATATATATATATATATATATACGGTCCGTCTCTAAAGCGAACCAAAGACGAACCGTAGTCTTTGGTGTTTACGGCGACAGTTCGATCCGTCGCCATAGTCATGTAGTCTTTGGCGACGGATCGAACCGTCGCCATAGACACCAAAGATGACGGTTCGTCTTTGGTTCGTTTTTAAAGGTTCGCTTTAGAGACTCTCCGTATATATATATATATATATATATATATATATATATATATATATATATATTATTCTTAATTATTTTATAATTAAAATGAAAGTTTATTTTAATCTTAAAATAAAAAGGTTTATTTTAATTTTAAAATTAGATTTCATGCTAACTAATTAGAGTTGGAATTGAATTCCATGATAACTAATTGGCGTTGAAATTGGATTCCATGTTTCCTTAAATAAAGGAGTTTATTTAGATATGAAATAAGATTTCATATTATTCAAAATAAAAAAGTTTATTTGTGAATAGGAAAAAGAATCCTAATTTCCTTAAATAAAGGAGTTTATTTAGATATGGAATAAGATTTCAGATTATTCAAAATAAAAGAGTTTATTTGTGAATAGAAAAGAGAATCCGTGTTTCCTTTAATAAAAGAGTTTTTTTTACTTGGAATTGGATTCCATAATTAATTAAAATAAATGAGTTTATTTTAATTAAAGATTTTAATTTAAATAAAATAGTTTATTTTATTCAAAATAGGATAAATTAAAATAAAAGAAGTTTATTTTGATTTAAATTTGGATTAAAATAAAGGAGTTTATTTTGATTCAAAATTAGATTTTATACTAACTAACTTTACCCATTAAATGATATCAATATATATATATATTGAATGTTTATTATTCATGAGATAAATTTTATTTATTGATGCATATGGTGATGAGTATAATAATAAATGTGATTGATTATGGATTATTGACCAATGTGATTGGATTTTATTTTAGTTGGATGCATGAATGTATGTGTTTTATTAAATAGGGTCTGCGTACCTCGTCTTCTCTAATTTTTTCTTAATGTAAATTCTAACTCCCTCCTATGTACTTCTCCTTGATTGTTGATCAATGTTTCTATTTATTTTAAATAGTTTTGTAATAGGAATAGTTAGAATTAATTTTAAAGAATTAGAGATCAAGGAGCAAGGAGCGCTTGAAGACCCGTTTGTAATAGAGCACGGGTTTAAATGTAATAGTTATATTTGAATATTAATTATTGCACCCCTAGGGTTTGACCTTTTGGTTCACTTAGTGGCTCTAGTGAACCAAACTAGAATAAAAGTCCACAATCAATCCGGGTAGAATATAGTATTCTATTTGTGAATGCTTATACTATATATATATATATATATATATATATATATATATATATATATATATATATGTATATGTGTGTGTGTGTGTGAGTGCGCGCTAAACAAGATGAGACAAATTAATAACATGCAAACCCCTCAAATTTTTTATATTAAGTCCTAAGCGTTCAAAGATATTTGAAATATCGAACATCGCCTTCTAGTATGATAAAAATAATAGAGTATCAATTAATTATTATAAGTTACAAGGCTTATCTTAATTCTTTGAGATGTTAATTTTATCACATTTGATGCTTATAAAGAAAATTGAACAATGTTGTTTTGTTGTGTCACCACAAGGATAATATTTTTCTTTTTTGAATATATGGAGTACTAGGTTGGACTTAACTTAAATCATTTTAGTTCGGATGTGCACACACTTAACCATTATGATCTACGAGGCAAAATACAAGGAGTTACATAGTTGATGTAATTGACAAGAGTTGTCTACCTATTTATTTATATATAGTTTGTTGTGTCACCACAAGGCTATATATATTTGAAATTGGATCCTTATTTTGACTAGCATATCTTTAATTAGATTTTGCCGAACTATATAAGTGAGGGTAATATAGTTTGATGAAAATAGTGGGAGATACCAATTTAAAACAAGACCTAAATTATTTTGGTAATTAATAAAAGAATGTATGCTAAAATATTGTTAATTACAAATTTATTTACAAAATTTTACAATGTCTAAAATTATTATCACTGCGTAGCATATTAGATGCTAAATTAACCGGACCGAATTAAGCGGATTGGTTAAGGAAATTGAGAATAGTTCTCACAGCTGAAAAAATATCTTATGTCCTTAATACGCCTATCCCTGGAATGATTGCAGACAATGCCTCTGAGGAAGAGATTGCTACTTTTAGAAAGTGACAAGATGATGCACAGTTGGCTCAATGCATCATACTCGCATCCATGAGTAATGAGCTTCAGCGTCAGCATGAAACTGTGGATGCTCTTACTATATTCTTGGACATCAAGTAGTTGATGGTGAGGAAAGTAAGACTGATAGATATCAGATATCTAAGGAGCTCTTCCGATCTAGAATGGCTGATGACACTACAGTACAGACAAAAGTCCTTAATATAATCAATTTGATTGAACAATTAGGACAACGTGTTTTCTCATAGATGGAGAGTTGAGCCAAGATTTGATCTTGCACTCACTCCCGGACTCCTTTCATAACTGTTGTGAATTTTTCATATGAATAAGCTAGATATCAGCTTCGCTGATTTGCTTAACATGTTGAAAATTAGTTGAGAGTCACTTTCCTACCAAGAAAGACCAAGTTTTACTGGTAAGGGCCAAATGATCTTCTAAAAAGAAGAACAATTCTAAGAAGGTAAATAGAAAAGGCAAAAACAAAGGATAATAAGAACAAAACTGATACGGATAGCAAATGAGTTTGCTTCCACTGCAATAAGCCAGGACACTGGAAAGAAACTACAAGAAGTATCTTGCAGAGGCTAACCAGAAGAAGCTTAGTGAAGTTTCGGTTACAAATACAATTTTGTTCATGATTATAATAAATTTTTCTTTAAGTCAAGGTTCTACTTAGTTATTGGATACCGGCTTTGGTTATCATAAATATAGATTTATGACGGGACCAAGCAGAAGTAAAAAGCTAAACAAGAGACAAGTAATCCTATTTGTGGAAATGAAGCAAAGGTTGTTACATTAGCCATAGGAACTTATTGTTTAGCATTGCCTACGGGCAAGTCTATTGAGTCAATAAGTTGTTATTGTATTCCAGTTCTAGTTAGAAATATTATTTTCATTTTGTTGTTGGATAATGAAATCTTTGGTATTATATTTAAGAACAATTGTTGTTTTATTTATAATAATAATGTTTTGTATAGAACTAGAATATTACTTGATGGATTTTATATACTTGACTTACGTGAAAAATTATTTTGCAAATTAAACAAACTAGTATAAGAAAAGGAGGTGATCATTCAAAGAGTTAAATGTGTGTATTTGCTGAAATACAAGTGTGAATTATTTGAAAGGTTCAAAGAATTCATAAATGAAACTAATTTGAAAAGTATTAAGATTCTTTGATTAGATCAAGGAATAAGTGCTCGTGTAATAAGTTTCTAGATCATCTCAAATGGTTTTCTCACAATGGACGCCTCCTGATACGCAATAATTTATTGATGTATCTGAAAGGAAAAATCATACCTTGTTGGACATGGTGCGGTCCATAATGATTTTACCAACATTCCAATATACTTCTAGGATAATGTCCTAGAAATGGCTGCATATCTAAAAAAAAAAGTTAACCTCAAAATCCGGTCACAAAACTCCATAAAAGTTATGGACAGGAAGGATTCCTAATTTTAAGTAAGTTAAGATAAGGGGTTTTATAGCTTATGTAAAAAGGTTTCAAAGGATAAGCTTGGGACAAGATTTGACAAGTATAAATTTGTGGGACATCCTAAAGTAAGTTTAGGGTATAAGTTCTATAATTCTACTTAGTAAAAGGTGTTTATTACGAAACATACTGCCTTCTAAGATAAAGATGTTTATCATTGAAGGGCCTAGTAGGAGAATAGTAGATCTTGAAGAGTTCAAGAACCACAAATCACTACAAGTTAAATAAGAGGAACCTATAGATAGACCTATTGTACCACAATCGAATTATAAATCTTGAATAGTATCGAAGATACGTGGGAGGTATGAATTCATCATAGATGATGATGATGAGGTACGTATCATAGATGATGATGATCCAGTTACATACGATGAGGTAAGAGTTGTAGACAATCAGAGAAATAGATTGAAGCAAGCTTCTCAAAAATGGAATATTCGTTTTGATGAAACAAATCAAAAGAGTTTGATTTTATCACAAATAAGAATGAACCTAATGTGTAAAAAGGGTCAGTGGGAGCACCGTGACATTCTTTATATTATATGTTGATATACTATGTATAAGGAATGACATACTAATGCTACAATCAGTAAAGATAAAGTTGTCTAAACATTTCTCCATGAATGATTTGGGAAGAGTATCTTAATTAGGAATATAAATCTATATATATGAATTTAAGAGGATGCTCGACTTAACCCAAGGAACGTATATTCATTTGATGCTAAAGTCATTTAGCATGGCAAACTCCAAGAGTTATCTCATGTTGATGAGCCATGGAGTGTATCTCTCTTAATAGACCACATAGACTCATGTAAGAGAGATCGCATGAATAACTATCATGTATGCAATGAAATGTACGAGACCTGATGTTGATCAGTCATATTCTGGAGAAGTTCACTATGAGTCAGTGAAAAACATCTTATAGTACTTAACCGGCACTAAGGATGTGATCATATTCATGGTAGGTCTAAATTAAAACTAGAGGGCTTAACAGACTCAAGTTTTTCAAACAGACCAAGACGATAGAAAATCTACTTTAAGGTAAAGGGTTATCTTGAACAGTGGTGCAGTGAATTGGAAAGATTTCAAATAGCAAAGAGTTACTGGTATAGTGATAAAGACAACGTATATAGCTATAAATAAAGCTGCTAGTTGATTGTTTAGATGAAAAGTTCATTACAGAACTAGGAATAGTTCCTAGGTCTCATATTGGATCTAAACATGTATTGTGGCACTTTTATTTGATTATAGGAATCATTGAAAGATGAAAAATCATTATAGAGATAGTGCACTCTCAAGAATAACATTACATATCCATTAACTAAAGCTTATCCAACAGCAGGATAATCGTCACTTAGAGAAGAAGGGTATGAGATACCATGGCGATTGGCTTTAGTGCAAGTGGGATATTGAAAGTAGTATGCACACAAGCCAATCAAGTTTGATGATAAAGTATATACTTTGTAACAATCTTATTCATTTATTAATAAAAAATATTAATTTATTAAAGGCTTTTAATTATCTATATGATGATGTTTTATAATATGTGATAAACCCATAGTTTTAAGCAATACTTTTAGAATAATGATGATGATCATTCTAATGAGATTTAAATTCTTAGAAAGCTTAAAACTAAAATAGTACCCAATCGTTGGATTACTAAATTGGGGATTAGTAAATCAGAATAGATTGGTATATACGTTGCTTGCTCATTAGATGAGGATGATTGATCTCACGATCATTTGTGTGGAGACACTAAAGCAAGTATGTAGGTACTTATTAGAGATTAAGCTCACTGAACGTGGCTCGCTAAGGAATACCTAATGGAGTTTTACTTGCCTGTCAATAGGAATTCCTGTAGTGATAGTAGCACAAGTGATCCTTGGACTTGAGATCATCATAGTATCTTGTGTATGATGAGTCATACTTTGACTTATTCCTTAAGACCCTTAGGATATATCAAAGGGTATGCTTGGGTATAATAAGTTGTACGTGGAGATAATATATGATCAATAAAGAATTTATCGCTTCTAGTAAAAGAAGAGAAATGTCCTATGTGATTCGATAAATGACAATCCAAGAGTCCTTGGCCAAGGCAGAATGAAATTAGAAATGAGTTTCTAATTTACATTATTTGGTATTGTGCATTTAAGAGTCGAAATACATATAATTAAATAAAATAAGACTTGACAGTAATTCCATGTCTTATATTTAATTGAGACATTATATGGTGGAAGGATTGAATTGTACGGTAACTATTTACTCAAAGGTTCTTTTATGATTAATGTTGAAATCTATATTATCTTGAAAGTCGTTAATCGTTGGGGAGGCTTATCCCTATTGTAGAATAAATATTATTTATTTATTTAAATAAGATTAGAATTGTTCTAATTGATTTATTCACAACCGGTTTAATATGGAGAACCTAAAGGGTCACACCATAAAAGGAAGAATAATTATTTAAGAAGTTAATGGCATAATTGTAATAATATGTTAAGTATATTTAATTTAATCTATGGTGATAGAATAAATTAAATAGCTTAATATTTATTATTTAATATTTTGAAAATATTAAATATAATTTAATAAGAGGAGTCTTATTATTATTATTATTATTATTATTATTATTGTTATTATTATTATTATTATTATTATTATTATTACTATTATTATTATTTAATTTCTAAAGGAGTTTTAGAATTAATTAATAAAGTACTCTCAAATATCCTAATAAGACTAGAAGACTAATTAATTAAAAGAGTTTAATTAATTATTCCTAATAAGATTGGGAGCCTAATTAATTAAAAGAATTTAATTAATTAAAATAAAACACAATTCTTTAATTGTTAAGGAGGGTTGCCCACATCTATAAATAAGAGAAGTCTTATTTTGGGTGGAAGGGGTTGACACTTTCACAAACACGTGAATACGTAATTCTAATAGTTGGAAGAGTACACCCTTTCTATGAGATATAAAAAAATTAGAGTTTTGCCAAATACTCATCTTCATGAATATTTCTTTTTCCTTAGTGGATCACCTTTAGAGGCCAAATATTTGGGTGGCTAACGTTGATCAAATAAAGGAATCAAACCCGGTAGATTCAAGTTGAACGCGAAAAAGATTGGAGGTGAACTTGTATCTGAGGTAGCTCGAATCTTCAAGGGTATAATTCTTGTTCTTCATATTTTCGTTTAATTAATAACTGTACATAAAGGGTGATCCGGGTATATGATTTGTAAAATTTTAAAACTCTTATTTTCACGTTTCTGCTTATTTTATGTAATTTGATTGCGTTCATGAATATTACAAACCTAACAGATTCTAATGAATATCATTGGTCTGTAGTGCATGGATAATTCATGGATGTGATACTAACGAATATCATTGGCCCGTAGTGCATGGATAATTCGATGATGTAGATTATTTATTGAGCTGTGTTATAGCGATAAAATATTGATGATGAACTTTTAAATCATAGAAGATAGTAGATATTATGCTCTACTTGACTTTTCTAATGGATTGCTTGTTCCGCTGCAGTTAAACTTGTTATTTATTGTATTCTATCAGTTTAACACTGTTGAAGGCTAACGATAATTTATTCTGCATTATCTTAGTCATAATATTTCTTACTGGGCTAGCTGAGCTCACCATTTACTTTCATTGTTCTCTTCAAAAAATGAGAAAATAATTGGAACTAGTCGGAGAATGGAGTGACGGTCCAGATGGTTGCTTTAGTAGTCATCAATATTCTGTAAAATAGTGTGATAATAAATGTAATGAGGACTCCATTTGAGTTTGGATATTGTCTACGAGACAATATTTGTGACACCCCCAAAATAGGTCCACACAACCCATTCTGAGTCGCCAAATACATGGTACAGAAAATAACTATAACTTCATTATTACAATTGTCGTGCAAAATACGACAATACATATGCTGTGAGTTTTCATAAAAATATTATCTTCCAGACAATATCCAAACTCAAATAAAGTCCTCATTACAATTATTGATACACTATTTTATAAAATAGTGAGGACTGCTAAAACAACTGTCTTGAACCATCACTCTACACACCGACTAGTTCTCACTATATTCTCGCCTCCTGAGAAGAAAAATAGAACAAAAAGGAAAAGGGTGAGCTCAACAGCCCACTAAAGAATATTATGAAAAAGATAATATAGAACATATTATCATTAGTCCTCAACAGGAAAAAATCTAATATAATATAATAGACAATAAGTTTTAGATCAACAACTGCAGCGGAAATAACAATCCATTAGAAGAGTCAAGTAGAACATGAAATCTACTATCTTCTATGATTTAAAAGTCAATCATCAATATTTTATCCCTGTAGCATCATTCAATAAAAATTTCAATTTAACAAATTATCCATGCATTGGGGCCCAAGGGTATTCGTTAGTATCACCAGTGGTCATGTTCATCTCAACACCAGTCCATCTTTGCATTATGGGCCAAAGATATTCATCAGGTAATCATACATCTTTGCAATACGGGCCAAAGATATTCAGTTATATCACCATTTAAGACTGAGGATGATGAAAATATTTTAAAAAAATCGAATTCAGTGAGATCAAAGGACAAAGATTAGGGATTCGTACTTCAGTTTATCCAAGTTTAAAAATACTCCAAAATAATCAATTGTAGAGCAAAACTCAAGAATGAAGATCAAAATATGGATACAATCAAAGATAGTAACCATAATAGACAACTTGGACAAAGAAAAGAAAATTTAATTTTTTTGTAAATAGTGTCGTATACGTGAATAGTAACCTAACATGAAAAGGTAAAAATTTTATAAGAAAAATCATATTTCGTGAATGGTACTCGTGAATAGTACCGTATTCGTGAATAGTGTTGTAAGACCCCAATTTTTTAATAAAGATGATTTTTCTATAAATATCATTTTTAAATATTATGGAATAAATTTGATATAATATTATAGTTGTGGGTAATATTTATAAATTTTGTAAAGTACGTAAGTTGTTGTATAATATTTGATTGGTCGGAGAATATTCATTTTAATAGGGAATATTCGTACGATGGCACAATCATTAGTGGCCCCCATAACGGAATTATTATCGGATTGAAAAACGACAAAAATACTTTATGAAAAAAACGGCGGAAGTTTTACCGTTAACTGTTGAAAGACCCAGTGTTAAAAGTACAGTAATACACGTGGTTGCATAGTAGCACACTGTATTGATTATTGATGCTTACGTGAGAAGTCATTCAATTTTATTCAATTATTGTTATAATAATTGCTGCATAGTATCTCACGTTATTTGATTCAATTATTGTCAATATTTTATAATCAATAATTGAGACGACAAAGTTATTAATATTATTATTTGCAATATTAACGATGTCTAGAAGTTCTGTCGATGAGAGGTTTGGTCACCTAATTACGCGCCAATAGAGAGAAATCCTTATTGGAAAGCCCCCTTTTTCCTGGGAACGACCTGGTCGATTAGTATTGTGAATTATAATAATGATGATAAATGTTGTTAATTATATTGAAGTGTCTTTTTATGAAGTCATGGAAGTTTATATATATATATATATATATATATATATATATATATATATATATATATATAAATTTAATTATTAGTATTATTAATGTACTAAAACAGAAAAGTTTTTTATATAAAACAGAATACTTTTATAAAGTTATCTGTTTTATTAGACTATAAATAGAATATATATTATATTCTATTATGCACAGTATTTTGCATTGTAAAATCTTTTTATATAAAATAGAATACTTTTATAAAGTTATTTGTTTTATTAGATTTTAAATAAAATATATTTTATTTTATTATGCATAGTATTTGCATAGTGCCTGCATAGTGTTTGCATAGTAAATTTTTTTTATATAAAACAGAATACTTTTTATAAAGTTTTATTTTATTTGATTATAAATAGAATATATTATATTTTATTGCATAGTGCAGCATAGTATCCTTTCCATTCTCCTATAAATAGGATGCTTAGTTAGAATTGAAATCACACCAGAAATTCAGAGAATTCTCTTCTATAATCTTGAGCGTATTTCTTTAGAGTTTTCAAAAGCTTTGAGCGTAGAAAAAATAGTATAAATTTTTTTCAAGAATATCCTCGCCTTACCAGTCGGAATACTCTTCTTTTACGGTAAGAGATATTATTCTTTCATATTCATGAAGAGAATTATTTTCTTTTCAATACTCGTAAGAGCTGTTATTCATTCTTTATTATTATGTTGGAATAACCTGTCTATGCGAAGTACCACATACATGGTAAAATTATGTTGTTATTCCATTATTTATCATTTTGTTGGAACATTCTGTTTGTGCGTTTACGCATGACTTGGTTCCATTATTTATTATTCTGTTGGAATATCCTGTCTGTGCGTTTACGCATGACCTGGTTCCATTATTTATTATTCTATTGGAATATCCTATCTATGCGTTTACGCTTGACCTGGTTCTATTATTTATTTTTTTTGTTGGAATAACCTGTCTGTGCGGTCTATCGCATGCTTGGTGAATTCTATTGTTATTCCATTCTTTATTATACTCAGTTGGTTAAAGTTTTGGCTTTTATACTCTATGAAATTAGTGGAATATCTTTAATATTTGTGCTTCATCCAGTATCTTTTCATGGAAATATTCTTCTGAGCATTCTTGAATTTTACTCTACAAAGCAGTATCATGTTGACAATTTAGACATTGTTGGTTCCTGGAAAAATTAATTCTTGAACTTGTTTTATTGAATTCTTATATCATTGTCATCATCCTCATGTTTATATTTTGTTGAAAGTCATCTGTGGCCTGTAGTGCATATATGGACTTGGTATAATTATGACCAGGGATTATTCGGTATAATCATGACCGTAATGTTACAAATGATGTGGTAAAAGTCCTTATTGGCCCGTAGTGCATTGATGGACAGTTGTTGGCATGATCATGACCATTGATGAATACACGAATATCCTTGGCCCGTAGTGCATGGATAATTTGTGGTCGTGATACTAATGAATATCCTTGGCCGTAGTGCAGGGATGATGTGGATTATTTATTAAGCTGAGTCTAAGCGATAAAAGTGATGAAAAACCTTTTTAAATCATAAAAGATAATAGATTTTATTCTGTACTTGACTCTTTTAATGGATAGCTTGTTCCGCTGCAGTTAAACTTGATGTTTGTTATATTTTATCAGTTTAACACTGTTGAAGACTAATGATAAATTATTCTACATTATCTTAGTCATAATATCTCTTATTGGGCTAGTTGAGCTCACCCTTTTGCTTTCATTGTTCTCTTCAAGAAATGAGAACGTAGCGGGGACTAGTCGGGGAACGGAGTGACGGTTCAGATGATAGCATTAGTAGTCCTCACTATTCTATGAAATAGTGTGAAAATAAATGTATTTAGGACTTATTTTGAGTTTGAATACTGTTTAGAAGAAAATGTTGTATTAAAACTCACAGCTTATGTTTTGTCGTATTTTACACGACGATTGTATAATTAAGTTTTATTTGTATTTTGTACCATGTATTTGACGACTCGGAATAGGTGATGTATACCTATTTTGCGGGCGTCACAGTTGGTATCAAAGCTTAGGGATATGATCACTGGCTAAGATGTGAGACAAGAACTTGGAGGGGAGCGACGAAGAATTTCTTCACTAGTATGACCTACCTAAGTTTATTTGGCATTTAATTGGTCGGTCAGAGTATAGGAATAATATGTGATATGTTAATTAACCTTTGTTTTGTGACAGTATTTGAAAATGACATCCGAGAATGTTGGGAATAGCAATGGAGCACAGGAGACCGTTGAGTCTCCACAGATCAATAATCAGGATAATGTGCATCAGGAAGGCGACAATCCTAATGCAAATAACAACACTGACCAAATGATGAATGATTAAATGTTCAGAGGCTTTATGCAATTCATGCAACATCAGGCGAGAGCGGCTTCTGTCCAAAATACAGGTGGAAACACTGGCAACTCTCGGACGGTCACCGCCAAACAGTTCAAGGAGCTGGGACCACCGGAGTTTTTTGGAGAGCCAAAATCACTTAAGGCAGAGACGTGGATAAAGCAGATCAAGAAGATATTTGATGTCTTGGGATTCTCCGAGGAGCAAAAGGTTCCCTTTACCACCTTCATGTTCCGGGTAGAGGCAGATTGCTGGTGGGAATCTGTAAAGCGTACTCAACCTGCCGCACTGAAGATGTCTTGGGAGAAGTTCCAAGAACTGTTCAACGACAAGTACTTTCTCGAAAGTATTCGTCACATGAAAGAGGTAGAGTTTATCAAGCTGGAGCAAAACAACATGACCGTGTCGCAGTACGAAGCTAAGTTTGCTGAGTTGTCTCGGTTTGCGTCCCACTTAGTTGATAATGAGGAGAGAATGACGCGGGTGTTTTTAAGAGGTTTGAAGCCAGAGATACGTTAATATCTTATCTCTCATAAACTGTGTTTGTATTCAGATATTGTTAATAGGGCTCAGTTATTGGAACGCGATAATGATTAACCCTAACCAAAAGAGAGCAGCCAGCAAAATGATAATACAAGTGATAACAGTCATCGAAGCGGTGACAATAAGCATGGAGGGAATCAACATGCGAGAAATGGTAACCACTTCGGTGGTAATCATGGCCAAAACAATAAGAATGGATATTTCAAGAAGAGGAGATTCAACAATGATGAAAAGACGTCAGCATCAACACCCGTCGTTAAGGAAGGAGAACGACCACCTATCATATGCTTCAAATGTGGAGGGGAGGGACACATCAGTCCAAACTGCGTGATGCCATCCAAAGCATGTTACAATTATTGAAGAGAAGGTCACCTAGCCCAATTTTGTCGTGCACCAAGTCAAGTCCAGCTGGGATGGAGGCATCAAAGGTCGTCCTAGACAAGATAAAACTGGTTGTTCAAGAGAGAGCGTTTGTCGTGACCTCCCAAAAAGCAAGGAACCCGAACGAGGTCATTACGGGTAAGCTTATCATAAACTCTAGCGAAGTATATACCTTATTTAATACCAGTTCTACCCATTCTTTTATTTCTCCTACTTGCGCTCAATGTTTAAATTTGACTCCGAAGAAATTAGACTTTGACTTATCTATTGAAACTCCGTTGGGAGAAACCTTCATTACATCCACTATTTATAAGTCTTGTTTGGTTCAAATCGGTACCCTCACATTACTTGTCGATCTTAGTTCATTGAAAATACTTGCATTTGACGTAATTCTAGGGATTGATTGGTTAACTACTCATCATTCAAAAATTAATTATTTTCGTAAGGTTGTTAGCTGTCATATTCTTAACCAACCTATTATACAAATTCAAGCAACCAAACCATTAAAATCAATCACTGTCATCTCAAGCCATAAAGCTATTCATTTATTGAAAAACGGATGTCAAGCTTTCTTAGCTAATGTTACGGATCTATACAAAAATACGTTAGTTTTGAATGATATTTCTATTGTTAATAAATTTCCTGACGTATTCCCATAAGAACTTCCTGGCCTACCCCCAGGGCGTGAAATTGAATTTTGTATCGACTTTGAACCCAGTACAAAACCCATTTTTAAAGCCACATATCGAATGGCTCTTATTGATCTTCAAGAGTTAAAGACCCAACTACAGGAATTGTTAGACATCGGTTTCATTCGTCCTAGTACATCTCCTTGAGGTGCTCCTGTTCTATTCGTGAAGAAGAAGGATGGAAGTATGCGACTTTGTATTGATTATCGGGAGTTAAATCATGTCACCATAAAAAATAGGTACCCATTGCCACGTATTGATGATCTGTTCGACCAGTTGCAAGGCGTCAAATTCTTTTAAAAGATTGATCTTCGTTCCGGATATCACCAATTAAATATTAGAATCGATGACATTCCAAAGATGACTTTTAGAACTCGGTAGGGGCGTTATGAATTCCTGGTCATGTCTTTTGGATTGACTAATGCTCCTGCTGCCTTCATGGATATGATAAATCAAGTATTCAAGAAATATTTGGATAACTTTGTGGTCGTCTTTATTGATGACATCCTTATTTATTCCAAAAGTCGTGAAGATCATGAGCAACACTTGAGGCTGATACTCCAAAAGCTTCGTGAAAATAAGCTTTATGCTAAGTTGAAGAAATACGAGTTCTGGCTTAAAGAAGTAGCATTCCTTGGGCACGTGGTGTCAAGTCATGAAATATCAGTTGACCCAGCAAAGATTGAAGCTATTCAAAGCTGGGAGCAACCCAAATCAGTGACCAAAGTATGTAGCTTTCTCAGCTTAGCTGGTTATTATCGGAGATTCGTGGAAGGATTTTCTCAAATCGCTACTCCACTAACTCAGCTGACTCGGAAAGATACAAAATTCAGTTGGAGCGAGGAATGTGAGAAGAGTTTTCAAGAACTCAAGAGGAGACTCATTTTAGCACCTGTTCTGACAATACCATCTGGCTCAGAGGGATTTGTCATCTACAGTGACGATTCAGGCAAAGGGTTAGGATGTGTTCTCATGCAACATGGGAAAGTCATAGCCTATGCCTCTCGACAACTCAAAGAATATGATAGGAATTATCTTACTCATGATCTAGAGTTGGCAGCAGTCGTTTTTGCACTAAAGATTTGGAGGCATTACTTATATGGGGAGAAAGTGGAGATCTTTACGGATCATAAAAGCCTCAAATATTTCTTCACTCAAAAGGAACTCAACATGCGACAGCGACGTTGGCTTGAACTGTTGAAAGATTATGATCATACCATCCAATACCATCTTGAAAAAGCGAACGTAGTAGCTGACGCATTGAGTAGAAGATCATATGCGGGTACGAGTGTGATATTATCAACGCAAAGGCCCATTTTATATGATTTGCAAAGGATGGAGACAGAGTTAAAGACTCCAGGGACCCATGTGATGATGGCGAATATACGAGTAGAACCGACTTTAATTGATAAAGTTAAAGCTGCTCAAGCTACAGACCTGGAGCTGATGCGTATGAGGAAGAAAGTGCAAGAAGGTGCTATGCCGGAAGCAAGAATCGATGAAGAAGGAATACTTCGAGTCAACTCCAGACTTTGTGTTCCTAACGACCCTGCTTTAAAGTATAAAATCATAATGGAGGCGCACAACACACCGTTTGCAATCCATCCTGGGAGTACCGAAATATATCATGATCTTCGACATACATTTTAGTGGGGAAATATGAAGAGAGAGATAGCGTTGTTTATCTCAAGGTGTCTAACATGTCAACGAGTCAAGGCTGAGCATCAAGTACCAAAAGGTCCATTACAACCACTTGAAATTCCAGAATTGAAGTGGGAGCACATTACCATGGATTTCGTTACTAGACTTCCCAAGGTTTCTCAAGGCATAGATGCAATTTGGGTCATTATTGATAGATTGACCAAGTCTACTCACTTCTTACCTATATGAGAAACTTATACACTTGAACGTTTTGCTCGTATGTACATAAACGAGATTGTAAGATTGCATGGTATGCCAGTATCCATAGTTTCTGATCGAGACCCAAGATTCACTTCACAATTTTGGGTTAGTTTGCAGAAAGCTATGGGTACAGATTTACGGTTTAGTTCGGCATGTCATCCTCAAACGGACGGGCAGTCGGAGAGGACTATTGAAACTCTTAAAGATCTATTAAGACTCTGTGTCCTTGATTTTAAGGGAAGTTGGGACAAGTTCTTACCATTGGTGGAGTTTTCCTACAACAACAACTATCAAGCAAGTATTGGCATAGCTCCATTCGAAGCGTTGTATGAAAAAAAGTATCGTTCTCCAGTATGTTGGGATGAGGTAGGTGAAGAAACGTTGTTGGGACCGAATTTGGTACGTATGACTATGAAAAGATTCAAACGATCCGGTAACATATAAAAATCTCACAAGATCGACAAAAGAGTTATGCTGATCTTCATCGAAAGGACATAGAATTCGATATTGGAGATCATGTGTTGTTACGTGTTGCTCCATGGAAAGGAGTTACGAGATTTAAAAAGAGAGGAAAGCTCATTCCTCGATTCATTGGCCCATTTTTAATCCTCGATCGAGTAGAAACTGTGGCTTATAGACTCGCTTTACCGCCAAGTATGTCTCGTGTTCATAACGTTTTTCATATATCCATGTTACGTAAATATGTGGAAGACCCGAACCACATTATTGAGTTAGAACCGGACGAAATAGCGGAAGATTTAACGTATGAAGAGGTTCCTGTTCAAATCTTGGATAAGAAGGAACATATTCTATGCTCCAAGGTTATACCTCAAATCAAAGTTTTGTAGAGAAACC
Organism: Panax notoginseng; assembly: GCA_016801055.1. Lineage (NCBI taxonomy): Eukaryota > Viridiplantae > Streptophyta > Magnoliopsida > Apiales > Araliaceae > Panax > Panax notoginseng. The sequence goes on from CM029018.1 coordinate 121,304,279, forward strand.
ACGATGTTGAGGAAATGACCTGGGAGTTCGAATCTGAAATAAAATCAATGTATCCTTACCTCTTCGACATACCAGGTACGTACCCTAATTTCGAGGGCGAAATTTTATAAGAATGGGAGGTTGTAAGACCCCAATTTTTTAATAAAGATGATTTTTCTATAAATATCATTTTTAAATATTATGGAATGAATTTGATATAATGTTATAGTTGTGGGTAATATTTATAAATTTTACAAAGTACGCAAGTTGTTGTATAATATTCGATTGGTCGGGGAATATTCGTTTTAACAGAAAATATTCGTACGACGGCACAATCATTGGTGGACCCCACAACGGAATTATTGTAGGATTGAGAAAACGATAAAAATACTTTATGAAAATAACGGCGGAAGTTTTATCGTTAACTGTTGAAACACCCAGTGTTAAAAGTACAGTAATACGCGTGCTTGTATAGTAGCACACGGTAGTGATTATTGATGCTTACGTGAGAAGTCAATCAGTTTTGTTCAATTATTATTACAATAATTGCTGCATAGTATCTCACGTTATTTGATTCAATTATTGTCAATATTTTATAATCAATAATTGAGACGACAAAGTTATTAATATTATTATTTGTAATATTAACGATGTCTAGAAGTTCTGTCAAGGAGAGGTTTGGCCACCTAATTGCGCGCCAATAGGGAGAAATCCTTATTGGAAAGCCCCCTCTTTCCTGGGAACGACCTGATCGATTAATATTGTGAATTATAATAATGATGATAAATGTTGTTAATTATATTGAGGTGTCTTTTTATGAAGTCACGGAAGTTTATATATATATATATATATATATATATATATATAAATTTTATTTTATTAGTATTAGTAGTGTAATAAAACAAAAAAGCTTTTATATAAAATAGAATACTTTTATAAAGTTATCTGTTTTATTAGACTATATATAGAATATATTATATTCTATTATGCACAGTGTTTTGCATAGTAAAATCTTTTTATATAAAACAGAATACTTTTATAAAGTTATTTGTTTTATTAGATTTTAAATAGAATATATTATATCTTATTATGATAGTATTTGCATAGTGCATGCATAGTGTTTGCATAGTAAAAACTTTTTATATAAAACAGAATACTTTTTATAAAGTTTTGTTTTATTTGATTATAAAAAATATATATTATATTTTATTGCATAGTATAGCATAGTATCCTTTCCATTCTCCTATAAATAGGATGCTTAGTTAGAATTAAAATCACACCAGAAATTCAAAGAATTCTCTTCTATAATCTTGAGCGTATTTCTTTAGAGTTTTCAAAAGCTTTGAGCGTAGAAAAAATAGTATAAGTTTTCTTCAAGAATATCCTCGCCCTACCAGTCGGAATACTCTTCTTTTACGGTAAGGGATATTATTCTTTCATATTCATGAAGAGAATTATTTTCTTTCCAATACTCGTAAGAGCTATTATTCCATTCTTTATTATTACGTTGGAATAACCTGTCTATGCGAAGTACCACATAGATGGTGAAATTTTGATGTTATTCCATTATTTATCATTTTGTTGGAACATCTTGTCTGTGCGTTTACGCATGACCTGGTTCCATTTTTTATTATTCTGTTGGAATATCCTGTCTGTGCGTTTACGCATGACTTGGTTTCATTATTTATAATTCTGATAGAACATCCTGTCTGTGCGTTTACGCATGACCTGGTTCCATTATTTATTTTTCTGTTGGAATAACCTGTCTGTGCGGTTTATCGCATGCTTGGTGAATTCTTTTGTTATTCCATTCTTTATTATACTCAGTTGGTTAAAGTTTTGGCTTTCATACTCCATGAAATTAGTGGAATATCTTTGATACTTATGCTTCATCATGTATCTTTTCATGGAAATAATCTTCTGAGCATTCTTAAATTTTACTCTACAAAGCAGTATCATGTTGACAATTTGGACGTTGTTGGTTCCTGGATAAATTAATTTTTGAACTTGTTTTATTGAATTCTTATATCATTGTCATCATCCTTATGTTTATATTTTGTTGAAAGTCATATGTGGTATGTAGTGCATAGATAAACTTGGTATAATTATGACCAGTGATTATTCGGTATAACCATGACCGTAATGTTACAAATGATGTGGTAAAAGTTCTCATTGGCCCGTAGTGCATTGATGGACAGTTGTTGGCATGATCATGACCATTGATAAATACACGAATATCCTTGGCCCGTAGTGCATGGATAATTTGTGGTCGTGATACTAATAAATATCCTTGGCCGTAGTGCAGGGATGATGTGGATTATTTATTAAGCTGAGTCTAAGCGATAAAAGTGATGAAAAATCTTTTTAAATCATAAAAGATAGTAGATTTTATTCTCTACTTGACTCTTTTAATGGATATCTTGTTCCGCTGCAGTTAAACTTGATGTTTGTTATATTTTATCAGTTTAACACTGTTGAAGATTAATGATAAATTATTCTACATTATCTTAGTCATAATACCTCTTATTGGGCTAATTGAGCTCACCCTTTTGCTTTCATTGTTCTCTTCAGGAAATGAGAACGTAGCGGGGACTAGTCGGTGAACGGAGTGACGGTTCAGATGATAGCATTAGTAGTCCTCACTATTCTATGAAATAGTGTGAAAATAAATGTATTTAGGACTTATTTTGAGTTTGAATACTGTTTAGAATAAAATGTTGTATTAAAACTCACAACTTATGTTTTGTCGTATTTTACACGACAGTTGTATAATTAAGTTTTATTTGTATTTTGTACCATGTATTTGACGACTCAGAATATGTGATGTATACCTATTTTGGGAGCGTCACAAGTGTCGTATACGTGAATAATGCTGTATACATGAATATTAACCTCGACATAAAAAGGTAAAAATTTCATAATAAAATTCATACCAATATTTCGGTATAATGATATTGAAAGAATTAACATCATTTACGAAAAAAATAACATTCTTTAGCTCAAAATAATAGTACTTCTGACTGGAATATTGGATATAATACTAAAAAAAACTTGCAGTGAATAGTAACACTCAAAGTATTTTAAATACTCACAAAAATACGTTTGATATTATAGAGAGAGAAACTTCTGATTCTGGTGTTATTTTCAATTCTAACTTAAGCATTATATTTATAAGAAAATGCTTAGAACACCAAAGTAAAAAATTTAATAAAATAATATTTTATTTTAAAAAATTTACGCCCACCCTTGACCAAATTCATCAGCACACCAGTGGAGCCCACCGACATAAAAAAATGTTTTTCTTTTAAAAAATATTTATAACTCAAAAAATATATTCTGCCCCAATATTCCGAAACTTCAATAATTCATAATAAATAGTCTGTTATGTTCATTTCATAAGAAATTTAATTCTTTACAACTTTGTAGAAGAAAGTTTTTCCAAATTCTAAACGAAAAATGACCTAAATCCACATACAGATGATTTTCAACACCTCTATTCCGATAAAATACTGATGAAACACCTCAGCATTAATTCTTTCATTTTTATCCATATAAAATAAATATTTCCTTATCATTTTTATCAATAATTAATTATTCATAAATAAAATATTACAGAACCACAATATTGACAACCAGGTCGTTCCTAGGAAAGAGGGAACTTTCCGATAAGGATTTCTCCTTACTGGCGCGTAATTAGATGACCAAACCCCTTTCCTTGACAGAACTTACTTAGACATTGCCAATAATGCTATCTAATAATATTATTCAAATAATATAAATTATTGATCTGATAATGTGAAATACTGTGTATTGAATCAATAATATAAAATATCAACGTAACAATTATTGAATCAATAAATTAAAATATTGAACAGTAATTATTGTAACAATTATTGAGTAGTGACTTATTACGTAAGAATCAATAATCCAAAAATATTGTGCAATACCGTCTGCTACTATGTAACAACGCATATTACTTTACTCTACCCACCGGGTATTCTAACAGTTTTAACGGTAACCGTTACGCCGTTATTATTAAAAAAACTCATTTATGTCATTTTCTTCATCCGACAGTTTTTTGTTATGGGGTCCACAAATGGCTGTGTTGTTGTACAAATATTCCCCGATAACAAGAATATTCCACGACCAAACAAATATTCTCCAACAATAATGAATATTTTATGACTACTTGTTTACTTTACAAAATTTGCGCATTTCACCCATAACTAAAGCATTATATTAAATCAAAACCCTTATTATTCAAAAATAATAATTAAGGAAATTAAATTTTTATTCATAAAAGGTTGGGGTCTTACAACCTCCCCTCCTTATGAAATTTCGTCCTCGAAATTGTACATACGTACCTGGTGTTTCGAAAAGGTGAGGATACCTCGCTTTCATTTTCGATTCCAACTACCAGGTCATTTCCTCAATAGCATAGTTCCTCCACAAAACTTTGACTTGTGGTATAACCTTTGTGCGTAGGACATGTTCCTTCCTATCCAAAATCTTGACAGGTACCTCCTCGTATGTTAAATCTAAAACTATCTTGTCTAGTTCTAAATCAATAATGTGGTTTGGGTCTTTCACATATTTACGAAGCACATATATGCGAAAAATAATATGAACACGAGACATGCTTGGAGGTAATGCGAGTTTATAGGCCACATTTCCTACTTGGTCAAGAATCTCAAATAAACCAACAAATCGTGGATTGAACTTTCCTCTCTTCCCGAATCTTGTAACTCCCTTCCATGGAGCAACACGTAACAATATATGATCCCCAACATTAAATTCTACGTCCTTTCGATGAAGATCTGCATAACTCTTTTATCGATCCTGTGCCATTTGTATACGTTGTCGGATCATTTGAATCTTTTCTGTAGTCATACGTACCAACTCTAGTCCCAATAATGTTGCTTCACCCACCTCATCCCAACATAATAGAAAGCGACACTTTCGTCCATACAACGCTTCAAATGGAGCCACACCTATACTTGTCTGATAAATGTTGTTGTAGGAGGATTCCACCAATGGTAAGTACTTATCTCAACTCCCTTTGAAGTTTAGAACACAAAGTCTCAATAGATATTCAAGAGTTTGAATAGTCCTTTTCGATTGCCCGTCCGTTTGATGATGGTATGTTGAACTGAATCATAAATCCGTGCCCATAGCTTTCTGCAAGCTAACCCAAAATTGTGAAGTGAATCTTGGGTCTCGATCAGAAACTATGGATATTAGCATCCCATGTAATCTTACAATCTCATTTATATACATACGAGCAAGGCGTTCAAGTGAATAAGTTTCTCGTATAGGCAAAAAATGAGCAAACTTGGTTAATTTATCGACAATGACCCAAATTACATATATGCCTTGAGAAACCTTGGGAAGACCAGTAACAAAATCTATGGTAATGTGTTCCCACTTCGATTTCAGAATCTCAAGTGGTTGCAATGGACCCTTTGGCACTTGATGCTCCGCCTTTACACGTTGACAAGTTAAACACCTCGAGATAAACTCCGCGATCTCTCTCTTCATATTGCTCCACCAAAATGTATGTCGAAGATCATGATACATTTTGGTACTCCCACGATGGATTACAAATGGCGTGTTGTGTGCCTCCATCATGATTCTATGCTTCAAGTCAGAATCATTAGGAATGCAAAGTCTAGAGTTGACTCGAAGTATTCCTTCTTCGTCAATTCTTGCTTCTGGAATAACACCTTCTTATATTTTATTCTTCATACCCATCAGTTTTAGGTCTATAGCTTGAGCAACTTTAACTTTATCAATTAAAGTCGGTTCTACTCGTATATTTGATATCATCACGTGGGTACTTGGAGTCTTTAACTCTATCTCTATCCTTTGTAAGTCATACAAAATGGGCCTTTGTGTTAACAACATCGCACTCGTACCCGCATATGATTTTCTACTCAACGCGTTAGCTACCACGTTCGATTTTCTAGGATGGTATTGAATGGTATGGCCGTAATCTTTCAACAGCTCGAGCCAACGTCGTTGATGCATGTTGAGCTCCTTTTGGGTGAGGAAATATTTGAGGCTTTTATGATCTGTATAGATCTCCACTTTCTCCCCATACAAGTAGTGTGTCCAGATCTTCAACGCGAAAATGACTGCTACCTACTCCAGATCATGAGTAAGATAATTCCTCTCATATTATTTGAGTTATCACGAGGCATAGGCTATACTTTTCCATGTTGCATGAGAACACATCCTAACCCTTTGCCCAAAGCATCGTTGTAGATAACAAATCCATCCGAACCAGATGGTATTGTTAGAATAGGTGTCGAAATGAGTCTCCTCTTTAGTTCTTGAAAACTCTTCTCACAATCCTTACTCCAACCGATTTTTTTATCTTTTCGAGTCAGCTGAGTTAATGGAGTAGCGATTCGAGAAAATCCTTCCACAAATCTCCAATAATAACCAGCTAAGCCTAAAAAGTTACGTACTTCGGTTGCTCCCAACTTTGTATTGCTTCAATCTTCGTCGGGTCAACAGATACTCCATATTTTGACACCACGTGCCCAAGGAATGCTATTTCCTCAAGCCAGATCTCACATTTCTTTAACTTGGCATATAGCTTGTTATCACGAAGCCTTTAAAGTACCAACTTTAAATGGTGCTCATGATCTTCACGGCTTTTGGAATAGATGAGGATGTCATCAATAAAGACAACAATGAACTGATCCAAATATTTCTTGAACACACAGTTCATTATATCCATGAAAGCAACAGGAACATTAATCAATCCAAAAGACATAACGAAGAGTTCATAGTGCTCGTACCGAGTTCTGTAGGCAGTCTTCGAAATATCCTCAGTTTTAATCTTCAGCTGATGATATCAAGAATGAAGATTGATCTTCGAAAAGAATTGTGCTATTTGCAACTGGTCGAATAGGTCATCAATGCGAGGTAGTGGATACCTATTCTTGATGGAGACATAGTTAAATTCCCGGTAGTCAATACAAAGTTGCATACTCCCGTCTTTCTTCTTTACGAATAAAACAGGAGCACCCCAAGGAGATGTACTAGGACGAATGAAATCGATGTTTAACAACTCCTGTAGTTAGACCTTTAAACCCTGAGGTTGAATAGGAGCCATTCGATATGGGGTTTTAGAAATGGGTTTTGTACTAGGTTCAAGGTCAATAAAGAATTCAACTTCATGTTCTGGGGATAGACAGAGAAGTTCTTCAGGAAATACGTCAGAAAATTCACTAACAACAGAAATATTATTCAAATCTGACATATTTTTGTTCAAGTTCATGACATGGGCTAAGAAAGCTTGACATCCATTTTTCAATAAACGAATGGCTTTATGGCTTGATATGTTAGTGATTGACTTTAGTGGGTTGGTTGCTTAAATTCGCATAACAGGTTGGTTAGGAATATGAAAACTAACGACCTTATGAAAACAATCAATTTTAGCATGATGAGTGGTTAACCAATCAATCCCTAAAATCACATCAAATGCAAGTATCTTTAAAGAGATGAGATCAAATGGTAATGTGATGGTGCCAACTTGAATCAAGCAAGATTTATAAATAGTGGATGTAATGAAAGTTTCTCCTAACGGAGTTTCAACAGATAAGTCAAAGTCTAATTTCTCAGGAGTCAAGTTCAAACATTGAGCACAAGTAGGAGAGATAAAAGAATGGGTAGAATCGGTATCTAATAAGGTATAAACTTCACAAGAGTTTATGATTAGCTTACCAGTGATCACCTCATTCGGGTTCCTAGCGTTTTGGGCAATCACGACAAACGCTCTTCTAAGAACCACCGACTTTGACTTGTCCGGGACAGCCTTTGGAGTCACCATCCCCGCTGGACTTGGTTTCGCTATAGGATAATCTTGACCTATATGACCTTCCTTTCCACAGTTATAACACACCTTGAATTGTTGTGGGTAGTTTGGGCTGATGTGTCCCTCTTTCCCGCATTTATAACATACGACCGGTGGTCATTCTCCTCCCCTAAAAATAGTTGATGCTAGTGCTGACGTCTTCACGTTGTCATTGTTGTACCTCCTCTTTTTGAAACCTCCCCCCGACTCGCTTCTTCAACTATCATGGCCACGATTACCACCAGAGTGGTTACCGCTTTGTTATCATTGCTCCGATGACTGCTGCCACCGGTATAACCCTAGTTGTGGTCCCTCGGTTGAACAGATTCACTATCTCGCTCAAATAATTGAGTCATGTTCACAACATCTGAATATAGAGAGAATTTGTGAGAAATGAGGTATTGACGAATTTTGGGTTTCAAGCCTCTTAGAAACATCCGCGTCATATGTTCCTCATTCTCTACCAAATGAGGTGCAAACCTAGAAAACTCTGCGAACTTAGCCTCGTACTGGGACACAGTCATGTTGTTCTGTTCCAGTATGATAAACTCTACTTCCTTCATATGACGAATACTTTCAGGAAAGTACTTGTCATTAAACTATTTTTGGAACGCTTCCCAATACATATTGAGTGCGGCAGGCTGGGTACGCTTCACAGATTCCCACCAGTAATATACCTCACCACGGAACATAAAGGTGGCGAATGGAACCTTCTGTTCCTCCGTGCATCCCATGACATCAAATATCTTGGTAATTTGTTTAACCCACATTTACGCCTTAATCGGATCCGGCTTTCCCAAAAACTCTGGTGGTCCTAACTCTTTGAACTGCTTGGCTGTGACAAGCTGCACATTGCCATTATTTCCACCTGCATTTTGAACAGGAGTCTCTCTCATCTGGTTTTTCATGAACTGCAAAAAGCTTCTAAACATCCCATCATTCATCGTTTGATCGGTGATGTTGTTTACAAGAGGAATATTGCCTTCCTGATGCACATTATCCTGATTGTTGATTGTCGGTGTCTCAACGGTATCATGTGCTCCATTGCTCATCTCAACATTTTTAGATGTCATTCTCAAATACTGCCACAAAACAAGGGTTAATTAAAGAAATTAACATGCCACATATTATCCATGTATTCTAACTGACCAAACAATTAAGCTTAGGTAGGACACACTAACGAATGATTTACTTGTCTCTCCCCTACCAACTATGACGCCCTCAAAATAGGTCCACACAACCCATTCTGAGTCGCCAAATACATGGTACAGAAAATAACTACAACTTTATTATTACAATTGTCGTGCAAAATACGACAATACATATACTGTGAGTTTTAATAAAAATATTATCTTCTAGACAATATCCAAACTCAAATAAAGTCCTTATTACAATTATTGATATACTATTTTATAAAATAGTGAGGACTGCTAAAACAACTGTCTTGAACCATTACTCCACACACCGACTAGTTCCCACTATATTCTCGCCTCCTAAGAAGAAAAATGGAACAAAAAGGAAAAGGGTGAGCTCAACTAGCCTAGTAAAGAATATTATGACAAAGATAATGTAGAACAAATTATCCTTAGTCCTCAATAGGAAAAAATCTGATAGAATATAATAGACAATAAGTTTTAGATCAATAACTGTAGCGAAAACAACAATCCATTAGAAGAGTCAAATAGAGCATGAAATCTACCATCTTCTATGGTTTAAAAGTCCATCATCAATATTTTATCCCTGTAGCATCATTCAATAAATATTTCAATTCAACGAATTATCCATGCACTAGGGCCTAAGGGTATTCGTTAGTATCACCAATGGTCATGTTCATCTCAACACCGGTCCATCTTTGCATTACGGACCAAAGATATTCATCAGGTAATCATACATCTTTGCAAAACGGGCCAAAGATATTCAGTTATATCATCATTTAAGACTGAGGATGATGAAAATATTTTAAAGAAAATGAATCCAGTGAGATAAAAGGACACATATTAAGGATTCGTACTTCAGTTTATCTAAGTTCAAAAATACTCCATAATAATCAATTGTAGAGCAAAACTCAAGAATAAAGATCAAAACATGGATACAATCAAAGATAGTAATCATAATAGACAACTTGGACAAAGAATTTTTTTTAAAATTTTTCTGTGAATAGTGTCGTATACGTGAATAGTAACCCCGACATGAAAAGGTAAAAATTTTATAAGAAAAATAATACTTCTTGAATGGTACTCGTGAATAGTACCGTATTCGTGAATAGTATCGTATACGTGAATAGTATCGTATACGTGAATAGTAACCTCAACGTGAAAAGGTAAAAATTTCATAATAAAATTCATACCAATATTTCGATATAATGATATTGAAAGAAATAATATCATTTACGAAAAAAATAACATCATTTACCTCAAAAGAATAGTACTTCTAGCTAGAATATTGGATATAATACTGAAAGAAACTTGCACTAAATAGTAACACTCAAAATTTTTAAATATTCACACAAATACGTTTGATATTATAGAGAGAGAAACTTCTGATTCTGATGTGATTTTCAATTATAACTTAAGCATTATATTTATAGGAATATACTTAGATCACCAAAATAGAAAATTTAATAAAATAATATTTTATTTAAAAAATTTTACGCCCACCCTTGGCCAAATTCATCAGCACACCAGTGGGGCCCACTGACATAAAAAAATGTTTTTCTTTTAAAAAATATTTATAACTCCAAAAATATATTCCGTCCCAATATTCTGGAACTTCAATAATTCATAATAAATAGCATTTTATCAGAAAAATACGAATCTTATGTCAATTTCATAGGAAATTTAATTCTCTACAACTTTATAGAAGAAAAATTTTCCAAATTCTAAACGAAAAATAACCTAAATCCACATACGGATGATTTTTAACACCTTCATTTCGATAAAATACTGATAAAACACCTCAGTATTAATTTCTTCATTTTTATCCACTTAAAATAAATATTTCCTTATAATTTTTATCAATAATTAATTATTCACAAATAATATTATAGAACCACAATATTGACAACCAGGTCGTTTCCAAGAAACAGGGGGCTTTCCGATAAGAATTTCTCCTTACTGGCGCGCAATTAGATGATCAAACCCCTTTTCCAGACAGAACTTTCTGTAATTCTATGTATGTGCACACCTAGAGGGAGGTTGAATAGGTGTTTAAGCTAAAAGTGATAAACGATGAAAACTTTTTATAACTTTATGCTACAGGTATAATTCAGACAGCTACGCATGTCTGCTTTAGTGTCTGCTTTAGTTTATGTTCTTCATTTCTTATTATCAGACAGCTAGACCTGTCTGCTTTAGTGTCTGGATTAGTGGCGTGAATAACAAAAAGTGCAGAACGTGAATGACAATTAAAGAGATAAACAGAAGTAAAAAGCACACCAAGATTTTTACGTGGTTCAGCCTTTATCCTCTAATCTAGTGGCCTAATCCACGTCCAATCCCAACTAGGATTGGAGACTCTTTTTATTAAACTTAATATTCAATTAAATACAATAAAAAGAACTCCCTGTTTCAAAGAAGCCTTCTACTGATGGACACCTCTGCCCCCTTTGCACCTCTGCAACCTTTCTCACCACTGAGACCTTTTCACCTCTGCAACCTTGAAAGCTTCCTTTGAACAGATCATATCTACTTCGATATAGACCAAGCCACACACGGCTTACACTCAGAATAAAGATTTTGTTTACACGAAGTATCAATGTTCCAGCACTAAACAATTTAAGAACAATACAAATATATCGCTGGAAAAACTTAGAAATGCTATTGGATAAATAATATAAGATTGATTGAAGCTTTTCCAAGTCGTGTCTTCAAATGCCGTGAAGGATGAAATATATAGTAGAGCTTCCAACGGCTATGTGAAAAATTGATCCTATTAATTTCTCAATCACAGATTAACAATATCATAAAATCAGCAACTAATATTTAAAGCAACGGATATATTGTTTTCCTTGATAAGCTCATTTAGAAGATATGATATTATACTAAGCAGCTGATATGAATGGATAAAAGATATGCTATATAAGGTTGTTAGCAATTTAGAACAGTTACCTTTTTAAGCTTCTAATTCAAATTTGAATTAACTTAACAGTTAATCAAATTTATTCTCACTGAGATGAGAGATTCCAGCAATCACGTAATTTAGATGGACTAATATATTTGAATATTATAACCACCCATAATCCATGCATATTATATAATATTATCTCCTGGCCATTAAGTTATGTTCACATATACAATCATATAATATTATTCACATGCCCATAATATAATTCTCATGAAAAATATACTATTTCCATGCAAAACATATTATTTCCATGCAAAACATATTATCATCATTAAAACATAAACATATAAACCAACAATCCTTAATAAACTCCAATCCAAAACTTCCTTGATATCCTCCAAAACAAATCTTCCATAATTTTAAAAACATTCCAACTTACCAACGGAAAGAAATCAGTGATAATAGATCATGCAATACCCATAACTAATGCATGTCAATTATAATATAATAACCCACCACGAACCATGCACACTTAAATTAGTCATCAATCAAAACATCATAAATTCAAAAACCAACATTCTCCCCCTTTTTGATGATGACAATTTATGCACCAACATGCTTCCCCTAAGTATATGGCTCCCCCTAAATTTATGCATATTAAGGAGCAAAAGAAAATTACTTTATCCAAATAACCATCATTGCATATTCCAGCATAATATAGTATCTCAATATCAACATGAATACCAATTCAAACCAAGTTAAATATACCCAAATATCTCTCCCCCTTTGTCATTATCAAAAAGAAATAAATCATCAAGTTATATTAAATATGGCGCAAAACTTTTCAAAAATAACAATATTATGAACCTTTGTGTTACAAAATCCAAATATATAATTAAAACTCTATTTAAAAACAACATAAGGTACTTACAGATTCCGCCAAATCATTTATAGGTAACTTACTCTCTCAACGTAAAGTACTATCCGTCTCCTTTTTGATCTTGAGACATCTGTAAAATGAGCAAATAGTCTCTACCTTTTTTGTACCCAAATCTTTTTGCGTCCTTTTGGGTTAGTAGAATATAAATCACATTTCTTTACCCAAATTTATTTTATTCTAATTTTATTACAATTAGAATCAAAATGACCTTTAAAACCACATTCTTTACAAGTAACAAACGGTGAACAATAAAGTGGTTTATGCCTTAATTTACTATTAATCATTCTAATATTATTATTAGTCATATTTTTCACATTTTTAGTAGGATTATACCCAATCCCTTGTTTATCAAGACTGGACCTTTGTGCCCCTAACATAACATTTAAGTTCTCTTCTCCTTGCACAAATTTAGCAAGATCATTTTTTAAAGATGCTATTTCTGCATTTATTACATTATCATCATGTTGCATATTCATAATTTTTCCATCATTAAAAACATCTATGCATACATCTCTCATTTTTAATTTTTCTTTTAAACTTTGATTTTCATTTTTAAGATATTCATTTTCTTTTCTTTCTTCAATAAGTGACTCAACTTCATTCATTAGCTCATTTACGCAGTTCTTAAAATAAGCAGTTTTCTTTTTAAGCCTTTGATTTTTATTTTGTAAAGCAAGATAATCAGATGTAGATATTTCACAATTTTCATGAAAATTCGTTACCTCAAGTTGATCATCGTCTTCTAGTCCCATGAAACATAATTGGCCAATTTCTTCTTCTTGTTCCGCTTTGGACTTACTCACTAGAGTTGAGTTACCTTTTTTATTCTTCCTTTGTTTCTTTCTTTGAAGTAGTCTCTCGAGTTTTCTTGAGAGCATTTCAATTTCTTTATCAAAATCTTCATTATTGTCTTCTATGTAGCTTTCAGCTTGTAGAGCCAAGGTCTTCTTCTTAGGTGCCTCATCTTCTTCATCGTACAATTTTAATTGATTTTCAAACTCTTCAAGTTCTCCAAATAAGGTAAGAGTTTCCATTGTGCTAATTGTGACCGAGTCTTGAAGTGTAGTAACCTTTGGAGCGAATCGCTTTGGCATGACTTTGAGAAGCTTTCGGTTGATTTCCTTTTGATCAATCTTTCGTCCGAGCATGCTTAGAGAATTCATTAGAGTAAGAAATCTTGCTTGGGCATCTCTAATTGATTCATTTTTCTCCAATTTGAATAGTTCATATTCGTGCATTAACATGCTCAGCTTGACCTCCTTCACTTTAGTAGTACCTTCATGGCTCATGATGACTGTGTCCCAAATTTCCTTAGCCGTAGTACAAGAAGATACTTTATCTATCTCTGACTGAACCATGCCACTTAAAAGTGTATTCATGGCCTTGGAATTATAAGAGACCATATACGATTCGTTTGAGTCTATTTCTATGAGATTCTTTGGCTTGCCATCATCATGTCGCGGAATGACTGGTCCATTTTCGACTACCCACCATTCCCATGGGTCACGGTTCAGATAGATCTTCATTCTGAACTTCCAAAAGTTGATGTTTTCACTTCCGAGCAACAGCGGTGGCCTACTTGTTGACTGACCTTCTTGAAAGTTTAGGTGTGCCATAGGATCTTCCCCTACGACCTGCAACGATCAATATTAGTAGAGCCTTGCTCTGATACCAAATGTAATTCTATGTATGTGCACACCTAGAGGGAGGGTGAATAGGTGTTTAAGCTAAAAGTGATAAACGATGAAAACTTTTTATAACTTTATGCTACAGGTATAATTTAGACAGCTACGCCTGTCTGCTTTAGTGTCTGCTTTAGTTTATGTTCTTCGTTTCTTATTATCAGACAGCTAGACCTGTCTGCTTTAGTGTCTGGATTAGTGGCGTGAATAACAAAAAGTGCAGAACGTGAATGACAATTAAAGAGATAAGCAGAAGTAAAAATCACACCAAGATTTTTACGTAGTTCAGCCCCTATCCTCTAATCTAGTGGCCTAATCCACGTCCAATCCCAACTAGGATTGGAGACACTTTTTATTAAACTTAATATTCAATTAAATACAATAAAAAGAACTCCCTGTTTCAAAGAAGCCTTCTACTGATGGACACATCTACCCCCTTTGCACCTCTGCAACCTTTCTCACCACTGAGACCTTTTCACCTCTGCAACCTTGAAAGCTTCCTTTGAACAGATCATATCTACTTCGATATAGACCAAGCCACACACGGCTTACACTCGGAATAAAGATTTTGTTTACACGAAGTATCAATGTTCCAGCACTAAACAATTTAAGAACAATACAAATATATCGCTGGAAAAACTTAGAAATGCTATTGGATAAATAATATAAGATTGATTGAAGCTTTTCCAAGTCGTGTCTTCAAATGCCGTGAAGGATGAAATATATAGTAGAGCTTCCAACGGCTATGTGAAAAATTGATCCTATTAATTTCTCAATCACAGATTAACAATATCATAAAATCAGCAACAAATATTTAAAGCAACGGATATATTGTTTTCCTTGATAAGCTCATTTAGAAGATATGATATTATACTAAGCAGCTGATATGAAGGGATAAAAGATATGCTATATAAGGTTGTTAGCAATTTAGAACAGTTACCTTTTTAAGCTTCTAATTCAAATTTGAATTAACTTAACAGTTAATCAAATTTATTCTCACTGAGATGAGAGATTCCAGCAATCACGTAATTTAGATGGACTAATATATTTGAATATTATAACCACCCATAATCCATGCATATTATATAATATTATCTCCTGGCCATTAAGTTATGTTCACATATACAATCATATAATATTATTCACATGCCCATAATATAATTCTCATGCAAAATATACTATTTCCATGCAAAACATATTATTTCCATGCAAAACATATTATCATTATTAAAACATAAACATATAAACCAACAATCCTTAATAAACTCCAATCCAAAACTTCCTTGATATCCTCCAAAACAAATCTTCCATAATTTTAAAAACATTCCAACTTACCAACGGAAAGAAATCAGTGATAATAGATCATGCAATACCCATAACTAATGCATGTCAATTATAATATAATAACCCACCACGAACCATGCACACTTAAATTAGTCATCAATCAAAACATCATAAATTCAAAAACCAACACTTTCTTAGACATTGTCAATAATGCTATCTAATAAAATTATTCAAATAATATAAATTATTAATCTGATAATGTGAAATATTGTGTATTGAATCAATAATATAAAATATCAACGTAGCAATATTGAATCAATAAAATAAAATATTGAACAGTAATTACTATAACAATGATTGAGTAGTGACTTCTTACGTAAGAATCAATAATTTAAAAATACTGTGCAATACCGTGTGCTACTGTACAACAACGCGTATTACTTTACTTAACCCACCGGGTATTTCCAACAGTTTTAACGGTAACCGTTACGCCGTGATTATTAAAAAACTCTTTCGTGTCGTTTTCTTCATCTGACAATTTTTCGTTATGAGACCCACAAATGGTTGCGCCGTCGTACGAATATTCTCCGACAACAAGAATATTCCACGACTAAACGAATATTCCCCGACAACAATGAATATTTTATGACCACTTGCTTACTTTGTAAAATTTACACATTTCACCCATAACTAAAGCATTATATTAAATCAACACCTTATTATTCAAAAATAATAATTAGGAAAATTAAATTTTTATTCATAAAAGGTTGTGGTCTTACAATATTCGTGTTAAAACTCTCAGCTATGTTTTGTCGTATTTTACATGACGGTTGTATAATTAAGTTTGTATTTAAATTCTGTACCATATATTTGACGACTCAAAATGAGTTGTGTATACCTATTTTGGGGGCGTCACATTTTCAGCATCAAAAACGATGTTTGTTCAAGTGATTTCACCTTTCCTTTCAGAAATCGGGTTCGTACTCTATCTCTCTCTCCCCTATTTTAAAAACGTATTTAATACTTATTGTGTGTGACTTTCCACTACTTAAAGTGGAGGTGTGACAATATGCTGACTTAGTTTATGACTACTTTTAAATTTTCAAGTGGTAATAAATTTTGGGCATTTAAATAATATTCCACATGGTTCCCATTAAAACCGACTAGGTCTCATATCAATTTGAGAGAGATGTATCTGGAAATATTACTTCCACGTAGAACTATCAAATTTTTAATTTTTCGTCACGCCTGTTAGGAGTCCGAATAGAATCACTAGCTGGCAGAATGTGGTAGAGGGAATTTGAAAATGACATGTGCAATGATATTATTGTATTATTCACCCTCTTTCAAAATTAAAATACATTTCTAAAATATAAAAATTTAGAAAAAAAACGTGTTTTTTAAATGTATCTCTGATCAATTAAACTGTAGTGGTTGGTACTCAGTAATCTACCTAAAATATAATTAATAATTAATGATATGTTAGAAATTTTATGAATTTATGTTCTCAAAATAGAAATGCATGGATATTAGAATTTTCCATTTTTCCTTTACCCTTGTCATCCCTGCTTTTAAGCAACGGATATCCTTTTTGATCTGCTTGATCTCTCTCTTTAGATCAGTAATATCAACTTCTCTAGCATCGCTATTAGCTTGCAGATTAGTTAATAAACCTTGTAACTCTTTAAGAGTGGGTTCTTTATGACGTTCATTAACCTTATCAAAGATCGTCTGTAAAGAGTATTGACCTGGGTCAAATCTTTCATCATCCTCAGAATATGAGTTCCATCGGCAGTACTCAGCATTTGAGCTGTTTTTGAGTAATATTTAGAAGGAACAAGACCTTCAGCTAGACAATTTAAGTCCGCCCCTGAATCAATCAAGGCTTCAGTTGTGATTGATTAATGGAAATTGGGAAAAGCAAACTAATAAAAGGTGTACCCAAAATAGCTGCTTGAGCCATATTCTTGAATAGTATTCATAACCTTAATATAGATCCGATATATTAAAGCCATGTTAGAGGATAACGGATCCATATCAAAACCTGACGTTTGCAAGTTTAAAGTTAAGGTTTTGAGTATTGTAGGATCAAGTAAAGAGACTGAAAATTTTGGAAAACTATTAAAGTAAACCGGTCCTTCAGAAAGAGATGAAGTTATACATCCTAGCAAGGAATCGTTAAACTTTAAGTGTCTCTTATCTCTTAAGCATAACAGCAAAGAAGTAGGAAGGCCAATTTTGGTTAATGGTTTAACCGCCACCTGAACTAACCCGATGTGCAAATATTTATAGCCTCTTTCGACGGCTTCTTCAAGCAATCTCTTAGGAAGCATCTCAACAGTCATATGACCTTGAGTTATAGGGAGGGACTGTTCAACAGACTTTATAATATAATCAGATTTAAACAAAAAACTACCTTTATTATAGATTTGTGATGTAGGAGTTTTTGGAATAGACGAATTTTGTAAATGGGTCTCTATATTTCTGATAGAAACTACCTGTTTAGTAAATGAATCCAAAGAGGAAGAAGATGAAGAATATGAAGAGTTTCTAGATCTGGATAGATTTCTAAATAGGTTTGCCATTAGACGTTTAAACGGTATTTAAAACTTAACAAGATAAGCAGGTAAGTTTTGATGAAGAGGGATGTCCACTATAGGATTTACGTAAACACGGCTTAACAGAACAGCCTTAAAAAACAACCAACATACCCTGAACAAAACTTAAAGCTTAATCTTAACAGTATATAAATGGTGTTTAAAACAGAATGAGCAAATTCAGAGGTCTATCTTAGAAAAGGAAACTAAATATCATCAACAAGATCACACTCTATCTTGGCTGTGATACCAACTGGGCCAGGATCATAAAGAGATTTTGAGGACAGAGAAAAGCGGAATATTATTAAGTAATAAACAAACTTACATAGAGATTAAAGCTTGAAATCATCGAACACACAGGAAGACTTAGGAAATAAACTGAATACAAATTTTTCGGATGATTTCTAAGAAGTGCAAATCTATCCTCTTATAGTACTGAGGAGAGACATAATTATTACAACAGACAAACAACTTTTACAAAGGAATCTACTTTTACAAAAGCAGAAAAAACTTTAAATAAAGTTGCTGACGCGTGTCCTAGATAAGGCTGGAGTCGAACGGACAGCAAGCAAAAGACAACCATAGGGGACAATTAAAGATAGGATAGGATTCCTATCACCGAAAGCCTGAATTATTAAGGCAACAGACTGGACCACCAAAATGCTTTAAGCACGCCTCAATTATTTAGGCTGAGAACACGGGCAACCAAAAGGGTCACTAGATGAGGCGTTCTCCTCATCACTGTTAAGCATAGTAACCATGTCATCATGATTCCTTAGAAAATCTAGAATTTCATTTTTAGGAATTCCTTTAAGGATATATTTCAACTTCTGCTGAGAGGCATCATATTTACCCATGTCGTAATCAACAATATTAGGAGGAACGTTTAGGATTTTATCTTCATCAAATTTATTCCACCATTTAACAGCTAATTGCCGACACAGCCTATGAACTCCTGTTCCCACGTGCTGTGTAGTAATATAGGACCATTTAAAGATCCATGGGATATCATTGGCACAACAAAAATTAAGTAAAGCCTGGTTATCATTAAGGTTGACAGAAGTCTGAAAATATTTGTCAAACTTATCCCCAACTTTGGAGGGGAAAATTTGTGGAACCAGAAATAAAACCAAGACTGAAACCATGCGGGAAAGTTCTGAGCCTTAATGGGTTTTGGGAACTTGGGATGAAGAAACCAGCTATGGGTATAATGTTCATTTTGATAATATAAAAATTTTTCCCATGCTAGAGTGTAATCAAAGTAATTAAAATATTTTGGAATCATGGATTTTGTTTCAAAATATTTATGAGTCCTAAGATCACCCACCCAATCAGAAGGACGTAAGACCTTTAAGATCTTAACTGTTCAGAAAGCCAGATTATACCTATCTCTCGGTTTATGAGATACTTTAATAGAACCAGTCTCAGCCAGAATTTTTTCAAAGAATTCTCTAGTTTTAGGAAGAAAAACTGGAAGATCATGAGAATAGGACAAATAAAGATCTGCTATTTGTTCAGGGGATCTTACTGCATCCACATCCTCAATGTCAACAACATCTCCTATTAAGGTTTCAATGTACTGAGAGTCCATCTGAACTTTGAGCTCAGGAGCTTTTCCTTTGTTACCCTGCTTCTGAGATCCGGAAGACTGCCCTTTAAGGTAGTCGAAGGAGGGTCTTTCCATTGCTGGTTTAGCTGAACGCCTAGGAGACCTGACAAGATTTAACACACAAACATTAGGAGTATCCTGCAAAAATTCTCTAGAGTCTCCTTTAATGAATTCAATGTCAAAATCAAAGGCTGATAATAAGGCTTGCCATCGAGCAAAAATCTGGTTAGAAGCGATATTTTTAACATCCTTCTCCAAAACTTCTTTGGCTGATTTACAATCAACTCTAAGAAGGAATCTCTGATTTAAGTGATCTCCTTGGAATTTGTCAATACACAGCACTATGGAACATATTTCTTTTTTAATAGTAGAGTAGTTTTGCTGTGCATTATTCCATTTTCCTGAAACAAAACAAACTAAGACTTCTTTAGAGTTCTTAATCTGTTTAAGAATGCCACCATAACCTCTATCAGAGGCATCAGTCTCGACAATTTTTGGGGCCTCAGGGTCAGAGAAATGTAGGCAAGGAAGAGTTTTAACCCTACACTTAATGTTTATGATAGCCTGGGTACATTCTTCTGTCCAAGGTGAAGGCTTCTTGTTTAGCCTTTTATATAAGGGGGCAGCGACAAGGGCCAAATCTTCATAGAAGTGTAACATTCCATATTTTTGAAAATGTAAGTTATAAATATTTATTGATTTATATAAATATTTATTGGATGTGTTTATTATTGAATAAGTAATTGTTCAATTTGATTGAGTTTATTTAGTTAATTATTTATTTGCTAAATAATTAATGTAATTAGTTAATTATTTATTTGTTAAATAATTAATGTGTTATGTGGATTGAATTATGTGATTAAGTAATTTATTTAATAAATTGTTATTTCATAAAGTGTGACAAATAACTATGTGATAAAGAGTTATTAAAATAAATTAAAGTCATTTAATTTAGTTTTGCCAAACAAGGTGTAAGTATATTAATCATTTAAATTTTAATGGGTTGCCAAACAAAGCCTTATGACTTTTGGGTTTCTTTTGAATTTAAACTATTAATTAAATAAATAAAATAAATATATAATATATATTATTTTGAGTAACTGCTATATTAATACGATCATTAGTTGAGCGCCAGTTTTTATTGAATTGAAAAGGCGAGCGTTGGTTTTTTTAGTATACGTATATTGCCATTTGGTTTACCTTAGAGTTGTCTGCTAAAAAAAAGAAAGAAAGAAAGGAGAGAGTTCTCAGAGAGTTGAGAGAGAGAAATAGCAAATGAAAGTCATTATTATTTAACAAAGATTGTCTAAAACAAGAGGTATGTACATAACTTAACCATATATATTTTACGCCATATATTTTATGTGAATTTATATTGTCTCTGTGCTCTCAATTTGACTGTAGGACGAAGTTCTTTACAAACTTTCCAGAATTCGAATGTTTTATTATTTGATTATGAAATCATGTGTATTAGTAGATAACATATATGTTGATGATTGTATGTTCAATAATGTATAGGTAAGAGTATGATAAATTACGTATACACAAAAGGAATGTTTTTTTTACAGTAAACTTATATGCATGAATATGAAATTTTTTGAAAGTTAATAAAAATTAGTATGTGATTATGTTAATTGAAACTTGTGTGTAATTGTGTAAGAAATTAAGCAGAGCAAGGAATCGAATGGAGATGGCTGTGTTTACTGTGTCAAGATATTTCTTCAATGGAGTCTGTATTTTTAAAAAAACACAGTGTTTTCAGAGAATTAGTTCTCTACTATTGTTGTTTAGTAGTGTAAAATTAGTACACAAATGCTTCATAACTTTTATGTGTAATTTTCATGAAGTTATACATGTTGTTAGATGCCATTGGTTGTTAAAAATAAATTAGACAGTAGCTTTGCTCTGTCTTTCGGGTTTGGTTCTGTGAGTTTCGGCGCCCCAGCGTCAAAATTCACGCCCCAACGCCAAATTTCGCGCCCTGGCGCCAAGGTTCGCGCCCCGGCGCCAAAAATAGGCCAGTAGCTCGTGCCCAGCACTGTAGCTCGCGCCCCAGCGCTGAAGCTCGCGCCCTAGTGCCACTGTTCCACGCCCCGGCGCCGGAAAAGTGGCCTAGTTGGGCAGTTTTGACCTCCTGTAGTAAAACGGCCATAACTTTTTCATACGAACTCCGATTGAGGTAATTCAAGATGATTCGGAAAGAGGACGAGTAGACCTACAACTTTCATGCTTTAAGTGTTTTAATTTGAAGTCTGTAACAGTAGTCAAAATGGTCATCTTTAGGACTGTTATGTATTTAGAGCCAATAGGAGGGCGTCGGGATGCACGAATGCAAGTGCAACCCTTTGGGTATTAGTATAACTTAATGATAACATGTTGGACATGTATTAGGATGTTGTATTAAGTTGTTAATGTACATGTGGTGCAATGGCATGATCATTTAAGTAGTTGTAATAATGCTAAAAAGTAATGTTCATGAAAGATGTGATCTTGTTTAAATTTAAACTTAGTTAGTAGCTATACTAAGAGTAATAAAGGAACTCATAAAGGTAATGTTAGTGTAACTAATGTGTATTGTCAATGCATATGGTATGTGTAAGACTTGGGGTGAACGTGAATAGTAATTATTTAACCTACACACGAGGCAAGTTCCCTAACATTTGCTACTTTATTATTCAGCAAGGTTACTTTTCACTGTAATGTTACACTTATGCAAGTTCTATAACTCTACTTTTATAATTGTGCAAGTTTTCTTAACTCTAAACTTGTTATATTAATATGCAAGTACCTTTAGTTTATCGTTCAAGTTATTATTTGTTGTGCATGCTTGATATTAAATTCTAAGATGTAACCTTAGTTTAACGTTGTTCAAAGCAAGGTATGATAAGTTATTCAATTGTTATGCTATTAGATTATTCCTAAAGCATGAACTTAGAACGAAATGTTTATTCAGTATGATCATTCAATAACATAGTGTTATTATCTTGTATTCAACTAATCCTTAGTTGATGTCCGTTGAACTCCAAATTACCTTGAAAACTTATCCAAACAAAACTTACTTTGGTGCGAACTTGTATTCTAAATACTGAGATGAACAACTCTTTTAATAGAGGTTTACGCTTAGCGTTAAAATAGTTGTGCACAATACATTGTACGAAGGGTTGATCCCCCTAAGTACGTGGAGTCCTTATAGTCTTATGACTGTTAAAGTTAAAGTTGAAAGATTACTTATAACTGTGGACATGATTCGTGGTCATTAGACCCTCAGTGAATGTTATAATTTTCAGAAAGTTAATAGAATATATTATTCAGTTCTATTGAGCCTAATATTGGCAATTGATGTGAAAGTTTAAAGATTTACTTATTGTTATTTCAAGTGGGCCTTGTTTGTTCACTCTTGCCTGTAAAATTTCATACAGCTAAAGTTGAAACGGGTGACGTACCTAGCACCAGTAAGGAAAAATGAAAGATGAATAAATACTGAAGACTTGTAATAGTTTTGATAGTTTACTTTCAGAATTTGATTTAAAGATTGTAATGAAGTTATTTAGTTTTCCGCATTTGAATGATTGTTGTTAAAGGTTGGATACCCTGGGAGATTTCTTTTATTTGAGTTTAATCCTGTATAGGCAGGTTTTCTTTTATTATTCAATTCTATTATGATTGGGTAGTTAGAAATGAATGTTTTGATTACGTGAACACCAAATCTTGAGGTAATGAAGTACCGGGATTTGGGGGTGTCACAAGAAGTCTCTGATATAATTAACACTTCCCATAAATCTTTGGAGCTGCTTCTGATCTAAGATTTTATTTGGAAATTTATTGGCAAAGGCAATGGCTCTATCAATTGGAAAATATTTTCCTTGAGAGATTTCAAATCCCAGAAACCTTATCTTGGTTTGAAATAATTGCATTTTACTAGCCGAGACCACCAGACCTTCTCTTCTGACAGCTGTTTTAAAAGCAGGGATGACAAGGGTAAACGAAAAATGGAAAATTCTAATTCGCCTGTTATCAATGAAGAAGAGGATGATGATTATGAAGGAGAAGTCTTTAACTTTGTCACACATGACCAACGAATTGTTCCAAGTGAGTCTAGCTCAAAAGGTTTAAAAATAAATTTGATTGATAGAATTATCACTCAAAAGTGGTATGTGAAAATAACTATCCTTATTGATGACGAATTCTCAGTCACAACTGAAGCCTTGATTGATTCAGGGGCAGAACGTAATATTGTTGATTTCTAAGAAGCGCAAATCTATCCTCTTATAGTACTGAGGAGAGACATAATTATTACAACAGACAAACAATTTTTACAAAGGAATCTACTTTTACAAAAGCAAAAAAAACTTTAAATAAAGTTGCTAACGTGTGTCCTAGATAAGGCTGGAGTCGAACGGACAGCAAGCAAAAGACAACCATAGGGGACCATTAAAGATAGGATAGGATTCCTATCACCGAAAGCCTGAATTATTAAGGCAACAGACTGGACCACCAAAATGCTTTAAGCACGCCTCAATTATTTAGGCTGAGAACACGGGCCACCAAAAGTGATGAGGCGTTCTCCTCGTCACTGTCAAGCATAGTAACCGTGTCATCATGATTCCTTAGAAAATCTAGAATTTCATTTTTAGGAATTCCTTTAAGGATATATTTCAACTTCTGCTGAGAGGCATCATATTTACCCATGTCGTAATCAACAATATTAGGAGGAACGTCTAGGATTTTATCTTCATCAAATTTATTCCACCATTTAACAGCTAATTGCCGACACAGCCTATGAACTCCTGTTCCCACGTGCTGTGTAGTAATATAGGACCATTTAAAGATCCATGGGATATCATTGGCACAACAGAAATTAAGTAAAGCCTGGTTATCATTAAGGTTGACAGAAGTCTGATAATATTTATCAAACTTATCCCCAACTTTGGAGGGGAAAATTTGTGGAACCAGAAATAAAACCAAGACTGAAACCATGCGGGAAAGTTCTGAGCCTTAATGGGTTTTGGGAACTTGGGATGAAGAAACCAGCTATGGGTATAATGTTCATTTTGATAATATAAAAATTTTTCCCATGCTAGAGTGTAATCAAAGTAATTAAAATATTTTGGAATCATGGATTTTGTTTCAAAATATTTATGAGTCCTAAGATCACCCACCCAATCAGAAGGACGTAAGACCTTTAAGATCTTAAATGTTCAGAAAGCCAGATTATACCTATCTCTCGGTTTATGAGATACTTTAATAGAACCAGTCTCAGCTAGAATTTTTTCAAAGAATTCTCTAGTTTTAGGAAGAAAAATTGGAAGATCATGAGAATAGGACAAATAAAGATTTGCTATTTATTCAGGGGATCTTAATGCATCCACATCCTCAATGTCAACAACCTCTCCTATTAAGGTTTCAATGTACTGAGAGTCCATATGAACTTTGAGCTCAGGAGCTTTTCCTTTGTTACCCTGCTTCTGAGATCCGGAAGACTACCCTTTAAGGTAGTCGAAGGAGGGTCTTTCCATTGCTGGTTTAGCTGAACGCCTAGGAGACCTGACAAGATTTAACACACAAACATTAGGAGTATCCTGCAAAAATTCTCTAGTTAAGAAATCTGGCAAAGAGTTAGAGTCTCCTTTAATGAATTCAATGTCAAAATCAAAGGCTGATAATAAGGCTTGCCACCGAGCAAAAATCTGTTTAGAAGCGATATTTTTAACATCCTTCTCCAAAACTTCTTTGGCTGATTTACAATCAACTCTAAGAAGGAATCTCTGATTTAAGAGATCTCCTTGAAATTTGTCAATACACAACACTATGGAACATATTTCTTTTTTAATAGTAGAGTAGTTTTTCTGTGCATTATTCTATTTTCCTGAAACAAAACAAACTAAGACTTCTTTAGAGTTCTTAATCTGTTTAAGAATGCCACCATAACCTCTATCAGAGGCATCAGTCTCGACAATTTTTGGGGCCTCAGGGTCAGAGAAATGTAGGCAAGGAAGAGTTTTAACCCTACACTTAATGTTTATAATAGCCTGGGTACATTCTTCTATCCAAGGTGAAGGCTTCTTGTTTAGCCTTTTATATAAGGGGGCAGCGACAAGGGCCAAATCTTCATAGAAGTGTAACATTCCATATTTTTGAAAATGTAAGTTATAAATATTTATTGATTTATATAAATATTTATTGGATGTGTTTATTATTGAATAAGTAATTGTTCAATTTGATTGAGTTTATTTAGTTAATTATTTATTTGCTAAATAATTAATGTAATTAGTTAATTATTTATTTGTTAAATAATTAATGTGTTATGTGGATTGAATTATGTGATTAAGTAATTTATTTAATAAATTGTTATTTCATAAAGTGTGACAAATAACTATGTGATAAAGAGTTATTAAAATAAATTAAAGTCATTTAATTTAGTTTTGTCAAACAAGGTGTAAGTATATTAATCATTTAAATTTTAATGGGTTGCCAAACAAAGCCTTATGGCTTTTGGGTTTCTTTTGAATTTAAACTATTAATTAAATAAATAAAATAAATATATAATATATATTATTTTGAGTAACTGCTATATTAATACGATCATTAGTTGAGCGTCAGTTTTTATTGAATTGAAAAGGCGAGCGTTGGTTTTTTTAGTATACGTATATTGCCATTTGGTTTACCTTAGAGTTGTCTGCTAAAAAAAAGAAAGAAAGAAAGGAGAGAGTTCTCAGAGAGTTGAGAGAGAGAAATAGCAAAAGAAAGTCATCATTGTTTAACAAAGATTGTCTAAAACAAAAGGTATGTACATAACTTAACCATATATACTTTACGCCATATATTTTATGTGAATTTATATTGTCTCTGTGTTCTCAATTTGACTGTAAGACGAAGTTCTTTACAAACTTTCCAGAATTCGAATGTTTTATTATTTGATTATGAAATCATGTGTATTAGTAGATAACATATATGTTGATGATTGTATGTTCAATAATGTATAGGTAAGAGTATGATAAATTACGTATACACGAAAGGAATGTTTTTTTTACAGTAAACTTATATGCATGAATATGAAATTTTTTGAAAGTTAATAAAAATTAGTATGTGATTATGTTAATTGAAACTTGTGTGTAATTGTGTAAAAAATTAAGCAGAGCAAGGAATCGAATGGAGATGGCTGTGTTTACTGTGTCAAGATATTTCTTCAATGGAGTCTGTAATTTTAAAAAAACACAGTGTTTTCAGAGAATTAGTTCTCTGCTATTGTTGTTTAGTAGTGTAAAATTAGTACACAAATGCTTCATAACTTTTATGTGTAATTTTCATGAAGTTATACATGTTGTTAGATGCCATTGGTTGTTAAAAATAAATTAGACAGTACCTTTGCTCTGTCTTTCGGGTTTGGTTCTGTGAGTTTCGGCGCCCCAGCGTCAAAATTCACGCCCCAGCGCCAAATTTCGCGCCCTGGCGCCAAGGTTCGCGCCCCAGCGCCAAAAATGGGCCAGTAGCTCGCGCCCAGCGCTGAAAATCGCGCCCCAGTGCTGTAGCTCGCGCCTTAGCGCCACTGTTCCGCGCCTCGGCGCCGGAAAAATATCCTAGTTGGGCAGTTTTGACCTCCTATAGTAAAACGGCCATAACTTTTTCATACGAACTCCGATTGAGGTAATTCAAGATGATTCGGAAAGAGGACGAGTATACCTACAACTTTAATGCTTTAAGTTTTTTAATTTGAGGTCTGTAACAGTAGTCAAAATGGTCATCTTTAGGACTGTTATGTATTTAGAGCCAATCGGAGGGCGTCGGGATGCACTAATGCAAGTGCAACCCTTTGGGTATTAGTATAACTTAATGATAACATGTTGAAAATGTATTAGGATGTTGTATTAAGTTGTTAATGTACATGTGGTGCAATGGCATGATCATTTAAGTAGTTGTAATAAAGCTAAAAAGTAATGTTCATGAAAGATGTGATGTGGTTTAAACTTAAACTTAGTTAGTAGCTATACTAAGAGTAATAAAGGAACTCGTAAAGGTAATATTAGTGTAACTAATGTGTATTGTCAATGCATATGGTATGTGTAGGACTTGGTGTGAACGTGAATAGTAATTGTTTAACCTACACACGAGGCAAGTTTCCTAACCTTTGCTACTTTATTATTTAGCAAGGTTACTTTTCACTGTTATGTTACACTTATGCAAGTTCTATAACTCTACTTTTATAATTATGCAACTTTTCTTAACTCTAAACTTGTTATATTAGCTTGCAAGTACCTTTAGTTTATCGTTCAAGTTATTATTTGTTGTGCATGCTTGATATTAAATTTTAAGATGTAACCTTAGCTTAACGTTGTTCAAAGCAAGGTATAATAAGTTATTCAATTGTTATGCTATTAGATTATTTCTAAAGCATGAACTTAGAATGAAATGTTTATTCAGTATGATCATTCAATAACATAGTGTTATTATCTTGTATTCAACTAATCCTTAGTTGATGTCCGTTGAACTCCAAATTACCTTGAAAACTTATCCAAACCAAACTTACTTTGGTGCAGACTTGTATTCTAAATACTGAGATGAACAACTCTTTTAATAGAGGTTTACGCTTAGCGTTAAAATGGTTGTGCACAATACATTGTACGAAGGGTTGATCCCCCTAAGTACGTGGAGTCCTTATAGTCTTATGACTGTTAAAGTTAAAGTTGAAAGATTACTTATAACTGTGGACATGATTCGTGGTCATTAGACCCTCAGTGAATGTTATAATTTTCAGAAAGTTAATAGAATATATTGTTCAGTTCTATTGAGCCTAATATTGGCAATTGATGTGAAAGTTTAAAGATTTATTTATTGTTATTTCAAGTGGGCCTTGTTTGCTCACTCTTGCCTGTAAAATTTCTTACAGCTAAAGTTGAAACGGGTGACGTACCTAGCACCAGTAAGGGAAAAGGAAAGATGAATAAATACTGAAGACTTGTAATAGTTTTGATAGTTTACTTTCAGAATTTGATTTAAAGATTGTAATGAAGGTATTTAATTTTCCGCATTTGAATGATTGTTGTTAAAGGTTGGATACCCTGGGAGATTTCTTTTATTTAAGTTTAATCCTGTATGGGCAGGTTTTCTTTTATTATTCAATTCTATTATAATTGCGTAGTTAGAAATGAATATTTTGATTACGTGAACACCAAATCTTGAGGTAATGAAGTACCGGGATTTGGGGGTGTCACAGGTTGGTATCAAAGCTTTAGGTTATGAACCTTAGGTGGGGGAAAAGCCCTAGGAAGTAACCTTTGAAAAGATAGTGGAGATAACTCTTATCGAGTTTCAAGGAAGAAGTAATAAAACACTTATGTGCTTATGTGTTTATAACTTATGTGCTCGCGAGTGTCGAGTAAAATGATTAATAACTAAAACTTTAAAATTTTGTTGTCAAGATGACTAATGTCAGAGAATCTAGTCAGACTAGGGAGGAGGGACCTCAAATGCCTATAGAGGAGGAGCCTCGCGACATTCAGGTAGTTTGGGAACAACTACTGCCACGGGAGTCAGCCCCGTTGGTCACAGTGGTTGAAGATGAGGATGATGATGTAGAGACGGATGAGGAGGATCCTGTGGAGTTGCCACATGAGGATGAAGATAACGAGGACGAGGAAGAGGAGACTCCACTAACCTCGATGGCTACTCGTATGTATGATGAGGTCTACGACCGTAACGTGGAACTTCAAGACACAGTTGAGGAGTTCCAGGAGATAATAGCTGAACAACAGACTGCAATGACACAGAAGGACAACGACATCTGGGATCGAGATGAACGTCTACCTAATGCTGAAGAGAAGCTGATGCATACTGAAGGAGAAAAGGAACAACTGATCGAGACAGTCGTGGAACTGAAGAAAAAGCTGAATGAAGAAGCTACCAAGAGGGCGAGAGCTGAAGACGCATACGAGGAAGCTTATCAACGAACTGGAAGAGCAGTAAGGGACGCACAAGCAAAGAGGATGAAGATGGAAGAGATGGATAAAGTATTCAATACCGTGATCAATCGAGCTCAAGATCGGGTCATGGGTTATCCAATTCAGTTCGAGACTCTGCCATCATACGTGTTAGATCGCCGAACCATGTTCCGTGTTATGGAAGAAGAGCGTCAAAAGGCGACTGATTATCTTAATAGATCATCGTAGGAAATTTGTCTGTTTTGCAAGTAATAAGTGTTAAATAATGTGTAAATCCCGAGTGTTAAGTAACCATGGGATATGAGAATGATGATGTTGTCCTGTAACTTTTGTAGTTCAGGAAAGGAATGTAAATGGTAGTGATGCTATTATTGTTATGTTTTTCGAAGTTATGATGAATAAATAAAAAGCTATTATTTTATTCAAAAGTATTGTGTGATTTTTTTTATGGAGAAAAGTTAATTAGAAAATACTTAAAGAAGTTGGGTAATAGTCTAATAGATGTTTTTTTTTCTTTTTCTAACAGAAAATGCCTCCCAGACGTGAACCACCCCGTCAGAGAACCAATGCAAGAACTAACAATAACGATGTTGAGGATAATCCCGTTCAACAACTAGTGACATTACTAACAGGAGCGTTGCAGAATCAACCTCAAAACCAAGGCACAAAGTTTAAGGAGTTTAAGGCGGTCGGACCACCTGAATTTCGTGGGTCAATGAATCCGGTCGAGGCACAAACCTGGATTATGGAGATTGAGAAGATATTTGAAGTTGCTAGGGTAGGGGATGAACAGAAGACTTCTTTTGCAACATTCATGTTGAAAGAAGAAGCTAGTTATTGGTGGCAGGCCAATAAAATCCGGGAAGGACTAGGAGTGATGACTTGGGATAGGTTTAAGGAGTTATTCTTCGAGACCTACTTCCCAGAGAGTTTTAAGAGTCAGTTAGAGGTTCAGTTTCTAGAACTAAAACAAAGAACGATGACGGTATCTGAGTATGCCGGAAAATTCAACGAATTGGCAAGATTTGCGCCATATCAAGTCAGCACAGGCGAACGTAAGGCGAATAGATTTAAACAGGGACTGAAGCCCTGGCTGTACAGTAGGGTTTCCCTGTTCCAGTTGAAGACATTTGCAGCGATGATGGAGAAAGCAGTACTCGCTGAAGGTGGAGGTGAGGCAGTGACAAAGTTCAATCAGGAACAGAAGAAGAAAAAAATGAGAATGAGATTAAGAATGGAGGTGGTAGCAGTGGAAACAACAACAGCAACAACAGCTTGAAGAAAAAGTGGAATGGGAACATGGGTGCTGGAAACCATCAGGGTAACCAGCAAAACAAAAAGTTTGAAGCATGCGCGATATGCGGGAAATTTCACAAGGGTGCGTGCTTGATGGAGAAACGAGTTTGCTACAATTGTGGCCAGGAGGGTCACATCACCCCCAAACTGCACTCAACCGAAGAAGAAGGCGTCCTTCACATGCGGATCCAAGGATCATTTTGCTCGTGAATGCCCTAAGAAGAAGGAGGGAGGAACAACCAGAAGCAATGGAGGTAACAATGGAAGTACATGGGACATTACAGGACCTGCAGCATCAAACAAACCCATGGCCAGAACCTTCAACATAACTGTGCAAGATGCTGTGCAATCAAAAGATGTGGTGTCAGGTATTATCCCAATCAATGATATTAATGCATATTTATTATTTGATTCGGGTGCTACTTGCTCGTTTATATCTGATGAATTTGCCAAGAGATTAGAATTGCCTAGAGAAGAACTGAATTTTCCTTTGAACATAGAAATTACGAATAAAGAAGTAATCCCTGTTAGATTCGTATACAAGAACTGTAGGGTGAACATTAAGGAGAATATCTTGTTGGTAGATTTGATTCTGATTACACTCGGGGAATTTGATGTAATTTTGAGAATGGATTGGTTGTTTAAATACGGAGCGGTAATTGACTGCCAAAAGAAGTGTGTAAACCTTATGACTCCGTCAAAGATAGTTTTCCATGGTAGCAAATCGCCTAGACAAATGAAATGTCTGACGATTATGCAGGCCAAGAAGTTGTTGAGTCAAGGTTATGTGGCCTATTTAGCTTACATAGTCTATACTCAGAAGAAGGGTGTAAAACTGGAGGAGATACCAGTGGTTAGAGAATTCGTTGATGTATTTCTGGAGGATTTGCCAGGACTACCGCCTGATAGAGAGATTGAGTTCGTAATCGATTTAGTGCCCGGAACAGCACCTATATCGAAGGCCTCGTACAGAATGGCTCCGGTAGAAATGAAGGAACTCATGGTGCAACTGCATGAACTACTGGACAAGAAGTATATTTAACCAAGCGTGTCACCGTGGGGAGCGCCGATATTATTTGTGAAGAAGAAGGACGGATCAATGCGTCTTTGCATTGATTATAAGGAGTTAAACAAGGTCACTATTAAGAATAGGTATCCGTTACCTAGAATAGATGACTTGTTTGATCAGTTGAAGGGTGGTAAATACTTCTCGAAAATAGATTTGAGAAGTGGGTATCACCAATTGAAGGTAAGAAAGGAGGATATACCTAGAACGGCATTTAGAACTCGGTACGGACATTACGAGTTTCTGGTGATGTCTTTTGGTTTAACAAATGCCCCTGCCGCGTTCATGGATTTGATGAATAGGGTATTTAAACCATTTTTAGACAAGTTCGTAGTGGTGTTTATCGACGACATTCTGGTGTATTCCAAAACTCAAGAAGAACATGTGGAACATTTACGTCTGACATTGGAGACACTAAGAAAGGAAAAGTTGTACGCGAAGTTCTCTAAGTGTGAATTTTGGCTCGATCGTGTACAATTTTTGGGTCATGTGATTGACAAAGATGGGATTTCAGTAGATCCATTGAAAGTGGAAGCTGTAATCAATTGGGAACAACCAAGAACACCTTCGGAGGTGAGGAGTTTCTTGGGGCTGGCCGGTTATTATAGAAGATTTATACAAGATTTTTCTAAGATAGCCACTCCATTAACAAATTTGACATGAAAATCTGTGAAATTCGTTTGGACGGAAAAGTGTGAAGAGAGCTTCCAAGATTTGAAGAAGAAGCTAAGTATGGCACCTGTGTTAACCCTGCCGGATAATACAAAAAATTTTGTGGTGTATAGTGATGCCTCACACAAAGGATTGGGTTGTGTTCTTATGCAAAACGGCAAAGTTATTGCCTATGCATCAAGACAACTGAAGGATTATGAGAAAGGTTACCCGACTCATGATTTAGAATTGGCTGCAGTGGTATTTGCTCTCAAGATATGGAGACATTATCTGTATGGAGAGAAATGTGAGATCTACACAGACCACAAAAGTTTGAAGTATATTTTCAATCAGAAGGACCTGAACATGCGTCAGAGGAGATGGATGTAATTGATAAATGATTACGATTGTGATATCTTTTATCATCCGGGCAAAGCGAATGTGGTTGCGGATGCTTTAAGTAGGAAAGGTCGGGAGAAATTAATACTGATAACAACTCATGAGGACCTCATTTCGGCAATGACAAAGTTAGAACTGGAAATCAAATTTCCATAGGAATCCGATGAACAACTATTTCAGATAGAAGCAGGTCCAACTTTACTGGACAAGGTGAAAAACGCTCAGTTACAAGATGAAGAATGTGGAAAGATAAAAGAGAATATGGTTGATGGTAACAATACGAAATACAAGGTCGATACCGAAGGATTACTACGGTACGAGGGAAGAATCTGGGTTCCAGCAACACCAGAACTGAAAAACGAAATCCTGACCGAAGCTCATAGCTCAAGATATTTGATTCATCCAGGAAGCATGAAGATGTATCAAGATTTATGCCCACATTTTTGGTGGCCGAATATGAAAAGGGATGTTGCAGAATGCGTGGCTAAATGTTTGACATGTCAAAGAGTAAAAGCCGAACATCAAAGACCCAGCGGATTACTTCAACCGTTGGAAATACCGGAATGGAAATGGGAGCATATCACGATGGATTTTGTGGTGGGTCTTCCAACTACTCAGAAAGGATACGATGTGATTTGGGTAATAGTAGACAGACTGACAAAATTAGCACACTTTTTGCCAATAAAGATTAGATTCAATCTTGATCAGCTGGCAAAACTATATATTAAAGAGATCGTTGCAAAACATGGAGTTCCAGTGTCAATTGTGTCAGACAGAGATTCGAGGTTCACATCAAACTTCTGGAAGAGACTACAAGAATGTATGGGAACACAGTTGTGAATGAGTACGACATATCATCCGCAAACAGATGGCCAAAGCGAACGAACGATCCAGACATTGGAAGATATGTTGAGAGCATGCGTCATGGATTTCAAAGGAAGCTGGGAAGAGCAATTACCATTGGTGGAATTCGCCTACAATAATAGTTATCACGCGAGCATCGGCATGCCGCCTTACGAAGCGTTATACGGTAGAAAGTGCAGAACTCCACTGTACTGGGATGAAGTTGGTGAACGTCAACTGTTAGGACCAGAATTGGTGCAACAAACTGCTGAGGTTATCAAACTCATCAGGATAAGATTGGTAGCAGCTCAAGACCGACAGAAGAAGTATGCTGATCAACACAGGAAAGATCGTGCATTTGACGTAGGAAGCTATGTATTCCTAAAAGTTTCTCCTTGGAAGGGGAAAATTCATTTCGGTAAGAAGGGAAAACTAAGCCCGAGGTTTATTGGACCCGTTGAAGTGCTGCGAAAAGTTGGAGAGGTAGCTTATGAGGTAGCTTTTCCTCCAGAGTTGGAAAACATTTATAATGTTTTTCATATTTTGGTGTTACGACCATATAAACCCGATTACAATCACGTGATCGAGTACGAACCGTTGCAGTTCGAGAAAGATTTGTCTTATGAAGAGGTTCCTATCCAGATAGTCGACAGGAAAGAACAAGTGCTCAGGAATAAAGTGATACCTTCTGTGAAGGTGATTTGGAGAAACCACAACGCTGAAGAAGCTACGTGGGAACTCGAAGAGAAAATGTTGAAAGAGTACCCTGAGTTATTTGTTTAATCTGTGTCTTCGATTCTGGGGACAGAATCTTTATATGTAGGGAAGAATGTAACGAATGTGTTATTTGAGTTGTGATTCTGGGGACAGAATCCTTTTAAGAGGGGAATGATGTAACATTCCATATTTTTTAAAATGTAAGTTATAAATATTTATTGATTTATATAAATATTTATTGGATGTGTTTATTATTGAATAAGTAATTGTTCAATTTGATTGAGTTTATTTAGTTAATTATTTATTTGCTAAATAATTAATGTAATTAGTTAATTATTTATTTGTTAAATAATTAATGTGTTATGTGGATTGAATTATGTGATTAAGTAATTTATTTAATAAATTGTTATTTCATAAAGTGTGACAAATAACTATGTGATAAAGAGTTATTAAAATAAATTAAAGTCATTTAATTTAGTTTTGCCAAACAAGGTGTAAGTATATTAATCATTTAAATTTTAATGGGTTGCCAAACAAAGCCTTATGACTTTTGGGTTTCTTTTGAATTTAAACTATTAATTAAATAAATAAAATAAATATATAATATATATTATTTTGAGTAACTGCTATATTAATACGATCATTAGTTGAGCGTCAGTTTTTATTGAATTGAAAAGGCGAGCGTTGGTTTTTTTAGTATACGTATATTGCCATTTGGTTTACCTTAGAGTTGTCTGCTGAAAGAAAGAAAGAAAGAAAGGAGAGAGTTCTCAGAGAGTTGAGAGAGAGAAATAGCAAAAGAAAGTCATCATTGTTTAACAAAGATTGTCTAAAACAAAAGGTATGTACATAACTTAACCATATATATTTTACGCCATATATTTTATGTGAATTTATATTGTCTCTGTGTTCTCAATTTGACTGTAAGACGAAGTTCTTTACAAACTTTCCAGAATTCGAATGTTTTATTATTTGATTATGAAATCATGTGTATTAGTAGATAACATATATGTTGATGATTGTATGTTCAATAATGTATAGGTAAGAGTATGATAAATTACGTATACACGAAAGGAATGTTTTTTTTACAGTAAACTTATATGCATGAATATGAAATTTTTTGAAAGTTAATAAAAATTAGTATGTGATTATGTTAATTGAAACTTGTGTGTAATTGTGTAAAAAATTAAGCAGAGCAAGGAATCGAATGGAGATGGCTGTGTTTACTGTGTCAAGATATTTCTTCAATGGAGTCTGTATTTTTAAAAAAACATAGTGTTTTCAGAGAATTAGTTCTCTGCTATTGTTGTTTAGTAGTGTAAAATTAGTACACAAATGCTTCATAACTTTTATGTGTAATTTTCATGAAGTTATACATGTTGTTACATGCCATTGGTTGTTAAAAATAAATTAGACAGTAGCTTTGCTCTGTCTTTCGGGTTTGGTTCTGTGAGTTTCGGCGCCCCAGCGTCAAAATTCACGCCCCAGCGCCAAATTTCGCGCCCTGGCGCCAAGGTTCGCGCCCCAGCGCCAAAAATGGGCCAGTAGCTCGTGCCCAATGCTGTAGCTCACGCCCCAGCGCTGAAGCTCGCGCCCCAGTGCCACTGTTCCGCGCCCCGGTGCCGAAAAAGTGTCCTAGTTGGGCAGTTTTGACCTCCTGTAGTAAAACGGCCATAACTTTTTCATACGAACTCTGATTGAGGTAATTCAAGATGATTCGGAAAGAGGACGAGTAGACCTACAACTTTCATGCTTTAAGTGTTTTAATTTGAAGTCTGTAACAGTAGTCAAAATGGCCATCTTTAGGACTGTTATGTATTTAGAGCCAATCGGAGGGCGTCGGGATGCACGAATGCAAGTGCAACCCTTTGGGTATTAGTATAACTTAATGATAACATGTTGGACATGTATTAGGATATTGTAT
Source organism: Panax notoginseng (assembly GCA_016801055.1). Lineage (NCBI taxonomy): Eukaryota > Viridiplantae > Streptophyta > Magnoliopsida > Apiales > Araliaceae > Panax > Panax notoginseng. The sequence continues at coordinate 121,341,127 of CM029018.1, forward strand.
TAAGTTGTTAATGTACATGTGGTGCAATGGCATGATCATTTAAGTAGTTGTAATAAAGCTGAAAAGTAATGTTCATGAAAGATGTGATGTTGTTTAAATTTAAACTTAGTTAGTAGCTATACTAAGAGTAATAAAGGAACTCATAAAGGTAATGTTAGTGTAACTAATGTGTATTGTCAATGCATATGGTATGTGTAAGACTTGGGGTGAACGTGAATAGTAATTGTTTAACCTACACACGAGGTAAGTTCCCTAATATTTGCTACTTTATTATTCAGCAAGGTTACTTTTCATTGTAATGTTACACTTATGCAAGTTCTATAACTCTACTTTTATAATTGTGCAAGTTTTCTTAACTCTAAACTTGTTATATTAGCATGCAAGTACCTTTAGTTTATCGTTCAAGCTATTATTTGTTGTGCATGCTTGATATTAAATTCTAAGATGTAACCTTAGCTTAACGTTGTTCAAAGCAAGGTATGATAAGTTATTCAATTGTTATGCTATTAGATTATTCCTAAAGCATGAACTTAGAACGAAATATTTATTCAGTATGATCATTCAATAACATAGTGTTATTATCTTGTATTCAACTAATCCTTAGTTGATGTCCGTTGAACTCCAAATTACCTTGAAAACTTATCCACACCAAACTTACTTTGGTGCGAACTTGTATTCTAAATACTGAGATGAACAACTCTTTTAATAGAGGTTTACGCTTAGCGTTAAAATAGTTGTGCACAATACATTGTACGAAGGGTTGATCCCCCTAAGTACGTGGAGTCCTTATAGTCTTATGACTGTTAAAGGTAAAGTTGAAAGATTACTTATAACTGTGGACATGATTCGTGGTCATTAGACCCTCAGTGAATGTTATAATTTTCAGAAAGTTAATAGAATATATTATTCAGTTCTATTGAGCCTAATATTGGCAATTGATGTGAAAGTTTAAAGATTTACTTATTGTTATTTCAAGTGGGCCTTGTTTGCTCACTCTTGCCTGTAAAATTTCTTACAGCTAAAGTTGAAACGGGTGACGTACCTAGCACCAGTAAGGAAAAATGAAAGATAAATAAATACTGAAGACTTGTAATAGTTTTGATAGTTTACTTTCAGAATTTGATTTAAAGATTGTAATGAAGTTATTTAGTTTTCCGCATTTGAATGATTGTTGTTAAAGGTTGGATACCCTGGGAGATTTTTTTTATTTGAGTTTAATCCTGTATAGGCAGGTTTTCTTTTATTATTCAATTCTATTATGATTGGGTAGTTAGAAATGAATGTTTTGATTACGTGAACACCAAATCTTGAGGTAATGAAGTACCGGGATTTGGGGGTGTCACAAGAAGTCTCTGATATAATTAACACTTCCCATAAATCTTTGGAGCTGCTTCTGATCTAAGATTTTATTTGGAAATTTATTGGCAAAGGCAATGGCTCTATCAATTGGAAAATATTTTCCTTGAGAGATTTCAAATCCCAGAAACCTTATCTTGGTTTGAAATAATTGCATTTTACTAGCCGAGACCACCAGACCTTCTCTTCTGACAGCTGTTTTAAAAGCAGGGATGACAAGGGTAAACGAAAAATGGAAAATTCTAATTCGCCTGTTATCAATGAAGAAGAGGATGATGATTATGAAGGAGAAGTCTTTAACTTTGCCACACATGACCAACGAATTGTTCCAAGTGAGTCTAGCTCAAAAGGTTTAAAAATAAATTTGATTGATAGAATTATCACTCAAAAGTGGTATGTGAAAATAACTATCCTTATTGATGACGAATTCTCAGTCACAACTGAAGCCTTGATTGATTCAGGGGCAGAACGTAATATTGTTGATTTCTAAGAAGCGCAAATCTATCCTCTTATAGTACTGAGGAGAGACATAATTATTACAACAGACAAACAATTTTTACAAAGGAATCTACTTTTACAAAAGCAAAAAAAACTTTAAATAAAGTTGCTGACGCGTGTCCTAGATAAGGCTGGAGTCGAACGGACAGTAAGCAAAAGACAACCATAGGGGACCATTAAAGATAGGATAGGATTCCTATCACCGAAAGCCTGAATTATTAAGGCAACAGACTGGACCACCAAAATGCTTTAAGCACGCCTCAATTATTTAGGCTGAGAACACGGGCCACCAAAAGTGATGAGGCGTTCTCCTCATCACTGTCAAGCATAGTAACCGTGTCATCATGATTCCTTAGAAAATCTAGAATTTCATTTTTAGGAATTCCTTTAAGGATATATTTCAACTTCTGCTGAGAGGCATCATATTTACCCATGTCGTAATCAACAATATTAGGAGGAACGTCTAGGATTTTATCTTCATCAAATTTATTCCACCATTTAACAGCTAATTGCCGACACAGCCTATGAACTCCTGTTCCCACATGCTGAGTAGTAATATAGGACCATTTAAAGATCCATGGGATATCATTGGCACAACAGAAATTAAGTAAAGCCTGGTTATCATTAAGGTGGACAGAAGTCTCTATAACCTCTATCAGAGGCATCAGTCTCGACAATTTTTTGGGGCCTCATGGTCAGAGAAATGTAGGCGAGGAAGAATTTTAACCCTAGACTTAATGTTTATGATAGCCTGGGTACATTCTTCTGTCCAATGTGAAGGCTTCTTGTTTAGCCTTTTATATAAGGGGGCAGCGACAAGGGCCGAATCTTCGTATAAGTCTCTGACATAATTAACACTTCCCATAAATCTTTGGAGCTGCTTCTGATCCAAGATTTTATTTGGAAATTTATTGGCAAAGGCAATGGCTCTATCAATTGGAAAATATTTTCCTTGAGAGATTTTAAATCCCAGAAACCTTATCTTGGTTTGAAATAATTGCATTTTACTAGCCGAGACCACCAGACCTTCTCTTCTGACAGCTGTTTTAAACACATTTAAGTGTTTCCAGTGCTGATCGATATCTTTTGAGAAAACAAGAACATCATCAATGTAAACGATCATAAAATCCATAAATGGATTAAAAATCTCGTTCATTATGTTCTGAAACTCGGAGGGTGCATTTTTAAGAACAAAGCCCAGGACATTCCATTCATAATGTCCAAACGGCACTGTGAACGCTGTTTTATACTTATCTTCTTCTTTAATCTGGATCTGCCATATCCACTTTTCATATCGAATTTTGAGAAGAAATTTGCTTTAAGCAATCGATTCAACAGATCTCTCTTGTTTGGGATAGGATACCTGATCCATCTCAAAACTTTATTTAGAGGTTTGTACTTAATCACCAGTCTTGGAACTCCTCTTTCTATTTCAGCATCATTTTCGACATAGAATGCCGAGCAAGACCATGGAGAGTAACTTTTCCTAATCAATCCCTTTTTTAAGAGATCATTAATTTCTTCTTGACAAAGCTTAAGAAACCTTTCATTCATTTGAATAGGTCTCGCTTTAGTAGGAATAAGCTTTTCGTTAAATCCCTCTATATAAGGCAAGGAAATGACATGCTTCTTCCTATTCCAAAAAGCGGTAGAATTTGTAGAGCATATTTCTTTACTTAGATCCTCCTGGTATGCTTTAAGTTTAAGTTTAAACTTATCATCTTTAAGATGTTCTTCAATTTTCTTAATTTCTAACTCTTGTTTGAGAAAGAAAAGAAAATCTTCTTTGCGTTTAAGCAAGTGATTAACTCCTTGATAACGAGGTTCAGAAATAAAGTCAAACCTTACTTCTATCCCCTCCTTATTAGTGCTTATCCCCTTATGATTAATGGAAATTGGAAAAAGCAAACTAATAAAAGGTGTACCCAAAATAGCTGCTTGAGCCATATTCTTGACAAGGAGGAAATGAGTCTCAAAACAAACTCCATTGTTACAAACCACTGCATTGGATAGCTTATAATCGATATTCAGATGAGTTCCATCGGCAGTACTCAGCATTTGAGCTGTTTTTGAGTAATATTTAGAAGGAACAAGACCTTCAGCTAGACAATTTAAGTCCGCCCCTGAATCAATCAAGGCTTCAGTTGTGACTGAGAATTCGTCATCAATAAGGATAGTTATTTTCACATACCACTTTTGAGTGATAATTCTATCAATCAAATTGATTTTTAAACCTTTTGAGCTAGACTCACTTAGAACAATTCGTTGGTCATGAGTGGCAAAGTTAAAGACTTCTTCTTCAAAATCATCATCCTCTTCTTCATTGATAATAAAGCGATATTTTTAACATCCTTCTCTTAAACTTCTTTGGCTGATTTACAATCAACTCGAAGAAGGAATCTCTGATTTAAGAGATCTCCTTGGAATTTGTCAATACACAGCACTATGGAACATATTTCTTTTTTAATAGTAGAGTAGTTTTTCTGTGCATTATTCCATTTTCCTGAAACAAAACAAAATAAGACTTCTTTAGAGTTCTTAATCTGTTTAAGAATGCCACCATAACCTCTATCAGAGGCATCAGTCTCGACAATTTTTGGGGCCTCAGGGTCAGAGAAATGTAGGCAAGGAAGAGTTTTAACCCTACACTTAATGTTTATGATAGTCTGGGTACATTCTTCTGTCCAAGGTGAAGGCTTCTTGTTTAGCCTTTTATATAAGGGGGCAGCGACAAGGGCCAAATCTTCATAGAAGTCTCTGACATAATTAACACTTCCCATAAATCTTTGGAGCTGCTTCTGATCCAAGATTTTATTTGGAAATTTATTGGCAAAGGCAATGACTCTATCAATTGGAAAATATTTTCCTTGAGAGATTTCAAATCCCAGAAACCTTATCTTGGTTTGAAATAATTGCATTTTACTAGCCGAGACCACCAGACCTTCTCTTCTGACAGCTGTTTTAAACACATTTAAGTGTTTCTAGTGCTGATCGATATCTTTTGAGAAAATAAGAACATCATCAATATAAACGATCATAAAATCCATAAATGGACGGATCTGTAAATATCAGGTTTGGAAATAAACTTAGACGAACCTTGACAGAACAGTACATCTAATATTCCTCAAAGGAATATAGGAGAACCATCGAGAAGATCTACCTCCTCCTTGCAAGGAGTAATTCTTATAGATTGGCTAATGATAAAGATGATAACGAAGTGGAATCATCTATTCATCCACCCTCTGTTCCAGTTTTTGTGGGAACGGAAAAAACTAGAGCTGTTCCTTACAAGAAGGTGTTTGATAAAGAGGTGGAAAGGAAGTCTGAAGAAGTTCAAGGGATTAATCAGGTTTTAGAACAAAATAATTATACTAATTTATTTCTACAGTCCCTCGAAACACAGCTTACAAGAATAGAAAAGGTGGTTACTTCAAAAGTAAAGCCCTTATCTATTAGCCCCTCTCCTGCAGAGATTCTTGTTACTTCCTCAAAGGAAGGAAAGTTATCAACAAAAGAAAAACCTGGAGTTATTCTTTTTAAACCTTCGCCCGAGCTTGCTAAAGATTTTAAGCTTGGATCTGCTCTACAGAAATGTTTGAAGAATTGAAGAATAGACTAGAAAAGTTGTCAATTAAACGTACATCTACAGGGTCAACTTCTCAGGGTCCTTCTATTTCAGTTCTTAAAAACGACGGATTAGATCTAGATGAGATCTTAAGTAAAATCCAAGAAGAACACGATGATCCTCAGATAAATAGGTTAAACTGGGGAAAAGTAAAAAATCAACTCTATTATCACCGTCCATCTCCTATTGATGCTCAATTTGAGAATAGAGCTTTCAATGATGGAATACAGTTCAATGGAGAATATATTTGTGAGTGGAACCTGGATGGTCTTACAGACTATCAAATCATTGTTCTCCTCAAGCAGATGACGATGTTTGCCCAAGCGGCTAGAATTAAAGCCAACTCGGAAAAAAGGATTGCTCAAGCTTTAGCATCCGGTTTCGTTGGATAACTTGGACTTTGGTGGGACAATCTCCTATCAAGTGAAGTTAAAGAAAGCATCTTTAATTTCCAGGTTCAAAAGAGTGTTGATGAGAGAAACGAACCTATTTTTGTGGAAGATGATGTCAACACATTACTATATACTATTATGCGTCATTTTGTGGGTAACAATCAATTAATAGTATCAAGAACTTACGAGCAATTAAGCAACTTAAAGTGCAAATCGCTCTCTGAATTTAAATTCTATCGTGACACGTTCTTCTCTATAGTTTTCAACAGAGGAGATTGCAACAGTAATTACCGGAAAGAAAAATTCATTGAAGGTTTACCTATTTTGTTCTCTCAAAGAGTCAAAACTAGGTTAAAAAATAAGAATGATGGAGTTATTCCTTGGGAGGAATATACTTATGGTGAGCTTGCCTCAGAAGTTATAGCCGAAGGTGCTGATCTATGCAATATCTTAAAGATTCAAAAGCAAATAGCAGAAGAAATGGCTAGAGGAAAACGAGCTCTAGGTGATTTCTGTGAACAATATGGTCTGGCTGAGATCCCTAAAGATAAACGCAAAAGAAAGACTAAAGAATCTTCTAGTTATAAGAATAACAAGAGATTCAAGAAGAAAGATCATCATAAGAAGTCTAAACATCAGACTAAAGATGATATGCCCAAAAGAAGAAAGTCGTCTAAAAGAAAGACGACTAATTCTAAACCTCCAACGTGCTATAAATGCAGAAAGGTGGGTCATAAAAGTCTTTAATGCACAACCAAGAAGAAAATTAACCGGTTGGTTAATGACGAAGGGCTAAAAAGGCAACTGCTTGCGGTTTTTATAGATTCTGATGAAGAAGAATTCTCTTCCTCCGGATCAAGTCTCAGAAGTAGCTGTTCTAACTCAGATAGATCTCATTCTAGTAATGAAGAAGTATCTTGTGATGAGTTAGAAGATTGCCAATGCAATGAAGGAGAAGCTTGTTTATGTGCCTTCAATGGACTCTCTATTAATGTCTTATCTAAAGAAGATAGTCTTATCCTAGATATCATCGATCAATTGGAAGATTCTGGAAAGAAGAGACAAATGATCGAGAAGTATATCACGCTTGCTAAGAGCAAAAAAATCTTCTGAGGATGATGAAAGATTTGACCCAGGTCAATACTCTTTACAGAAGATCTTTGATAAGGTTAATGAACGTTATAAAGAACCCACTCTTAAAGAGTTATAAGGTTTATTAACTAATCTGCAAGCTAATAGCGATGCTAGAGAAGTTGATATTACTGATCTAAAGAGAGAGATCAAGCAGATCAAAAAGGATATCTGTTGGCTTAAAAGCAGGGATGACAAGGGTAAAGGAAAAATGGAAAATTTTAATTCCTATTATCAATGAAGAAGAGGATGATGATTTTGAAGAAGAAGTCTTTAACTTTGCCACTCGTAACCAACGAATTGTTCCAAGTGAGTCTAGCTCAAAAGGTTTAAAAATCAATTTGATTGATAGAATTATCACTCAAAAGTGGTATGTGAAAATAACTATCCTTATTGATGACGAATTCTCAGTCACAACTGAAGCCTTGATTGATTCAGGGGCGGACTTAAATTGTCTAGCTGAAGGTCTTGTTCCTTCTAAATATTACTCAAAAACAGCTCAAATGCTGAGTACTGCCGATGGAACTCATCTGAATATCGATTATAAGCTATCCAATGCAGTGGTTTGTAACAATGGAGTTTGTTTTGAGACTCATTTCCTCCTTGTCAAGAATATGGCTCAAGCAGCTATTTTGGGTACACCTTTTATTAGTTTGCTTTTCCCAATTTCCATTAATCATAAGGGGATAAACACTAATAAGGAGGGGATAGAAGTAAGATTTGACTTTATTTTTGTACCTCATTATCAAGGAGTTAATCACTTGCTTAAACGCAAAGAAGATTTTCTTTTCTTTCTCAAACAAGAGTTAGAAATTAAGAAAATTGAAGAACATCTTAAAGATGATAAGTTTAAACTTAAACTTAAAGCATACCAGGAGGATCTAAGTAAAGAAATATGCTCTACAAATCCTACCGCTTTTTGGAATAGGAAGAAGCATGTCATTTCCTTGCCTTATATAGAGGGATTTAACGAAAAGCTTATTCCTACTAAAGCGAGACCTATTCAAATGAATGAAAGGTTTCTTAAGCTTTGTCAATAAGAAATTAATGATCTCTTAAAAAAGGGATTGATTAGGAAAAGTTACTCTCCATGGTCTTGCTCGGCATTCTATGTCGAAAATGATGCTGAAATAGAAAGAGGAGTTCCAAGACTGGTGATTAAGTACAAACCTCTAAATAAAGTTTTGAGATGGATCAGGTATCCTATCCCAAACAAGAGAGATCTGTTGAATCGATTGCTTAAAGCAAATATCTTCTCAAAATTCGATATGAAAAGTGGATACTGGCAGATCCAGATTAAAGAAGAAGATAAGTATAAAACAGCGTTCACAGTGCCGTTTGGACATTGTGAATGGAATGTCCTGGGCTTTGATCTTAAAAATGCACCCTCCGAGTTTCAGAACATAATGAACGAGATTTTTAATCCATTTATGGATTTTATGATCGTTTATATTGATGATGTTCTTGTTTTCTCAAAAGATATCGATCAGCACTGGAAACACTTAAATGTGTTTAAAACAGCTGTCAGAAGAGAAGGTCTGGTGGTCTCGGCTAGTAAAATGCAATTATTTCAAACCAAGATAAGGTTTCTTGGATTTAAAATCTCTCAAGGAAAATATTTTCCAATTGATAGAGCCATTGCCTTTGCCAATAAATTTCCAAATAAAATCTTGGTTCAGAAGTAGCTCCAAAGATTTATGGGAAGTGTTAATTATGTCAGAGACTTCTATGAAGATTTGGCCCTTGTCGCTGCCCCCTTATATAAAAGGCTAAACAAGAAGCCTTCACCTTGGACAGAAGAATGTACCCAGGCTATCATAAACATTAAGTCTAGGGTTAAAACTCTTCCTTGCCTACATTTCTCTGACCATGAGGCCCCAAAAAAATGTCGAGACTGATGCCTCTGAAAGAGGTTATAGAGACTTCTGTCGACCTTAATGATAACCAGGCTTTACTTAATTTCTGTTGTGCCAATGATATCCCATGAATCTTTAAATGGTCCTATATTACTACTCAGCATGTGGGAACAGGAGTTCATAGGTTGTGTCGGCAATTAGCTGTTAAATGGTGGAATAAATTTGATGAAGATAAAATCCTAGACGTTCCTCCTAATATTGTTGATTACGACATGGGTAAATATGATGCCTCTCAGCAGAAGTTGAAATCTATCCTTAAAGGAATTCCTAAAAATGAAATTCTAGATTTTCTAAGCAATCATGATGACACGGTTACTATGCTTAACAGTGATGAGGAGAATGCCTCATCACTTTTGGTGGCCCGTGTTCTCAGCCTAAATAATTGAGGCGTGCTTAAAGCATTTTGGTGGTCCAGTCTGTCGCCTTAATAATTCAGGCTTTCAGTGATAGGAATCCTATCCTATCTTTAATGGTCCCCTATGGTTGTCTTTTGCTTGCTGTCCGTTCGACTCCAGCCTTATCTAGGACACACGTCAGCAACTTTATTTAAAGTCTTTTCTGCTTTTGTAAAAGTAGATTCCTTTGTAAAAGTTATTTTTCTGTTGTAATAATTATGTCTCACCTCAGTACTATAATAGGATAGATTTGCGCTTCTTAGAAATCAACAATATTACGTTCCGCCCCTGAATCAATCAAGGCATCAGTTGTGACTGAGAATTCGTCATCAATAAGGATAGTTATTTTCACATACCACTTTTGAGTGATAATTCTATCAATCAAATTGATTTTTAAACCTTTTGAGCTAGACTCACTTGGAACAATTCGTTGGTCATGAGTGGCAAAGTTAAAGACTTCTTCTTCATAATCATCATCCTCTTCTTCATTGATAATAGGCGAATTAGAATTTTCCATTTTTCCTTTACCCTTGTCATCCCTTATTTTAAAACAGCTGTCAGAAGAGAAAGTCTGGTGGTCTCGGCTAGCAAAATGCAATTATTTCAAACCAAGATAAGGTTTCTGGGATTTGAAATCTCTCAAGGAAAATATTTTCCAATTGATAGAGTCATTGCCTTTGCCAATAAATTTCCAAATAAAATCTTGGATCAGAAGCAGCTCCAAAGATTTATGGGAAGTGTTAATTATGTCAGAGACTTCTATGAAGATTTGGCCCTTGTCGCTGCCCCCTTATATAAAAGGCTAAACAAGAAGCCTTCACCTTGGACAGAACAATGTACCCAGGCTATCATAAACATTAAGTGTAGGGTTAAAACTCTTCCTTGCCTACATTTCTTTGACCCTGAGGCCCCAAAAATTGTCGAGACTGATGCCTCTGATAGAGGTTATGGTGGCATTCTTAAACAGATTAAGAACTCTAAAGAAGTCTTAGTTTGTTTTGTTTCAGAAAAATGGAATAATGCACAGAAAAACTACTCTACTATTAAAAAAGAAATATGTTCCATAGTGCTGTGTATTGACAAATTCTAAGGAGATCTCTTAAATCAGAGATTCCTTCTTAGAGTCGATTGTAAATCAGCCAAAGAAGTTTTAGAGAAGGATGTTAAAAATATCGCTTCTAAACAGATTTTTGCTCGGTGGCAAGCCTTATTATCAGCCTTTGATTTTCACATTGAATTCATTAAAGGAGACTCTAACTCTTTGCCAGATTTCTTAACTAGTGAATTTTTGTAGGATACTCCTAATGTTTGTGTGTTAAATCTTGTCAGGTCTCCTAGGCGTTCAGCTAAACCAGCAATGGAAAGACCCTCCTTCGACTACCTTAAAGGGCAGTCTTCCGGATCTCAGAAGTAGGGTAACAAAGGAAAAGCTCCTGAGCTCAAAGTTCAGATGGACTCTCAGTACATTGAAACCTTAATAAGAGAGGTTGTTGACATTGAGGATGTGGATGTAATAAGATCCCCTAAACAAATAGCAGATCTTTATTTGTCCTATTCTCATGATCTTCCAGTTTTTCTTCCTAAAACTAGAGAATTCTTTGAAAAAATTCTGGTTGAGACTGGTTCTATTAAAGGATCTCATAAACCGAGAGATAGGTATAATCTGGCTTTCTCAACAGTTAAGATCTTAAAGGTCTTACGTCCTTCTGATTGGGTGGGTGATCTTAGGACTCATAAATATTTTGAAAGAAAATCCATGATTCTAAAATATTTTCATTACTTTGATTACACTCTAGCATGGGAAATTTTTTTATATTATCAAAATGAACATTATACCCATAGCTGGTTTCTTCATCCCAAGTTCCCAAAACCCATTAAGGCTCAGGACTTTCCCGCATGGTTTCAGTCTTGGTTTTATTTCTGGGGTCCTGTTCCACAAATTTTCCCCTCCAAAGTTGAGGATAAGTTTGATAAATATTATCAGACTTCTGTCAACCTTAATAATAACCAGGATTTACTTAATTTCTGTTGTGCCAATGATATCCCATGGATCTTTAAATGGTCCTATATTACTACTCAGCATGTGGGAACAGGAGTTCATAGGCTGTGTCGGCAATTAGCTGTTAAATGGTGGAATAAATTTGATAAAGATAAAATCCTAGACGTTCCTCCTAATATTGTTGATTACGACATGGGTAAATATGATGCCTCTCAGCAGAAGTTGAAATATATCCTTAAAGGAATTCCTAAAAATGAAATTCTAGATTTTCTAAGGAATCATGATGACACGGTTACTATGCTTGACAGTGATGAGGAGAACGCCTCATCTAGTGACCCTTTTGGTGGCCCGTATTCTCAGCCTAAATAATTGAGGCGTGCTTAAAGCATTTTGGTGGTCCAGTCTGTTGCCTTTATAATTCAGGCTTTTGGTGATAGGAATCCTATCCTATCTTTAATGGTCCCCTATGGTTGTCTTTTTCTTGCTGTCCGTTCGACTCCAGCCTTATCTAGGACACGCGTCAGCAACTTTATTTAAAGTTTTTTCTGCTTTTGTAAAAGTAGATTCCTTTGTAAAAGTTGTTTGTCTGTTGTAATAATTATGTCTCTCCTCAGTACTATAAGAGGATAGATTTGCGCTTCTTAGAAATCTTCCGAAAAATTTGTATTCAATTTATTTCCTAAGTCTTCCTGTGTGTTCGAGATTTTAAGCTTTAATCTCTATGTAAGTTTGTTTATTACTTAATAATATTCCGCTTTTCTCTGTTCTCAAAATCTCTTTATGATCCTGGCCCAGTTGGTATCAGAGCCAAGATAGAGTGTGATCTTGTTGATGATATTTAGTTTCCTTTTCTAAGATAGACCTCTGAATTTGCTCATTCTGTTTTAAACACCATTCATATACTGTTAAGATTAAGCTTTAAGTTTTGTTCAGGGTATGTTGGTTATTTTTTAAGGCTGTTCTGTTAAGCCGTGTTTACGTAAATCCTATAGTGGACATCCCTCTTCATCAAAACTTGCCTGCTTATCTTGTTAAGTTTTAAATACCGTTTAAACGTCTAATGGCAAACCTATTTAGAAATCTATCTAGATCTAGAAACTCTTCATCTTCTTCATCTTCTTCCTCTTTGGATTCATCTACTAAACAGGTAGTTTCTATCAGAAATATAGAGACCCATTTACAAAATTGGTCTATTCCAAAAACTCCTACATCACAAATCTATAATAAAGGTAGTTTTTTGTTTAAATCTGATTATATTATAAAGTCTGTTGAACAGTCCCTCCCTATAATTCAAGGTCATATGACTGTTGAGATGCTTCCTAAGAGATTGCTTGAAGAAGCCGTCGAAAGAGGCTATAAATATTTGCACATCGGGTTAGTTCAGGTGGCGGTTAAACCATTAACCAGAATTGGCCTTCCTACTTCTTTGCTGTTATGCTTAAGAGATAAGAGGCACTTAAAGTTTAACGATTCCTTGCTAGGATGTATAACGTCATCTCTTTCTGAAGGACCGGTTTACTTTAATAGTTTTCCAAATTTTTCAGTCTCTTTACTTGATCCTACAATACTCAAAACCTTAACTTTAAACTTGCAAACGTCAGGTTTTGATATGGATCCGTTATCCTCTAACATGGCTTTAATATATCGAATCTATATTAAGGTTATGAATACTATTACTCCAGATATTAATCTCAAGAGTAATTTTATTAAAGATTGTAGAGGAGAGACTACAGTGTTTCAAATTAATCCTTTGAAAGCTAATATTTCAGTCCCAAAAACTTTAAAGTGGGATGAAATAGCTATTCCTCAAAATTGGACACTGCATGATGCGGTACCTAAAAAGGTACAAGGAGCAAATCATCAATTAGAAGATATTACAGAAAATCCAGACGGGTCTGTAAATATCAGGTTTGGAAATAGTAGTTCTATTCGTCTAAACTTAGACGAACCTCGACGGAATAGTACATCTAATATTCCTCAAAGGAATATAGAAGAACCATCGAGAAGATCTACCTCCTCCTTGCAAGGAGTATTTAACCGTCCTGACGATCCAGTCAGTCGCCCAACTTATATGGTGGAAACTCCTTCCGAAGCTGAAGCACCAAGAGCTCAGAGCCCTACAGCATCTGACTTTGGATACTCTAAGAGTATTAATACTCTTAACGATCAGAGTGAGAAGGTAAATCAATCTTTGCTAAAAATAATGTTTAATTCTGAAAAGAATAGGGAAAAAAGAGAATGGTTTTTTGCTTCTTATTCTTTTGACAATCAAGATTTGATTAGAAACATTTATTATGATTTCTTAAAGGAATCAGGAAAAAATGTTGATTTCTTTGTTTTCGTCAAGTCTTGGAGTAAGGCAAAATGTTATAATTTCCCTTTTGGGGGGGAAAGTAGCAAAGAAAAGGTCACTCCTACCTCCAGTCCTACCTCCTGTAATATGGTAGAAAATTCTTAGAACAGCTACTTCCGAGACTTGATCCGGAGGAAGAGAATTTTTTTTCATCAGAATCTATAAAAACCGGAAGCAGTTGCCTTTTTAGCCCTTCGTCATTAACCAACTGGTTAATTTTCTTCTTGGTTGTGCATTTAGGACTTTTATGACCCACCTTTCCGCATTTATAGCACGTTGGAGGTTTAGAATTAGTCGTCTTTCTTTTAGATGACTTTCTTCTTTTGGGCATATCATCTTTAGTCTGATGTTTAGACTTCTTATGATGATCTTTCTTCTTGAATCTCTTATTATTCTTATAACTAGAAGATTCTTTAGTCTTTCTTTTGCGTTTATCTTTAGGGATCTCAGCCAGACCATATTGTTCACAGAAATCACCTAGAGCTCGTTTTCCTCTAGCCCTTTCTTCTGCTATTTGCTTTTGAATCTTTAAGATATTGCATAGATCAGCACCTTCGGCTATAACTTCTGAGGCAAGCTCACCATAAGTATATTCCTCCCAAGGAATAACTCCATCATTCTTATTTTTTAACCTAGTTTTGACTCTTTGAGAGAACAAAATAGGAAAACCTTCAATGAATTTTTCTTTCCAGTAATTACTGTTGCAATCTCCTCTGTTGAAAACTATAGAGAAGAACGTGTCACGATAGAATTTAAATTCAGAGAGCGATTTGCACTTTAAGTTGCTTAATTGCTCGTAAGTTCTTGATACTATTAATTGATTGTTACCCACAAAATGACGCATAATTGTATATAGTAATGTGTTGACAACATCTTCCACAAAAATAGGTTCGTTTCTCTCATCAACACCCTTTAGAACTTGAAAATTAAAGATGCTTTCTTTAACTTCACTTGATAGGAGATTGTCCCACCAAAGTCCAAGTTGTCCAACGAAACCAAATGCTAAAGCTTGAGCAATCCTTTTTTCCGAGTTAGCTTTAATTCTAGCCGCTTGGGCAAACATCGTCATCTACTTGAGGAGAACAATGATTTGATAGTCTGTAAGACCATCCAGGTTCCACTCACAAATATATTCTCCATTGAATTGTATTCCATCATTGAAAGTCTCAAATTGAGTATCAATAGGAGATGGACGGTGATAATAGAGTTGATTTTTTACTTTTCCCCAGTTTAACCTATTTATCTGAGGATCATCGTGTTCTTCTTGGATTTTACTTAAGATCTCATCTAGATCTAATCCGTCGTTTTTAAGAACTGAAATAGAAGGACCCTGAGAAGTTGACCCTGTAGATGTACGTTTAATTGACAACTTTTCTAGTCTATTCTTCAATTCTTCAAACATTTCTGTAGAAGCAGATCCAAGCTTATTAAACACATTTAAGTGTTTCCAGTGCTGATTGATATCTTTTGAGAAAACAAGAACATCATCAATATAAACGATCATAAAATCCATAAATGGATTAAAAATCTCGTTCATTATGTTCTGAAACTCGGAGGGTGCATTTTTAAGACCAAAGCCCAGGACATTCCATTCATAATGTCCAAACGGCACTGTGAACGCTGTTTTATACTTATCTTCTTCTTTAATCTGGATCTGCCAGTATCCACTTTTCATATCGAATTTTGAGAAGATATTTGCTTTAAGCAATCGATTCAACAGATCTCTCTTGTTTGGGATAGGATACCTGATCCATCTCAAAACTTTATTTAGAGGTTTGTACTTAATCACCAGTCTTGGAACTCCTCTTTCTATTTCAGCAGCATTTTCGACATAGAATGCCGAGCAAGACCATGGAGAGTAACTTTTCATAATCAATCCCTTTTTTAAGAGATCATTAATTTCTTCTTGACAAAGCTTAAGAAACCTTTCATTCATTTGAATAGGTCTCGCTTTAGTAGGAATAAGCTTTTCGTTAAATCCCTCTACATAAGGCAAGGAAATGACATGCTTCTTCCTATTCCAAAAAGCGGTAGGATCTGTAGAGCATATTTCTTTACTTAGATCCTCTTGATACGCTTTAAGTTTAAGTTTAAGTTTAAACTTATCATCTTTAAGATATTCTTCAATTTTCTTAATTTCTAACTCTTGTTTGAGAAAGAAAAGAAAATCATCTCCTTTCCTCCTTGTCAAGAATATGGCTCAAGCAGCTATTTTGGGTAACTCTTCATCTTCTTCCTCTTTGGATTCATCTACTAAACAGGTAGTTTCTATCAGAAATATAGAGACCCATTTACAAAATTGGTCTATTCCAAAAATTCCTACATCACAAATATATTCCTCAAAGGAATATAGGAGAACCATCGAGAAGATCTACCTCCTCCTTGCAAGGAGGAGGTAGATCTTCTCGATGGTTCTCCTATATTAGGACTCATAAATATTTTGAAACAAAATCCATGATTCCAAAATATTTTAATTACTTTGATTACACTCTAGCATGGAAAAAAATTTTATATTATCAAAATGAACATTATACCCATAGTTGGTTTCTTCATCCCAAGTTCCCAAAACCCATTAAGGCTCAGGACTTTCCCGCATGGTTTCAGTCTTGGTTTTATTTCTGGGGTCCTGTTCCACAAAGTTTCCCCTCCAAAGTTGAGGATAAGTTTGATAAATATTATCAGACTTCTGTCAACCTTAATGATAACCAGGCTTTACTTAATTTCTATTGTGCCAATGATATCCCATGGATCTTTATATGGTCCTATATTACTACTCAACATTTGGGAACAGGAGTTCATAAGCTGTGTCGGCAATTAGCTGTTAAATGGTGGAATAAATTTGATGAAGATAAAATCCTAGACGTTCCTCCTAATATTGTTGATTACAACATGGGTAAATATGATGCCTCTCAGCAGAAGTTGAAATCTATCCTTAAAGGAATTCCTAAAAATGAAATTCTAGATTTTCTAAGGAATCATGATGACACGGTTACTATGCTTGACAGTGATGAGGAGAACGCCTCATCTAGTGACCCTTTTAGCGGCCCGTGTTCTCAGCCTAAATAATTGAGGCGTGCTTAAAGCATTTTGGTGGTCCAGTCTGTTGCCTTAATAATTCAGGCTTTCGGTGATAGGAATCCTATCCTATCTTTAATGGTCCCCTATGGTTGTCTTTTGCTTGCTGTCCGTTTGACTCCAGCCTTATCTAGAACACGTGTCAGCAACTTTATTTAAAGTTTTTTCTGCTTTTGTAAAAGTAGATTCCTTTGTAAAAGTTGTTTGTCTGTTGTAATAATTATGTCTCTCCTCAGTACTATAAGAGGATAGATTTGCGCTTCTTAGAAATCATCCGAAAAAATTTTATTCAGTTTTTTTCCTAAGTCTTCCTGTGTGTTCGAAGATTTCAAGCTTTAATCTCTATGTAAGTTTGTTTATTACTTAATAATATTCCGCTTTTCTCTGTTCTCAAAATCTCTTTATGATCCTGGCCCAGTTGGTATCAGAGCGAAGATAGAGTGTGATCTTGTTGATGATATTTAGTTTCCTTTTCTAAGATAGACATCTGAATTTGCTCATTCTGTTTTAAACACCATTTATATACTGTTAAGATTAAGCTTTAAGTTTTGAGAGACTATTTTTACCTTCTTTTTCTTTTTGTCTTTCTTTTCTTTTTCTTTTTTATAATAATTTCTCTAATAAAAGCCTTTGTCAGTTTTTTTTCCTGCCACTAATAGTTATGTTATATGAAGCATACAATCTTCAATTAGGTATTCTCTCGGTCCCACAAAAATGAGTTTTATTTGTCAATTTATTATTCTAAAAGAGAGTCCATTTGTATCTTAGTATAAAATATCATGATTTTGTCATGTTTACCATCCCAATCCAATTATCATCAGTACTAAACTAAACCCTGCATAAAAAATTTCGAAAAAAATTGTAGTCTTAAAATTTATTAATTATTATGTGATTGAGCAATAATTTTATTATTATGTGATCTCTACTAAGCTAAATATTCCATAAATGTTTGGGTAAACAAGGAATAAAATTATACTCTTAAATTTTTTTGCTAAATTTGATATGTATTAAAAAGGAATAGTAAGTACAGTACCTAAGCCCTACCCTAGGAGTATACTCTTAAAATTTATAAATTATGACAAAAAAAATTTAGTGTAGTGGAAGGAGTATTATATACAATTAGTCCTAAATTCCTAATACAATACTATCGGTGAGATATTTTTCTCCAATTTCTTTAATACTCCTTGGTGCACCAAAAGATAATACAGTTATACATTTACACATATCAAAGTAGAGGATAGAATGTAAAATGAGTTCCAATTTTATCAATAAAGGACCCTAGTCAAGTATACTAAAAAACACTTTTTTTCCTCCCTTATTAAAAGTAGTGGGGTTTGGTCCCCATTAAAGTGCCCTAGTACGCTTAAAATGGTAATTGTTTTGTATCTCTTTTCATTTGCTTTTCCTACTTATCTCATCATTTGGCTTACAATTCTTCTTGCACTTATTTCATCCTTTTCTAGGCTGAGGGAGTAATAATTAACAACTCTAATAATTTAGATGATTAAACATTTAATATGTGTTTGATTTTTATTAAAGCAAAACTTAAAAACTAGAGAGGTACAAACTCAATCCGTGTTTCATACAAAATTATTTATTATCATTAATTTTATTTATAGTCAAATTTTTATAAGTAGTTACTTATTAATGTCTTATCTTCAAATATTATTTATAGGCAGTTAGTTTTAACTTCTGTGACAAGTCCATGGTAATTGAGTTGTTTACTTGTGTTATAACTTATAACTCATATGATTGTCATTCCATTAAAATAGTCTTATTTACAAATTTTATAATTATTAATGATTTTTTTTTCTAAATTTATCCTTAAATATAATAAATTGTAAGTTTAGTAGTGGTGATATGATAATAAATTTTGTTAGCAAAATTTGAGGAGATTGCGTTATTTTATACTACTTTCAATAAAAGAACTATTTTTGTTGAGTAAACTTTTTGGCAAAATTGAAATTCTTTTTGCAGAACATAGAAAATATTTGTAGAATTGGATTCAACACGAATCTGGGCCTTTATTAGTATAAAAGTAAATTTTAATAGTCGATATTACTTTTACAAACTAGTTATTCTCTGTAAATATTTTATTTTTATTTTTCTTATTTATTTTTATCGCGGGTGGCAACCAGTACCTCACTCCAAAAAACCCTGTACCAACATGCTTTTGTTTATTTGATACTCCCTCTACAATTAAGGATACATTTTCCTTTTAAATCATTCAAAATTAGAATTAAAAGTGATATCAAGTTCTTAACATGCCATTATTTATATTAGTTGATAGTCCGTGCAATGCACGAGCTAGTTTCAATAATGAAGTTAATAATTTATCAGACATTCATCTCAAAAGGAGACTGAAAATACACAATTCATGTACCAACGTGAACTATCACACAATTTCAAATTAAGTAATGAGTTTAGTCAATATTAGAGAAAATAATTGAAGAGCGACATACTTTAAAATTGAACAATAACTCCAATTTGAATATTATTTACCAACTAATTGAGTTTCAAAGTCCACCATAAAAATGTTAGTCCAATTGAAAAGTCCCAACATCTTCTATATGCTAACTTACCAATTCACAACACTAAAAGAACTTGAGAAAAGTAAGTAAATGAAGTTCCCATTACACTGGAAAAAAAGTAATATACAAAATAATTCATACACCCAGTACTACTATTTTTGAAGAGAAAACTACAGCTATAATTATCGCATACAATAACTAATAAAAAACACCATTTATGAACATTGAGCTTGCAAATAATATATACACACATTATCACTTTCCACACATACAGACATACATATAAACATGTGGGTCTATATATATAGGCTTAAATATGAATTAGTACCCTAAATTATAGGTCATATTCCACTTCGGTGATCCACCTTTTAATTTTGTCAATTAGGTGATTAAACTATCAATTTTTTCTAAGTACACCAAATTGAACACGCCACGTCAGAAATTGCTGACGTGGCTAATTTTGTGGGGTCTTAACAAGCTTATTTGGCAAAAATAATAATTTATTATTCATTACATAAACAAATCATTTTAAATGTGGGGCAAAATGGTCAAAACACAATTTAACATTTCAAATTAAAATAAAACAAACATTAAAAAAAATTCCTTCCTCCCTTCATTTTCAGTTCCATCTCTAGAAAATCTAAACCCCCAATTCACTCCCTCAATCGCCATTAAAATCCTCAAAAACCCACTCAGCAGAATCACATTATGGAGTGTTGAGACAGAGGAAAACAAAATCCCCCCCAAACATGAAAAAACCCCTCAATCCACCTACTGCAATTACTCCCTCTCCTTCTTTCTCTCTCTATTTCCACCATTTTAGCAGCATATATTTTCCCCGGCGCATCCCTTTCCGCCTCAAATCCCAGCCGATCATGGAATTCACCCAACAATACTTACACTCTCTCCTTCAACCCCAACCAAGACTCCCCCAATACTTTCTTCGTCGCCATCACTTTCAACACTATAACCATCTGGACTGCCGGAGCAGCCGCCGTTGATTCCTCCGCCAACCTCAGCTTCCTGGCCGACGACAATCTCTGCCTCGTCAACGGCTCCACCGGCTCCCTCGTCTGGAAGTCCGGCACCGCATCGATGGAGGTGGATCGATGGAGGGGCATCGATGGGGCTTGCTTTCATGGAGGTGGTTTTCTAAGATTTGGTTTTCATGGGGCTTGGTTTTCATGGAGAGGATTTGGTTTTCATGGAGGTGAAGAACTCTGAGATTTATTTTCATCGATGGAGGGGCTTGGTTTCCTCACGCTTGTTTTGTTTTAATGGATCTGAGATGTGTTTTGTTTTTATTTTGTTTTGTTTTGATTTGTTTTGATTACTGAGATGTGTTTTGTTTTGTTTTGATTGCTGAGATGTGTTTTCTTTTTATTTTGTTTTGTTTTGATTATTTTTAATTAGGCTTTGCCAAATTTGCCCTTACCCAAATAATTTTAATTAATAAAATAATATAAATAATATTATTTAAATACACATCAGCTTTCTATGTCCCCACTCAGAAAAATACGTCATCAATTTATGACGTGTCAAGTGAATTTGGACAATAGTGGAAAAAATTGATAGTTTAATCACCTAATTGACAAAATTGAAAGGTGGATCACCGAAGTGGAATATGACCTATAGTTTAGGGTACTAATTCATATTTAAGCCACACACACACACACACATATATATATATATATATATATATATATATATATATATATATAGGGAGAGAGGGAGAGAGGGAGAGAGGGAGAGAGAGAGAGAAAAATCATACACGGAGAACTCAGGAGTAGTAGCAAGAGAAGGGTTAGGGTATTTTTTTCAATGATGCAAACAGTGACATCAGAGTCAACAATTCATTTGTTAATAATACTACACAACACAATTCTAATTCTAAATTTATCAAAATATTCACCATTGTAAACTCAGACCTAATAGCTGCAATTAGAATTGATTGGAAATCCAACACCAACTACTTTAAGTCAGTAACTCAAAGACATCTTTTACTTGAACTTGATTAATCAACATACATAAAAATCAAATGTTTATACAACACAACCCCAAATCAAAATCAATAAAACGAAACAAACTGAAGTGAATAAGAAAAACTCAAGAAAATGATAATTGAGAAAGAATACATGAAGAGTAACTTAGAGCCCATACTAACTTTAACTGCATCAGCAAGCTCTTCAACAGCCTTAAACATTAAAGCCCAAGCTTCAACTCCAAATCTAATATCCTTGGCCGCATAGTTTATGCTCAAACTCAATCTACTGTCAATCTTTATGCATATACAGTTAAAAAATCACATTCAGAAAATTAATTAAATAAATTGTTGAAAAAACTGTCATACACGAAATTAGCTATAAATACCTACACAATATATGCAAATGGGTATATTAAAAATAATGTACTACATGATAAATAAAATTATCAAATAGAATTAATAAGTAAAATTCAAAAAAATTGTTACCAATTAATTCTAATTCTTAATTCAACTATGTCAAACTGTATTTATCCTTCTATTCGAAGAGTAAACTAAATTTCAAGAACTATAACAAATTTCTCTAATTCGTACATACACACATATAAACATTAAAACATGCATTTTTAAATTCATAAGTATCAACTTTATATTTCCACAATGCATCTGTAAAAGACTATAAGTATAATCCAAATAATCAGTGACAATATTCTCAAAAAGAAACTTGTTGTTCTCATCAAGGTCCAATTTGGCATGTTGGAATCTTATATGGGGAATCTTATATGTCTGCACGACATATACATCAAAAACAAAAAGACTATACAGCTTTGATCGTGGAACACATCTGAAATTCAAATATGGAGCAAACCAAACACTAATAAATCAATTTGGTGTTTGTGTGTATAAATTATTTGCAAATTTTGTATACATGTGTGTAAAAAATGGTAATAAAGTAGTTAAACGTTCGACAATATTTACGTGCTCCAACTGAAAATTGGCTACTCCAAATATTTACACGCAGATTCGCAATACACCTGCAAATAGTCAAAGTATCTTACAAAATGATTATGTTGGAAGTTGGTAGACTAATAAAAGTCAATTTATACCTTGTTGCATTTTTACAAATGAGTTGTACTATTCAATTTTGTTTTTTTGGGGCCATCGCTGACTATGCTTGAAAAACTATACATGAAAGATAACATAAATATTTGAAATATAGGATAAAAGGAGCAATGAACATAAATTGATAGGTTAATAGGAATTTACCAATTTAATATCTTCCGTCTTTCTTTCAAATGACACTTTTGCAGTAATGTAGTATAAGTTTTTTCAAAAGAAAATTTCATAAGAAATTATGGGGGTGAAGCTTCAAACAAATAATAAAATTGAATTTAAAATTTGAATAGCATTTTTAATCACCTGTTGTCCTTTTGTTTTTTTGACTTCTTGTAATATCATTCTTCCCAAGTCTCGTCCGATTAACACTGTTACTGTATGATGCCACCCATGAGCAAGGACTTGATTTCTTGTAGTCTGTATTGGTATAAAAATACATCAAACATTTTGAATTAAAGAGTACAAATAGTAAAAAAGAGCAAAATATATGCCTTTGAACAACTATGAAGAATTCATTAAGACAATGGTTTACACAAACAATTATTCCTACCAATGGTCATTAAAACTTAAAATTCTAGGAAAGGTAAATATATGGTTAACTTCATTTCTTAATTCAGAAACAATTATCACCTCAAATGTGATTGTGCAGTAACACCATTCAGTATTGAGCCACCATTATTGTAATGCTACAACTGTGACGCCCCTAAAATTAGGTATACATCACCCATCTTGGGTCGTCATATACATAGTACAGAATACAAATACAACTTACTAATACAACTGTCGTGTACAATACGACAAAACATAAACTGTGAGTTTAAATACAAATATTATCTTCTAGAGAGTATTCATACTCAAAAGGAGTCCTCATTACATTTATTAACACACTATTACATAGAATAGTGAGGACTACTAACTAATACTATCATTCGGACCATCACTCCGTTTCCCGACTTGCCCCAGCTACGTTCTCATTTCCTGAAGAGAACAGTGAAAGAAAGGGTGAGCTCAACTAGCCTACTAAGAAATATTATGACTAAGATAATACAAAATAAATTATCATTAGCCTTCAACAATGATAAACTGATAAAATATAATAGATATCAAGTTTAACTGCAGCGGAACAAGCAATCCATTAAAAGAGTCAAGTAGAAAATAAACTCTACTATCTTTTATGATTTAAAAGGTTTTTCAACACTGTGATCGCTGGGACTCAGCTTAATAAAATAATTCACATCATCGAATCACCCCTGCACTATGGCCAAGGATATTCGTGTATTCATTAATGGTCATGATCATGCCAATAACTGTCCATCAATGCACTACGGGCCAATGAGGACTTTTACCACATCATTTGTAATATTACGGTTATGATTATACCGAATAATCCCTGGTCATAATCATACAAAGTCCATCTATGCACTACAGGCCACAAATGACTTCCAACATTTTATAAACATGAGGATGATGACAATGATATAATAATTCAATAAAACAAGTTCAAGAATTAATTTATCCAAGAATTAACAACGTCCAAATTGTCAACATGATACTGCTTTGTGGAGTAAAATTCAAGAATATTTAGAAGAATATTTTCATGAAAAGATACTGGATGAACCGCAATTATCAAGGATATTCCACTAATTTTATGGAGTATAGAAGTCAAAACTTAACTAACTGAGTATAATAAAGAATGGAATAACAAAAGAAATCACCATGCATGCGATAGACCGCACAGACAGGTTATTCCAACAGAATAATAAATAATGGAACCAGGTCCGGCGTAAACGCACAGACAGGATATTCTGACAGAATAATAAATAATAGAACCAGGTCCGGTGTAAAACACACAGACAGGATGTTCTAACAGAATAATAACAAGACGGAACCAGGTCCGGTGTAAAACACACAGACAGGATGTTCCAACAGAATAATAGAAGAATATCACCAAGTATAGGGTAGACCGCATATACTGATTATTCCAACAGAATAATAAAAAATGGAATAACAGAAGTTCTCTTCATGAATATAAAAGAAATAATATTCCCTACCTTAAAAGAACTGGATATTGGAAAAGTGAAGTAGCAAAATACTTTTATTCTCTCTCTCTTATTCTCTCTATACTTTCTCTCTCTATAGCTTGAATGAATTCGTGAAAAATAATGAAGCCCTAGGCCTCTATTTATAGAAAAACTGAGGGTGGCTCTTGGTCTTAACAAAGGGTCAAATGACTCTTGGTCTTAACGAAGGGTCAAATGACTCTTGGTAATATTGAAGGGACAACTACTATTGACGAAAGTAATTACTATTGACCAAGGTAAATACTATTGACGAAGGTAATTACTATTGACCAAGGTAAATACTATTGACGAAGGTAATTACTATTGATCAAGGTAAATACTATTGACGAATGTAATTACTATTGACCAAGGTAAATACTATTGACTAAGGTAAATACTATTGACGACGGTAATTACTATTGACGACGGGACTCTTAGATGATGACATATGGCCCCCCATAAAAATAACCAAACTTACCACAACGTCTCAATTATTGATTTAATAATATAACATATTATACAGATGATACTATGACAATAATTTAAGAGATATGATGCAGCAATTACTGTAGCAATAATTGAGTATAGCTGAGTGACTTCTCACGTAAGCATCAATAATTAATACCGTGTGCTACTATGCAACCACACGTATTACTGTACTTTTACTACCGGGTAGTTCAACAATTTTAACGGTTTTAACGGTAACACCTCAGCCGTTATTTTTATAGAAAGATAATTTTGTCGTTTTCTAACTACGACTATACTTCTGTTGTGGGGTCCACCAATGATTGTGCCGTCGTACGAATATTCCCCGACAAAAAGAATATTCTCCGACCAAACGAATATAATATGACAACTTGCATACTTTGCAAAATTTATAAATACTACCCATAACTATTATATCAAATCCACACCATAATATAAAAAAAATTATTTCGAGAAAAAAATTAAATATTTATTCATAAAATCTGTGGTCTCACAATCTCCCCTTCTTATGGAATTTTGCCCTCGAAATTTACGTACGTACTTGGTATGCCGAACATGTGAGGATACCTTGACTTCACTTCAAATTATAACTCTTGAGGTATAACCTTTAAGCATCGAATATGATCCTTCTTATCCAAGATGTTTACACGTATCTCCTCATACGTTAAATCTTTCGCTATCTCGTCCGGTTCTAAATTAATAATGTGGTTCGGGTCGTCCACATATTTACGTAACATCGATACGTAAAAAAAATATTCTGAACACGCAACATACTTGGCGGTAAAATGAGTCTATAGGCCACAGTTCCTACTTCATCGAGGATTTCAAATGGGCCAATTAAATCGAGAGTTGAGATTTCCTCTCTTCGTCGATTCTTGCTTCTAGAATAACGCCTTCTTGAACCTTCTTCTTCACATTTATCAGCTCTGAGTATGTAGCTTGAGCGGCTTTAACTTTATCGATTAAAGTCGATTTTAATCGTATATTCGTTATCTTCACGTGGGTTCGTATATTCGCACTTGTAACCGTATACGATCTTCTACACAACGCGTCAGCTACCACGTTCGCTTTTCCACGATGTTATTGAATGGTACGATCGTAATCTTCAACAGCTCGAGCCAATGTCTTTGGCGCATAATACGTTCGTTTTAGTTGAAAAAATATTTGAGGGTTTAAGAAATGGGTTTTGTACTGGGGTCAATACAAAATTTAATTTTACGCTCTGGGGTAGGCTAAGAAGTCTTCAAGAATACGTCAAGAAATTTATTAACAATAGAAATATCGTTCAAAACTGTGACCCTCATCCAAGACTTGGATAACACGTCACATTGATACCTATCAAATTGCCATCGTCATTTACAACGTCTCCTACGGAAAGTCTAGCTTCGGTGCATTCCACACCAGGAAGTCAACAACGAAAGGAACGAGGATTTTTACTTATGGCTTGATATGACAATGATTGACTTTAGTGATTTGCTTACTTTGAATTTGCATAACAGATTGGTTAAGAATATGAAAGCTAACAACCTTACAAAAAGCATGATGAGCAGTTAACCAATCGTTTCCAAAAATCACATCAATGCAAGTATTTTCAAAGAGATAAGATCAACAGGTAACGTGAAAGTGTTGATTTGAACAAGATTTATAAATAGTGGAGGTAACAAAGGTTTCTCCCAACGGAATTTCAACAGAGAAATCAAAGTCTAACTTCTCCAGAGTTAAGTTCAAATATTGAACACAACTAGGTGAAATAAAAGAGTGAGTAGAACTGGTATCTAACACGGTATAGACTTCGCAAGAGTTTATGACTAACATACCCGTGATAATTTTATTCAGGTTCCTCGTCACGAAAAAAACGCTCTCTCTTAAACTACTGGCTTTGGCTTTTCTGGGACGGTCTTTGGTGCCTCCATCCTATCTGAACTTGTCTTCGGTGAACGACAAAATCGGGCTAAGTGACCTTCTCTTCCACAATTATAGCATACTTTGGATGGCATCACGCAGTTTGGACTGATGTGTCCCTCCCCTCCGCATTTGAAGCATATGATAGGTGGTCGTTCTCCTTCTTTAACAATGGGTGCTGGTGCTGACGTCTTTCCATCATTGTTGAATTTTCTCTTCTTGAAATGTCCATTCTTATTGTTTTGACCACGATTACCATTGAAGTGGTTACCATTTCTGGCATGTTGATTCCCTCCATGCTTATTGTCACCGCTTTGATGACTGTTATCACCAGTATTATCATTTTTCCGGCTGCTCTCTTTTGGTTGCGTTGACTCGTTATCGCGCTCCACTAACTGAGCCCTATTCACAACATCTGAATACAAACACAGTTTATGAGAAATAAGATATTGACGTATCTCCGGTTTCAAACCTCTTAAAAACATCCGCGTCATTCTCTCTTTATTATCCACCAAGTGGGATGCAAATCGGGACAACTCGGCAAACTTGGCTTCGTACTGCGACACGGTCATGTTGTTTTGCTCCAACTTGATAAATTCCACCTCCTTCATGTGACGAATACTTTCGGGAAAGTACTTGTCATTGAACAGTTCTTGGAACTTCTCCCAAGACATCTTGAGTGCGTCAGGCTGGGTACGTTTTACAGATTCCCACCAGTAATCTGCCTCTTCACGCAACATAAAAGTGGCAAAGGGAACCTTTTGCTCCTCGGAGCATCCCAAGACATCAAATATCTTGGTGATCTGCTTTAACCACGTCTCTGCCTTAAGTGGTTCTGGCTTTCCCAAAAACTCTGGTGGTCCTAGCTCCTTGAATTGCTTAGCGGTGACCAACCGTGGGTTGTCATTGTTTCCTCCTTCATTTTGGATAGGAGCCGCTCTCGCCCGTTGTTGCATAAATTGCTCCTTGAACTGCTTAGCGGTGACCGTCCGAGAGTTATTTTGTTGTTGCATGAATTGCATAAAGTCTCTGACCATCCCATCATTCACCATTTCATCGGTGTTATTATTTTTATGAGGATTATTGTCCTCTGGTTGCACATTACCCTGAGCATTGATCGTTGGTGATTCAATGGTCTCATGTGCTTCATTGTTTATCTCAACATTTTCAGATGCCATTTGCAAATACTACAACAAAATAAGGGTTAATTAACGTATAACATATTATCCATATACTTTGACTGACCAATTAAATACCAAATAAACTTAGGTAGGTCATACTAGCGAAGGAATTCCCCGTCTCTCCCCTCCTAGTTCTATTCTCACATCCTAGCCAGGGATCATATCCCTAAGCTCTGATACCAACTATGACGCCCCCAAAATTAGGTATACATCACTCATCTTGGGTCGTTAGATATATAGTACAGAATACAAATACAACTTACTAATACAACTGTCATGTACAATACGACAAAATATAAACTGTGAGTCTTAATACAAATATTATCTTCTAGAGAGTATTCATACTCAAAAGGAGTCCTCATTACATTTATTAACACACTATTACATAGAATAGTGAGGACTACTAACTAATACTATCATTCGGACCATCACTCCGTTCCCCGACTTGCCCCAGCTACGTTCTCATTTCCTGAAGAGAACAGTGAAAGAAAGGGTGAGCTCAACTAGCCCAGTAAGCAATATTATGACTAAGATAATACATAATAAATTATCATTAGCCTTCAACAATGTTAAACTGATAAAATATAATAGACATCAAGTTTAACTGTAGCGGAACAAGCAATCCATTAAAAGAGTCAAGTAGAAAATAAACTCTACTATCTTTTATGATTTAAAAGATTTTTCAACACTGTGATCGCTGGGACTCAGCTTAATAAAATAATCCACATCATCGAATCACCCCTGCACTACGGCCAAGGATATTCGTGTATTCATTAATGGTCATGATCATGCCAATAACTGTCCATCAATGCACTACGGGCCAATGGGGACTTTTACCACATCATTTATAATATTACGGTCATGATTATACCGAATAATCCCTGGTCATAATCATACCAAGTCCATCTATGCACTACAGGCCACAAATGACTTCCAACATTTTATAAACATGAGGATGATGACAATGATATAAGAATTCAATAAAACAAGTTCAAGAGTTAATTTATCCAAGAATTAACAACGTCCAAATTTTCAACATAATACTGCTTTGTGGAGTAAAATTCAGGAATATTTAGAAGAATATTTTCATGAAAAGATACTGGATGAACCGCAATTATCAAGAATATTCCACTAAGTTTATGGAGTATAGAAGTCAAAACTTAACTAACTGAGTATAATAAAGAATGAAATAACAAAAGAAATCACCATGCATGCGATAGACCGCACAGACAGGTTATTCCAACAGAATAATAAATAATGGAACCAGGTCCGGCATAAACGCACAGACAGGATATTCCGACAGAATAATAAATAATGGAACCAGGTCCGGTGTAAAACACACAGACAGGATGTTCCAACAGAATAATAACAAGACGGAACCAGGTCCGGTGTAAAACACACAGACAGGATGTTCCAACAGAATAATAGAAGAATATCACCAAATATAGGGTAGACCGCGTATACTAGTTATTCCAACAGAATAATAAAGAATGGAATAACAGAAGTTCTCTTCATGAATATAAAAGAAATAATATTCCCTACCTTAAAAGAACTGGATATTGGAAAAGTGAAGTAGCAGAATACTTTTATTCTCTCTCTCTTATTCTCTCTATACTTTCTCTCTCTATAGCTTGAATGAATTCGTGAAAAATAATGAAGCCCTAGGCCTCTATTTATAGAAAAACTAAGGGTGACTCTTGGTCTTAACGAAGGGTCAAATGACTCTTGGTCTTAACGAAGGGTCAAATGACTCTTGGTAATATTGAAGGGACAACTACTATTGACGAAAGTAATTACTATTGACCAAGGTAAATACTATTGACGAAGGTAATTACTATTGACCAAGGTAAATACTATTGACGAAGGTAATTACTATTGACTAAGATAAATAATAATGACCAAGATAAATACTATTGACGACGGTAATTACTATTGACGACGGGACTCTTAGATGATGACATATGGCCCCCATAAAAATAATCAAACTTACCACAACGTCTCAATTATTAATTTAATAATATAACATATTATACAGATGATACTATGACAATAATTTAGGAGATATGATGCAGCAATTACTGTAGCAATAATTGAGTATAGTTGAGTGACTTCTCACGTAAGCATCAATAATCAATACCGTGTGCTACTATGCAACCACGCGTATTACTGTACTTTTACTACCGGGTAGTTCAACAGTTTTAACGGTTTTAACGGTAACACCTCAGCCGTTATTTTTATAGAAAGATAATTTTGTCGTTTTCTAACTACGACTATACTTCTGTTGTGGGGTCCACCAATGATTGTGTCGTCGTACGAATATTCCCTGAAAAAAAGAATGTTCCCCGACAAAAAGAATATTTTCCGACCAAACGAATATAATATGACAACTTGCATACTTTGCAAAATTTATAAATACTACCCATAACTATTATATCAAATCCACACCATAATATAAAAAAAAATTATTTCGAGAAAAAAATTAAATATTTATTCATAAAATCTGGAGTCTCACAACAACCACCTAACCTCATACAAAGAACTTAGAACTTAGCATCGCTTAGCTAACTGATTCAAATTAATTCATATCCCTCGAGCACAAAAATCATCTGTCTACATGACCTTCCTACCAGAGATAAAGACGGCTCCATAAAGAGAAGGGAGAATTTAAAAAAAAAGAGAAAAGAAAAAGAAAAAGAAAAAGAAAAAGAAAAAGAAGGAATGACTCGGCTCATCTTCCTCATATAATCTGAGAAAAGTAATTCATTAGTTGTGTAGCATTATAAGCTCACATGAAGATAGATCCACCAAAACTAAATTAGAATCTACTACTAATTGGGTAAATAAAAGTTGAGTGCAAATGTACAAATAGATAACAAACAAAAAGTTACATAATAATCATCATCATTGTGAGCCTACAACTAACATATTGCTATTTCTATAATTTTTCTATCAACATAAAATCATCAAAGGAGAAAGTGAGAAATGATTAAATGAATGTAAGCGAATTTATCAACACAAAGCTCAATTTTAGGTGGAAGATTTAGAATGTTTGTCGGATGAAACAAACCTTTACATTATAGGCTGGTGTCCCTAGCTGTGGAACATCGGCGGTGACGTGCCCTCTCCTTCAAGACAACACCTAAATGGCGGACACACAGTATATTGGTGTTTGTATCTGAAACACCAAATTAGTTCATTAAAAAGCTAATAAAATATAGATGAAAATTCAATAAAGAGTTGAGACATACAAATATCCAATGAGTAAGATCTTCTGTTTGAAATAATTTGAAGTAGAAAAGGTAAAAAATGTAATACACATGGAAGAAAGTTCAACCAAACTTTAACCAAAAACCTTTCATATGTTCAAATATGAAAAGTTTTTCAGAAAATGATATAACAATTCCATAATAGGGTTTTACATATTAAACTAAAAGCAGATAGTAGAAAAGGAAAAAGAGACCACTACAGAAATGCAAGATATTTTCTATCTGAAAAATACTTTTGGTGAAATTAAAAAAAACCTCGGATGAAATGAAGTTTAGAAAAATATAAAATTAAGATAGAGAAATTGATCTCTGAGTAACGAAATTGGTATCCACGGGATTCGGAGAAGCCTTGCCCTACTTCGAAGGAGTTAGAGTTGGAGTTGGCGATGGTTGCTGGGGCTGTTGATGTTAGCTAGAAAAAAAATGTTTGTGGTAAGATAACCAAACAAAATAATCTCAAAATGTTTCATTATGCAGAGCCTGAAGATTTGGGAAAATTACAAACTTAGTCTCCAGCAGTAGTAAAGAATAAAGAGAGCTTCTACTATCATACGCCAACAACAGTAATACAACACTTGAACAAATTAATAAGAGTAAGCATAAAGTTATGGAGCCACTATTATAATAGTGCAGATTCACAATTATGTGGCATTATTTCAAACACTTACTATAAGATCCCAACTTTTATGAATAAAGATTAATTTTTCTCAAAATATATTTTTGAATAATATGGTGTGGATTTGATATAATATTATAATTATGGGTAATATTTACAAATTTTGCAAAGTAAGCCGGTTGTTATAAAATATTCGATTGGTCGGAGAATATTCGTTTTAACAGGGAATATTCGTACGATGGCACAATCATTGGTGGACCCAACAATAAAAGTATTGTCAGAGTTAGAAAACGACGAAAATGTCTTTTTATAAAAATAACGGCGAAAGTTTTACCGTTAAACTGTTGAACTACCTGGTGATAAAAATACAGTAATACGCGTGGTTGCATAGTTGCTCACGGCATTGATTATTGATGCTTACTTGAGAAGTCACTCAATTATACTAAATTATTACTACATAATATCTCTCATATTATAGATTTAATTATTGTCATAGTATCATCTGCATAATATTTTATATTTTTTAAATCAATAATTGAGATGACAAAGTTATTCATATTTTTATTTGTAATATTGACGATGCCTAGAAGGTTCTATCGAGAAAAGGGGTTTGGTCACCTAATTGCGCCCCAGTAGGGAGAAATCCTTATCGAAAAGCCCCTCTTTCTTGGGAATGATCTAATTGTTAAATATTCTGAGTTATAATATTAATGATGAATAAGTTCGTGTGGATTAAAGATGAAATTATTGATAAAAAATATTTCCATTGTGTTGGGATTATGTGTTAGTGGAAATCAACATTTATTTCGATAATAATTGATTTCTGGAGGTTAATTGACCAATCGGGCAATTAATCGGATAAATGAGCAATTAATTGCTATTAGTTCAAATGCATTTAACTATTTGCTCACATGAATGGAACTATTGGTTCACATGCATTACTATTAGGGGAGGTGGTGAAAGATTGATAATAATTGCAGGACTAAATTAAAAATAGAGAAAAAGTTAAAGGTACTATACTGTAATAATTCGAGCCCCAAAACGTGCAATTATCGAAACTATGTTTTCCTATAAATAGAAGCTCATTCTTCTTTCAATCTCACCAATTCACTAAGACTCACAAGAGCAATTATAGAGAGAGAAGCTATAGAGAGGAAGAAGAAGAGTATTCTGCTACTTTACTATTCCAGTATCCAGTCTTCTTCTAAGGTAAGGGATATTATTTTTGTTCAGTATTCATAAAAAATAATATTTTCTTCCATACTCTATAGTATGTGAGTAATATTATTTCGTCTCGTATTCCTGATTATACCCTCATTCTGTTAAAGTATTGCTTCTATACTTTGTGAAATTAGTAGAATATCTTTGATATTTGCGATTCATCCAGTATCTTTTTATAGAAATATTATTCTAAGCATTCTGGATAATTATTGATCTTTTCATGCTGGAATACTATTCACAAAGTACCATTCACAAAGTACCATTCACGGGGTACTATTCATAAAGTACTATTCACAAAGTACTATTCCCGAGTACTATTCATAGGTATTATTCACGAAGTACTATTTATGAGATACTATTCACTCGAGTACTATTCACCTGGAGTACTATTTATGACAAAAATTAATTTTTTTTCGGTCCAAACTATTTTTGATACAATATTATTCTTGAATTTTACTCCACAAAGCAGTATCATGTTGACAATTTGGACATTATTAAATTCTAGATAAATTAAATTATAAATATTTAAAAATTTATCCTTTGTTTCCTTTTAATTGAAATCTTATATCATTGTCATCATCCTCATGCTTATATTGTGATGAAAGTCATATTTGGCTTACATGCATAGATGGATTGTTGATTAGTATGATTATGACTAGGAATCATTCGGTATAATCATGACCCGTAATATTACAAATGATGTGGTAAAAGTCCTCATTGTCCCGTAGTGCATTGATGGACAGTTGATGGTATGATCATGACCATTAGTGATTACACGAATATCCTTGGCCCGTAGTGCATGGATAATTCGTGATTGTAATACTAATGAATATCCTTGGCCCATGGTGCATGGATAATTCAGTGATGTAGATTATTTGTTAAGTTAAATCTCAGCTATAAAGATTATGATAAACTTTTTAAATCATAGAAGATAGTAGATATCATGCTCTACTTAACTCTTCTAATGGATTGTTTGTTCCACTGCAGTTAAACTTGTTGTTTATTGTTTAACACTATTGAAGGCTAACGATAATTTATTCTGCATTATCTTAGTCATAATATTTCTTACTCGGCTAGTTGAGCTCACCCTTTTGCTTTCATTGTTCTCTTCAGGAAATGAGAACGTAGTCGGGACTAGTCGGGGAATGGAGTGACGGTCTGAGATGGTGGCTGTAGTATTCCTCACTATTTAGTGTGATAATAAATGTACTAAGGACTCCTTTGAGTTTGAATACTGTCTATTAGACAATATTCGTGTAAAACCTCTCAAGTCATGTTGTATAATTAAGTTTGTATTTGTATGCAGTACCATATATTTTGCGACTCAAGATGGGTAATGTATACCTATTTTGGGGGCATCACATTTGGTATCAAAACTTAGGCATATGATCCATGGCTGAGATGTGAGACTAGAACTAGGAGGGGAGAGGCGGGTATTCCTTCGCTAGTATGACCTACCTAAGTTTATTTGTTATTTAATTGGTTGGTCAGAGTATAGAGATAATATGTGGTATGTCAATTAACCCTTGTTTTGTGACAGTATTTGAAAATGGCATCTGAAAATGTTGAGATAAGCAATGAAGCACATGAGACCGTTGAGTCACCAACGATCAATACCCAAGATAATGTGCACCAGGAAGGCAATAATCCTCAGGTAAACAACAACACCGACCAGATGATGAACGATGGGATGTTCAGAGGCTTTATGCAATTCATGCAACATCAGGCGAGAGAGACTCCTATTCAAAATGTAGGTGGAAACATTGGTAACTCTTGGATGGTCATTGCTAAGCAGTTCAAGGAGCTGGGACCACCAGAGTTTGTGGGAAAGCCAGAACCACTTAAGGCGGAGACGTGGATAAAGTAGATCACCAAAATATTTGATGTCTTGGGATACTCCAAGGAGCAAAAGGTTCCCTTTACCACCTTCATGTTAAGAGGAGAGGCAAATTACTAGTGGGAATCAGTAAAACGTACCCAGCCTGCTGCACTGAAGATGTCTTAGGAGAAGTTCAAAGAATTGTTCAATGACAAGTACTTTCCCAAAAGTATTCATCACATGAAGGAGGTGGAGTTCATCAAGCTAGAGCAAAACAATATGACTGTGTCACAGTACGAAGCTAAGTTTACCGAGTTGTCCCGGTTTGCATCTCATTTGGTTGATAATGAGGAGAGAATGACGCGGATATTTCTAAGAGGTTTAAAACCTGAAATACGTCAATACCTCATTTCTCACAAACTATGTTTGTATTCAAATGTTGTAAATAGGGCTCAGTTATTGGAGCGCGATAATGAGTCAACTGAACTAAGAGAGAGCAGTCGGCAAAATGATAATACCAGTGGTAGTAGTCATCAAAGCGGTGACAATAAACGTGGAGGGAATCAACATGCCAGAAATGGTAACCACTTCGGTGGTAATCATGGCCAAGACAATAGAAGTGGAAATTTCAAGAAGAGGGGATTCAATAATGATGGAAAGACGTCAGCACCAGCACCCATTGTTAAAGAAGGAGAACGATCACCGATCATATGCTAAAAATGCGAAGGGGAGGGACGCATCAGTTCGAACTGTACGCATCAATCCAAAGCATGTTATAATTGTAGAGGAGAAGGTCACCTAGTCCGATTTTGTCGTGCAGTGAAGTCAAGTCTAGCTGGATGGAGGCACCAAAGGTCATCCCAGACAAGTCAAAGTCGGTAGTTCAAGGGAGAGCATTTATCGTGACCTCCCAAAAAGCGAGAAACCCGAACGAAGTCATCACGGGTAAGCTAATCATAAACTCTAGCTAAGTCTATACCTTATTTGATATCGGTTCTACCCATTCTTTTATTTCTCCTACTTGCGCTCAACGTTTAAATTTAACTCCAGAGAAACTAGACTTTGACTTATCTGTTGAAACTCCGTTGCGAGAAACCTTCATTACATCCACTATTTATAAGTCTTGTTTGATTCAAATCGGTAACCGTACATTACCTGTTGATCCCATCTCTTTGAAAATACTTGCATTCGATGTGATTTTAGGGATTGATTGGTTAACTACTCATCATGCTAAAATTTATTACTTTCGTAAGGTTGTTAGTTTTCATATATCTAACTAACCTATTATGCGAATTCAAGCAACCAAACCACTAAAGTCAATCACTATCATATCAAGCCATAAAGCTATTCGTTTATTAAAAAACGGATGTCAAGTTTTCTTAGCCCATGTCACTGATTTAAATAAAAATACGTTGGATTTGAATGATATTTCTATTGTTAATAAATTTTCTGACGTATTCTCCAAAGAACTTTATGGCCTACCCCCAGAGTGTGAAATCGAGTTTGGTATTGACCTTGAACCCGGTACAAAGCCCATTTCCAAAGCCCCATATCAAATGGCTCCTATTAAACTTCAGGAGTTAAAAATCCAACTACAGGAATTGTTAGATATCGGTTTCATTCATCCTAGTATGTCTCCTTGGGGTGCTCCTGTTCTATTTGTGAAGAAGAAAGATGGAAGTATGCGACTTTATATTAACTATCGAGAGTTGAATCATGTCACCATCAAAAATAGGTACCCGTTACCTCGCATTTATGACCTTTTTGACCAGTTGCAAGGCGCCAAATTCTTTTCAAATATTGATCTTCGTTCCGGATATCACCAGTTAAAGATTAAAACTAATGACATTCCAAAGGTTGCTTTCAGAACTCGGTATGGGCATTACGAATTCCTAGTCATGTCTTTTGGATTGACTAATGCTCCTATTGCCTTCATAGATATGATGAACCGAGTATTCAAGGAATATTTGGATCATTTTGTGGTCGTCTTTATTGATGATATCCACATATACTCCAAAAGTCGTGAAGATCATGAGCAACACTTGAGGCTGATACTCCAAAAGCTTCGGGAAAATAAGTTATATGCCAAGTTGAAGAAATGCTAGTTCTGGCTTTAGGAAGTAGCTTTCCTTGGGCACGTGATATCAAATCATGGAATATCTGTTGACCCAGCAAAGATTGTAGTAATTCAAAGTTGGGAGCAACCTAAGTCAGTGACCTAAGTACGTAGCTTTTTCGGCTTAGCTGGTTATTATCGGAGATTTGTTGAAGGATTTTCTCGAATCGCTACTCCATTAACTTAGCTGACTCGAAAAGATACAAAATTCGATTGGAGCAAGGAATGTGAAAAGAGTTTTCAAGAACTCAAGAAGAGACTTATTTCAGCACATGTTCTAACAATACCATCTAGTTCAGAGGGATTTATCATATACATCGATGCTTCCGGCAAAGGTTCAGGATGTGTTCTCATGCAACATGGAAAAGTCATAGCCTATGCCTCACGACAACTCAAAGAATATGAGAGTAATTATCTTACTCATGATCTAGAGTTGGCAGCTATCATTTTTGCACTTAAAATCTGGAGGTATTACCTGTATGGGGAGAAAGTGGAGAGATATATGGATCATAAAAGCCTCAAATATTTGTTCACCAAAAAGGAGCTTAACATGCAGCAACGACGTTGGCTCGAGCTATTGAAATTACGATCATACCATTCAATACCATCCTGGAAAAGCGAACGTGGTAGCTGACGCGTTGAGTAGAAGATCATATGCGGGTGTGAGTGTGATATTGTCAACGCAAAGGCCCATTTTGTATAACTTTCAAAGGATGGAGATAGAGATAAACACTCCAGGGACCCACATGATAATGACAAATATACGAGTATAACCTATTTTAATCGATAAAGTTAAAGCTGCTCAAGCTATAGACCTGGAGCTGATGCGTATGAAGAAAAAAGTACAAGAAGGTGCTATTCTGGAAGCAAGAGTCAATGAAGAAGGAATACTTCGAGTCAACTCCAGACTTTATGTTCCTAACGACCCTGATTTGAAGTATAAAATCATGATGGAGGCACATAACACACAATTTACAATCCATCCTGGGAGTACCAAAATGTATCGTGATATTTGACATACATTTTGGTGGAGAAATATAAAAAGAGAGATAGCGGAGTTTATTTCAAGGTGTTTAACTTGTCAACATGTCAAGGCGGAGCATCAAGTGCCAAAAGGTCTATTGCAACCACTTAAAATTCTAGAATGGAAGTGGGAGCATATTACTATGGATTTCGTTACTAGTCTTCCCAAGGTTTCTCAAGGCATAGATGCGATTTGGGTCATTGTCGATAGATTGACCAAATCTTTTCATTTCTTACCTATAAGAGAAATTTATTCACTTGAACGTCTTACTCGTATGTACATAAGTGAGATTGTAAGACTGCATTGTATGCTAGTATCCATAGTTTTTGATCGAGACCCAATATTCACTTCACGATTTTAGGTTAGTTTCTAAAAAGCTATAGGCACGGATTTACAATTTAGTTCGGCATATCATTCTCAAACGGACAGGCAGTCGGAAAGGACTATTCAAACTCTTGAAGATCTATTAAGAGTCTGTGTCCTTGACTTCAAAGGAAATTGGGACAAGTTCTTGCCATTAGTGGAATTCTCCTACAACAATAGTTATCAAGCAAGTATTGACATGGCTCCATTCGAGGCGTTGTATGGACTCAAGTGTTGTTCTCCAGTATACTAGGACGAGGTGGGTGAAGAAACGTTGTCGGGACCAGAATTGGTACGTATAACTATGGAGAAGATTCAAATGATCCGGCAACGTATAAAAACCTCACAAGATCGACAAAAGAGTTATGCTGATCTTCATCGAAAGGACGTGGAATTCAATGTTGGTGATCATGTGTTATTACGTCTTGCTCCATGGAAAGGAGTTACAAGATTTGAAAAGAGAGGAAAGCTCAATCCTCGATTCATTGGCCCATTTGAAATCCTTGACCAAGTAGGAGCTGTGGCCTATAGACTCACCTTACCGCCAAGTATGTCTCGTGTTCATAACATTTTTCACATATCTATATTACGTAAATATATGAAAGACCTGAACCACATTATTGAATTAGAACCAGACGAGATAACGGAAGATTTAATGTAAAAATATATATCTGTTAAAATCTTGGATAAGAAGGATCATATTCTACGCTCCAAGGTTATTGTGACGCCCCCAAATTCGAACTGCCACTTGGTCACTTGAATTCGGTTCATCACGTTCTCATGGTAATACCATAATAACTAAAATTATACATTCATAATGGAGGATCTAATTTAGAATAATATACAATGATTTATTATAAATATTCCCTCAAGTCTCGCAACCTATAGTACTTAATAGATTACATAATAATATCGAATAAAGACTTATTACATAATCTTACTTAAGCTTAAACATAGTATGAAAATAGTCTTTTTACAACATAATAGTCTTAAACATAAAGGAACAAGCTAGTCGGTAGCCTTGCCCTTGCCCTTATCTTTCCCATAGACACTTTCCTGTTCTGCCTTAACTGAAAGGTTTTAAATAAGCAAGAATGAGCACAAATTGCCCAACAAGTAATATACAACAAGGGTAAAGAGTTTTATAACACGAGTTTGAAATATCGAAGTATCATTTCTAAGATAATTCAAGGTTTCAGAAAAAATATCCCGAATAATGAATATCAACAATTCTTGAATCAAATCCTTGGAATAAGAACGATAATTCAATATAATTCAACAGATATATATGAATTCAAATGCTATCAATGTATCCAACTGGATAAACAATTTATACTGAGCAGTCACTAAGGACTATTGAACCTCTACTAGAATTACCAATAATAAACTAATAACCCAAAAGAATCAAGTACTATAGATGATCAGTCTACAATACTCTAAGTTATGCATAACTACACAGTAATATTCACGCGTGTGTTGGGGCTTCTAACAATAAACACTCCCCTTACCATAAGGGTTATTCAACTCAGTTTTTAAGATTTCCACACCAGTCAATTGGTTTGGATAGTTTTATAAACATGCATATAGTCTAGCCGAATCAAATGACATAGACACTTTCACAATATTCAAGAACAATACCAAGTTCAACATAAATAATAGTCTTCTCAAGAGTTTAACATACTAGCTCAATTGAATGAGAAAGTATTATAACTTGCATTCAACGAGATAAGGTTTGTTTACAATATCCGTTGAATAAAGTAATGCAAGGTTTTAGGATACTTGCACAGTGTAAAGGATAGTTCAGATACTTACCTTAAGCGTAGTCTATCCATGTTAATAAATCAACACTTTCGAATCCTATTTATAGCGTATTATAAGTATAAGATGTTCATTAGCTAACACATTCTTTAATCAAGCTCGACCTGATTCAAGTATGCACATATAGTACAAAATCAACTTATATGTTTATCACGAATCAAGTATCTAGCAATTTATAAAGCTCAAGGTTAAAACCTTTTTACCCATGGACTTTCCTATTACAAGGCAAACACCATCATGTTATTTAATCATCACTTATATACATTTATTAGTAGGTTTTAAACTACTTTTAGCAATATAAGCATCATTCAAGTTAACTGTCCAAAATCAGAATGCAGAATCTCAGATTCCAGACTGGCACAGTTGCGCCATGGCTAAGCCTAGGACCGGTGCAGCTACGCAGTCCTCTAGCCAAGCCAAGACTCAGCTGTTGGCTTGAGATTTCTGTTCGGCATGAATACAACAATCATACATAATATATTTTGTTATGTTAAAGGTCTTTTCATGCTTCTCAAGTCACTCTAGGTTCCCCTTTTATAATATAACTCTAAATTAAACATTTCAACAAATTAAGGCCATTCAAGGTCATGAAACCACAAAGTCTATCATGCTTGCTCTATAAACATACAAGGTAGTTATAAAATTTGTATTAGGCATCCTTGTGAGTATTCATAACACATATGTGAACATAGCACCGCTTTGGTTGAAAATATGCTTCGTTTATGCTTCACTAGAATTATGATGCACAAATATGGTATATATATGTTTATGTTACATGAGTGAGTCGAAGAGTGACATCAATCATGATCACAATTATTAGATTCTAACCCTCAAGGTAGTTTATCAATATTCACGTTCAAAATTCGTATCTTCATTTGCAAAGCTTACTAGTAGGTTCAATATGTCAATACATATGGATCATGTATAAGGATATTATAGACATAACATGACATCTTAACCTTTTAGAATCTAGATATTCATGTGATGCAACTATATTTTGAAAATATGTTTAAGTTTGCATTTGAAACTATTTTAAACTTGAACAATACAATTTAATACATACAAGACAACGTTAAGGCTCTAATCATATGTAGTCAAGTTATGTTATCATGCTCGCAAGATCAGAATATAAATCATTTAGTAGTCATGCATGTTAGCTCACTATACTAAGCTTTTTCTTGAAAACTTCTTTAACACAAATCCTAATAAGGCGGCCATGAACAAAGGAACTATGAATCATATGCCATGCTCATTTATGTGTGAATTCAGTCATGTGTGTAGACTAGTAATCTCAAATCTGCAGAACATGATCTTTAACATAGTTTGTTTTCAAAACTCAAAGTCCTAATTTCCATCTAAACCATATGCTTTCGTTAATCATGTATGCTAATCTAATCATGCTCACATTAGGTTAATATACTTATATATACACATTACATATGCTTGCATGCTAGTTTAAGTCATAATACTATACCCACACTTAGCAGAGTGTAAAACAGAAAGCTCAACTGAACTCAGAGGCCAGCGCAGCTGTGCTGCACCCTAGTACAATTAGGGCGCAGCTACGCCACGTTTGGTTCAGGAGCAAAAATAGACTATATTTTTATAGGGTCTTAGCCAACTTGATTTCTAACTATTTAAACTTGTTCCAAACTATTATTAAGGAGTTCATACATGTTAGAAAATTTCTTAAACACCTTATAGTATGCTAATTCATCTTGATTAACATAGAATTTCAAGTAATTCCAAGAATCAAACAAGACCCATTTCAAGAACACAGTTAGAATTTATACCTTCTTGAGCTTGAATTGGATTCCTCACACACTAAATGGGATAACTTAGAACTCTCCACTTAGACTTCTCAGACAACTCTTAGCAACACAAAAACTGAAATTGTAGCTTATATTTATAGAAAAAGCATGGACTAGATCTTGACATTACATAATCTTGGAGTTCATGGTGTAATGGAAGGATATATAGGTTAATCAAGAGTGGTTTAACAACTCCATACCAGCCACTTAGCTAGCAAATGATCACCTAAGATTAGTCACTTGGAGAATACATAAACTAGCCTTTAGATCATTGTTCATGTACTTTTGTGACACTTAATTTGGGACAAGATAAAAATCTCAGTAACTTGATCAACTAAGGCGTAGTTTGGTTCTTTTAATCCCCATAACGTAATATTAAGGCACAATTGTTACCATATTAGGAATTTAAAGATAAGTTTTATACCCACATCATATAATCCATGTATATTAAATACATGTAATAAAATAACGCAGTTAGGCATTATTGTCCGGGTAGTTCCATAATTATTTCTACTACTCACATAACCATATTATAACCTTATTTAATATTAATGTTTATTTAAACATTTAATTCCTTTCTCAGTTTCTAGCATACACAGATATTTATTTATGCATTACAATTACATGTGATATCATTGAACTACTTGATACTTCACGTCATTAACACATACTCCTATCATATGATCTTTATTAATGTCACACATATAATATTAATGTTCCATTTCATTTCTACAAAAGAAAAATTAATTTTTTCCAACTGACCACTGGCGCAGCTGCGCCAGTTTGTACTGCTGGGAGGGGGCAGCTGCGCCATACCCTGACAGTGTCAAGACTAGTTTAGCTTCAAGCCAGTGTCAACCTCCATCGCCATGCTCGTTTTACACGACATGAATTAATGTCCACATGAGTGATATTACCAATCTAAGAGTGTATTCATTACTTATATAAAATCATATGATCAAACATGATTAATTTTCCTAATTCCCTTTTTAACTCGCTTAGTGAATTTCCTCCTTTCACATTATGCCACACAAGGCATTTCACAATTCTCATTGTCAAATCCATACTTCTCAATGCGTATTAATCTAGTACGAATCAATTAAATTATTCAACTTACAAAATATTAACACTTATATTCGCATAAATATTATTTCCATTAATATATTCATTTAATAATACATGAAAAATCTCAGGTATTACATCCTCTCCCCCTTATAAAAATTCTGTCTCAGAATTGCTATAAGGTTACACAAATATATGGGGATAATCCTTCATCATCCTATCTTCTAACTCCTCCCACGTAGCCTCCATGATATCGTGGTTATGCCAAAGTACTTTTACAAAAGAAATGACTTTGTTCCTTAAAGTTTGCTCCTTCATATCTAGAATTTGGACATGAATTTCTTCATACGCTAAGTTCTTGTCCACTTGAATGAGTTCATAAGAAATCACGTGTTTGTAGTCAGGGTTGTACAGACGCAACACGGATATGTGAAATATGTTATGGATGTGCTCCAACTCAGGTGGTAATGCAACATTGTACGCTACTTCGCCCACTCACTTTAGTATCTCGAACGGTCCTATAAATCTTGGACTCAGTTTTCCTTTCTTGCCGAAACGGTTCTTTCCCTTCCATGGAGATACCTTTAAGAATACGAAACTACCGACTTTAAAATCTCGGTCCTGCCGATGTATATCTGCGTACTTCTTATGGCAATCTTGAGCTGCTACTAGTCGGGCTCTTATCACCGTCACCACGTTTGCGGTTTGTTGTACTAACTCTGGTTCGAGTATTCGTTGCTCTCCGACTTTGTCCCAACATAATGGCATTCTGCACTTTCTTTCGTAAAGAGTTTCGTACGGTGTCATGCCGATACTCGTATGGTAACTATTATTACGCAAATTCAACTAAGGGTAGGTTGTCGTCCCAATTTCCCTTGAAATCCATTACGCAAGTCCTAAGCATGTCCTCCAACGTTTGTATTGTTCTCTCACTCTATCTGTCTGTCTGAGGATGATAAGCAGTACTTAACCGTAACTGTGTTCCCATCCTTTCTTGCAAGCTTTTCCAAAAACTTTACGTGAACCGCGGGTCTCGGTCAGAAACAATTGACACCGGCACTCCATGTCGTGAAACAATCTCCTTTATGTACAGACTCGCTAACTGATTCAAACTATAGCGGATCTTGATCTGTAGAAAATGTGCAGTCTTTGTAAGTCGATCCACGATAACCCAAATGGCATCAAAACCTTTCTGCGTGACTGGAAGTCCTACCACGAAATCCATTGTAATGTGCTCCCATTTCCACTCTGGTATTTCCAACGGTTTTAGCAAACCACTTGGCCGCTGATGCTCTTCTTTTACGTGTTGACAAGTCAAACATCTACTAACACATTCTGTGACTTCCCGTTTTAAATTGGGCAACCAAAAATGTTGTCGTAAATCTCCGTACATCTTCGTGCCTCCTAGATGAACGAAATACATCGTATTGTGTGCCTCGTGAAAAATCTCTTCTCTTAACTTGGTTACCACTGGTACCCATACTCTCCCTTCGAATCTTAAGATACCG
Organism: Panax notoginseng; assembly: GCA_016801055.1. Lineage (NCBI taxonomy): Eukaryota > Viridiplantae > Streptophyta > Magnoliopsida > Apiales > Araliaceae > Panax > Panax notoginseng. Next base: position 121,385,748 of record CM029018.1, read on the forward strand.
TCTTTATCTATTCGAAATTTTTCTTCCTCATTTTTCGTGATCCTCTTCCTGGTTTTCTCACATTCTCCATCTTTCTCCTGTGCTTCCATTACTCTATCCAACAATGTCGGACAAGCTTCTATTACAAATAATGTAAGACCCCAACTTATTAATGAATAAAATAAAATTTTCTCTAAATATTATTATGAATAATAAGGGGTTAATTTGATATAATACTTTGGTTATGGGTGAAATGTGCAAATTTTGTAAAATAAGCAAGTGGTTATAAAATATTCATTTTGTCGGGGAATATTCGTTTGGTCGTGGAATATTCTTGCTGTCGGGGAATATTCGTACGATGGCGCAGCCTTGTGTGAGCCCCATAACGGAAAGCGATTGGATGAAGAAAACGACATGTATAAGTTGTTTATAAATAACGGCGTAGTTGCTACCGTTAATACTGTTGGAATACCCGGTGGTTAAAATACAGTAGCACACGGTATTGCACCAATTATTGATTCATACGAAGGAAGGCACTACTCAATAATTGTTATAGTAGTTATTGTTCAATATTTTATTTTATTGATGCAATAATTGTTGCGTTGATATTTTATATTATTGTTGTTTCAATAATTGCTGCTGCACAGTATTTTCTATTATCAGATCAATAATTTATATTATTTGAATAATATTATTAGATAACATTATTAGCAATGTCTAAAAAGTTCTGTCTAAGGAGAGGTTTGGTCATCTAATTGCGCGCCAGTAAGGAGAAATCCTTATTGGAAAGCCCCCTCTTTCCTGGGAACGGCCTGGTTGTCATAAATGTGATTCTGTAATATTATTTCTGAATAATTAATTATTGATTCATATGATAAAGAAATATTTATTTTATGTGGATATAAATGAGAGATATATTTTTGTGGTTAAAAATGAAGGAGTTAATGTTGAGGTTTTTATTAGTATTTTTGTCGGAATGGAGGTATTAAAAATCAGGGTTTTTGAGATATTTTGCGGGGGTTATAATTTTTAATCCGACCGTTGGATCGTGGTAATTTTTGGATATGTTATACATATATAAGTTGAGTATATGCCCACAAATTTTGAACCATTAAAAATGAACGTATGATTTATTATGAATTTTACAAGATGACTAGTTCAGAAATTGTTAAATTTTTAGAGTTTATCATTTTGATAGAAAATTCTAGAATTGGTGGGCCCCACTTGTGCTAAATTATATTTCAAATGTGGTGGGTGGGAATAGTAGCAGGTAAAGCCATCAGGTTGCAGGTCAAGCCTACTAAAATTTTCCTATAAATAGAGGGCTAAGTTAGAATTGAAAATCAAACCAGAAACAAGTTTTCTCTCTTTCTCTCTCTAGATTATTGAGTGTATTTTGTGAGTATTTAGATACTTTGAGAGTTTCAATTCATCAGAGCAAGTTTCTTTCAGCCTTATACCGGTATTCCGACCAGAAGTACTGATATCTTGAGGTAAGGGATATTATTTTCTTCTTAAATGATATTATATTCTTCAATATCATTATGCTGAAATATTGATATGAGTTTTTATCAAATTTAGAACTTTTTTTGTCGGGGTTACTATTCACGTATACGGCACTATTCACGTATACGGTACTATTCACGAATACGACACTATTCACCGAAAAATAAAATTTTCCCTTTTTGTCCAAGATGTCTATTATGGTTACTATCTTTGATTGTATCCATGTTTTGATCTTTATTTTTGAATTCTGCTTCACAATTGATTATTATGAAGTATTATTGATCTTGGATAAACTGTTATACGAATCCCTACTATTTGTCCTTCTGTCTCACTGGATTCGTTCTCTTTAAGATATTTTTCATCATCCTCAGTCCTAAATGATAATATTACTGAATATCTTTGGCCTGTAGTGCAAAGATGTATGATTACTTGATGAATATCTTTGGCCTGTAGTGCAAAGATGAACAGGTGTTGAGATGAACATGACTGACTGGTGATACAAATGAATATCTTTGGCCTGTAGTGCAAAGATGAATATTTGATTAAAGATGATTATTAATTGATGTTATATGGATAAAATATTGATGATGGACTTTTAAATCTTAGAAGATAGTAGAATTCTTTCTCTACTTGACTCTTCTAATGGTTTGCTGTTTCCGCTGCAGTTGTTGATCTAAAACTTGTTGCCGATTATATTCTATCAGATTTTTCCCTGTTGAATACTAATGATAATTTGTTGTATATTATCTTAGTCATAATATTCTTTACTGGGCTAGTTGAGCTCACCCTTTTCCTTTTTGTTCCATTTTTCTTCTCAGGAGGTGAGAACATAGCAGGATCTAGTCGGGGTATGGAGTGATGGTTCTAGAAAGATATTTTAGCAGTCCTCACTATTTCTGTAAAATAGTGTTTGAATAATTGTATTGAGGACTTATTTGAGTGTGGATATTGTCTAGAAGACAATATTTGTATTTAAACTCACAGTATATGTGTTGTCGTATTTTGCACGACAAATGTATTATTGAAGTTGTAGTTTGCTTTCTGTACCATGTATTTGGCGACTCAGAATGGGTGTTGTATACCTATTTTGGGGGCGTCACAGTTGGTATCAGAGCTTAGGGATATGATCTCTGGCTGAGATGTGAGACGAGAACTAGGATGGGAGAGACAGGGATTTCCTTCGCTAGTATGACCTGACTAAGTTTATTTGGTGTTTATTTGGTCGGTCAGAGAATAGGAATAATATATGACATGACTATTAACCCTTGTTTTATGGTAGTATTTAAGAATGGTAGCTGAGAACGTTAATAATGGAGTAAATCAGACCGTGGAGACACCTTTGATGACCACCCAGGGGAACGTGCAACAGGAAGGCAATATTCCTCCTGTAAACAACGTTACCGAGCAAACAATGAATGATGGAATGTTTAGGAGCTTTTTGCAGTTCATGCAAAATCAGACGAGGGAGACTCGTGTGCAGAATACAGGTGAAAATGATAATAATGTGCGGTTTGTCACAGCCAAGCAGTTCAAAGAATTGGGACCACCAGAATTTAAGGGAAAGCCGGATCCGATCGTGGCGGAAATGTGGGTCAAGCAAATTACCAAGATATTCGATGTCTTGGGATGCATGGAGGAACAGAAGGTTCCATTCGCCACCTTTATGTTCCGCGGTGAGGCAGACTACTGGTGGGAGTCTGTGAAGCGTACCCAGCCTGACGCACTCAACATGTCCTGGGAAACATTTCAAAAACTGTTCAATGACAAGTACTTTCCTGAAAGTATTCGTCATATGAAAGAGGTGGAGTTTATCAGACTGGAATAAAACAACATGACGGTGTCCCAGTACGAGGCGAAGTTTGCAGAGTTATCCAGGTTTGCACCGCATTTGGTCGAGAATGAGGAACGAATGACAAGGATGTTTCTGAGAGGTCTAAAACCCGAGATTCGGCAATATCTTATCTCTCATAAATTTTCTTTATATTCAGATGTCGTAAACAGGGCTCAATTATTAGAGCAAGATAATGAGTATGTGCAACCGAGGGACCACAACCAGGGTCATACCGGTGGCGGCAGTCATCGAAGCAATGAAAACCAGCAGGAAGGAAAGCATTTGGACAAAAGCGGTAACCACTCTGGTGGTAATCGTGGTCATGATAATAGAAGGAGCGAGTCGGGAGGAGATTTCAAGAAGAGAAGGTACAACAATGATAACGTGAAGACGTCAGCACAAACATCAACTGTTTCTAGGGGAGGAGAACGACCACCGGTCGTATGTTACAAATGTGGGAAAGAGGGACATATCAGCCTAAACTGCCCACAACAATCTAAGGTATGTTATTACTGTGGAAAGGAGGGTCATATAGCTCGAGAGTGTTCTGTCGAAAAACCAAGTTCAGCGGGGATGGTGACTCAAAAAGCTGTCCCAGAAAAGTCAAAGTCAACGGTTCCTGGAAGAGCATTTTTCGTGACTGGTCAGAATGCGAGGAACCCGAACGAAGTTAGCACAGGTTAGTTAATTATAAATTTTTGCGAAGTCTATACCTTATTAGATACCGGTTCTACCCATTCATTTATTTCTCCTACTTGTGCTCAATGTTTAAACTTGACTCCGGAAAAAATTAGACTTTGACTTATCTGTTGAAACTCCGTTAGGAGAAACTTTCGTTACATCCACTGTTTATAAATCTTGTTTGATCCAAGTTGGCACCATCGCATTACCTGTTGACCTTATCTCTTTAAAGATACTTACTTTTGATGTGATTTTAGGGATGGATTGGTTAACTACTCATTATGCCAAATTGATTGCTTTTGTAAGGTTGTTAGTTTTCATATTCCTAAGCAACCTGTTATTCAAATTCAAGCAACCAAACCATTGAAGTCAAACTCTTTCATATCAAGCCGTAAAGTTATTCGTTTATTGAAAAATGGATGTCAAGCTTTCTTAGCTATGTTATGAACTTGAACAAAAATATGTCAGATTTGAATGATATTTCTATTGTTAGTAAATCCCTGACGTATTTCCTGAAGAATTTCTTGGCCTACGCGTGATATTGAATTTTGTATCATCTTTGAATCTGGTACAAAACTCACTTCTAAAATCTCATATCGAATAGCTCCTATTGAACTTCAGGAGTTAAAAACCTAACTGTAGAAGTTTGTACCCGAGCCTCTATCTGGTGACTTCCTTTGTGGAATGCACTAAAGCCAGACTCTCCGTAGGGGATGCCATATTCGTATGGTAGTAAACTGATAGGTGCCATTGTGACGTGCTATCCAAGATTGGGATATGAGTCACAGTTGAGAGAAACCTAAGTTAGTAATCGAAATACGTAGCTTTCTGGGCTTAGCTGGTTATTATCGGAGATTTGTGGAAGGATTTTCTCGAATCGCTACTCCGTTAACTCAGCTGACTCGGAAAGATATAAAATTCGTATGGAGTGAGGAATGTGAGAAGAGTTTTCAAGAACTCAAGAGGAGACTCATTTCGGCACCTATTCTAACAATACCATCTGGTTCGGGTGGATTTGTTATCTACAGCGATGCTTCAGGCAAAGGGTTAGGATGTGTTCTCATGCAACATGGGAAAATCATAGCCTATGCCTCGCGACAACTCAAAGAATATGAGAGGAATTATCCTACTCATGATTTGGAGTTGGCAGCAGTCGTTTTCGCGTTGAAGATCTGGAGACACTACATGTATGGGGAGAAAGTGGAGATCTATACAGATCATAAAATCCTCAAATATTTCTTCACCCAAAAGGAACTCAACATGCGGTAGCGACGTTGGCTCGAGCTGTTGAAAGATTACGATCATAACATCCAATATCATCCTGGAAAAGCAAACGTAGTAGCTGACGCATTGAGTAGAAGATCATATGCGGGTACGAGTGCAATGTTGTTAACACAAAGGCCCATTTTGTATGACTTGCAAAGGATGGAGATAGAGATGAAGGCTCCAAGTACCCACATGATGATATCAAATATACGAGTAGAACCGACTTTAATCGATAAAGTTAAAGCTGCTCAAGCTACGGACATGGAGCTGATACGTATGAAGAAGAAAGTGCAAGAAGGTGTTATTCTAGAAGCAAAAATCGATGAAGAAGGAATACTTCGAGTCAACTCTAGACTTTGTGTTCCTAAAGATTTTGACTTGAAGCATAGAATAATGATGGAGGAACACAACACACCGTTTGCAATCCATCCTGGGAGTACCAAAATGTATCACGATCTTCGACATACATTTTGGTGGAGCAATATGAAAAGAGAGATCGCGGAGTTTATCTCGAGATGTTTAACTTGTCAACGTGTAAAAGCGGAGCATCAAGTACCAAAGGGTCCATTGCAACCACTTGAGATTCCGAAATGGAAGTGGGAACACATTACTATGGATTTTGTTACGGGTCTTCCCAAGGTTTATCAAGGCATAGATGCGATTTGGGTTATTGTTGATAGATTAACCAAGTCCGCTCATTTCTTGCCGATACGTGAGACTTATTCCCTTGAACGTCTTGCTAGTATGTACGTGAACGAGATTGTGAGATTGCATGGCATGCCAGTATCCATAGTTTCGGATCGTGACCCAAGATTCACTTCACGAGTTTGGGTTAGCTTGCAGAAATCTATGGGCACGGATTTACGATTCAGTTCAGCGTACCATCCTCAAACGGACGGACAATCAGAGAGGACTATTCAAACTCTTGAAGATCTATTAAGACTTTGTGTCCTAGATCTCAAAGGGAGTTGGGATAAGTACCTACCATTGGTGGAATTCTCCTACAACAACAGTTATCAGGCGAGCATAGGTGTGGCTCCATTCGAGGCGTTGTATGGAAGAAAATGTCGTTCTCCAGTATGCTGGGACGAGGTGGGTGAAGCAACATTGTTGGGACCAGAGTTGGTACGCATTACTACAGAGAAGATCCAAACGATTTGACAACGTATACAAACGGCACAGGATCGACAAAAGAGTTATGCGGATCTTCATCGGAAGGACGTGAAATTTAATATTGGGGATCATGTATTGTTACGTGTTGCACCATGGAAGGGAGTTACAAGATTTGGGAAGAGAGGAAAGCTCAATCCAAGATTTGTTGGTCCATTTGAGATTCTTGAGCGAATAGGAAATGTGGCATATAGACTCGCATTACCTCCAAGCATGTCTCGTGTTCATAATGTTTTTCACATATCTATGCTTCGTAAATATGTTAAAGATCTGAACCACATTATTGAGTTAGAACCAGACGAGATAGCTGAAGATTTAACGTACGAGGAGGTACCTGTTAAGATCTTGGATAGGAAAGAGCATGTCCAACGCACGAAGGTTATACCACAAGTTAAGGTTTTGTGGAGAAACCATGCTATTGAAGAAATGACCTGGGAGTTGGAATCAGAAATGAAAGTGAGGTATCCTTACCTTTTCGAAATATCAGGTATGTACGTCAATTTCGAGGACGAAATTTCATAAGGAGGGGAGGTTGTAAGACCCCAACTTATTAATGAATAAAATCAAATTTTCTCTAAATATTATTATGAATAATAAGGGGTTAATTTGATATAATACTTTGGTTATGGGTGAAATATGCAAATTTTGTAAAATAAGCAAGTGGTTATAAAATATTCATTTTGTCGGGGAATATTCGTTTGGTCGTGGAATATTCTTGCTGTCGGGGAATATTCGTACGACGGCGCAGCCTTGTGTGGGCCCCATAACGGAAAGCGATTGAATGAAGAAAACGACATGTATAAGTTGTTTATAAATAACGGCGTAGTTGTTACCGTTAATACTGTTGGAATACCCGGTGGTTAAAATACAGTAGCACACGGTATTACACCAATTATTGATTCTTACGAAGGAAGGCACTACTCAATAATTGTTATAGTAGTTATTGTTTAATATTTTATTTTATTGATGTAATAATTGTTGCGTTGATATTTTATATTATTGTTGTTTCAATAATTGCTGTTGCACAATATTTTCTATTACCAGATCAATAATTCATATTATTTGAATAATATTATTAGATAACATTATTGGCAATGTCTAGAAAGTTCTGTCTAAGGAGAGGTTTGGTCATCTAATTGCGCACCAGTAAGGAGAAATCCTTATTGGAAAGCCCCCTCTTTCTTGGGAACGGCCTGGTTGTCATAAATGTGATTCTGTAATATTATTTCTGAATAATTAATTACTGATTCATATGATAAGAAAATATTTATTTTATGTGGATATAAATGAGAGATATATTTTTGTGGTTAAAAGTGAAGGAGTTAATGTTGAGGTTTTTATCAGTATTTTTGTCGGAATGGAGGTATTAAAAATCACGGTTTTTGAGATATTTTGCGGGGGTTATAATTTTTAATCCGACCGTTAGATCATGGTAATTTTTGGATATGTTATACATATATAAGTTGAGTATATGCCCACAAATTTTGAACCGTTAAAAATGAACGTATGATTTATTATGAATTTTACAAGATGGCTGGTTCAGAAATTGTTGAATTTTTGGAGTTTATCATTTTGATGGAAAATTCTAGAATTGGTGGGCCCCACTTGTGGTTGGTGAAGAAATGTGCTGAATTATATTTCAAATGTGGTGGGTGGGAATAGTAGCAGGTAAAGCCATCAGGTTGCAGGTCAAGCCTACTAAAATTTTCCTATAAATAGAGGGCTAAGTTAGAATTGAAAATCACTCCAGAAACAAGTTTTCTCTCTTTCTCTCTCTAGATTATTGAGTGTATTTTGTGAGTATTTAGATACTTTGAGAGTTTCTATCCATCAGAGCAAGTTTCTTTCAGCCTTATACCGATATTCTGACCAGAAGTACTGATATCTTGAGGTAAGGGATATTATTTTCTTCTTAAATGATATTATTTTCTTCAATATCATTATGCTGAAATATTGATATGAGTTTTTATCAAATTTAGAACTTTTTGTGTCGGGGTTACTATTCACGTATACGGCACTATTCACGTATACGGTACTATTCACGAATACGGCACTATTCACCGAAAAATAAAATTTTCCCTTTTTGTCCAAGATGTCTATTATGGTTACTATCTTTGATTGTATCCATGTTTTGATCTTTATTTTTGAATTCTGCTTCACAATTGATTATTATGAAGTATTATTGATCTTGGATAAACTGTTATACGAATCCCTACTATTTGTCCTTCTGTCTCACTGGATTCGTTCTCTTTAAGATATTTTTCATCATCCTCAGTCCTAAATGATGATATTACTGAATATCTTTGGCCTGTAGTGCAAAGATGTATGATTACTTGATGAATATCTTTGGCCTGTAGTGCAAAGATGAACAGGTGTTGAGATGAACATGACTGACTGGTGATACAAATGAATATCTTTGGCCTGTAGTGCAAAGATGAATATTTGATTAAAGATGATTATTAATTGATGTTATATGGATAAAATATTGATGATGGACTTTTAAATCTTAGAAGATAGTAGAATTCTTTCTCTACTTGACTCTTCTAATGGTTTGCTGTTTCCGCTGCAGTTGTTGATCTAAAACTTGTTGCCGATTATATTCTATCAGATTTTTCCCTGTTGAATACTAATGATAATTTGTTGTATATTATCTTAGTCATAATATTCTTTACTGGGCTAGTTGAGCTCACCCTTTTCCTTTTTGTTCCATTTTTCTTCTCAGGAGGTGAGAACATAGCAGGATCTAGTCGGGGTATGGAGTGATGGTTCTAGAAAGATATTTTAGCAGTCCTCACTATTTCTGTAAAATAGTGTTTGAATAATTGTATTGAGGACTTATTTGAGTGTGGATATTGTCTAGAAGACAATATTTGTATTTAAACTCACAGTATATGTGTTGTCGTATTTTGCACGAAAATTGTATTATTGAAGTTGTAGTTTGCTTTCTGTACCATGTATTTGGCGACTCAGAATGGGTGTTGTATACCTATTTTGGGGGCGTCACAAATAACTTTTCTTCGGACCTCTCGGGTCCCTTTACTTCTATTTCCAACTTCTTCATATCTCTTATTAATTCCTCCTGAGTTGTCAATTGAAACAATTTCTCCCTTCCTTTCCTGCTCAGAGCGTCGGCAACTACGTTTGCCTTCCCTGGGTGATAAAGAATATAACAGTCATAATCTTTGATCAATTCTAACCACCTTCTCTGATGCATATTCAACTCCTTCTGTGTGAAGATATACTTCAGACTTTTGTGGTCCGTGTATATCTCACATTTCACTCCATACAAATAATGTCTCCATATCTTCAACGCAAAAACTACTGCCGCTAACTCTAAGTCATGAGTAGGGTATCATTTTTCGTAATCCTTCAGTTGTCGTGTCGCATACGCAATGACTTTGCCATGCTGCATCAGCACACAGCCCAGTCCTCTATGCGGTGCATCACTATACACCACAAATCCTCTCGTATCATTGGGTAATGATAATACAGGCGCCTCGCTTAATCTCTTCTTCAACTCTTGAAAACTCTCTTTGTATTTGTCGGTCTATACAAATTTCACCGTTTTCCTCGTCAGATTAGTCAACGGGGTTGCTATCTTAGAAAAATCTTGGATGAATCTTCGATAGTACCCAGCTAACCCTAAGAAATTTTTCACCTTCGTCGGTGTTCTCGGTTGTTCCCAATTACTTACCGCTTCGACCTTTGCGGGGTCTACTGAGATTCCATTCTCATCCACCACGTGGCCTAAGAATTGAACCTTCTTCATTCAAAATTCGCACTTCAAAAATTTAGCATACATCTTCTCCTTTCGTAGTGCCTCCAAAACAATCTTCAGATGTTCGGCGTGTTCTTCCTCTGTCTTCGAGTAAATCAAAATGTCATCGATGAAAACTACTACGAATTTATCTAAGAATGGCTTGAAGACGCGATTCATCAAGTCCATAAATGCTGCCGGAGCATTAGTTAAACCAAATGACATTACCAAGAACTCGTAATGTCCATAACGGGTTCGAAACACAGTCTTTGGTATGTCCTCATTGTTAGGTTTGTAATATTCATGAACGCAATCAAATTGCACAAAATAACCAGAAACGTGTAAAAATCAGAGTTTAAAATTTTACAAACCATATACCCGAATCATCCTTTATGCACAATTATTAATTAAACGAAAAGATATGAAGAACAAGAATCATACCCTTGAAGATTCGAGCTTCCTCAGATACAAGTTCACCTCCAATCCTTTTCGCGTTCAACTTAAATCCACCGGGTTTGGTTCCTTCCTTTGATCAAAGTTAGCCACCAAAGTATTTGGCCTCTAGAGGTGATCCACCAAGAAAGAATAAAGATTCAAGAAGATGGGTGTTTGGCAAAACCCTAGTTTTTCTATCTCTCATAGAAAAAAAGCATACTCTCCAACTACTGGAATTACGTCTTTTGTGAAAAAGTCAACAACTCTATCACCCATAACAAGACTCCTCTTATTTATAGATGTGGGCAACCCTCCTTAACCATTAAGGAATTGAGTTTTATTTTAATTAATTAAACTCCTTTAATTAATTAGGCTCCCAATCTTATTAAGAATAATTAATTAAACTCTTTTAATTATTTAGCCTCCTAATCTTATTAGGATATTTGAGAGTACTTTTATTAATTAATTCCCAAACTCCTTTAGGAATTAAATAATAATAATAGTAATAATAATAATAAGACTCGTCTTATTAATTTATATTTAATATTTTTAAAATATTAAATAATAAATATTAAGCTATTTAATTTATTCTATCACCATAGATTAAATTAAATATATTTAATTTATTATTACGATTATGTCATTAACTTCTTAAATAATTATTCTTCCTTTTATGGTGTGACCTTTTAGGTTCTCCATATTAAACTGATTGTGAATAAATCAATTAGAACAATTCTAATCTTATTTAAATAAATAAATTAAACTATTAATTTATTTAAATAAATAATATTTATTCTACAATATGGATAAGCCTCCCTAGCTATTAACGTTTTTTCAGGTAATATAGATTTCAACATTAATCATAAAAGAACCTTTGAGTAAATAGTTACCGTACAATTTAATCTTTCCACCATACAATGTCCCAATTAAATATAAGACATGAAATTACTGTCAAGTCTTTTTTTATTTAATTATATATATTTCGACTCTTAAATACACAACTCCAAATAATGCAAATTAAAAACTCTTTTCTAATTTCATTCTTCCTTGGCTAAGGACTACTGGGTTGTCATTTATCGAATCACATAGGACATTTCTCTTCTTTTACTAGAAGTGGTAGATTCTTTATTGATCATACATTATCTCCATGTATAACTTATTATACCCAAGCATACCCTTTGATATACCCTAAGGGTCTTAAGAAATAAGTCAAAGTATAACTCATCATACATAAGATACTTTGATGATCTCAAGTCCAAAGATCACTTATACTACTATCACTACAGGAATTTCTATTGACAGGCAAGTAAAACTCCATTAGGTATTCCTTAGCGAACCACGTTCAGTGAACTTATTCTCTAATAAGCACCTACATAATTGCTTTAGTGTCTCCACACAAATGATCATGCGATCAATCATCCTCATCCAATGAGCAAGCAATGTATGTACCAATCTATCTGGATTCACTAATCTCTAATTTAGTAATCCAACGATTGAGAACTATTTTAGTTTTAAGCTTTCTAAGAATTTAGATCTCATTAGATTGATCATCATCATTATTCTAAAAGCATTGCTTAAAACTATGAGTTTATCACATATTATAAAGCAGCATCATGTAGATAATTAAAAACCTTTAATAAATTAATACTTTTTATTAATAAGTGAATAAGATTGTTGCAAAGTATATGCTTTATCATCAAATATGATTGGCTTGTGTGCATATTACTTACACTCATCCCACACTTTCAGTTGGTGATATCATGTCCGTAGATCAATCTTCGAAAAACATTTTGCTCCCTCCCTTCAGTTGATCAAATAAGTCGTCTATCCTCAGTAATGGATATCTGTTCTTGATCGTTACTCTGTTCAATTCTCGATAATTGATATAGAGACTCATCGATCCGTCCTTTTTCTTAACAAATAACACTGGTTCTCCCCAAGGAGACACACTCAGTCGAATGTAACCCTTATCCAATAACTCTTGAAGTTGTATCATCAATTCCTTCATTTCTACTGGCGCCATACGATATGGACCTTTCGAAATCGGTGTCGTTCCTGGTGCTAAGTCTATTACAAATTCTATTTCTCTATCTGGCGGAAGACCAGGCAGATCATCAGGAAACACATCCTGAAATTCACTCACTACAGATATATCTTTAGTTTCTACTCCCTTTTTCTGAGTTTCTACAATGTAAGCTAAATAACCTACACATCATTTCCTTAACAATTTCTTGGCCTGCATCATCGTAATGCAACATGATTGCTTAAGCGAAGAGCTACCATAAAACACTACCTTAGACTTACTCGGAGTCTGAAGGTTTACACACTTGTTCTGATAGTCAATTACCGTTGCATGGTTATATAACCAATCCATTCCCAGTATTACATCAAATTCTCCCAGTCTAATAGGAATTAAGTCTACGCTCAGTTCATTTTCTCTAATGTTTGCATGACAATTTCAATAAACGTATTCTACGGGAATTATTTCCTTATTCGCAACTTCTACGTTCAAATAATCTTCTAACGTTCTCGGGGTGTAATAAGTTTACTAGCAAATTTTTCGGATGTAAAAGAACAGGTCGCACCCGAATCAAATAATACATAAACATTTATACTATTGATTGGGATTATACCTGACACCACATCCTTCGCAGCTACTGCGTCCTGGATGGTCATGTTAAAAGTTCGAGCGGTCGATCGGTTGGGTTGCGCGGGTCCACCAATCATTAACTTGTTTCCTCCTCCCTGACCTCCGCCAGTTCCCCCACTTCCTTTCTTTGGGCAATCCTTTATCTGGTGCTCTGTTGATCCACAAGCAAAACATCCTCTGATCTTCTTTGGCTTTGGGCAATTTGGCGATATGTACCCCTCTTGGCCGCAATTATAACATGTGCTCTTTCCTTTCCAGCACTCCCCTTGATGACTTCTTCCACACTTGCTATAAGCTTCAGTCCTTTTCTTGAAGTTTCCTTGGTGAGTTCCACCTTGATTATTGTTTCTGTTGTTGATGTTGTTGTTATTTTCCCATTTCCACTTTAGAATCTAGATATTCATGTGATGCATCTATATTTTGAAAATATGTTCAAGTTTGCATTTGAAACTATTTTAAACTTAAAAAATGCAATTTAACACATACAAGACAACGTTAAGGCTCTAATCATATGTAGTCAGGTCATGTTATCATGCTCGCAAGATCATAATATAAATCATATAGTAGTCATGCATGTTAACTCACTATACTAAGCTTTTTCTTGAAAACTTCTTTAACACAAATTCTAATAAGACGACCATGAACACAGGAACTATGAATCATATGTCAATCTCATTTATGTGTGAAATCAGTCATGTGTGTAGACTAGTAAGCTCAAATCTGCAGAACATGATCTTTAATATAATTTGTTTTCAAAACTCAAAGTTCTAATTTCCATCTAAACCATATGCTTTTGTTAATCTTGTATGCTAATCTAATCATACTCACATTAGGTTAATATACTTATATATACACATTATACATGCTTGCATGCTAGTCTAAGTCATAATACTATACCCACACTTAGCAGATTGTAAAACAGAAAGCTCAACTGAACTCAGAGGCCAGCGCAACTGTGCTGCACCCTAGTACAATTATGGAACAGCTGCACCACGTCTGGTTCAAGAGCAGAAACAGACTATGTTTTTACATGGTCTTAGCCAACTTGATTTCCAACTATTTAAACTTATTCCAAACTATCATTCAGGAGTTCATACGTGTTAAAAAACTTCTTAAACACCTTATAGTATGCTAATTCATCTTGATTAACATAGAATTTCAAGTAATTCCAAGAATCAAACAAGACACATTTCAAGAACATAGTTAGAACTTATACCTTCTTGAGCTTGAATTAGACTCCTCACACACTGAATAGGATTCTACAATGCTCAGCAACTTAGAACTCTCCACTTAGACTTCTCAGACAACTCTTAGCAACACAACAACTGAAATTGTAGCTTATATTTATAGAAAAATCATGGACTAGACCTTGACATTACACAATCTTGGAGTCCATGGTGTAATGGAAGGATGCATAGGTTAATCAAGAGTGGTTTAACAACTCCATACCGGCCACTTAGCTAGCAAATGATCACCTAAGATTAGCCACTTGGAGAATACGTAAACTAGCCTTTAGATCACTGTTCATGTACTTTTGTGACACTTAATTTGGGACAAGATAAAAATCTCAGTAACTTGATCAACTAAGGCTTAGTTTTGGTTCTTTTAATCCCCATAATGTAATATTAAGGTACAATTGTTACCATATTAGGAATTTAAAAATAAATTTTATACCCACATCATATAGTCCATGTACATTAAATACATGTAATAAAATAAGGCAGTTAGGCATTATTGTCCGGGTAGTTTCATAATTATTTCTACTACTCACATAACCATATTATAACCTTATTTAATATTAATATTTATTTAAACATTTAATTCCTTTCTCAGTTTCTAGCGTACACAGATATTTATTTATGCATTACAATTACATATGATAGCATTGAACTACTTGATACTTCATGTCATTAATTCATACTCCTATCATATAATCTTTATTAATGTCACACATATAATATTAATGTTCCATTTCATTTCTACAAAAGAAAAATTAATTTTTTCCAACTGACCACTGGCTCAGCTGCGCTAATTTGTACTACTGGGAGGGCGCAGCTGCGCCGTACCCTGACAGTGTCAAGACTAGTTTAACTTCAAGCCAGTGTTAACCTCCATCGCTATGCTCGTTTTACACGACTTGAATTAATGTCTACATGAGTGATATTACAAATCTAAGAGTGTATTCATTACTTATATGAAATCACATGATCAAACACGATTAATCTTCCTAATTCCCTTTTTAACTCGCTTAGTGAATTTCCTCCTTTCACATTATGCCACACAAGACATTTCACAATTCTCATTGTCAAATCCACACTTCTCAATGCGTATTAATCTAGTACGAATCAATTGAATTATTCAACTTGCAAAATATTAACACTTATATTCGCATAAATATTATTTTCATTAATATGATCATTTAATAATATGTGGAAATTCTCTGGTATTACAGTTATACCTCAAGTTAAAGTTTTGTGGAGAAACCACGATGTTGAGGAAATGACTTGGGAGTTAGAATCTGAAATGAAGTCAAGGTATCCCCACCTCTTCGACATACCAGGTATGTAAGCAAGTTGTTATAAAATATTCGATTGGTCGGGGAATATTCAGTTTAATAGGGAATATTCGTACGATGGCACAATCATTGGTGGACCCCCCAACGAAAGTATTGTCTGAGTTAAAAAACAACGGAAATGTCTTTTTATAAAAATAACGGCGAAAGTTTTAACGTTAAATTGTTGAACTACCCGGTGGTAAAAGTACAGTAATACGTGTGGTTGCATAGTTGCACACGATATTGATTATTGATGCTTACGTGAGAAGTCACTCAGTTATACTCAATTATTGCTACAGAAATTTCTGCATAATATCTCTCATATTATTGTTTCAATTATTGTCATAGTATCATCTGCATAATATTTTATATTTTTTAAATCAATAATTGAGACGACAAAGTTATTCATATTATTATTTACAATATTGACGATGTCTAGAAAGTTCTGTCGTGGAAAGGGGTTTGGTCACCTAATTGCTCGCCAGTAGGGAGAAATCTTTATCGGAAAGCCCCCTCTTTCCTGGGAATGATCTAGTTGTTAAATATTGTGAGTTATAATATTAATGATGAATAAGTTCGTGTTGATTAAAGATGAAATTATTGATAAAAAAATATTTCTATTGTGTTGGAATTATTTGTGTTAGTGGAAATCGATATTTATTTCGATAATAATTGATTTTTAGAGGTTAAATTGACCAATCGGGTAATTAATCAGATAAATGAGAAATTAATTGCTATTAGTTCACATGTATTTAACTATTTGCTCACATGAATGGAACTATTGGTTCACATGCATTCCTATTAGGGGAGGTGGTGCAAGTTTGATAATACTTGCAGGACTAAATTAAAAATGGAGAAAAAGATGAAGGTACTATACTATAATAATTCGAGCCCCAAAACGTGCAATTATCGAAACTATGTTTTCCTATAAATAGAAGCTCATTCTTCTTTCAATCTCACCAATTCACTAAGTCTCACAAGAGTAATTATAGAGAGAGAAGCTATAGAGAGGAATAAGAAGAGTATTCTACTACTTCACTATTTCAATAACCAGTTTTCTTCTAAGGTAAGGGATATTATTTTTGTTCAGTATTCGTAAGAAATAATATTTTCTTCCATACTCTGTAGTATGTGAGTAATATTATTTCGTCTCATATTCCTGATTATACCCTCATTCTGTTAAAGTATTGCTTCTATACTCCGTGAAATTAGTAGAATATCCTTGATATTTGCGCTTTATCCAGTATCTTTTCATGAAAATATTATTATGAACATTCTTGATAATTATTAATTTTTTCATGCCAGAATACTATTCACAAAGTTCCATTCACAAAGTACTATTCACGGGGTACTATTCATAAAGTACTATTCATAGGTACTATTCATAAAGTACTATTCCTAGGTACTATTCACGAAGTACTATTTATGGGATATTATTCACTTGGGTACTATTCACTCGAAATACTATTCATGACAAAAATTAATTTCTTTTCGGTCCAAACTATTTTTGATACAATATTATTCTTGAATTTTACTCCACAAAGCAGTATCATGTTGAGAATTTAGACATTATTGAATTCTGGATAAATTAAATTATAAATATTTAAAAATTTATCCTTTGTTTCCTTTTAATTGAATTCTTATATCATTGTCATCATCCTCATGCTTATATTGTGATGAAAGTCATATTTGGCTTACGTGCATAGATGGATTGTTGATTGGTATGATTATGACCAGGTATCATTCGATATAATCATGACCCGTAATGTTATAAATGATGTGGTAAATGTTCTCATTGGCCCGTAGTGCATTGATGAATAGTTGTTGGTATGATCATAACCATTGGTGATTACACGAATATCCTTGGCCCGTAGTGCATGGATAATTCAGTGATGTGGATTATTTGTTAAGTTGAGTCTCAGCTATAAAGATTATTATAAACTTTTTAAATCATAGAAGATAGTAGATATCATGCTTTACTTGACTCTTCTAATGGATTACTTGTTCTGCTGCAGTTAAACTTGTTGTTTATTGTTTAACACTGTTGAAGGCTAACGATAATTTATTCTGCATTATCTTAGTCATAATATTTCTTACTGGGCTAGTTGAGCTCACCCTTTTTCTTTCATTGTTCTCTTCAGGAAATGAGAACGTAGCCTAGACTAGTCGAGGAATGGAGTGACGATCCGAGATGGTGGCTGTAGTAGTCCTCACTATTTAGTGTGATAATAAATGTACTGAGGACTCCTTTGAGTTTGAATACTGTCTATTAGACAATATTCGTGTAAAAACTCTCAGCTCGTGTTGTATATTTAAGTTTGTATTTGTATGCAGTACCATATATTTGGCGACTCAAGATGGGTGATGTATACCTATTTTGGGGGCGTCACACTAACAGTGCACCAAGTCGGCCAAAGTAAATAATAGTTATAGCACCCAGTATTGATAAAATATTTCATTAAATTAAAACTAAAGAAACTATAATCGCCAAGACTTGCGTTACCTGATTCCTGTGTGTTGATTTGGTCCCCCAACTGTAATTGAAATAGAAGAGAGAATTTGCAGACAGAGAAACAGAAGAGTGGAACGGATATATCACAGAGTCATTGAAGTTAAGAATAACATAAACTCTTTTACTACTAAGATTAAATGAACATTAATTAGTGTTGATGTTGATCAAAACCAATCAAAAAATCCAACCAAAATCATCATAAACTTGTTGGTAAATTCTCAAACAACGATATATCCAACAAAGAGTTGAAAAAAAAATCCTCAAAACATGTAGCCCAATACCATGTTCGTGCACAGTTGGAGACTTCTAACAATCTCGACTCAAACTCCATCAAATCCAGTCATTTGAGCTTTCGAGTCACCAGACAATCACAACGATGGATGAAACCCTAATTCCCAAATTAAATATTTACAACAAATAAAACAAAACCAATACTTTAGACTATAGTCAATAGTATACAGATATAAATAGGTTCACCTGGGTTTTGGCTCCACATATTAGTTTAACAGCGTCGGCCTGAGATTGAAACCTACCGGAAAAGGAAAAATGAGAGGAATGGAAAATCTAGAATTTACAGCCGGAAAAGGAGAAATGAGAGGAGTGGAAATCTAGATTTTGCAGGGAGATGAATGAGGAGGAGAAGGAGAAAAATGATAGGGTTAATTGAGAAGATGGAAGAGTGGGGAAGGGGAAGGGAAAGAAACTGAAAGTGGAAGAAGGAGAAGGGGAAGGAGAGGAAGAGGAAGAGGAAGAAAAGATACCGTCGATTTTGTGGATTGAAGGATGGAATTGGTTCCAAACAAGCTTGAGTTCTCCAATTGACCGAGTTAATTTTTAATTAATTACGGATTGACTCAGTGAGTTTTCTAATTTAAAAGATCGCTTTTACTGTCTTTATATATGAGAATTGATTTTAGGTTAATTGAGTACTATTCATTATGTTTTAAAGTAGAGATACATTTGGAAGACGACGTCTTTTAAAGAAAACATTTTTTTTTTCAAAAATATCCCTTGTAAGACCCCAAATTTTATGAAATAAAAGTATTCAATTTTTTTATTCAGTAAATGGTTAAATTGATAAAAGGTTAAAGTTAAGGGTGATATTTAAAAATTTTACAAAGTAAGCAAGTTGTCATAAAATATACATTTGATCGAAAAATATTCTTTTTGTAGGGGAATATTCGTACGACAGTACAATCATTGGTGGACCACATAACGGAATAACAGTCGAATATAAAAAGCGACAGAAATGACCTTTTTATAAATAATAACGGCAAGACTTTTACCGTTAAACTGTTCAAATACCCGGTGATAAAAGTATAGTAATACGCGTCGTTGCACAGTAGCACACAGTATTGTACATCATCTCCAATTATTGATGCTTACGTAAAAAGTCACTCAGTTCATTTAATAATTGCCACATTAGTTGCTGCATAGTATCTCATATTATTAATTCAATTATTGTCATAGTATCATATGCACAATATTTTATATTATTAAATCAATAATTGAGATGACACAGTTATTCGTATTATTATTTGTATTATTGACAATGTCTATAAAGTTCTATCGAGAAAAGGGGTTTGGTTATTTAATTGCGCGCCAGTAAGGAGAAATCCTTATCGGAAAGCCCCCTCTTTCCTGAGAACAATCTGGTTGTCAATATTATGAGTTATAATATTAATAATGAATAATTGTTGAAAGATTAAAAATGTGTTTATTAAAGATAAGTAATTTGTGGCAAATATTTATTCAATTTTTGATATAAATAGAGTGGTTTGTCATGAGGCGTTTGTTGTAAGTTTGGCTTATTATTTCATGAGGAGATGTGCTAATTTTTCAAACCCTTGGTTAAAGTTTTAATAGTAAATCAATATGAACCGTCGGTTGAGGTTTTAATAGTAAATCAATATGTACCTTCCGTGAATCAGTTACTATTTAGTCCATTCTCCTATAAATAGAAGCTCATTCCTTCATTATTTCTTACGAATTCACTAAAACTATAGAGAGAAACTATAGAGAGATAATAAGAGAGAAAGAAGAAGAGTATTCTGCTACTACACTATTGCAGTATCCAATCTTCTATTAAGGTAAGTGATATTATTTTTTGTATTCATAAGGGGTATTATTTCTTTCGTATTTGTAAAGGATATTCTTTTCTTTATACTTATAAGGGTTGTAATTTTATTCCTTATTAATCTACGGGAGTAACCTGTCTATGCGGATTACCGCATGCCTGGTGAATAACATTTCATATTCATTCGTTATTAATATGCGGGAGTAACTTGTCTACGCAGATTATCGCATGCATAGTGAATGACCCTTTGTATTCATTCTTTATTAATTTGTGGGAGTAATCTATCTCCGCGGATTACCTCATGCATGGTGAATAATCCTTCGTATTCATTCTTTATTAATATGCGGGAATAACATGTCTACGCGGATTACCGCATTCCTGGTGAATAATCCTTCATATTCATTCTATATATCTAGGTATAACCTGTCTACGCGGATTACCACATGCATGGTGAATAACCCTTCGTATCCATTCTTTATTAATCTGCGGGAGTAACCTGTCTACGCGGATTACCACATGCATGGTGAATAATCCTTCGTATTCATTCTTTATTAAATTGTGCAAATGATCTGTCTATGCGGATTAACGCATGACGGGTGAAAATCCATTTGTAGTTTCGTATACTTTCATACTTGTATGAGATATCATTTCTTTTGTACTCGTTAAGGGATATCATTTTTCTTTTGTATTCTCCATTTATGGGTACTATTCATGCCGGAGTACTATTTATTTGGGGTACTTTGCATGACGGGGTACTTTGCATGACGGGGTACTATTCATTCAGGGTACTCTGCATGACGGGGCTCTATTCAGTCACTAGTATTCATTCGAGTACTATTCATGACAAAATTGGTTTCTTTCTATCCAAATTATTTTTGTTACATGAATATCAATCTTGAATTTTACTCCACAATTAGTTATCATGTTGACAATTTGGACATTCTTGAACTCTGGATATGTGACACCCCCAAATTTGGGTACTTCATTCCCCCATGTTTGGTGTTCACTTTATAAAAGCATTCATATCGAACTACCCAATCATAATAAAATTGATTAATAAACCTTCCCATAAAGGATTACATTAATAAAAT
Source organism: Panax notoginseng (assembly GCA_016801055.1). Classification (NCBI taxonomy): domain Eukaryota; kingdom Viridiplantae; phylum Streptophyta; class Magnoliopsida; order Apiales; family Araliaceae; genus Panax; species Panax notoginseng. The sequence goes on from CM029018.1 coordinate 121,407,257, forward strand.
CTCCCAGGTTATCTAACCTTTACATACAATCATTCAAATGCGAAAAATTAAATAACTCCATTACAATCATTAAAATAAAATCTGATAATAAAATATCAACATGATTACAAGTCTTTAATACTTGTTCATCTTTTCCTTTCCTTTACTGGCGCTAGATACATCGACCTTCTCAACTTTAGCTGTAATAGTTATATAAGCAAGAGTGAGCAAACAACGCTCACTTGAAATGATAATGAATAAATCTTTATAACAACTGCCAAATAATAGGCTCAATAGAACTGAACAATATGTTCTATTAAAGATAATCAAAATTCTGAATCATATATCTGAGGGTCCTAAGACTACGAACTATGTCCACATTTATAAGCAATCTTTTAACTTAAACTTTAACAGTCATAAGACTATAAGGACTCCTCGTATTTAGGGGGATCAGCCCTTCGTACAATGTATTGTGCACAAATATTTCAACACTAAGCGTAAATTATCCCTTAATAAAAGGGTTGTTCATCTCAGTATTTAGAGTACAAGTCCGCACCAACGTAAGTTTGGTTTGGATATGTTTCAAGGGTAATTTGGAATTCAACGGTCATCAACTAAGGATTAGTTGAATAAAAAGGTAACAACTCTATGTTACGGAATAAACCATAATTGAATCAACATTGTATACTAAGTTTATGCTTTAGGAATAATCTGATAGCATAAGTTTTGAATAATATAACGTACCTAGATTTGAACAACATTAAGCTAAGGTTAACATCTTAGAATTGATTATTAAGCATGCATAATAAGTAGTAACTTGAATGATAAAACTTGTTCATTAGAATGAAGATTATTGCATGCTAAAATAACAAGTTTAGGTTTTGAAAAACTTGTGCAATGCAATAATAGAACTAGCTCAACGAAAGTGTAGAGTTAGAAAAACTTGCACAATGTAACAATAGATTTAGAGAACTTGTGTAATCATAATCGAGATAGGGTAAGGAGCTTGCCTTGCTTGTAGGCTAAACCATAACAACTCGAAACACAATACCCTATATATATGTGTCATCATGACATAATTAGTTACTACCAACATTCTATATATAAATAAGTATATACATCATGTAAGGTTTGATTCTAAATCACATAATCAAGTTACACCAACAAAATAATAATAACACTCGTTATGTATTAATAACATGCTCATTCATAGCACTATAATACCGCAATAACAAAAATTATATTTTTAACAATCATAGTATTGCATTACATCAACCATTACAGACTCTGTGTAAAAGAAAACTCATTTCTGGCCATTCTGTTAACCGGCGATGCGGCGTCACAGTTTGAACTGTGGGCGGTGCTACGGCGTGGTGATGGCGCTGCGGCGCGAAGCCCAGGCCATAGGCCAGCGCTGTGGCGCGAAAGTCGGGCTTCGGCTCTGACTTTGGCGCTAAGGCACAAAGTCTAGAGCTGAGGCGCGAATTTTGGCGTTGAGGCTCCGAGCTTACTGAACTCAACACGAAGAACAGAACAAAGCTAAATTCTGTTTATTTAGTAGCTAAATTACCACATATAACTTATGTAAATTACACATAAACATTACCAAGCATACATATACTAATTTAAAACAACTAAACAACAATTTTTTTGAAAGATAAAATCCTTGAATGGCATATTTTAAAGCCAAAACTCCATGTTTGATATTTCTTGACACAGTGAATACGGTAACCACTATTATACATCAAATTGATTCCTTTGAACTGTTCTCTGTATTTCTTAACAAACTAATTAACATATTCACAGTTCAATTTTACTATTGGCTCACAATAAAATACTAATTTTGGTACCCCTACAAACTACGTTCATACATATGTTCACCATAAAAACTATTTTTCTTATTTTTGAACGTACATGTAAACTACAGTCATATATATATATGCTACTTATTATCAATACACATAATTTCATAACCAATTATAAAAACATTTGAATTACAGAAAATTTGTAAAGAACTTTATACTACAGTCAAATTCAAAAACATAGAGACTTAGGAAAATGACGTAAAACATATATGGTAAAGTTATGTAACATACCTTCAATTTGCTCAGACAATCCTTGTTAAACACCACAGATAACTATTTGAAAGTATCAGAAATTCTCTCTTGCTTCTTTCTCAGACTCTCTCAAATTCTCTCTATTTTTCTCTGAAAACTTCTTCTCTTTTCTCTTCTTAGGCTTAAGCCAAATAAGCCAGATACTCTTTATGTAAAAATCAAAACCAACGCATGATTTACAAACGTCTAAAATCGACGTTATAATAATGAGCTTATTAAATCATCGGTTACCAAAATTAATATATATTAGTTATATTTTATTTATATTATTAATAATTCAAAATTTAAAAATCCATAAGCCATAAGGCTCCGTTTGGCAAAACTCTTTAAAATTAAAGAATTAAAATATTTAAGCCTTGTTTAGCAAAAAACTAAATTAAACTCCTTTAATTTATTTTAATAACTCCTTTATAATATAGTTTATGGTCACACTTAATTTAATTAATTCTAATAATAATTTATTGAATAAATTTACCACATAAATCAATACAACAAAATTATAATTTTCTTTATAATTATAATTCTATTTAATAATTTAACACATCATTTTAATTACCACATCAAATTAAAATATTATTATAATAATTCATTTAATCATTATAAACTCTCTAACTTAATTATTAAATTAAATTAGAATATTATCTCATAATACTAACTTCCTTAATTATTTATTTAACAAATAATTAACCAAATCAAATCAAAACAATTAATATTTATTCAACGATAAACACATCCATTAAATATTTATATAATTCAATAAATATTTAAAATTACAATTAAAATTCTGGATTGTTACACGATAAATTGAATTATAAATATTTAATATTTATCATTGATCTCACTTGATTGATTTTATTATATCACTGTTATAATCCTCAAACTTAAATTTGTGTTCGAAAGTTATCTTTGGCTCGTAGTGCAAAGATGAGCTTTTGATTTATATAATTATGACCAGGAATTGTGTATTGATATAGTCATGACTAGAATTGTGTATTGGTATAATCATAACCATTGACTTTACAATTATATGTCTTTGGTCCGTAGTGCAAAGATGGACTGTTGATGATTGATTTTACAATTGTACGTCTTTGGCCTGTAGTGTAAAGATAGACTGTTGATTATTGATTTTACAGTTGAACATCTTTGGCCCGTAGTGCAAAGATAGAAAATTGATTGATATGATCATGACAATTGTTGTTACATTTGAATATCTTTGGTGTAACGTGTAAAGACGATATGATTATTGAGTGCTTTTAGCCTTTGTGGGAATGACATTAAGTGAAAGTTCTATTAAGACTTTGTGCTAAGGACAAACTATTGATTTACATTATTATAAATATGAATTGTGAATTTAACTATAATCTTTGGTGGTCCAGGTGATGAAAGTTATCTTTGTCTTGGTTACAACAAAGAACTGTTGATGGGTATTACAGGGATGAAATATTAATGATTGATTTTTAATTTGGAGGAGATAGTAGACATTATGTTTTACTTGACTCTTCTAATGGATTACTGTTTCTGCTGCAGTTGTTGATCTAAAACTTGTTGTCTATTATATTCTATCAGAGTTTTCCCTGTGGAGGACTAAGGATAATTTGTTATATATTATCTTAGTCATAATATTCTTTATTGGGCTATTTGTGCTCACCCTTTTGCTTCACAATTCCTTTTAGGTAATAAGAGTGTAGCTGGATCGAGCACGGATAACAGGGGAATAGAGTGATGGTTTGTGACTGTTGAAGTTTTTCAATACATTATAAAATATTATGACAATATATAATTGTATTGAGAACTTAAAGTGTATGTGTCGTATTTTATACGTCATTTAATAGTTAATTTTGGTGAACAACAATATTGTGATCAGAACCCGACTTTGAAAGCGTCAAAAAATACACCTCATTAGAATGAGGAGGACATAAATATTCTCGTGTTCCTTTGAAGACTTGAAATATTTGTTGCTGTATTTTATATTGCATTGTAATAATTTGGGTGTGTATATTGTCGTTTTATATTCAGTACAATATTTGTATTGAAACTCATAACTTATGTGTTGTCGTATTTTATACGACAGTTTAACAGTTGTATAAATGAAGTTTATATTTGGATTCTGTACTATGTATTTGGTGACTAAAGATGGGTCGTGTGGACCTATTTTGGCTGCGTCACAGTTGGTGTCAGAGCTTAGGGATATAGTCTTTGGCGGATATCTGAGCTTAGAACTAGGAGGGGAGAGACGAGTAATATCATTCGCTAGTGTGTGTTCTACCTAAACTGGATTTTCTTAATAAGTTGATAAATTGTGATATGTCAATTAACCTTTATTTTGAAGCTGTATTCTGGAATTATATCTGAAATCTAAGAGATGAGCAATGGAGAAATCTTGATACAGAGGAAATGACCAGGAAGATAGAATATGAAATGAAAGCAAGGTATTCTCACCTCTTCGAACTACCAAGTATGTAAATTTCGGGGACGAAATTTCATAAAGAGGGGATATTGTAAGACACCGAATTTTATGAAATAAAAGTATTCAATTTTTTTATTCAGTAAATGGTTAAATTGATAAAAGGTTATAGTTAAGGGTGATATTTAAAAATTTTACAAAGTAAGCAAGTTATCATAAAATATACGTTTGGTCGGAAAATATTCTTTTTGTCTGGGAATGTTCGTACGACGACACAATCATTGGTGGACCACATAACGGAATAACTGTCGAATATAGAAAGTGACAGAAATAACATTTTTATAAAAAAATAATGGCAAGGCTTTTACCGTTAAACTGGTCGAATACCCGGTGATAAAAGTATAGTAATACGTGTCGTTGCACAGTATCACACGGTATTGCATAACATCTCTGATTATTGATGCTTACGTAATAAGTCACTCAGTTCATTTAATAATTACCACAGTAGTTGCTATATAATATTTCATATTATTGATTCAATTATTGTCACCGTATCATCTGTACAATATTTTATATTATTAAATCAATAATTGAGATGACACAGTTATTCATATTATTATTTGTATTATTGATAATATCTAGAAAGTTCTGTCGAATAAAGGGGTTTGGTTATTTAATTACGTGCTAGTAAGAAGAAATCCTTACTGAAAAGCCCCCTCTTTTCTGGGAGCGATCTGGTTGTCAATATTGTGAGTTATAATATCAATGATTAATAATTGTTAAATGATTAAAAATGTGTTTATTAAAGATAAGTGATTTATGATAAATATTTATTCAATTTTTGATATAAATAGAGGGGTTTGTCATGAGGCATTTGTTGTAAGTTTGGCTTATTATTCCATGAGGAGATGTGCTAATTTTTCAGACCGTTGATTGAAGTTTAAATAGTAAATCAATATGGACCGTCGGTTGAGGTTTTAATAGTAAATCTGTAAGAACCGTGAATTTCATGAATAAATATTATTTTGATATAATAAGAAAATAAATATTTATTTGAATATAAATATCGATGTCTTGTGAGATAAGTAATGCAATTAATTTAAATTGAATTTATGAGAATTAAGAAAAATGTAAAGTTTTAATGAGATATATGGAATGCCTTGTGTGGCATGAGAATGGAAATTAAAGTGGTTTAATTTAATTAAAGAATAAATAAATTAAGAAGTGAATAATTAATTAATATTATATTATTAATCAATTGTTATTGTAAATAATAGAAAACTAATAAGTAAAGTAATTTACATAATTATATTTAATTGTATAGTGTGGCAAGAGAATGAAGAGATTAATTAATTTAGAATATGAACTAGTTGCAGTAGTAACTAAGTCTGAGAAATTTCCAGAGTGGCGCAGCTGCGCCACTCCTGTACTGTAAACCAGCACAGCTGCGCCGGTAGCAAGACTTGGAAAATAATTTCCACTGTATGCATGAGTTATAAAGATGGTTTGTTAGTATTAATAAAGAATGAGTAAAATAGTGGATCAATTACTATTATTATTAATGTGAACATTATTACAAAATATTATTTCATGCCATTATGTGTAATATAGGAAAATGTGGATAGTAGTATCATATAATTACTTACTGCATAAGATTAAAAGAGGTGTGGCATTTAATTGTGGATAAAGCTATACAAAAATTATATAGTAAAAGTAATTAAATCATAAAGTTGATTTAGATAAATTTTGTTACCTCATCATGTGTGATGAAACAATTAAATGTGTATTCGAAAATATGGAAGTAAATAAATATGTACTATTAAAATATTTATTTCAATACTGATGTGTAAGTTAATAGTAAAAGGAAATATTAAATTATTAGTGACTAGTTAAATTAAGTCCATATATGTTATAAATATTAATTGGGCTGGACTAATGTACCTGGATTATATAATGTGGATACATAAATAATCCATAACTTTCCATTTTATAATAGCATTAACACATTAAAATCACATTTTGGGAGTCCAAGAGAACAAACTAAGCATTTTAATCACGTTGCTGAGATTTAAAACTCCTTAGTGCTGAAACAATAGCCTACTTCTTCATTTCGTAAACTCCAGCTTCCTAGCAGTGTTGCTATGATGATGGCTACAAGGTTGACTGTGACGCCCCCAAAATAGGTCCACACAACCCATTCTGAGTCGCCAAATACATGGTACAGAAAATAACTACAACTACATTATTACAATTGTCATGCAAAATACGACAACACATATGCTGTGAGTTTTAATACAAATATTGTCTTCTAGACAATATCAAAACTCAAATAAAGTCCTTATTACAATTATTGATACACTATTTTACAAAATAGTGAGGACTGCTAAAACAACTGTCTTGAATCATCACTCCACACCCCGACTAGTTTTCTCTATATTCTCACCTCCTGAGAAGAAAAATAGAACAAAAAGGAAAAGGGTGAGCTCAACTAGCCCAGTAAAGAATATTATGACTAAGATAATGTAGAACAAATTATCTTTAGTCCTCAACAGGGAAAAATCTGATAGAATATAATAGACAACAAGTTTTAGATCAACAACTGCAGTGAAAACAACAATCCATTAGAAGAGTCAAGTAGAACATGAAATCTACTATCATCTATGATTTAAAAGTCCATCATCAATATTTTATCCCTGTAGCATCATTCAATAAATATTTCAATTCAACGAATTATCCATGCACTACGGGCCAAAGGTATTCGTTAGTATCACTAGTGGTCATGTTCATCTCAACACATGTTCATCTTTGCATTACGGGCCAAAGATATTCATTAAGTAATCATTCATGTTTGCACTACAAGCCAAATATATTCAGTTATATCACCATTTAGGACAGATGAGGATGATGAAAATATTTTAAAAAAAACGAATCTAGTGATATAAAAGGACAAAGATTAGGGATTCGTACTTCAGTTTATCCAAGTTGAAAAATACTCCATAATAATCAATTAAAGAGTAAAACTCAAGAATGAAGATCAAAATATGGATACAATCAAAGATAGTAACCATAATAGACAACTTGGACAAAGAATTTTTTTTAATTTTTCTATGAATAGTGCCGTATTTGTGAATTGTATCGTATACGTGAATAATGTCGTATAAGTGAATAGTAACCCCAACATGAAAAGGTAAAAAATTCATAAGAAAAATCATACTTCGTGAATAGTACCGTATAAGTGAATAGTACCGTATACGTGAATAGTGTCGTATACATGAATAGTAATCTCGACATAACAATGTAAAAATTTTATAATAAAATTTATACCAATATTTCGGTATAATGATATTGAAAGAAATAACATCATTTACGAAAAAAAATAACATCCCTTACCTCAAAAGAATAGTACTTCTGGCTGGAATATTGGATATAATATTGAAAGAAACTTGCACTGAATTGTAACACTCAAACTATTTAAATACTCACAAAAATACGCTCGATATTATAGAGAGAGAAACTTCTGATTCTGGTGTGATTTTCAGTTCTAACTTAAGCATCCTATTTATAGGAAAATGCTTAGAACACCAAAGCAAAAAATTTAATAAAATAATATTTTATTTAAAAATTTTACACCCACCCTTGACCAAATTCATCAGCACACCAGTGGGGCCCACCAATATAAAAAAATGTTTTTCTTTTAAAAACTATTTATAACTCCAAAAATCTATTCCGTCCCAATATTTCGGAACTTCAATAATTCATAATAAATAGCACTTTTATCAGAAAAATACGAATCTTATGTCCATGTCATAAGAAATTTAATTCTCTATAACTTTGTAGAAGAAAGTTTTTCCAAATTCTAAACGAAAAATAACCGAAATCCACATACGGAAGATTTTCAACACCTTCATTCCGAAAAAGTACTGATAAAATACCTCAGCATTAATTCTTTCATTTATATCCACATAAAATAAATATTTCCTTATCATTTTTATCAATAATTAATTATTCATAAATATTATTACAGAACCATAATATTGACAGCCAGATCGTTCCTAGGAAAGAGTGGGTTTCTCGATAAGGATTTCTACTTACTGGCGCGCAATTAGGTGACCAAACCCCTTTCCTAGACAGAACTTCCTTAGACATTGCCAATAATGCTATCTAATAATATTATTCAAATAGTATAAATTATTAATATGATAATGTGAAATACTGTGTATTGAATCAATATTATAAAATATCAACGTAACAATTATTGAATCAATAAAATAAAATATTAAAAAGTAATTACTGTAACAATTATTGAGTAGTGACTTCTTACATAAGAATCAACAATCCAAAAATATTGTGCAATACCGTGTGCTACTGTGCAACAACGCGTATTACTTTACTTTACGCACCGGGTATTCTAACAGTTTTAACGGTAACCGTTACGTCGTTATTATTAAAAAACTCATTCGTGTCGTTTTCGTTATCCAATAGTTTTCTGTTATGGGACCCACAAATGGCTGCACCGTCGTATGAATATTTCCCGATAACAAGAATATTCCACGACCAAACGAATATTCCCCGACAACAATAAATATTTTATGAACACTTACTTACTTTGTAAAATTTGCACATTTCACCCATAACTAAAGCATTATATTAAATCAACACCTTATTATTCAAAAATAATAATTAGGGAAATTAAATTTTTAGTCATAAAAGGTAGTGGCCTTACAACCTCCCCTCCTTATGAAATTTCGTCCTCGAAATTATACGTACGTACCTGGTGTTTCGAAAAGGTGAGGATACCTCACTTTCATTTCCGATTCCAACTCCCAAGTCATTTCCTCAATAGCATGGTTCCTCCACAAAACTTTGATTTGTGGTACAATCTTTGTGCGTAGGACATGCTCCTTCCTATCCAAGATCTTGACAAGTATCTCCTCGTACGTTAAATCTTCGGCTATCTCGTCTGGTTCTAACTAAATAATATGGTTTGGGTCTTTCACATATTTACGAAGCACAGATATGTGAAAAATATTATGAACACGAGACATGCTTGGAGGTAATGCGAATCTATAGGCCACATTTCCTACTCGGTCAAGAATCTCAAATGGACCAACAAATCGTGGATTGAGCTTTCCTCACTTCTCGAATCTTGTAACTCCCTTCCATGGAGCAACACGTAACAATACATAATCCCTAACATTAAATTCCACGACCTTTCGATGAAGATTTGCATAACTCTTTTGTCGATCCTGTGTCGTTTGTATACATTTTCGGATCATTTGGATCTTTTATGTAGTCATACGTACCAACTCTGATCTGAAAAATGTTGCTTCACCCGCCTCATCCCAATATACTAAAGATGGAGTCACGCCTATACTTGCCTGATAACAATTGTTGTAGTGGAATTCCACCAATGGTAAGTACTTATCCCAACTCCCTTTGAAGTCTAAAACATAAAGTTTTAATAGATCTTCAAGAGTTTGAATAGTCCTTTCTGATTGCCCGTCCATTTGAGGATGGTATACCAAACTGAATCGTAAATCCATGCCCATAGCTTTCTACGAGTTAACCCAAAATCGTGAAGTGAATCTTATGTCTCGATCATAAACTATGGATACAGGCATTCCATGCAATCTCACAATCTCATTTATATACATACGAGCAAGGCGTTCAAGTGAATAAGTTTCTCGTATAGGCAAGAAATTAGCAGACTTGGTTAATCTATTGACAATAACCCAAATTGCATCTATGCCTTGAGAAACCTTGGAAAGACCCGTAACGAAATCTATGGTAATGTGTTCCCACTTCCATTTCAGAATCTCAAGTGGTTGTAATGGACCCTTTGGCACTTGATGCTCTGCCTTTACACGTTGACAAGTTAAACACCTCGAGATAAACTCCGTGATCTCTCTCTTCATATTTCTCCACCAAAATGTATGTCAAAGATCATGATACATTTTGGTACTCCCAAGACGGATTACAAACGGTGTGTTATGTGCCTCCATCATAATTCTAGCTTCAAGTCAGAATCATTAAGTACGCAAAGTCTGGAGTTAACTCGAAGTATTCCTTCTTCGTCGATTCTTGCTTCTGGAAAAGCACCTTCTTGTACTTTCTTATTCATACCCATCAGCTCTAGGTCTGTAGCTTGAGCAACTTTAACTTTATCGATTAAAGTCAGTTCTACTCGTATATTTGATATCATCACATGGGTACTTGGAGCCTTTAACTCTATCTCCATCCTTTGTAAGTTATACAAAATGGACCTTTGTGTTAACAACTAATAAGTAGATTTTATACCTACTTATTGAGTACTAACTTGCTAGAATTTTGCTCAACTTAAGCGTATTTAGTATTGTTTTATTGCTTTATAAGTTTGTTTTGTAGTTTGCATCAAGGAAGTTCCCAAAGCATGGTGATGGCATAGCAAGGCATGGTATGCTGAACAATGGCTAGAATGGAGGAAGTAGCTGAGCTCAAGCAGGTGAGGAGGATAACTAAAGGATCTTTGACGTGATAAAGTGAAGAAGAAAGAAGTGAAGAAAAGAAGAAGAAGCAAGTAGCAAGCAGCAGCAAAACACCAGCAGTATGCAGAATCCAGCACCAGCGCGGTCGAGCCCAACATAAGGCCAGACACGGCGCGCTCGCACCACTTTCAGTGCGCCAGTGCCCGCGCCCGACTCAAGCTATACACCCGCGCGGCCGCGCCAATCAAACTTGAATGAAACGCTGACTTTCCATTTTATAATGCTGGAACGTGATTTCTATATTAGGGTGTATTTGTTGGTTTAAAAAAAGGACGTATTCTATTCTATCAGATATTACTATTTTAGTGTTTCATAGTCTAGAGAGAATCCATAGCCTTTCTCTACTATTTTGAGCTTCTCTCTCTAGATTGATTAGATTGTGAATATTGGATTTTATTTTGGTGATGATTGTGGACTTGAACTAACTTGGAATTATACTTTGGAGAATAGGGTTTTATCAGATTTGATTCTTCATTTCCCTTAAATCTCTTTACTCTTTTTTTTTCATTTCAATGCTTGGCTTAAATCCCATAATGGGTGTTGATTCAGAAATGAACTAACTTTCATTATGGAATTCTAATGAAGTTTAATGTGTAGTCCAGAATTGTATGCTATATTGTGATGCTTGTATGTTTAATATTGGATTGCCTAACTTGGTTGCACCTAAATGTTTGAATGCTTGATCACCATTCACCTTAATAACTTATATGGAATTGAAAAAGAAAATATAAGTGCAGATTTAACCATGTTAGCATGTGTTCATGAGATTTACATGTGTTAGGTTTCGTGATTCATGACCCGGATAGGCATATATCGTTTCACCATGTGTATTCGTTGAGAGAGTTTGTGCTTAAATCATTATTGCTTGTAATTCACATAGACATAAAGTGGGTTAGGTAATTTTGATGCTCATATGAATTCTATCATTTTGTGGATTTTGTGTGATTTGGACATGGTATATCGAAAGATGGCCATGTTTCACTTTTGTGCTCTCCACCAGCTATCCATATTAATTACTCAGGCATAACAAGAGGCGTGCATTTTGGATAAAGCATTAAATGACATTAGGATCCCATTTCTCTCCACTTTGATTCCCCAAATTTGGTATTTAGTAATTTTGTGTTGATAATTAATTTAGATTCTAATTTACTTGATTATTCATCGTTTAAGCAATCAGAAATAGTGATAAGGTTGTTGCATGCTAGTGTAGAAATAGTCACCTTTCTCCGTGGGAGCGATACTTTCTTACTCTGTACTCTTGTTGACCCGTGTATACTTGCATAAGTTAGAGTCTGTTTTGTTAACCCGAAATAAGTCCAACAAGTTTTTGGCGCCGTTATCGGGGAACGGTGTTTATTTTTATTACTGTCGTCATCAATTAAAGCTAGATTTTTTGACTTGACCAATTTTTTTCTTATCATATTTCTATTTTACTTTTGTTTGCATTTCAAGTACTTGTGTATAGCATATGCGCACTCGTTCGTCACATCCTGAGTTGATACCTGCATAGGACAATATCAACGGGAGAGCTTGGAGAGCGCGTGCAAGTCAAAATACACAAGTAAATACTGAAACATCATCATCCAACATGGCAGAAGAGCATAGAGAAGAACATAGAGCCTTAAGGGATTATTCTATGCCCAAAATTAATGAGTTGCAGTCAAGTATTGTAAGGCCAGCAATAGCAGCAAATTCCTTTGAAATTAAGCCAGGCACGATACAGATGGTGCATAATTCAATTTAATTTGGGGGTGCTGCTAGTGATGACCCCATTGAGCATTTGCTGAGTTTCATAGAGATATGTGACACTTTTAAATACAATGGTGTGTCAGAAGGTGCAATAAGGCTTAGACTGTTTCCATTCTCTTTGAGGGATAAGGCAAGAAGTTGGCTCCATTCATTACCACTGGGGTCAATCACCACATGGGAGGACTTAGCACAAAAGTTCTTAGCCAAATTTTTCCTTATGGCTAAGACAGCAAAAATAAGAACTGCTATTTATCAGTTTGAGCAGCAATAAGGAGAGTCACTGTGTGAAGCCTGGGAACGCTACAAAGAAATGCGAAGGAAATGCCCTCACCATGGAATGCCAGATTGAATGGTCATAAATATCTTCTACAATAGGTTGGGTTGGGTTGGCAGTCTAGGCCAATAGTTGATGCTGCTGCAGGAGGAGCCTTGTGGGCTAAAAGCTATGAAGAGGCTTATGAGCTTATCGAGACTATGGCAGCGAATGATTTTTAGAATCCATCGGCCAGGATGCCACAACCAAAAGTTGTGGGGATGTTAGAAGTGGATGCCATTACATCATTGTCAGCTCAAATGGCGACCATGGCAAAGAAGATTGATTCATTGGCAGGGAGCAAAGTAAAGCCAGTTGCTTATGTCTATGAGATTTATGCAAGGTCACATCAAACAGACCAGCGTGCTATCAGTGCATAATCAGTGCAGTTTGTGAGCAACTATCAAAAGAATCTGAATTAGTTCCAAAATTCTTACAATCCCAACAACTGTAACCATCCCAATTTCAGTTGGAGTAACAACCAAAATGTTCAACAACACCAACCACAACAACAATTTCAATCTTAACCACAGTATCAACCACAACAATCTCACCAGCAATATGCACCCAAACCTCCCTACCCTCCTGGATTTCAACAACAATAGTAACATCATCCACCACCTGTACTTCAACCAGAAAAGAAGTCAGAAATGGAGGGAATGATGCTTAAGTACATGGCAAACACTGAGGTTATGATAAAGAGCCAAGTTGTGGCTATCAAGAACTTGGAGACTCAAATGGGCCAAATGGCCAATACTTTGAACAATAGACCACAAAGGGCTCTACCAAGTAACATTGAAGCCAATCCAAGAAGGGAAGGGAAAGAACAATGTCAAGCCATTACACTAATATCAGGGAAGCAGACTGCACACTTACAGGCCAGCGCACCCACGCCTAATACTGAAGGAGAGCTCGCGCGGCCGCGCCAAGAGAAAGTTGGTTCTGATGATGGTTTGACAAAAGAAGGTTCTGAACCGAGGGTAGTGGAGAAGGTTAACGAAGAGTTTCCTGAGAAACCCATAACCAAAACACTACCTGTTTACCCTCATGTTCCTTATCCACAGAGATTGCAAAAGCGAAGAGAAGATAAATAATTTGCCAAGTTTTTGGAGGTATTCAAGAAACTGCAGATAAATATACCTTTCGCATAGGCTTTAGAGCAGATGCCGAGCTACGCAAAGTTTATGAAGGAAATTCTATCAAGCAAGAAACGATTAGAGGACTTTGAGACAATAGCCTTGACAGAAGAGTGTAGTGTCGTGCTACAGCGTAAGCTACCTCCAAAGCTTAAAGACCCGGGCAATTTCAAAATACCATGCTTCATTGGAAGGTTGTCTTTCAACAGATGCCTGTGTAATTTAGGGGTGAGCATAAATTTGATGCCTCTATCAGTTTTCAATCAATTGGGATTGCTGGCTCCAAAGCCGACAAATATTTCACTACAGCTTGCTGACAGATCCATTACTTATCCACGGGGTATTGTGGAAGACATTTTGGTTAAAGTAGATAAATTTATCTTCCCAGCGGACTTCATCATCTTAGACTATGAAGAGGATAGAAATATACCAATCGTCCTTGGGAGACCTTTCCTAGACACGGGGCGAACTCTTATAGATGTCCAAAAGGGAGAGTTGACAATGAGAGTGCACGATCCAGAAGTCACTTTCAACGTTTTTAAGGCTATGAAGTTTCCTACCGACGAGGAAGAATGCTTTCGGATTGATATGGTAGACATAATGCTGAATGAAGAAGTTGGAAATCTGGTTGATAATGAGCCTTTGAAGAGTGCTATATTGGGAGATTCAGATTGGAAGATACTGAGATTACAGAATATGTGCAGATTCTTGACACAGCACCACAGTTTTGAAGGTTTAAGATTCCTATCGAGCCACTCAAAATTACTGGAGAGACATCAGAACGACTCGAGCCTTCTTTTGAAATGCCTCCAGATCTTGAACTTAAACCCCTTCCTGATCATCTAAGGTATGCATTTTTAAGTAAATTTTCAAAGTTGCCTGTTATTATTTCCGTTGCACTAACATCTTACCAAGAAGATAAATTGCTATGAGTACTAAGAGAGTTTAAATCAGCCATTGGATGGACCATAGCAAACATAAAAGGGATCAGCCCATTATTCTGTATGCACACGATCCTGCTGGAAGATGATAGTAAGTCATCAGTGGAGTAACATCGAAGACTGAATCCTATTATGAAGGAAGTTGTGACGCCTCCAAAATAGATATACATCACCCATCTAGAGTCGCCAAATACATAGTACTGAATACAAATACAAACTTAGTTATACAACATGAGCTGAGAATTTTTACACGAGTATTGTCTAATAGACAGTATTCAAACTCGAAGGAGTCCTCAGTACATTTATTATCACACTAAATAGTGAGGACTACTGTGACAACTCGAAAAATCGAATTGTCCATAATTTAAGTTTAAAGAATTAGTTATTAATAAAATAAATTTTTATTAATAATATTATGTGCTATGTGTTTATTAATCGTTCTATAACCTAGGATGATGATAATACGGGAGGATTCTGGCAACGAGCTAAACTGAACGAATAAGAATTTTCAAGATAAAAATAAAAAAATTTCGGGAACAAAAATATTTTTTGAAAAAAAGACGAAATAGGCATTATTCACCCGACAAAACCTAAGGGTTAGGGTTTGAATAACCTAAGCCTTTCTGAGAGTTCAGTATGTCCAAACGATATTCCATCAAAAGATTTGACCATAATATATTGTGAAAAGTTAAGTAAGTCGATAAAAGTTTTTCTCAAAAAACATGTAGAAATCGAACAAAATAAAAACGACGAAAAGTAATGTTATGTACTTTTCATTCGTTTAACTACATTAAGAGAAAACGTGAAGGAAAACGCTTAACCTCAAAAAGTGTTTTTCAATTTTTTGGAGTTCCGAAGAATGCGTAAAAGTTAAACTGTAGAGGAAAGACGAAATATCCAAAAATATTTAGATTCTGAGAATCGCAGTTTTTCGAACTGTCAGACGAATCCCGCAAGACGGAAGCACAAAGCTTCCAAGGGTAGCTTCGAGAATAGTAAGGAGGTTTAGTAAGGAGGTATAAATAGTAAACTTGGGGGTAAAATAACTATTTTGCCCCTAGCTTTGAAAATCTATAAAAGAGAATTGTTAGTTGATTTCTTTGAAATCAACCAACACTTTGAGAGAGAGAGAGAGAGACAGCTTGAGAGCTTGGAGAAGAAGAAGGAAGGAAGAGAAAGAGCATGGATGCTTGGATCGGAGAAGATCGAGAAATAGAAAAGCTTGTGAATCGCCGACTTTGTCTAGAGGAAGAAAAATAAAGAAGAGAGGTATTCAAAACCTAACTTAGAAGTTAATACTTTTTAAGTTTTATATGTTAAAAACATAGCTTAATGAGAATAAGAAGTAAAAGATGCTAAGAATGGTTTCATATGGTTGAAATCATGAGAAAATGAAGAAATAAGAACTTGAAGTTTAGTTTAGAAATTTCTTAAGAAAATATAAGATTCGTAATGAAGTTAAATGATCCGAATGAATCATATGAACGATTTGGTGTAAAAAGTATGGAATGGTGTTTTATAACACCTAATTCCAAGAAAAAGTGAAATCATAATCAAAGTATGGATTAAAAATGAAGAACGCGAAGAACACGAAGAACGTTGTTGATGGACAAATTTAAAACCATCGTAGTATAAATTGTTGCTGATGGACAAGTTTAAAACCATCGTGTATAAGTCAGTTGCTTATTGCTTGGTTAGAAATAGTAGAAACGTTCATGAGGAACGGATTGAACTTAGCTATAACGAAGTTATGCCGAAATTTTGTAAAAGACAAACGAGAAGTAGAATGCATGTAAATGAACCCAAATGTGTACGGTTTCATAGAAATGTAAGAGAACGTAGAAAACATGAGTCGTGGACTCAAGAACGAATGAGTTTCGAGTTTGGATGATTGAATTACGGACGAACGGACAAAAAATATTAATAACATAAATTGAACGAAGGATGAAATCTAAGCCAATTGAATGGTATGTTAACGAATGCAAAATAAATTTCTATTTGAGGGAAGTTGAAGTACGTCAGATAAGGAAGAGAATGGTGTTGGAACGACCTCGTTCCGAGCTATACCGAAGAAGTTATGAGATTGCGACGTCAGCGTCTTAAGTATGTAAAAGACTTAGAAAAAGTTTCCAAGTTTGATGCTCGGCACCGCAGTGCCAGCTGTGCCTTGGAAGGCAGCACCAGCTCGGGCCATCAGCTACTGCTGAGTGGTGTCGTAGCGCGAGAAATAAAGAAGGGTTTGGCGCCGCTGCGCCGGACCAAGAAAGAGAGTACTGCATACTCACGCCGCAGCGTGAGGAGAAAGAAGGGGACCGGCGCCACAGCGCCGGTGCATGGCAAGGTCCAGAAATGATTTTTTTATTGCTCAATTCCTGGGGGAAGTGTATGTGACGCCCCCAAATTCGGGTATCTTCCAACCCAACAAAGGGTGCTACACGGTACTCATAGCTGCACATTCATTCTACTAAAACGACATCAAAATGTGTGTTCTAACGAAATTCTTATTACATTAATAATAATAAATCCCGTTCCCAGGTTCTTAAATCATTACATTCTTTGTTCATCAAAATATAATACATATACTTACTAGTCTAGTACAAGATAAACTAATCATTCTTCTTTGCCTTGCCTTTATCTCTACTAGAAACCTTGGTTCGCTCGTCCTTAGCTGCATTCATATGGTTCAAGAAAGAGTGAGCATAACAAGCTCAGCAAGTACAACAATTTCATTTAAACAACATAAAGGTGGATACATTTTATAGATTCCCACCAGTAATTTACTTCTTCACGCAACATAAAGGTGGCAAAGGGAACCTTTTCCTCCTCAGAGCATCCCAAAACATTAAATATCTTGGTGATCTAATTTAACCACGTCTCCGCCTTAAGTGGTTTTGGCTCTCCAAAAAACTTCGGTGGTCCCAGCTCCTTGAACTGCTTAGCGGTGACTGACCGTGGGTTGCCATTATTTCCACCTACATTTTGAACAAGAGTCCCTCTCACCTGATGTTGCATGAATTGTGTAAAGCCTCTGTACTACCCATTGTTCATCATCTGATCGATGTTGTTGTTTACCTGAGGATTATCGTCTTCCTGATGCACATTATCCTGATTATTGATTTATGGAGACTCAACGGTCTCCTGTGCTCCATTGATGTTCTCAACATTCTCGGATGTCATTTTTAAATACTGCCACAAAATAAGGGTTAATTAACATATCACATATTATCCCTAGACTCTGACCGACCAATTAAATACCAAATAAACTTAGGTAGGTCATACTAGCGAAAGAATTCCCCGTCTCTCCCCTTCTAGTTCTTATCTCACATCTCAGCCAGAGATCATATCCCTAAGCTCTGATACCAACTGTGACGCCCCAAAATAGGTATACATCACCTATTCTGAGTCGCCAAATACATGGTACAAATAAAAATAAAAACTTAAATATACAACATGAGCTGTGAGTTTTAATACAAATATTGTCTTCTAGACAATATTCAAACTCAAAATAAGTCCTCAATACATTTATTATCACAATATCTCATAGAATAGTGAAGACTACTAATGCTATCATCTGGACCGTTACTCCATTCCCCGACTAGTCCCTACTATGTTCTCATTTCCTGAAGAGAACAAACAAAGGAAAAGGGTGAGCTCAACTAGCCCAGTTAGAAATATTATGACTAAGATAATGCAGAATAAATTATCGTTAGTCTTCAACAGTGTTAAATTGATACAATATAACAAACATCAAGTTTAACTGTAGCAGAACAAGCAATTCATTAAAATAGTCAAGTAGAGCATAAAATCTACTATCTTTTATGATTTAAAAGGTTTTTCATCACTTTTATCGTTGGGACTCAGCTTAATAAATAATCCACATCATCCCTGCACTACGGCCAAGGATATTCATTAGTGTCACAACTACAAATTATCCATGCACTACGGGCCAAGGATATTCGTGTCTTCATCAATGGTCATGATCATGCCATAAAACAATTCATCTTTGCATCCTTGGCCGAAGAGAATCCGTAGCCATAATCATACCAAAAACTGTCCATTAATGCACTACGGGACAATGAGGACTTTTTTCACATCATTTGTAACATTACGGTCATGATTATATCGAATAATCCCTGGTTATAATCATACCAAGTCCATCTATGCACTACAGGCCACAGATGACTTTCAACATAATATAAGCATGAAGATGATGACAATGATATAAGAATTCAATAAAACAAGTTCAAGAATTAATTTATCCAGGAACCAATAACGTCCAAATTGTCAACATGATACTGCTTTGTAGAGTAAAATTCTAGAATGCTCAGAAGAATATTTCCATGAAAAGATACTAGATGAAGAGCAATTGTCAAGGTTATTCCACTAATTTCATGGAGTATAGAAGTCAAAGCTTTAACCAACTGAGTATAAGAGAATATATGAAACTGCAAATGGATTTTCGTCCGCCATGCGGCAATCCACTTAGACAGATCATTTCCACAATTTAATAAGGAATGAATACAAAGGATCATTAACCATACATGTGATAATCCATATAGACATGTTATTCCAATAGAATAATAAATAATGGAATAACAGAAGAAATCACCATGCATGCGATAGACCGCACAGACAGGTTATTCCAACAGAATAATAAAGAATGGAACCAGGTCATGCGTAAACCGCACAGATAGGATGTTCCAACAGAATAATAAATAATGGAATAACAACAGAATTCACCATGCATGCGATAGACCGCACAGACAGGTTATTCCAACAGAATAATAAATAACGGAACCAGGTCATGCATAAACGCACAGACATGATATTCCAACAGAATAATAAAGAATGGAATAATAACAGAATTCACCATGCATGCGATAGACCACCAGACAGGTTATTCCAACAGAATAATAAATAATGGAATCAGGTCATGCGTAATATGCACAGACAGGATATTCCGATAGAATAATAAAGAATGGAACCAGGTCATGTGTAAACGCACAGACAGGATATTCCGACAGAATAATAAAGAATGGAATAACAACAGAATTTCCCCATGTATGCGGTACTTCGCATAAACAGGTTATTCCAACAGAATAATAAGGAATGGAATAATAGAAGAATTTTACCATGTATGCGGTACTTCACATATACAGGTTATTCCAACATAATAATAAAGAATGGAATAACAGAAGAATTTCACCATGTATACGATACTTCGCATATACAGGTTATTCCAATATAATAATAAGGAATAGAATAATAGAAGTTCTCTTCATGAATACGAAAGAAAAAATACCCCTTACCTTAGAAGAAACTGGATATAGGAGTAGTAAAGTAGCTGAATACTTTTCTTCTTTCTCTCTATAGTTTCTCTCTCTAGAGTTTCAGTGAATTCGTAAGAAATATTGAAGGAATGAGCTTCTATTTATAGGAGAATGGACTGAATAGTAACTAATTCATGAACGGTCCAGATTGATTTATATTTAAACGGACGGTCCATATCAATTTACTATGCAGTATTAATAAAATATTATAATAAAACAAAATCTTTTAAATAAAATATACTATAGTCTATTAATAATCTAATAAAACGAATAACTTTATAAAAGTAGTCTGTTTTATATAAAAAAAATTTGCTATGCAAATACTATGCAGGCACTATGTAAACACTATACATAATAGAATATTATATATTCTATTTATAGTCTAATAAAACAAATAACTTTATAAAAGTATTTTGTTTTATATAAAAAGATTTTACTGTGTAAATATTATGCAGACACTATGCAAATACTATGCATAATAGAATATCATATATTCTATTTATAGTCTAATAAAACAAATAACTTTATAAAAGTATTATGTTTTATATAAAAAATCTTCTGTTTTATTACATTAATAATACTAATAAAATAAATTATATATATATATATATATATATATATATATATATATAAACTTCTGCGACATCATAAAAAAACACCTCAATATATTTAATAACATTTATCATCATTATTATAATTCACAATATTAATCGACCAGGTCGTTCCAAGGAAAGATGGGGCTTTCCAATAAGGATTTCTCCTTATTGGCGCGTAATCAGGTGACCAAACATCTCCTTGGTAGAACTTCTAGACATCGTTAATATTACAAATAATAATATTATTAACTTTATCATCTCAATTATTAATTTAATAATATATAACATATCGACAATAATTGAATCAAATAACGTGAGATACTATGTAACAATTACTGTAGCAATAATTGAACAAAACTGAGTGAATTCTTACGTAAGTATCAATAATCAATATCGTGTGCTATTATGCAACCACACGTATTACTGTACTTTTACTACCGAGTAGTTCAATAATTTTAACGGTAACACTTTCACCATTATTTTTATAAAAAGATAATTCTGTCATTTTCTTACTACGACAATACTTTCGTTGTGGGGTCCACCAATGATTATGCCGTCGTACGCATATTCTCCGATAAAAAAAATATTTTCCGACGAAACGAATAATATATAACAACTTGCATACTTTGCAAAATTTATAAATACTACCCACAACTATAACACTATCTCAAATCCACACCATAATATTAAAAAAAATATTTTGAGAAAATTAAATCTTTATTCATACAATTTGGGGTCTCACAATCTCCCCTCCTTATGATATTTTTCCCTCAAAATTTACGTACGTACCTGGTATGCCGAATAGGTGAGGATATCTTGACTTCACTTCAAATTCTAACTCTTGAGGTATAACCTTTGAGTGTCGAATATAATCCTTCTTATCAAAGATTTTAACATGTATCTCCTCATACGTTAAATTTTCTGCTATCTCGTCCAATTCCAATTCAATAATGTGGTTCAGGTCGTCCAAATATATACGTAACATCGATACGTGAAAAAGAACGTTATGAACACGCGACAAACTTGGAGGTAAAACTAGTCTATAGGCCACAGTTCCTACTCGATCGAGGATTTCAAATGGGCCAATTAAATTGAGGGTTGAGATTTCCACTCTTCGTCGATTCTTTCTTCTAGAATAACGCCCTCTTGAACCTTCTTCTTCACATTCATCAGATTCGGGTGTGTAGCTTGAGCGGCTTTAACTTTATCGATTAAAGTTGATTCTACTCGTATATTCGCCATCATCACATGGGTATCTCCATCCTTTGCAAGTCATACAAAATGGGTTTTTGTGTTAACAACATCGCACTGGTAAATGCATACGATCTTCTACTCAACGCGTCAGCTACCACGTTCGCTTTCCCACGATGGTATTGAATGGTACGATCGTAATCTTTAGCAGCTCGAGCCAACGTCTTTGGCGGATTATACGTTCATTTTGGTTGAAAAAATATTTAAGGGTTTTAGAAATAGGTTTTGTATTGGGGTCAGTATAAAATTCGATTTCACGCTCTAGGGGTAGGCTAAGAAGTCTTCAAGAATACGTTAGGAAATTTATTAACAATAAAAATATCATTCAAAACTGTGACTCTCATCCAAGATTTGGATAGTACGTCACATTGATACCTATCAACCTGCCATCGTCATTCACAACATCCCCTATGTAAAGTCTGTCTTTTGTGCATTCCACACAAGGAAGTCAACAACGAAAGGACCGGGACTCTTTACTTATGGCTTGATATGACAATGATTGACTTTAGTGGTTTGGTTGCTTGAATTCGCTTAACAGGTTGGTTAGGAATATGAAAGCTAACCACCTTACGAAAAGCTTGATAAGTAGTTAACCAATCGATTCCTAAAATCACATCAAAGGTAAGTATTTTCAAAGAGATAAGATCGACAGGTAACGTGAAAGTGTCGATTTGAATCAACAAGATTTATAATAGTGGAGGTAACGAAGGCTTCTACTAACGAAGTTTCAACCAATAAGTCAAAGTCTAACTTCTCCTGAGTTAAATTTAAACGTTGAGCGCAAGTAAGAGAGATAAAAGAATGGGTAGAACCGGAATCTAATAAGGTATAGACTTCGCAAGAATTTATAATTAACTAACCCGTGCTAACTTCGTTCGGGTCACTCGCTTTTTGAGAAGTCACGAAAAATGCTCCTCCTGAAACCACCGACTTTGTTTTGTCTGTATCCACCTTTGGTGCCACCGTCCTAGCGGGACTTGATTTCGTTACAGGACAAAATTGAGCTATGTGACCGTCTTTTCCACAACTAAAACATACCTTGGAAGCCTGTGAACAGTTTGGACTTATGTGTCCCTCCTCTCTGCATCTATAGTATCTAATTGGCGGTCGTTCTCCTTCCTTGAAAATGGGTGTTGGTGCTGTTGTCTTTCCATCGTTGTTGAACCTTCTCTTCTTGAAATTTCCACTCCTATTATCTTGGTCATGATTACCACCGAAGTGGTTACCATTCTGGGCATGATAATTTCCCCCATGATGGTTATCATTGTTCCGATGGCCGTTGCCACCGGTATGATTATTATCGTGTTGCTGGTCGTTACCTTTTGGTTGTGCTGACTCATTATCGCGCTCCAATAACTGAGCCCTATTCAAAACATCTGAATATAAACAAAGTTTATGAGAAATGAGGTATTGACGTATATTGGGTTTCAAACCTCTTAGAAATATTCGCGTCATTCGCTCCTCATTGTCGACCAAATGGGATGCAAACCGGGATAACTCCGTAAATTTAGCCTCGTATTGCGACACGGTCATATTGTTTTGTTCCAACTTGATGAATTCCACCTCTTTCATGTGACGAATATTTTCAGAAAAGTACTTGTCGTTGAACAACTCTTGGAACTTCTCCCAAGACATCTTGAGTGCGTCAGGCTGGGTACGTTTTATAGATTCTCACCAGTAATCTGCTTCTTCACGCAACATAAAGGTGGCAAAAGGAACCTTTTCCTCCTCGGAGCATTCTAAGACATCAAATATCTTGGTGATCTACTTTAACCATGTCTCCGCCTTAAGTGGTTTTGGCTCTCCAAAAAACTCCGTTGGTTCCAGCTCCTTGAACTACTTAGCGGTGACCGACCGTGGGTTACCATTATTTCCACTTACATTTTGAACAGGAGTCTCTCTCACCTGATATTTCATGAATTGCATAAAGCCTCTGAACAACCCATCGTTCATCATCTGATCGGTGTTATTGTTTACCTGAGGATTATCGCCTTCCTGATGCACATTATCATGATTATTGATCTGTGGAGACTCAACGGTCTCCTGTGCTCCATTGATGTTCTCAACATTCTCGGATATCATTTTCAAATACTGCCACAAAACTAGGGTTAATTAACATATCACATATTATCCCTATACTCTGACCGACCAATTAAATATCAAATAAACTTAGGTAGGTCATACTAGCGAAAGAATTCCCTATCTCTCTCCTTCTAGTTCTTATCTCACATCTCAGCCAGGGATCATATCCCTAAGATCTGATACCAACTGTGACGCCCCCAAAATAGGTATACATCACCAATTCTGAGTCGCCAAATACATGGTACAAATAAAATAAAAACTTAAATATACAACATGAACTGTGAGTTTTAATACAAATATTGTCTTCTAGACAGTATTCAAACTCAAAATAAGTCCTCAATACATTTAATATCACACTATCTCATAGAATAATGAGGACTACTAATGCTATCATCTGGACCATCACTCCTTTCCCCGACTAGTCCCTGCTACGTTCTCATTTCCTGAAGAGAACAATGAAAGCAAAAGGGTGAGTTCAACTAGCCCAGTAAGAAATATTATGACTAAGATAATGCAGAATAAATTATCGTTAGCCTTCAACAGTGTTAAACTGATACAATATAACAAACATCAAGTTTAACTGCAGCGGAACAAGTAATCGATTAAAAGAGTCAAGTAGAGAATAAAATCTACTATCTTTTATGATTTAAAAGGTTTTTCATCACTTTTATCGCTGGGACTCAGCTTAATAAATAATCCACATCATCCCTGCACTACGGCCAAGGATATTCATTAGTATCTCAACCACAAATTATCCATGCACTACGGGCTAAGGATATTCGTGTCTTCATCAATGGTTATGATCATGCCATAAAACAATTCATCTTTGTACCCTTGGCCAAAGAGAATCCATAGCAATAATCGTACAAAATATTGTCCATCAATGCACTACGGGCCAATGAGGACTTTTTCCACATCATTTGTAACATTACGGTCATGATTATACCAAATAATCCCTAGTCATAATCATACCAAGTCCATCTATGCACTACAGGCCACAGATGACTTTCAACATAATATAAGCATGAAGATGATGACAATGATATAAGAATTCAATAAAATAAGTTCAAGAATTAATTTATCCAGGACCAATAACGTCCAAATTGTCAACATGATACTGCTTTGTAGAGTAAAATTTAAGAATTCTTAGAAGAATATTTCCATGAAAAGATACTGGATGAAGCGTAATTGTCAAGGATATTCCACTAATTTCATGGAGTATAGATGTCAAAGCTTTAACCAAATGAGTATACGAGAATATATGAAACTGCAAATAGATTTTCGTCCGCCATGCAGAAATCCACTTAGACAGGTCATTTTCACTTTTTAATAAGGAATGAATACAAATGATCATTCACCATACATGTGATAATCCATATAAACATGTTATTCCAACAGAATAATAAAGAATGGAATAACAGAAGAAATCACCATGCATGCGATAGACCGCACAGACAGGTTATTCCAATAGAATAATAAAGAATGAAACCAGGTCATGCGTAAACCGCACAGACAGGATGTTCCAACAAAATAATAAAGAATGGAATAACAACAAAATTCACCATGCATGCGATAGACCGCACAGACAGGTTATTCCAGCAGAATAATAAATAACGGAACCAGGTCATGTGTAAATGCACAGGCAGGATATTCCAACAGAATAATAAAGAATGGAATAACAACAGAATTCACCATGCATGCGATAGACTGCCCAGACAAGTTATTCCAACATAATAATAAATAATGAAACCAGGTCATGCGTAATACGCACAGACAGGATATTCTGACAGAATAATAAAGAATGGAACCAGGTCATGCATAAACGCACAGACAGGATATTCCGACAGAATAATAAAGAATGGAATAACAACAGAATTTCCCCATGTATGCGGTACTTCGCATATACAGGTTATTCCAACAGAATAATAAGGAATGGAATAATAGAAGAATTTTACCATGTATGCGGTACTTCGCATATACAGATTATTTCAACATAATAATAAAGAAATGAATAATAGAAGAATTTCACCATGTATACGATACTTCGCATATACTGGTTATTCCAACATAATAATAAGGAATGGAATAATAGAAGTTCTCTTAATGAATACGAAAGAAATAATACCCCTTACCTTAGAAGAAACTGGATATAGGAGTAGTAAAGTAGCTGAATACTTTTCTTCTTTCTCTCTATAGTTTCTCTCTCTAGAGTTTCAGTGAATTCGTAAGAAATATTGAAGGAATGAGCTTCTATTTATAGGAGAATGGACTGAATAGTAACTAATTCATGAACGGTCCAGATTGATTTACTTTTAAACGGACGGTCCATATTAATTTACTATGCAGTATTAATAAAATATTATAATAAAACAAAATCTTTTAAATAAAATATAATATTCTATTTATAATCTAATAAAACGAATAATATTATAAAAGTATTCTGTTTTATATAAAAATATTTTACTATGCAAATACTATACAGGTACTATGCAAACACTATGCATAATAAAATGTTATATATTCTATTTATAGTCTAATAAAATAAATAACATTATAAAAGTATTTTATTTTATATAAAAAGATTTTACTATGTAAATACTATGCAGACACTATGAAAATACTATGCATAATAGAATATCATATATTCTATTTATAGTCTAATAAAACAAATAACTTTATAAAAGTATTCTGTTTTATATAAAAAGTTTTCTGTTTTATTACATTAATATTAATAATAAAATAAAATTTATATATATATATATATATATATATATATATATATATATATATAAACTTCCGCGACATCATTAAAAACACCTCAATATATTTAACAACATTTATCATCATTATTAAAATTCACAATATTAATCGACCAGGTCGTTCCCAGGAAAGAGGGAGCTTTCCAATAAGGATTTCTCCTTATTGGCGCGTAATTAGGTGACTAAACCTCTCCTTGGCAGAACTTCTAGACATCGTTAATATTGTAAATAATAATATTAATAACTATGTCATCTCAATTATTGATTTAATAATATATAACATATCGACAATAATTGAATCAAATAATGTGAGATACCATGCAATAATTACTGTAGCAATAATTGAACAAAACTGAGTGACTTCTTACGTAAGCATCAATAATTAATACCGTGTGCTACTATGCAACCACACGTATTACTGTACTTTTACTACCGAGTAGTTCAACAGTTTTAACGGTAACACTTTCGCCGTTATTTTTATAAAAAGATAATTTTGTCATTTTCTTACTACGACAATACTTTCGTTGTGAGGTCCACCAATGATTATGCCGTCGTACGGATATTCCCCGACAAAAAGAATATTCTCCGACCAAATGAATATTATATAACAACTTACATACTTTGCAAAATTTATAAATACTACCCACAACTATAACACTATCTCAAATCCACACCATAATATTAAAAAAAATATTTTGAGAAATTTAAATCTTTATTCATAAAATTTGGGGTCTCACAATCTCCTCTCCTTATGAAATTTTGCCCTCGAAATTTACGTACGTACCTGGTATACCGAATAGGTGAGGATACCTTAACTTCACTTCAAATTCTAAATCTCGAGGTATAACATATGAGTGTCGAATATAATCCTTCTTATCAAGATTTTAACACGGATCTTCTCATACGTTAAATCTTCTGCTATCTCGTCCAATTCCAATTCAATAATGTGGTTCGGATCGTCCACATATTTACGTAACATCGATATGTGAAAAAAGAACGTTATGAACACGCGACAAACTTGGCGGTAAAACGAGTCTATAGGCCACAGTTCCTACTCGATTGAGGATTGCAAATGGGCCAATTAAATCGAGGGTTGAGATTTCCTCTCTTCGTTGATTCTTGCTTCTAGAATAACACCCTCTTGAACCTTCTTCTTCGCATTCATCAGATTCTGGTGTGTAGCTTGAGCGGCTTTAATTTTATCGATTAAAGTTAATTCTACTCGTATATTCGCCATCATCACATGGGTCCCTGGAGTCTTTAACTCTATCTCCATCCTTTGCAAGTCATACAAAATGGGTTTTTGTGTTAACAACATCGCACTCATAAACGCAAACGATCTTCTACTCAACGCGTCAACTACCACGTTCGCTTTCCCACGATGGTATTGAATGGTACGATCGTAATCTTTAACAGCTCGAGCCAGCGATTTTCATGCATTATACGTTCATTTTGGTTGAAGAAATATTTAAGGGTTTTAGAAATGGGTTTTGTACTGGGGTCAATACAAAATTCAATTTCACGCTCTAGGGTAGGCTAAGAAGTCTTCAAGAATACGTTAGGAAATTTATTAACAATAGAAATATCGTTCAAAACTGTGACTCTCATCCAAGATTTAGATAGTACGTCACATTGATACCTATCAACTTGCCATCGTCATTCATAACATCCCCTACGGAAAGTCTGGCTTCTGTGCATTCCACACAAGGAAGTCAACAACGAAAGGACCGAGGCTCTTTACTTATGGCTTGATATGACAATGATTGACTTTAGTGGTTTAGTTGCTTGAATTCGCATAACAGGTTGGTTAGGAATATGAAAGCTAACCACCTTACAAAAAGCTTGATGAGTTGTTAACCAATCGATTCCTAAAATCACACCAAAAGTAAGTATTTTCAAAGAGAAAAGATTGACAGGTAACGTGAAAGTGTCAATTTGAATAAACAAGATTTATAAACAGTGGAGGTAACGAAGGCTTCTACTAACGAAGTTTCAACCAATAAGTCAAAGTCTAACTTCTCCTGAGTTAAATTTAAACGTTGAGCGCAAGCAAGAGAGATAAAAGAATGCGTAGAACCGGTATCTAATAAGGTATAGACTTCGCAAGAATTTATAATTAACTAACCCGTGCTAACTTCGTTCGGGTCACTCGCTCTTTGAGAAGTCACGAAAAATGCTCCTCCTGAAACCACCGACTTTGTTTTGTCTGTATCCACCTTTGGTGCCAACGTCCCAGTTGGACTTGATTTCGCTATAGGACAAAATCGAGCTATGTGACCATGTTTTCCACAACTAAAACATACCTTGGAAGGCAGTGAACAATTTAGACTTATGTGTCCCTCCTCTCCGCATCAATAGCATCTAACTGGCAGTCGTTCCCCTTCCTTGAAAATGGGTGTTGGTGTTGTTGTCTTTCCATCGTTGTTGAACCTTCTCTTCTTGAAATTTCCACTCCTATTATCTTGGCCATGATTACCACTGAAGTGGTTACCATTCTGTGCATGATAATTTCCCCCACGAAGGTTATCATTGTTCCGATGGCCATTGCCACCGGTATGAATATTATTGTGTTGCTGGTCATTTCCTTTTGGTTGTGCTGACTCATTATCGCGCTCAAATATCTGAGCCATATTCACAACATCTGAATATAAACAAAGTTTATGAGAAATGAGGTATTGACGTATATCGAGTTTCAAACCTCTTAGAAATATTCGTGTCATTCGCTCCTCATTATCGACCAAATGGGATGCAAACCGGGATAGCTCCGCAAATTTAGCCTCGTATTGCGACACGGTCATATTGTTTTGTTCCAACTTGATGAATTCCACCTCCTTCATGTGACGAATACTTTCAGGAAAGTACATATCGTTGAACAACTCTTGGAACTTCTCCCAAGACATCTTGAGTGCGTCAGGCTAGGTACGTTTTGCAGATTCTCACCAGTAATCTGCTTCTTCACGCAACATAAAGGTGACGAAGGGAACCTTTTGCTCCTCGGAGCATCCCAAGACATCAAATATCTTGGTGATCTGCTTTAACCACATCTCCGCCTTAAGTGGTTTTTGCTCTCCAAAAAACTTCGGTGGTCCCAGCTCCTTGAACTGCTTAGCGGTGACCGACAGTGGGTTGCCATTATTTTCACCTTACATTTTGAACAGGAGTCTCTCTCACCTGATGTTTCATGAATTGCATAAAGCCTCTGAACAACCCATCGTTCATCATCTGATCGATGTTATTGTTTACCTGAGGATTATCGCCTTCCTGATGCACATTATCATGATTATTGATCTGTGGAGACTCAACGGTCTCCTGTGCTCCATTGATGTTCTCAACATTCTCGGATATCATTTTCAAATACTGCCACAAAACTAGGGTTAATTAACATATCACATATTATCCCTATACTCTGACCGACCAATTAAATATCAAATAAACTTAGGTAGGTCATACTACCGAAAGAATTCCCCGTCTCTCCCCTCCTAGTTCTTATCTCACATCTCAGCCAGGGATCATATCCCTAAGATCTGATACCAACTGTGACGCCCCCAAAATAGGTATACATCACCAATTCTGAGTCGCCAAATACATGGTACAAATAAAATAAAAACTTAAATATACAACATAAGCTGTGAGTTTTAATACAAATATTGTCTTCTAGACAGTATTCAAACTCAAAATAAGTCCTCAATATATTTATTATCACACTATCTCATAGAATAGTGAGGACTACTAATGCTATCATCTGGACCGTCACTCTATTCCCTGACTAGTCCCTACTACGTTCTCATTTCCTGAAGAGAACAATAAAAGCAAAATGGTGAGCTCAACTAGCCTAGTAAGAAATATTATGACTAAGATAATGCAGAATAAATTATCGTTAGCCTTCAACAGTGTTAAACTGATACAATATAACAAACATCAAGTTTAACTGCAGCGGAACAAGCAATCCATTAAAAGAGTCAAGTAGAGAATAAAATCAACTATCTTTTATGATTTAAAAGGTTTTTCATCACTTTTATCGATGAGACTCAGCTTAATAAATAATCCACATCATCCCTGAACTACGGCCAAGGATATTCATTAGTATCACAACCACAAATTATCAATGCACTACGGGCCAAAGATATTCGTGTCTTCATTAATGGTCATGATCATGCCATAAAACAATTCATCTTTGTACCCTTGGCCGAAGAGAATCCATAGTCATAATCATACCAAAAACTGTCCATCAATGCACTACGGGCCAATGAGGACTTTTTTCACATCATTTGCAACATTACGGTCATGATTATACCGAATAATCCCCGGTCATAATCATACCAAGTCCATCTATGCACTACAGGCCACATATAACTTTCAACATAATATAGGCATGAAGATGATGACAATGATATAAGAATTCAATAAAACAAGTTCAATAATTAATTTATATAGGAACCAATAACGTCCAGATTGTCAACATGATACTGCTTTGTAGAGTAAAATTCAAGAATGCTCAGAAGAATATTTCCATGAAAAGATACTGGATGAAGCGCAATTATCAAGGATATTCCACTAATTTCATGGAGTATAGAAGTCAAAGCTTTAACCAACTGAGTATAAGAGAATATATGAAACTGCAAATGGATTTTCGTCCGCCATGCGGTAATCCACTTAGACAGATCATTTCCACAATTTAATAAGGAATGAATACAAAGGATCATTCACCATGCATGTGATAATCCACATAGACAGGTTATTCCAACAGAATAATAAAGAATGGAATAAAAGAAGAAATCACCATGCATGCGATAGACCGCACAGACAGGTTATTCTAACAGAATAATAAAGAATGGAACCAGGTCATGCGTAAACCG
Source organism: Panax notoginseng (assembly GCA_016801055.1). Classification (NCBI taxonomy): domain Eukaryota; kingdom Viridiplantae; phylum Streptophyta; class Magnoliopsida; order Apiales; family Araliaceae; genus Panax; species Panax notoginseng. The sequence continues at coordinate 121,439,294 of CM029018.1, forward strand.
CACAGACAGGATGTTCCAACAGATGCATGTGATAGACCGCACAGACAGGATATTTCAACAGAATAATAAATAACGGAACCAGGTCATGCGTAAATGCACAGACAGGATATTCCAACAGAATAATAAAGAATGGAATAACAACAGAATTCACCATGCATGGGATAGACCGCACAGACAGGTAATTCCAACATAATAGTAAATAATGGAACCAGGTCATGTGTAATACGCATAGATAGGATATTACGCCAAAATAATAAAGAATGGAACCAGGTCATGTGTAAACGCACAGACATGATATTCCGACAGAATAATAAATAATGGAATAACAACAGAATTTTACCATGTATACGGTACTTCGCATATACAGGTTATTCCAACAGAATAATAAGGAATGGAATAACATAAAAATTTCACCATGTATGCGATACTTCGCATATACAGGTTATTCTAACATAATAATAAAGAATGGAATAACAGAAGAATTTCACCATATATGCGGTACTTCATATAAACAGGTTATTCCAATATAATAATAAAGAATGGAATAACAGAAGTTCTCTTTATGAATACGAGAGAAATAATACCCCTTACCTTAGAAAAAATTGGATATAGGAGTAGTGAAGTAGCATAATACTTTTCTTCTTTCTCTCTATAGTTTCTCTCTCTAGAGTTTCAGTGAATTCATAAGAAATAATGAAGGAATGAGCTTCTATTTATAGGAGAATGGACTGAATAGTAACTTCATGAACGGTCCAGATTGATTTATTTTTAAACGGACGGTCCATATTGATTTACTATGCAGTATTATAAAATATTCTAATAAAACAAAATCTTTTAAATAAAATATAATATATTTTATTTATAATCTAATAAAACGAATAACTTTATAAAAGTATTATGTTTTATATAAAAAGATTTTACTATGTAAATACTATGCAGGCACTATGCAAACACTATGCATAATAGAATATTGTATATTTTATTTATAGTCTAATAAAATAAATAACTTTATAAAAGTATTCTATTTTATATAAAAAGATTTTACTATGTAAATACTATGCAGACACTATGCAAACACTATGCATAATAGAATATCATATATTCTATTTATAGTATAATAAAATAAATAACTTTATAAAAGTATTCTGTTTTATTTAAAAAGTATTTTATTTTATTACATTAATAATACTAATAAAATAAAATTTATATATATATATATATATATAAACTTCCGCGACATCATAAAAAAACACCTCAATATATTTAACAATATTTATCATCATTATTATAATTCACAATATTAATCGACCAGGTCGTTCCTAGGAAAGAGGGGGCTTTCCAATAAGGATTTCTCCTTATTGGCGCGCAATTAGGTGACCAAACCTCTCCTTGGTAGAACTTCTATATATCGTTAATATTACAAATAATAATATTAATAACTCTGTCATTTCAATTATTAATTTAATAATATATAACATATCGACAATAATTGAATAAAATAACGTGAGATACTATGCAACAATTACTGCAACAATAATTAAACAAAATTGAGTGACTTCTTACGTAAGCATCAATAATCAATACCGTGTGCTACTATGCAACCACACGTATTACTGTACTTTTACTACCGAGTAGTTCAACAGTTTTAAAGGTAACACTTTCGCCGTTATTTTGATAAAAAGATAATTTTGTCATTTTCTTACTATGACGATACTTCTGTTGTGGGGTCCACCAATGATTATGCCGTCGTACGGATATTCCCCGATAAAAAGAATATTTTCCGACCAAACGAATATTATATAACAATTTGAATACTTTACAAAATTTATAAATACTACCCACAACTATAACACTATCTCAAATCCACACCATAATATTAAAAAAAAAATTTCGAGAAAATTAAATCTTTATAAGTTATTACTTATTTTTCATGAGTTTATAACTTACAAAAATATAAACTACATAACATTTCATTTCTCATAACTTATAATGGATTAAGTCTTCTAACCACCATTCTCACATCTCCTTTTCATACTTACTTCATTAATGTAAACATATTATAAGTTCTTAACAGTTCTTCTTTAGTTCATAGTTTATATATGAACAACGTGTTTATTCACGGCTTATTAAGACTTAAGTCCTTTAATTCATCATTCCTACTCCTTCTTAGCATACATGTTCTACCACTACTCACTTCTCTAACAATGGAAGAGAAAAAAGAATCATGGCTTAGGATTGCTTACCCTTGATGTTCTCTTGCTAATCCTTCTTCTTATTTGTTGAACTATGAACTCTAGCCTTTCTAGCTTTTTCTAGCTTTTTCTCTCAAGCCAATAAGCTCTTATCATGTTTGGATGAAATGGAACAACCATCAAATGAAATCCTAAGCTTGCTATTTATAGGAATCTTAAAGTGAGGGTATAATGGTCATAAATACACTCCACCTTAATCACCTCCTTACTATTCATTTCTTAAGCATTAAGTTAACTTGCTCCCTACTTCTTTTGCTTGGTCATTAAACTTACTTGATCACCACACTTACTTATCCATTAAGCTACTTGCTCATCAAATAAATTACTTGGCCATCACAACACTTAGCCTTTAAGTTTGCTTGGTCATCACATTTACTTAGCCCTTAAGCTTACTTAGCACACATAAGCACTTTACTTACTTATCATATAACTTATCCTTTACTTAATCATTAAGTATACTTGGTCCTTACTTTAATTACTTGGTCATCACATATAACCATGTGATCATGGGTTGCCCCATGGGTCACCTTAACCCATTGAATTAATATTTTGGGATTAAGGTTTAATTAGCTTACTTATATTTTGGGCTTGCATTAATTCACATTGGATTATACATTACCAACACTTGGGCTTTAATATTGGGCTTGCACATTACTCCTTATTGGACTTACACTCCCTACATAAATCCACAAGTCCATTTCATTTGGCTTAAAGCCTTATAACATATAATTTACGTATTAATCTCGTATTCCAACTCGTATACTCAATCATCATATACGACATACCATCACTCATACATACTCGTATAATATTTTGTATCATACTCGTATTCATTACCTCATATAATACCTACGTATTATACGATCATCGCTTTAATTTCTTATACACATTTAAATTCCTTCTCGAAAATCACATTTCCTAATCGTTAGGTTTTAAGTCCACAGGCGAAAAACTGTGTTTCCCATAACTGAAATATTATAGGATATTCCATCTTACCTCGATATTCTATCATTACGTATTTCTCGGAAGTTCAAAAATAATTTCTAAGCAGAAATACGTGAATAGTGTTTTTTAGAAAATTTCTTAGAAAGCTTTTATTTTCGTCTTGAAAATTCAAACACTTTAATTACTTCACGTAGCCAAAATACTACGATGTTCCGACATATCTAGGTCATAAATCGACCTTCAATTAACTTACTCCCATAAATAATTAATTAAATTCATTTAATCCACATAATCAAATAAAAATTTAATTCTCATAAAAATCCGATTTTTCTGGAGCGTTACATTCTTCCCCCTTTATAAGGATTCTATCCCCAGAATCTCGCTACAATTACATAACCAAATGAGGAAAATTTCTCCATTTTAATCTCGAGTTCCCACATTACTTTTTCGGCATTGTGGTTTCTCACATTCACCTTCACCGAAGGCATTATCTTATTTCACATAACTTGTCCCTTCCTATCATTATTCTGAGTTGGAAGTTAAGCATTTACTAACACATTACGTTATTTCTCTCTCTTATTAGTTCTTCTTTTAACTCGGAATTATTTAAAACTCAAATTCCTCTTTCAAAACGAGATGATACTTGATCTTCTCCTCATCCTGCATCCTCTTCTTCATTCGCTTGCACTCCTCGTTACCTAGTTGTACTTCCTTGACTTGTTCTATTTTCATGGATTGAGTCTACATTATGAATAACATTTTTACCTCTTCATTTCTTAATTTAACCTCTAACTATGTTCTCGCCATCTCTATTATTAACTCATTCTGAGTCGCTAATATTAATAACTTTTCCCTACCCTTCCTTACTTATTGCGTCGGCTTCTACGTTTACCTTTCCTATATGATATAAGATATCATAGTCGTGATCTTTTATCCATTCTAGTTACCTTCTCTATCTTTTATATTCAACTCGATCTGTGAGAAGATATATTTCAAACTCTTAGAGTCCATATATATCTCACATTTCTCCCCGTATAAATACGATCTTCAGATTTTTAATTCAAAAACTATAGCTACCAATTCTAGATCATAAGTAGGATAAATCTTCTCATATTCCCTTAACTAGCATGATGCATACGCAATGACCTTGCCATGCTACATGAGCACGCAATCTCGTTATCTATGCGAAGCATCGAGATACACTACAAAATTCCCCGTATCATCTGATAAGGATAAAAAAGGTGCCTTACTTAACTTTCCTTCTTAGTTCTTGAAAACTATTTTTCTCACTTCTCATTCCCATCATACCTATCAATTTGCCACCAACTTGCTCGGTGCCCCTTACGAAAAGTCTAACTTCAGTACATTAGTCAACCCAAATGACATAACCAAAAACTCGTAATAACCATAACGAGTTCTGAACGTCGTCATAGGTACCTCCTTCTTCCTTACTTTCAACTGACGATACCCCATACACAAATCTATCTTCAAAAAATTCTTTGCCCCTTTCAACTGATCAAAATAGATCATCGATCCTGGGCAATGGGTATTTATTCTTAACCGCTAACTTACTCTTCTTACGCTAGTCGATACGCAACCATAACGACTCATCTTCTTCCTTAACATCCTCCTAATTTGCGTCAAGGTTAGACAACAAGAGCGTCGCGGTGTTTTATTACCGTAAATTACTACCTTGAGTTTTATTAGAAAACTAAAGATTCATACTTTTATTCTAACAATTTATTAAAGTTTTATGGTTAATTAACTCATTTATACCGAGAATTACTTCAAATTCTCTTAACTTTATCAATACATATCTACCGATACTTGCTTACCTTTACTATCCATGAAACCATTCCCACGAATATAATCAACGAAAGTTATTTCCTCATTCTCTACCTTAACGTGTAAAGGTATTTATAATCCCCTTCTTTGGGAAATTTCTTGCCATGTGGTCCAATGACCCACATACAACACAACCATGATTTTTCTTAGGATTAGGACAATTGGGTGATATATGACCCTCCTATCCACAGTTATAACAAACTAATTTTCCTTTCAGACAGACTCCTAGATGAGTCTTTCCACATGTCTTACACACCTCGATCCTACGCTTAGTATCCCCTTGTCCCATTTCGGTACTCCCGAAGTTAAAATTCTTTCTTTTTGGCATACTATGACTACCACTGGTACTCTCTGCCTTGGTTCCTCCCTCTCCCTTGCTCTTATTCTTTCTCTCTTTGTGGTATTAGGTTAACGCCTCTCTACCACCCTTTGCTATAATCGCTTTCTCCAGAATGGTCCCATAGGAAGCACTCTGTAACACAGAAATCCTACAATAGAGCCAGGATTTCAGGCCCTGCTCAAACCTACGAGCCTTCCTCTCCTCAGTGTCCACTTAATGTGGAGCAAACCTTGCCAATTCATTGAATTTGGCCGCGTACTGGGAAATCGTCATGTCCCCTTGCTTAAGTTAATCTTCATTCTCCTTTTGCATGCTTGTAGGGAAATAATTCTCGAAGAAAACCTTCTTTAACTGTTCCCACGTTACCACATCTATTCTAGTCCCACCCTGGTGAGCCTCCCACCAAAAGTTGGCTTCCCCTTTCATTATGTAAGTCACAAAATAAAACTTTTGTGCCTCACCTACGTTTGTAATAACAAACGCCTTCTCTATTTTGTTCACCCATGTCTGGGCCTCTATTGGGTCCGTTGTTCCTTTGAACTCCGGCGGACCTACGCTTATGAACTCTTTAAAGGTAGCCATTCTAGCTACCCTAGGTTCCGCCGGTACTCTACCCCCGGTTTGGTTAAATACAGTCGTTAATAAATTAACAAACTCTTGCATAGAGTTGTTTCGACCCCCTTGATTATCAATATGTGATTCCGCTTTCGGATTACGTTGTCTTCTTCTTGGCGGCATTTTCTGAGTAAATAAATAAAATTTCATTATTACCTCTTTACTTACTTCATTATTATTCGCCACATAACAACTCATACCATAACAAAGTGTATTAAATGAAAACTTCATTATATTCATATGCCCCTTTATAGTTTGAAACTATTTATAATTTGTTTCAATAGCCAAAAGCTATTACATTTCTATCCCGCGATTGAACTCCACAAAAGTTGGGATTTACAAAAAGACTACCCTTTTTATACAAAAGAGGGTATTACTTCACTATACACATATTTATAACTCTAACATTCTAATAATGCATAACAGCGTCCTAGTGCTTCTCATTCGTAATTATCGCTACAGTATCCCGACTAATCGTATGTCGAGTCTGTACCGACTCAATGGAATAACAAGAAACTTTCAGTTTGAACTCCTTATGAGCACTCTTATGGATGTAAGACATCCGTGCTATCTTCTGGTCCTTCTCCTCCAGTTTCTTACGAAGCTTTACTACCTCGTTCATATAATCCCTAGTCTTATTTATCATGAGCACCTTCTCATCATGCTCTGACTCAAAATCTGCTTCTGCAGACTCCTTCGCTACATAAAGAGCACTAATCTCTTCATTTTAATTCTGCACAATTGTACTCAGTTGCATATTCCTGTCAAGCGCTGCCAGATACAATGCTCTCATTGCATCTGGAGGTGATGACTCTTGTGTAGGTACCACCGTATCAACTGATGTTACCTCCATTCCTTCCTCCACATCGTTCATCATACCCAGGTATGATGTCCAAGCTACATCTCCCTCGGAGTAGTTCTCCTCAGAAAAAATACTCCTCTGGTTCTGACTCCTCTAAAATCACTAATGGTACCTCCGCCACTGGCATGGGTACAAGCTCTACGCTGTTCATAATTTCTTCGCTCACCGTATGTATGTCTCTATACATCAAGCTATCGTTCGACATCCTACAATAACATATAACATGTTGATTAGTACATAACACACAATAGTATAAGCACAAATCACATTTAATTTATTTAGGGTTACTTTTCATCTTTTAAACCTTTCAGTACTGAGTTTCCTCAATACCTTATTAACTCATTCAACTTAAGTAAAGTTCGAGTTTACTTCCTTCGGACTCTTCTTCCTTATCGATGTTATTAGCCTAAGGTTCTTCCCCCCTTAAGTTTTATAACCTAATGCCTTGATACCAACTTGTGACACCCCCAAATTTGGGTATCTTCCAACCTGACAAATGGTGCTACACGGTACTCATAGCTGTACATTCATTCTACTGAAACGACATCAAAATGTGTGTTCCAACGACATTCTTATTACATTAATAATAATAAATCTCGTTCCCAAGTTCTTAAACCATTACATTCTTTGTTCATCATAATATAATACATATACTTACTGGTCAATTATAAGATAAACTAATCATTCATCCTCACCTTGCCTTTATCTCTACTGGAAACCTCGGTTCACTCGTCCTTAGCTGTATTCATATGGTTCAAGCAAGAGTGAGCATAACAAGCTCAACAAGTACAACAATTTCATCTAAACAACATGCTTGAAACATAGGAATCGTATATCTTCAATAATTATATAATAGTTACGAAGTACTATCGATAATTCAAAATAGCACTTCTTTTCCTTCAAAACATTTTACAATGACAATATTCAGTAAAACATCAATTCTGGTCCAAGACCATGACCATTTCATAAATTCTTTGAAGAGGACATCCCGGCACCAAGTCCGTAAGTCCGGCATAGCTTACGAGCACTTCTAGGTGATTAGCCTATAGTACTCTATGTTGATCAACACTACATCCTTTAAACGTATGTACGTTTAAGTTTTTGAAACCTCGTGTGCCCATCGAATAATCGATGTGAAATACATTTATTTATTCATACTCAGGCTTACCTTAAATTCGTACCAAACAATTGGCATAGGATAACGTTATCAATTCTATATTGAAAGACTTGTAAATAAATCAATCAATCTTCAAGATTAGTCTAGTCGAGTTAAAGCTGGCATCGACCTTTTCGTAAAACAATTCATGCGTCTTATAACATAAATCACTAAAAACCTGGCTAACACGAAGGTTAGACAAAAGATAAGAAAAAATTGTCTTCAACATCTGCTACAGTAAAATTACTTTTCCTTTGAGTCTTTACAGTCTCTAAAACATATAACCACATAACGTACCACATTAGGTCATGAATGAACATACATGGTTCCTAATGAATCTTACCCTTCTTCTCAATCTAATTATGTATTAGATTTGTTATTATTGGTCCCGACTTGTCGTCGTTTTTTATATCGTTCTTACCAACTTCTTTCTCTTTTATAACTTAACTGAAATTATTTCATTAATACAACTCGTTTCGAGCTAATCATCCTTCCTCGCGGCTTACTAACGTCCTTACATTATTAATCGAAACTCGATCGTTATTGGTTAAGTACACTTATTGCATACCGTTCGCGTTCACGTAATAGTCAACAACTTTTAGTTGTAACTTGCAACGTTATTATCATCATCAAAAAATGCTATTTTAAGTTAATTAATTCATTATCAATTAACTATATTTCCTTTTGTATTCTTAATCGTACTTACTTCCTTAACGAAACTTGTTTCAAGTACTTATCTACCTTTATGGCTTATTGTCATTCATTGCTTCAGTATTAATAACTTATGTTCAATTAATCTTTCTTTCAGCCTTTAGTGTATTACTTAAGGTTTAAGCATTTTAAACAATGTCATTTTAGGTTTTTATCATTAATAAACCATCAGCTTCCTTCTATCTTCATAAGTCTTCATTACTGTACAAAACCCTAGTGTTGGCGCTGCGGCGCCAGCTTCCATAATCTATGTCGCGCTGTGGCACCACACTTCAATGGCTACAGACCGAACTCGGCGCTGCGGCACGAGTCTTAGCGTTACAGGCCTCGTTGCGGCGCCAACTAACAGTGTGCTATGGTTCCGGCCTCGTACTGTGGCATGAACATTTACTCCTTGAGTCACGCTACGGCGCGGACTCTGTGCCTTAGAAAAATTTGACAGATTTTTAACTATGTGAACTTCCCGGACTCCAAATTTGATCATTTCATGTCCGAATTGGCTTGTTCAAAAGCCATTAGCTCATAAATCACATACTCTACGTGTTTATACAAGAATTTCACAATTTCGAATCTGTTAACTCAAAATTCACCTTTTAGTTTATTTTAAAGAAAACAATAAACGTTCGTGAACGCTCAACGCTCGTTTCTTCGTTCTAAGTCATAATTCGGTCATTTTCGAGTCCTCAACTCTATAATGCCAAATAAGACTTGACTCTATTGAAAACCAATGTTTCCAAGCTCAATATCAAAATTTAACTTCCCTTCCGAGAATTTCATGAATTCGACGATTATCGTCCAAACTTGTGAATTCCGCCTTAACTTCGTTTCTTATTATTTGTTCATCGTTTCAAATGGATTCAATCCATCGTATTAACATCTTAACATACCTACTTCATTAACTTATAATCATGATAAGTTATTACTTATTTTTCATGAGTTTATAACTTACAAAAATATAAACTGCATAGCATTTCATTTCTCATGACTTATAATGGATTAAGTCTTCTAACCACTATTCTCACATCTGCTTATCATACTTACTTCATTAATGTAAACATATTATAAGTTCTTAACAGTTCTTCTTTAGTTCATAGTTTATATATGAAAACGTGTTTATTCACAGCTTATTAAGACTTAAGTCCTTTGATTCATCATTCCTACTCCTTCTTAGCATACATGTTCTACCACTACTCACTTTTCTAACAATGGAAGAGAAAAAGAATCATGGCTTAGGATTGCTTACCCTTGATGTTCTCTTGCTAATCCTTCTTCTTGTTTCCTGAACTATAAACTCTAGCTTTTCTAGCTTTTTCTCTCAAGCCAATAAGCTCTTATAATGTTTGGATGAAATGAAACAACCATCAAAAGAAATCCTAAGCTTGTTATTTATAGGAATATCAAAGTGAGGGTATAATGGTCATAAAGCCACTCCACCTCCTTAATCACATCCTTACTATTCATTTCTTAAGCATTAAGTTAACTTGCTCCCTACTTCTTTTGCTTGATCATTAAGCTTACTTGATCACCACACTTACTTAGCCATTAAGCTACTTGCTCATCAAATAAATTACTTGGCCATCACAACACTTAGCCTTTAAGTTTGCTTGGTCATCACATTTACTTAGCCCTTAAGCTTACTTATCACACATAAGCACTTTACTTACTTATCACATAACTTATCCTTTACTTAACCATTAAGTGTGACAACCCCAAATCCGGTACTTCCATTTCCACAGGATTTGGTGTTCACTGTACAAACATCATCCATCTATCTACCCATAAGTAAATGCAAACCATGCAATAGATAGAAATAATAATAAATCTCCCCTTATGGGGTTACATCAACTACATAATAAATAAATCCCAGGTTAATATAACCTTAAATCATATGTGCGGAAACATAAACAAATAAGTCTTAAGTAACATCAATTCTAATTATCATTACATAACCACATAAATAATCAATCTTCATTACTTGCTAAGCTTGCCATTGCCTTTACTAGTGGAAGGTTCGTCTGCTCTTTCTTTCTTAACTGCAATGTTATTATTACGCAAGAGTGAGCACGATTACCCATAAGTATAACAATATAACAATGAATAATAACATGCGAGAAAAATAATAACTTCGAATATAAAAGCTCAACTTTTGAATCAAGAATGGATAACAAGAATCAAAAGAAATTTCTGAGGGTCATAAGACCTAGAACTATGTCCTAGGTTATCAAGGGTTATACTTGAAACCTTTAACAGTCATAAGACTATGGACTCTTCTTCTCGTACTTAGGGGGATCAGCCCTTAGTACCATACTGTGCACAATATCTTAACGCTAAATCGTAAATAATCCCCTATTAAAGGGTTGTTCATCTCAGTTTGTCATCGGAGTCCGCACCAAAGGAAGTTTGGTTTGGATAATTCATCAAGGGTTCTGAAATTTAGAACGCTCATCAACTATGGACTAGTCAAATCATTAAGGGTTCGCTAGTCTAACATGGTTTAACAGTAAATGAATATTTAACTTGAACAGAATCTCAAAAGGTATATAATAGAATAAGTATTGTATAACAACATCATGCTTGAAAGATTAATAAACTTTAATATACAGAACATACTTGATCAATAATAATGAGAACTTGCTCAACGTAGAAAGGTGAATTAATCAACTTATATAACGATAACAAGTAGGGTTAGGAAAACTTGTCTCGTGCGTATATTACACTTAACTAACTCGTTCTTTGAATTAAATCCTACATATCAATTATGTTCACAATACCAGTCAATAACAACGTACTAAACATCATAAGTTATTCTTTGTCTAATCTCGAATTCATGACCATACTTAGTCAATTTATCACATTCATTGTCACATAATTTACACCTCACAATTAACAAGCTAATTGTGTAATCAATAATTTAATCCACATGTAATTATGTTATTTACATGTTAAGTATCTATTTTAACATCTCATTATACTTATAACAAAATTTTATGTTCATTACATTAAGATAACATCACATTCATGGACTTAAACACTTTATAATTTTCATTTCTGAACTTTCTAAAGAGTGGCGCTGCGGCGCCACTTTTGTACTAAGGCTTCACGCTGCGGCGCCGTGGCGCTGTGGCTTGGTACATGGCGCTGTGGCGCTACGGCGTGGGGCATCAGTGTTGGGGTTGGCGCTGCGGCGCTGTACATCAGTTCTGGAGTTGGCGTCGCGGCGCGATACTCCAGAATTTGATTCCCAGTTCGCGAAGAACACAGAGTTCAGCGGATTAAACATTACATAAACACTAATTTCACCAAATTACATATACCCACATGTTATAATTCATATATAATCATTACCCAATAATTATAGAATGATTTTAACTCATTAAAACATATAATTACAGAATTAAAATATGTAAATTTCACTATTCTTGATGTTCTTGAAGGTTTTGAAAACAAAACATAAAAATTGACACTACGGATTCATTATAACACCGAATCCATTCATTTAAACTTTGGTCTCTTCGTATCGACATGCATAATAGTATACGAGTGTAAATTTTACGAAAACATTTATGTTTGACACACTAAAATTACGTATAAGGGCCATAAGGCCAAAACCCAAACTCTGTAAATTTTGAAATTACAAGTCATCATATTATGAAAGTTATGATATGGAATCATGCAATATATATATAAAACATGCTATGCTTCTCGAATTATTACATATATCCCTAACACAACTTTCCAAATTTACAGAAATTCACAAAAGACTTTAAGCCATATTCATGAAACTTAAAAGACGTAAAATAAGAATTGGGTTGGAGAGAATTACTCAAATCGTACAGTGAATTAATAGGAGATGAATTCCTTCTGATTCTTCCTGACTCACACAAAGCTCTTAACAACCCTCTCTGATTTTCTCTCTGTGAATAGTTTCTAGACTTAGCAATAATGAAAGGAGAATACGTATAATAGCAATCGACTGACGCGCATTATGGTCAGTTACCCATCATGGGTTAACTGCCTATAACTCCCACTAAGGCCATGTTTGGCTAGCATAATAAATTTCAAAACTCCTTTAATTTAATAATGCTTTATCATATAGTTTAATTAATGTCACACCCAATAATTCAAACATCTTATTTAATTTAAATTAAATTAAAGATAATAATTTATCATAAATTTACATAATCATATAATTAATTTTTTTTCTCATTAATTAATTACATTAAATTTTTTAATTTTTAATTAATTATTAAATTAATTAAAATAACATTGGACTAATTAAATATTCCTTTTTTTAATTCAATAAGCTCACATAAATACATACTTTGAATAATAAATATTCTCCATATTAATTTAATAAATATAACATATATAATTAAATTAATCTACCACAATTGCATCAAATAATTATTTAATCCAATAATTAAATCATCAAAAATATTTATTTACTTCAATAAATATTAAAATTAATTTACAAAAATCTCGTTCGTCACATCTTTCCCCCCTTAAAAGGATTCTGTCCCCATAATCACGACTCAATAAATTTAACCTGTTACATTCTCCCCCCTTACAAAGATTCTGTCTCCAGAATCGCTTACACATAATTTAAGTAAATAAATGAGGATAATTTTTCATCATTTTCTTTTTGAGTTCCCACGTAGCTTCTTCAGCGTTGTGGTTCCTCCAAATTACCTTAACAGAAGGTATTACTTTATTTCTCAGAATTTGTACTTTTCGATCGACAATTTGAACAGGGATTTCTATGAAGACCCCAAACTCAGGTACTTGAAACCCGAACTCGGCTCATCACGATATCATTTCTATGAGCGAAATAATAACAATAATATAAATATCAAACTTAACTTACATTTATCAGAGTCTAATCCCAAGTACGTAACCTTTAAACATTCATTACAAACTATTATAGATAATATATATCATACTTGTCTTAATAGTATTAAACTATTACATAAGATAACGTTCATTCATTCATTCAGCAACCTTTTCCCTTTCCCTTGTTCTTAGCAGAGCTCTCTGATCATTCACACTTAGCTGAAATATTTAAATTAAGCAAGGATGAGCATTTGAATGCCCAGCAAGTAATAGAAATATATATATATATATATATATATATATATATATATATATATATATATAATCTGAAAGAATTTAAATATTTTTTTTGTACTATTCTTCTACAACAAGTTAATAGCTGTGAAGTATTCTGAACCGATAATAACATGTTGATAATCAATGAGCTTATATAATATAGGGTTAATAATCTGTACAGTAATAATATAGTTTAGAAACATTCTTACTAATGTCCATTGCATAAAGAAAATGTAAATGTTAGATACTTGCCTGATGCGCTGCTTACAATTCGCAATAAAGATTTATCGCTTATATCACGACCTACCATTAATCAGATCATTCGTTCGATTAGAACAATATACTATAACACATAACATTACTTATTGCAGTTAGCACATAACCTAATCACATTGTTACACATGTTTAATAACCACTAATTCACAAATAATCACTTATACAGTCAAAATATCTAAGTTCAGATCAATTTCTGAAACATGTCGGCGTACCGACAGCTTTATCGGGTAATTATCGAGTCTAAGACTCTATCATGTAATTCCACATCCGTAAATATTAGTCATATTATTTTTAAATGACTCATAATAATTTTTAAACATTTACTATCTTCTATCACACATTTTCAAACACCGGAATCATTATTAAATGATTTAAATATTAAATAATTCTATTATCATTAATATTTAATTAATACTCCCTCCGTTTCAAATTAATTGCTCAGTTTTGACTTTTTAAAGTCAAATTGACCATTTTTAAAAATAATTTTTTTTACTATTTTTGCTAAAATATATGTGAAGAGATTATAACCAAAAGAAAGTATATACAATTTATTACTAATGCTAATTTTTATAATTTTAAAAATATATTTATATATGCTTAATTATTAATTTTAAAAATAATCAATTTGACTTTAAAAAGTCAAAATTGAGCAGTTAATTTGGGACGGAGGAAGTATTAAACTATTAATGAAACCATTGCCAAAAGGTTAAAGTTATTTATAATAACTCAAAATACTTTTAAAGTATTAATATTACACTTAAATGATTTTTAACATAATTAAAATCATTTTTAAATAATTATCATTAATATTAAAATATTAATGTATTACTTATCAAAATATTAAAAGTCCTTAAAATTGTTTTAATTCATTTATTTCCTTTTTAAATGATTTTTAAATAAGTAAAACCATTTTTAAACTATTTATTTAATATAATTATTAAATAAATCTAATATTATCTAATATTAAATTAATATCATTAATATTAAATTATTAATAAAATTACCCTTTAAATATTAAAAGTTATATTTTATAACTTAAAATATCTTTAAACACTTTATTTTCTTTTAAAATGATTATTATATTATAAAAATCATTTTCAAACTAATTTATTTAATATAATTATTAAATAAATCTAATATAATTAATATTAAAATATTAATATTTTTCATGACAAAATATCAAAAGTTATGTTTTATAACTTAAATAACCTTTAAATCATTTTTCTATAATTTTAAATCATTAATTCTATTTTCCATAATTTATTTAATATATTAAATAAATAACTTTAATTATCATTAATATTAATTAATTAATGAAATTCATCACAAAATATTAAAAGTTATCAAAAATAACTTAAATTACATTAAAATAATTTTTATAATATTAAAATTATTTTTCTCTAACTTATTTAATACACTAATTAAATAAATTAAATATCATTAATGTTCAAATAATTATAAATATTAATGAAAAATGTCCCAAATAATTAAAAGTTATTTTTCATAATTTAAAACAATTTTTAAAACCATTTTTGAAATTTTTTGAATTTATTTTCAATTTTTAATGATTTTTCAGAAATTCAGAAAATAAAAATAAAAGAAACCGTCGCTATAGGCCTTTAGCGGCACTAAGTGTCGCTGTTTGTGTTCTTGAGGCTCAAGAACACTAACAGTCAGCGCACAAGGTCCTTATTTTGACCACGCTTAATTTTCTGATTATCATGTTTCTGGGCCAACTTAGACTTGAATCTTGTAGTCTTTATGTAACACTATAATTATCACACAACACCAGAGCTATAACATAACGATCCAGCAAGATTCAAAGTCCCAAAGCAGCTGTCAGAAGCTTCTGGGCTTTCTGGGTTACCCAGAAACCCAGACAGCTTTAACTGCATACTTTGTGGCTCGATTCCCTCCATGATGTGGCCATAACATTGATGTTATTAATGTCTAAATCGCTAGTACACATGTCATATAACAGTTTCATAACAACATATCAGTTTAATAACATCTAATTCTCCAGATTCGGTAAGGTCAAACAAAGTCAGAAACGATGTTCATACACTTTATGGAAATTCCAGAAAAGTGTCATCGTGAACAGATGAGCAACTTTGACCATTCACTACATCCAACATATTTGTTGTTTAAGGAATATAAAGTAATGGGTCTAGAGCCAATATAACAGGATACAAATGTGATACAAAAACATAATCAAAACACCTAAACACTGACAGATATGGACGTTACAAATTCTTGTCAGACGCTGCAAAACGCATTATGGGTTACCCAGAATTCATCCGGTCATGCCCGGTCAACGGGCTTTGACCGTGAATAACTTCTAATCGGTTCATGATCTGACTTTGATTCTTGAACCAGATGAGAGATCTTATACCAGACTACAACTAAAAACTTTTAAACAACAAAAACACTTAACAGACTATGATCTACAGGGTCTGACATTCATTGTCAGACCACAAAAATAATTTTTCCCAGATTTTTTTGAAAACTCTTATTTCGAGTATCTAGATGTTATGGATCACCAATGCACCAACCCAGATCATGGATTAACACAACATATGACATGTTTAAACATAAAAACAACAAATCTATCATAGCATACAAGATCAAAATTTTGACTTAGGATTTTATACCTTTATGCCTCAATTCTTGATTCTAGCCTCATGATCTGTTAAGGGAAATCGTGGGGCTTGTTTTGTGACTAATTTTACTATATAAGTTCGTGGGTTTTGAGAAAGAGAGAGACTTGGATGGGTGTGGTGATCAAATGGCTTAAATTATACACTTTCTCTCTCTTGATCTCTATTTATATAAGTCTAGATACATGAATTGGCTGGAGTGCTGCTGATTTGTGTTGTTAGGTGTCACGTGGGGTGGTATAAGTTGTTCAACAACTCCAATTTTAGCAAGATTTGCAAGCAAACCTCAATTATGCAATAAGGGCAAAATGGTCTTTTTGCTTGTATTTTTAATGGCATTTGTGTAATCTTGTCACAAACCCTTAAGGTTTAGGGTTTGGTTTAGGGTTTAGGGTTTGAGCCATTTTAGCAAAAGTCTAGGATTTCTAAAAATAGGATTTAATAAAATAAATAACAATTTAGTTTCTAAAAAAAATATAATTAAGGTTTCTTAATTAATTCGGTTTCCTAATCACATAGACTTGATAATTAGGTTTATGTTTTACTAATTATCATTAAGCGTGCCTAATTAGCAATTAGGGTTTATAATTTAAATAAATTAGGGTTTATAAAATAAATATTAGGGTTTCTAGAAATTAATATTTCTAAATATTAATTAGGGTATACCTAATTAATCAAAAAGTCATATAATACATAACATGCATACACCATATAACACAGTTATATAACAGTGTCGAACTCAACCTGAGTTTTAAATTAGGGTTTCCATTTATCAATAAGTTAATTATTGATTTAAGGTTTCTAATTTACAAAATTAGGGTCTTACTTTACAATTAGGGTTTTCTCTTGATTATTAATAATTATAATTATCATGAATCACATAACATATTGCCTTAACAGATTTTAAAGTCTCATTTGACCTCGAAATTAGTGTTTGTCAGTAAAATTAGGGTTTTATCATAATACCCCATAATTGACCGATCATTATCAGTGTACAAATATACAGTACATAATTATAGCACTGAAAAATCAAAATATAATATTATTATATTATTATTTTTATCCATTGATAAAAATTCAAAATTAGGGGTTGGATTTCATATCTGCTTTATTCTTCATATATAACATTATTAATTAAGTTAAAATAGTTAACTTAATTAATCTTGCATAAATTCATATAATAAAATAAATAATTATTATAATAATTCTAAAAATCATTTCATATATTATTTAAATAATATATAATTATATTTTCATGAAAAATAATTAATAAAAATATTTCTACTATAAAATTAATTATTATAAGAATATGCTTTATAATAATCAATAATTCTAAAATAAAAATTTTTTGTAAACATTCATGTAATAAATATATTTTTATCTATTACATAATTACATACACACATTATCTTGTACAAATCCTCATCCTTAAATTAAAAAAAAATTATACGCAAAATTTCTGATTTAATTATATAGAAAATATTGGGTTGTTACATTCACCCTCACTTATAAAGATTCCGTCCCCGGAATCACCGATATAAAACCTATACAAAGCAGGGTACATAGCATACACAATCTTTGCAAGTAGATCTTGATCATCATTTGATCGAACTGATCTTTAACTATACACATGAAGCTTATCTTTTTGATTAAACGGAAATTTGATTTCTAAAAGAACTCAAATTTCTCCCTCAAAATTTCTTTATAAACTAATTTACTATATATAAGAAAATAATATATAAAAAATAAAATTGGTTCGAGTAATACCTGGAGTTGCATCCCCGGCTGCCATGATATCTTGAACGGTCATGTTGGAGATGCTTGCGGTTGATTTCGTTGGTTTGTTTGTTGATGTTGGTCCCGTTGTTGCCAATGTCCTGCTGCCTTTTCCCGTATTCGCATTACTTGCCTCCTTTCTTCTTCTGGGACCTTCTTCCACTTCATACTCCATTGATTCACACTTAAACACACAGACTTTCCTTTTATCTCATTTCCTTTTATCGTATAGGTGACAAAACTATCTTTTTCCCCTTCATTATCTTAGATATTACAAATGTTTCTACAGGGTCAGTTGACCCTCTAAATCCTTGCAGTACGATGGCCTTGAAGTCTTTGACGTTCGTCTATCGATTATCTGACTGATCTTCTCGCGACGGGTATTCCGTTCTGCATAGCTTGATCGTCCATATTCGTAAAATTCTGTATCGGGTCTGGTTGTCTTCCAACTTTGTTGACATGTTCTTCTGTCCGTGTATTTCATTTTCGTCACCTTGACATCATTATCATTATTTATTCTTTATTCTAAGCCTTATCGTATACGTACATGAAATTCTATATTTTGATTATCATGTACTCAAAATATTATATTTTGAAAATTTGGTTTACTGTAGTAACCAGTATACAGATAAATATCTACTATCTTTATACCAACTTATTTCATTAATTCCATATAAATTCATACTCATATCACTTGCCATACCATAACACATATTACTTTAATCATCTGCTATCCCTTTGTGACTCAAAAGTCAGAAATCGCTGCCATAACTTATATAAAATCTGAAAAATATTACCTTATACAAACATACCCATCATATACACTATATAACATAGAATCATACCTATTCAAGTAATACTAGTACTACTTATTTCTTACGCATTCACTAATGATCAGTTACTTAGATATCTTTATATTCCCATTATCCTCAATAATCCATTCACCTCTAACTACACCTAGTTCGTCCAACTTACCATACATTATGAGTTTAAGAACTCACCACAAACATATGAGTTTAAGAACTCGACATTGACCACATATTCTTTAACTATACTTTACCTTTCAGTCATACTATCGTTTCAGGGTCTGGTACTATACTTTTCAAAATAACCACCCCATTGAGGTAGCATTCATTGTGAGCCTCTATTTCAGCTATTGGCTTTAATATTGGCTCGGTTATGGAGGTTGACTTCTTCTTTACGATTTGACGGTATTGTAATTCTTTTCTATCTGACATCTACACACCTAAGTTATCCTGATTATCACTTAATATATACACACAACAATTAATAGCTTTATATAAGTTATCTTTTATATTATTTGACGATGAACTAATTCAATTCATCTCCTTTTTTAAACTCTATACGAGTTAATTGTATTTTCAACGTTTTGCTCTGTTCCAAGGTTATAGCCTAAGGTCTAACCCACCTAAGATTTTTAACCCTAAGCTCTGATACCAACTTGTGAAGACCCCAAACTCAGGTACTTGAAACCCGAACTCGGTTCATCACGATATCATTTCTATGAGTGGAATAATACTAATAATAATAACAATAATATAAATATCAAACTTAACTTACATTTATCGGAGTCTAATCCCAAGTACGTAACCTTTAAACATTCATTACAAACCATGATAGATAATATATATCATACTTGTCTTAATAGTATTAAACTATTACATAAGATAACATTCATTCATTCATTCAACAACCTTTTCCCTTTCCCTTGTTCTTAGCAGAGCTCTCTGATCATTCACACTTAGCTGAAATATTTAAATTAAGCAAGGATGAGCATTTGAGTGCCCAGCAAGTAATAGCAATTATATATATATAATCTGAAAGAATTTAAATATTTTCTTTGTACTATTCTTCTACAACAAGTCAATAGTTGTGAAGTATTCTGAATCGAAATAATAATATAACAACTCTCATTTAAATTTTTGAAACTACGTATTGACTATAAATAGGGTTTAGGTGACATGCCATGAACATTGTTTTCATTTTTGAAAAGGTTAAACAGAAATTCATCTGTAAACCGTCATAACTTACGGGCGTTAGGTTGTACTTCCCATGGGCCCTGTATTGATCAATACTACATTACAAGAACGATAGGATCGTTCACTCTGTCTACCTTGGGTGCATAAATAGTTTTCCCGTGTAGGGATGTTCATACTTGTCTGGGTTTCAAATCAAAGGTTTTATCTTGTTCAACAATAATCTATAATTCAACATATATATATATGCGGGTAATTGACAAAGGTATATCAATATGTGATTAAATACAATGATTATCCAAGTGGGGACACTTGTTTAACCATTTCTAGAAATTAACGAACATAATATATATATCTGAGTTACCATATACTAGCATGTTGATAATCAATGAGCTTATATAATATAAGGTTAACAATCTGTACAGTAATAATATAGTTTAGAAACATTCTTACTCATGTCCATTGCATAAAGAAAATGCAAAGGTTAAATACTTGCCTGATGCGCTGCTTACAATTCGCAATAAAGATTTATCGCTTATATCACGACCTACCATTAATCAGATCATTCGTTCGGTTAGAACAATATACTATAACACATAACACTACTTATTACAGTTAGCACATAACCTAATCACATTGTTACACATGTTTAACAACCACTAATTCATAAATAATCACTTATACAGTCAAAAATATCTAAGTTCAGATCAATTTCTAAAACATGTCGGCATACCGACAGCTTTATCGGGTAATTATCGAGTCTAAGACTCTATCTTGTAATTCCACGTCCGTAAATATTAGTCATATTATTTTTAAATGACTCATAATAATTCTTAAACATTTACTATCTTCTATCACGCATTTTCAAACACCGGAATCATTATTAAATAATTTAAATATTAAACAATTCTATTATCATTAATATTTAATTAATATTAACCTATTAATGAAACCATTGCCAAAAGGTTAAAGTTATTTATAATAACTCAAAATACTTTTAAAGTATTAATATTACACTTAAATGATTTTTAACAAAATTAAAATTATTTTTAAATAATTATCATTAATATTAAAATATTAATGTATTACTTATCAAAATATTAAAAGTCCTTAAAATAGTTTTAATTCACTTATTTCCTTTTTAAATGATTTTTAAATAAGTAAAACTATTTTTAAACTATTTATTTAATATAATTATTAAATAAATCTAATATCATCTAATATTAAATTAATATCATTAATATAAAATTATTAATAAAATTACCCTTTAAATATTAAAAGTTATATTTTATAACTTAAAATATCTTTAAACACTTTATTTTCTTTTAAAATAATTATTATAATATAAAAATCATTTTTAAACTAATTTATTTAATATAATTATTAAATAAATCTAATATAATTAATATTAAAATATTAATATTTTTCATGACAAAATATCAAAAGTTATGTTTTATAACTTAAATAACCTTTAAATCATTTTTCTATAATTTTAAATCATTAATTCTATTTTCCATAATTTATTTAATATATTAAATAAATAACTTTAATTACCATTAATATTAATTAATTAATGAAATTCATCACAAAATATTAAAAGTTATCAAAAATAACTTAAATTACTTTAAAATAATTTTTATAATATTAAAATTATTTTTCTCTAATTTATTTAATACACTAATTAAATAAATTAAATATCATTAATATTCAAATAATTATAAATATTAATTAAAAATGTCCCAAATAATTAAAAGTTATTTTTCATAATTTAAAACAATTTTTTAAACCATTTTTGAAATTTTTAGAATTTATTTTCTATTTTTAATGATATTTCGAAAATTCAGAAAATAAAAATAAAAGAAACCGTCGTTATAGGCCTTTAGCGACACTAAGTGTCGCTGTTTGTGTTCTTGAGGCTCAAGAACACTGACAGTCAGCGCACAAGGTCCTTATTTTGACCACGCTTAATTTTCTGATTATCATGTTTTTGGGCCAACTTAGACTTGAATCTTGTAGTCTTTATGTAACACTACAATTATCACATAACACTAGAGCTATAACATAACGATCCAGCAAGATTCGAAGTCCCAAACCAGCTGTCAGAAGCTTCTGGGCTTTCTGGGTTACCCAGAAACCTAGACAGCTTTGACTGCATACTTTGTGGCTCGATTCCCTCCATGATGTGGCCATAACATTGATGTTATTAAGGTCTAAATCGCTAGTACACATGTCATATAACAGTTTCATAACAACATATCAGTTTAATAACATCTAATTCTCCAGATTCGGTAAGGTCAAACAAAGTCAGAAACGATGTTCATACACTTTATGGAAATTCCAGAAAAGTGTCATCGTGAACAGATGAGCAACTTTGACCATTCACTACATCCAACATATTTGTTGTTTAAGGAATATAAAGTAATGGGTCTAGAGCCCATATAACAGGGTACAAATGTAAGACCCCGAATTTTATAAAATAAAAGTATTCAATTTTTCTTATAATTACTATTCAGTAAATGGTTAAATTGATAAAAGTTTAAAGTTATGGGTGAAATGTGAATTTTTTTTCAAAATAAGCAAGTGGTTATAAAATATTCATTGTTATCGGGGAATAATCGTTTGGTCGTGGAATATTCTTTCTGTCGGGGAATATTCGTACGACGGCGCAGCCATTTGTGGGCCCCATAACAGAATAACTGTCGGGTGAAGAAAATGACAAATTTAAGATTTTACGAATAACGGCGTAGTTGTTACCGTTAACACTGTTGGAATACTCGGTGGTTAAAATACAGTAATACGCATTATTGCACAGTAGCACACGGTATTGCATAGTATTTTTGAAATTATTGATTCTTACGTAAGAAGGCACTACTCAATAATTGTTACAGTAATTACTGTTCAATATTTTATTTTATTGATTCAATAATTGCTACGTTGAAATTTTATATTATTATTGTTCAATAATTGTCACTGCATAGTATTTCCCATTATCAGATCAATAATTCATATTATTTGAATAATATTATTAGATAACATTATTGGCAATGTCTAGAAAGTTCTGTCTAAGGAGAGGTTTGGTCACCTAATTACGCGCCAATAAGGATAAATCCTTATTAGAAAGCCCCCTCTTTCCTGGGAACGGTCTGGTTGTCATAATTGTGACTCTGTAATATTATTTGCGAATAATTAATTATTGATTCATATGATAAGAAAATATTTATTTTATGTGGATATAAATGAGGGATATATTTTTGTGGTTAAAAATGAAGGAGTTAATGTTGAGGTTTTTATCAGTATTTTTGTCGGAATGGAGGCATTAAAAATTAGGGTTTTTGAGATATTTTGCGGGGGTTATAATTTTTAATCCGACCGTTGGATCGTGGTAATTTTTGGATATGTTATACATATATAAGTTGAGTATATGTCCACGAATTTTGAACCGTTAAAAATGAGCGTATGATTTATTATGAATTTTACGAGATGACTGGTTCAGAAATTATTGAATTTTCGGAGTTAATCATTTTGGTGGAAAATTCTAGAATTGGTGGGCCCCAATCTTGGTTGGTGAAGAAATGTGCTGAGATTTTTATTCAAATATGGTGGGTGAGAATAGTAGCAGGTAAAGCCATCAGGTTGCAGGTTAAGTCTGCTTCGGCGTGCTAACATTTTCCTATAAATAGAGGGCTAAGTTAGAATTGAAAAATACACCAGAATTCATAAGTTTTCTCTCTTTCTCTCTCTTGATTATTGAGTGTATTTTTTGAGTATTTAGATACTCTGTGAGTTTCTATTCATCAGTGCAAGTTTCTTTTAGCCTTATACCGATCAGAAGTACTGCTATTTTGAGGTAAGGGATAGTAAGAGATTTTAGGGGTTGTTATATTTTCCAGTTTCGTAATTTTTCTGACCTTCAAAAATTCTGAAAAAATTTAAAATGATATTTTGATGAGTTTTCTTGATTGTGTCCAAAAATGGTGATTTTTGGATGTATAGATTGAGAGTTATGAATTTCATGAGAAAAGACTATTTTAAAAGTAACCGCTTATAATTCCTTGTGGTTAACTCTAAAATTGATGAAATTTTTATTGGGAGTACATGTATATGATGGAAGTATACTCTGTAAATTTCAGAATTTTTGGACAACAGTACAATTTTTGATAAATGTCTAAATATTCGACTATTTTGGCCATATGAAAAATAGTAAATAATTTTTAAAAATTCTGAGAAAAATATATGTTCACTATGGGACTATATTATGCTAAATCCCAGAAAAAAATTATTTTTGGAACTGATTTGGTATTTTTCATTAAAATAGTCTAGTTATGAGTAAATGAATTAAATATGTTTTGTGAAGTAAGAAAATTAAAAAATAGGGTTTTATGACTTCAGAATCCTATATGAGGTATATGCAGATTTTTGATGAGGGTTTTAGTTATTGGTGATTAATCTTATGAGTTTGGCATTTTAGAATGATTAAATGCATTATTTAGTAAAGTGTAAACAATTAAAATAAATTGTTTATAAGCTTAAGAAATATTATTCTTTCAATATCATTATACCGAAATATTGGTATGTATTTTATTGTAGAATTTCTACCTTTTTGTGTCGGGGTTACTATTCATGAGTTACTATTCACGAGTTACTATTCACGAGTTACTATTCATGAGTTACTATTCACGAGTTACTATTCATGAGTTACTATTCACGAGTTACTATTCACGATAAAATTGGTTTCCTTTTTCTAACCAAATTATTGTTAATTTATGAATATTACTCTTGAGATTAAATCTATATGTTGATCATATTATTTTTATTATCATATATAATATTTTTATAACCATGATGTTGAAATTCTCTTTCACTTGAGTGTAAATATGGGTAGATTATTGGTATGATCATGACTTTGGGTTCTCTTTAGTCAGTAGTGCAAAGTTGAATTATTGACTAGTATGATCATGACCATTGAATTTATAATTGAATATCTTCAGCTTAAGTACAAAGGTGAAATGATCAACATGGTTATAATTATTGTTTATATAAATGATTATATATTTCTTTGAGATATTAATATATTTGGCCTGTAGTGCAAATATGAACTGTTGATGAATATATTTGGTCGTAGTGCAAATACGAACTGTTGATGAATATCTTTGGCCTGTAGTGCAAAGATGAAATATTGATGAATATGTTTGGCCTGTAGTGCAAAGATGAATTGTTGATGAATATCTTTGGCCCATAGTGCAAAAATGACATGTTGTTGAATATCTTTGGCCAGTAGTGCAAAGATGAACAGATGTTGAGATAAACATGACCAGCTGGTGATATAAATGAATATCTTTGACCGTAGTGCAAAGATGAAGTTATTAGTATGATTATGAACAGGAAATGTGATTTGGTGTAACCATGATCTTTGATGTTTCAGGTAAAGATAGGTGATGAAAATTATCTTCGTCCAAGATGAGAAGAGAAATTTAGAACTACAGTTATGATTATGAGTTATTCATATGATTGTGGACCAGAATTGTTGATTGATGTTACAGGGATAAAACATTGTTGGTGGATTTTTAACATGGAGAAGATAATAGACTTTATAGTCTATTTGACTCTTCTAATGGATTGCTCGTTCCGCTGTAACTATGATTGAAATTTTTATCATTTATCATATGTTCTAAATCTCTGATTTATTATTGATGAAGGCTATTGATAATTTAATTATCTTTAGTCATGATATTCTTTATTGAGCTAGTTGTGCTCACCCTTTTGCTTCACAATTCCTTTCAGGTAATAAGAGTGTAGCTGGGTCGAGCGAGGGTAACGGAGAAATAGAACGGTGGTCTTTAGCTGTGGATATTCTCCCGAAGCAATATAGAAAAGTTCATTTAGTAGTTTTATTTGGTGAATCCAATATGGTAAGGTGTACCCAACGTTGGAAGGGTGGTTTGCCACTATCATACAAGATGTCTAACGACATACAACCTCGTGTCATCATAAGACAGGGATGTACTCATCCACTTGCTGAGTATATATACGAGCACTACCTATATAATCTTGGTGTTTGTTTGAAGTATAATTCTCAATTAAAGACAGTAGAGATAATGATATGTCAAGAGAAGACTCACCATTGGGAAGAATATGATAGTAATCTTCTCGTTTTTCTTTGGGGTCTATTGGGTCAACCAAGGATAATTCTGTGACCATATGATATCTATCATAACTTAGACGCATGACCTCCCATGTACGAAGGTTTCCTTGAGCACTTCCCAAATATTCTAGTTTCTAAAACAGTTTTTGACTGTACCTTTATGTAAGGTACCTTTGTGAGGTGCTGATACATGATGGTGTCCAATGTCACATTTGGTATATATTTGTATCCAAACTCACAGCCTATGTGTTGTTGTATTTTGCACGACAATTGTTGTAATAAAGTTGTAGCTGTTTTCTGTACCATGTATTTGACGACTCAGAATGGGTTGGGTGGAATGGACCTATTTTGGGGTTGTCACAGGTGGTATCAGAGCTATAAGTAAAGAGCCCCAAGCCTCTCGCTGGTGACTTCCTGTTGATGGGGGATGCACCGAAGCCAGACTCTGCGGTGGCAAACTGATAGGTATCAATGTAAGGTGCTGACACAAGTTGGTGTCCAGAGTTATAGGTGGTATCAGAGCTTAGGAATATGATCTCTGGCGGAGATCGGGGAATACAACTAGGAGGGGAGAGATGAGTAAATCCTTCGCTAGTGTGTCCTACCTAAGCTTATTTGTTGGTCAGTCATAATATCGGGATATTATGTGATATGTTAATTTGTTTAATTAACCCTTGTTTTATGGCAGTATTTGAGAATGGCAGCTGAGAATGCTAACAATGGAGTGAATGAGACTGTGGGGATACCTCTAATCACTAACCGTGACAATGTGATGTCAGACGAAGAAGGAATTAGAGATATCCATGTGGTGAGTGAAGAATTGATAGTTGCACCCGAGATAGTCGCAGGGGTAACAGCTGAGACTGAGGAAGAAGAGGAAGAAGAAGTACCTGAGGAGAGTTTATTAGAGGTATTATATGATCAAAATATAGAATTTCAAAATCGTATTCATGAGTTAGAAGAGCAGGCGGAAGAACGACAGACGGTCGTGGAACAAAAGGATGCAACAATTCAAGCTTGTGTTACCCGATATGTGATGCTTGAACAGAAGCATTCTTTGGCAGAGTATAAGATGATAAAAATAGAATCTGAGCTGAAAGAAGAAAAAACTGAACGAGTGAGAATAAGAGATGCATGGGCAAAAGCCACACGACACGTGGATATTGTGGAAAGAGATGTTCGATCTAAGAAGGCTAAAATAGATGGTATGAATTTTTCTATTTGGAAAGCAATTGGGAGAACCCAACATCGAGTTTTGAATTACCATGTACATAGCGGTCAACCTGAATCCGATATGGATCGAAGATTGATGATTCAAATCATGAATGAGGAGTACGAAGAGGCAGTTGAGGGAGAAATATGTCCTATAGAAAAGTATATTCCAACGGTAATGATGACGCCAAATGCTGCTCCAGACAAGTCAAAGCTGAGTAGTTCGAGGGATGGCGGTTGTCATGACTTCCCAACAAATGAGGAACCCAAATAAAGTTATCATGGGAGATGAGCAATAGAGAAATCATGATGATCTGAGAGATAGAATCTGAAATGGAAGCAAGGTATTCTCAACTCTTCGAAATACCAGGTACGTAAATTTCGAGGACGAAATTTCATAATGAGGGGAGATTGTAAGACCCCGAATTTTATGAAATAAAAGTATTCAATTTTTCTTATAATTACTATTCAGTAAATGGTTAAATTGATAAAAGTTTAATGTTATGGGTGAAATGTGAATTTTTTTTCAAAATAAGCAAGTGGTTATAAAATATTCATTGTTGTCGGGGAATATTCGTTTGGTCGTTGAATATTCTTTCTATCGGGGAATATTCGTACGACGGCGCAGCCATTTGTGGGCCCCATAACAGAATAACTGTCGGGTGAAGAAAACGACAAATTTGAGTTTTTACAAATAACGGCGTAGTTGTTACCGTTAACACTGTTGGAATACCTGGTGGTTAAAATACAGTAATACGCGTTATTGCACAGTAGCACACGGTATTGCATAGTATTTTTGAAATTATTGATTCTTACGTAAGAAGGCACTACTCAATAATTATTACAGTAATTACTGTTCAATATTTTATTTTATTGATTCAATAATTGCTACGTTGAAATTTTATATTATTATTATTCAATAATTGTCACTGCATAGTATTTTCCATTATCAGATCAATAATTCATATTATTTGAATAATATTATTAGATAACATTATTGGCAATGTCTAGAAAGTTCTGTCTAAGGAGAGGTTTGGTCACCTAATTGTGCGCCAATAAGGATAAATCCTTATTGGAAAGCCCCCTCTTTCCTGGGAACGGCCTGGTTGTCATAATTGTGACTCTGTAATATTATTTGTGAATAATTAATTATTGATTCATATGATAAGGAAATATTTATTTTATGTGGATATAAAGGAGGGATATATTTTTGTGGTTAAAAATGAAGGAGTTAATGTTGAGATTTTTATCAGTATTTTTGTCGGAATGGAGATATTAAAAATTAGGGTTTTTGAGATATTTTGTGGGGGTTATAATTTTTAATCCGACCGTTGGATCGTGGTAATTTTTGGATATGTTATACATATATAAGTTGAGTATATGTCCACGAATTTTGTACCGTTAAAAATGAGCGTATGATTTATTATGAATTTTACGAGATGACTGGTTCAGAAAGTATTAAATTTTCGGAGTTAATCATTTTGGTGGAAAATTCTAGAATTGGTGGGCCCCACTCTTGGTTGGTGAAGAAATGTGCTGAGATTTTTATTCAAATGTGGTGGGTGAGAATAGTAGTAGGTAAAGCCATCAGGTTGCAGGTTAAGTCTGCTTCTGTGTGCTAACATTTTCCTATAAATAGAGGGCTAAGTTAGAATTGAAAAACACACCAGAATTCATAAGTTTTCTCTCTTTCTCTCTCTAGATTATTAAGTATATTTTGTGAGTATTTAGATACTCTGTGAGTTTCTATTCATCAGTGCAAGTTTCCTTCAGCCTTATACCGATAAGAAGTACTGCTCTTTTGAGGTAAGGGATAGTAAGAGATTTTAAGGGTTGTTATATTTTCCAGTTTCGTAATTTTTCTGACCTTCAAAAATTTTAGAAAAATTTGAAATGATATTTTGATGAGGTTTCTTGATTGTGTTCAAAAATGGTGATTTTTGGATGTATAGATTGAGAGTTATGAATTTTATGATAAAAGACTATTTTAAAAGTAACCGCTTATAATTCCTTGTGGTTAACTCCAAAATTGATGAAATTTTTATTGGGAGTACATGTATATGATAGAAGTATACTCTGTAAATTTCAGAATTTTTGGACAAAAGTAAAATTTTTGATAAATGTCTAAATATTCGGCTATTTTGGCCATATAAAAAATAGTAAATGATTTTTAAAAATTCTGAGAAAAATATATGTTCACTATGGGACTATATTATGCTAAATCCCAGAAAAGAAATATTTTTAGAACTAATTTGGTATTTTTCATGAAAATAGTCTAGTTATGAGTAAATGAATTAAATATGTTTTGTGAAGTAAGAAAATTGGAAAATAAGATTTTATGACTTGAGAATCCTATATGAGGTATATGCAGATTTTTGATAAGGGTTTTGGTTATTGGTGATAAAATCTTATGAGTTTGACATTTTAGAATGATTAAATGCATTATTTAGTAAAGTGTAAATAATTAAAATAAATTGTTTATAAGATTAAGAAATATTATTCTTTCAATATCATTATACCAAAATATTGGTATGTATTTTATTGTAGAATTTCTACCTTTTTGTGTCGGGGTTACTATTCATGAGTTACTATTCACGAGTTACTATTCATGAGTTACTATTCACGAGTTACTATTCACGAGTTACTATTCACGAGTTATTATTCACGATAAAATTGGTTTCTTTTTTCTAATCAAATTATAGTTGATTTATGAATATTACTCTTGAGATTAAATCTATATGTTGATCATATTATTTTTATTATCATATATAACATTTTTATAACCCTGATGTTGAAATTCTCTTTCACTTGAGTGTAAAGATGGGTAGATTATTGGTATGATCATGACTTTGGGTTCTCTTTGGCCAGTAGTGCAAAGTTGAATTATTGACTAGTATGATCATGACCATTGAATTTATAATTGAATATCTTCAGCTTAAGTGCAAAGGTGAAATGATCAACATGGTTATAATTATTGTTTATATAAATGATTATATATTTCTTTGAGATATTAATATATTTAGCCTGTAGTGCAAATATGAACTGTTGATGAATATATTTGGCCGTAGTGCAAATATGAACTGTTGAGGAATATCTTTGGCCTGTAGTGCAAAGATGAAATATTGATGAATATGTTTGGCCTGTAGTGCAAAGATGAATTGTTGATGAATATCTTTGGCCCGTAGTGCAAAGATGACATGTTGTTGAATATCTTTGGCCAGTAGTGCAAAGATGAACAGATGTTGAGATAAACAAGACCAACTAGTGATATAAATGAATATCTTTGGCCGTAGTGCAAAGATGAAGTTATTAGTATGATTATGAACAGGAAATGTGATTTGGTGTAACCATGATCTTTGATGTTTCAGGTAAATATAGGTGATGAAAATTATCTTCGTCCTAGATGAGAAGAGGAATTTAGAACTACAGTTATGATTATGAGTTATTCATATGATTGTGAACCAGAATTGTTGATTGATGTTACAGGGATAAAACATTGTTGGTGGATTTTTAACATGGAAAAGATAATAGACTTTATAGTCTATTTGACTCTTCTAATGGATTGCTCGTTCCGCTGCAACTATGGTTAAAATTTTTATCATTTACCATATGTTCTAAATCACTGATTTATTATTGATGAAGGCTATTGATAATTTAATTATCTTTAGTCATGATATTCTTTACTGAGCTAGTTGTGCTCACCCTTTTTCTTCACAATTCCTTTCAGGTAATAAGAGTGTAGCTGGGTCGAGCGAGGGTAACGGAGAAATAGAACGGTGGTCTCTAGCTGTGGATGTTCTCCCGAAGCAGTATAGAAAAGTTCATTTAGTAGTTTTATTTGGTGAATCCAATAGGGTAAGGTGTACCCAACGTTGGAAGGGTGGTTTGCCACTATCATACAAGATGTCTAACGACATACAACCTCGTGTCATCATAAGACAGGGATGTACTCATCCACTTGCTGAGTATATATACGAGCACTACCTATATAATCTTGGTGTTTGTTTGAAGTATAATTCTCAATTAGAGACAGTAGAGATAATGATATGTCAAGAGAAGACTCACCATTGGGAAGAATATATAGTAATCTTCTCATTTTTCTTTGGGGTCTATTGGGTCAACCAAGGATAATTCTGTGGTCATATGATATCTATTATAACTTAGACGCATGGCCTCCCATGTACGAAGGTTTCCTTGAGCACTTTCCAAATATTCTACTTTCTAAAACAATTTTTGACTGTACCTTTATGTAAGGTACCTTTGTGAGGTGCTGATACATGATGGTGTCCAATGTCACATTTGGTATATATTTGTATCCAAATTCACAGCATATGTGTTGTTGTATTTTGCACGACAATTGTTGTAATAAAGTTGTTGTTATTTTCTGTACCATGTATTTGACGACTCAGAATGGGTTGGGTGGAATGGACCTATTTTGGGGTTGTCACAACAAATGTGATACAAAAACATAATCAAAACACCTAAACACTGACAGATATGGACGTTACAAATGCTTGTCAGACGCTGCAAAACGCATTCTGGGTTACCCAGAATTC
Organism: Panax notoginseng; assembly: GCA_016801055.1. NCBI lineage: Eukaryota > Viridiplantae > Streptophyta > Magnoliopsida > Apiales > Araliaceae > Panax > Panax notoginseng. The sequence continues at coordinate 121,471,742 of CM029018.1, forward strand.
ATCCGGTCATGCCCGGTCAACGGGCTTTGACCGTGAATAACTTCCAATCGGTTCATGATCTGACTTTGATTCTTGAACTAGATGAGAGATCTTATACCAGACTACAACTAAAAATTTTTAAACAATAAAAACACTTAACAGACTATGATCTACAGGGTCTGACATTCATTGTCAGACCACAAAAATAATTTTTCCCAGATTTTTTTTGAAAACTCTTATTTCGAGTATCTAGATGTTATGGATCACCAATGTACCAACCCAGATCATGGATTAACACAACATATGACATGTTTAAACATAAAAATAACAAATCTATCATAGCATACAAGATCAAAATTTTGACTTAGGATTTTATACCTTTATGCCTCAATTCTTGATTCTAGCCTCATGATCTGTTAAGGGAAATCGTGGGGCTTGTTTTGTGACTGATTTTACTATATAAGTTCGTGGGTTTTGAGAGAGAGAGAGAGACTTGGATGGGTGTGGTGATCAAATGGCTTAAATTATACACTTTCTCTCTCTTGATCTCTATTTATATAAGTCTAGATACATGAATTGGCTGGAGTGCTACTGATTTGTGTTGTTAGGTGTCACATGGGGTGGTATAAGTTGTTCAACAACTCCAACTTTTGCAAGATTTGCAAGCAAGCCTCAATTATGCAATAAGGGCAAAATGGTTTTTTTGCTTGTATTTTTAATGGTATTTGTGTAATCTTGTCACAAACCCTTAAGGTTTAGGGTTTGATTTAGGGTTTAGGGTTTGAGCCATTTTAGCAAAAGTCTAGGATTTCTAAAAATAGGAATTAATAAAATAAATAACAATTTAGTTTCTAAAAAAAATATAATTGAGGTTTCTTAATTAATTCGGTTTCCTAATCACATAGACTTGATAATTAGGTTTATGTTTTACTAATTATCATTAAGCGTGCCTAATTAGCAATTAGGGTTTATAATTTAAATAATTAGGGTTTATAAAGCAAATATTAGGGTTTCTAGAAATTAATATTTCTAAATATTAATTAGGATATACCTAATTAATCAAAAAGTCATATAATACATAACATGCATGCACCATATAACACAGTTATATAACAGTGTCGAACTCAACCTGAGTTTTAAATTAGGGTTTCCATTTATCAATAAGTTAATTATTGATTTAAGGTTTCTAATTTACAAAATTAGGGTCTTACTTTACAATTAGGGTTTTCTCTTGATTATTAATAATTATAATTATCATGAATCACATAACATATTGCCTTAACAGATTTTAAAATCTCATTTGACCTCGAAATTAGTGTTTGTCAGTAAAATTAGGGTTTTATCATAATACCCCATAATTGACCAATCATTATCAGTGTACAAATATACAGTACATAATTATAGCACTGAAAAATCAAAATATAATATTATTATATTATTATTCTTATCCATTGATAAAAATTCAAAATTAGGGTTTGGATTCCATATCTGATTTATTCTTCATATATAACATTATTAATTAAGTTAAAATAGTTAACTTAATTAATCTTGCATAAATTCATATAATAAAATAAATAATTATTATAATAATTTTAAAAATCATTTCATATATTATTTAAATAATATATAATTATATTTTCATGAAAAATAATTAATAAAAATATTTCTACTATAAAATTAATTATTATAAGAATATGCTTTATAATAATCAATAATTCTAAAATAAAAATTATTTGTAAACATTCATGTAATAAATATATTTTTATCTATTACATAATTATATACACACATTATCTTGTACAAATCATCATCCTTAAATTAAAAAAAAATTATACGCAAAATTTCTGATTTAATTATATAGAAAATATTGGGTTGTTATAATTTCTTCGTAAGACAAGTCTTTTTCAAAATGTTGGGGTTCGTATTCAATTACATGATTGTAATCGGGTTTGTAGGGTCGTAAAACTGAAACATGGAAGACATTGTGGACATTCTCGAGTGCTAGAGGTAAGGCTACCTCATACGCGACTTCTCCGATTCTTCGTAGTACTTCAAAGGGTCCAATGAATCTTGGGCTTAATTTCCCTTTCTTTCCAAACCTGATCTTTCCCTTCCAGGGAGAGACCTTTAAGAACACATAACTACCCGGTTCAAACTCAACATTCTTATGGTGTGGATCGACGTATTTCTTTTGTCTATCTTGAGTTGCTGTCAATCTTGTTCGGATCACTTTGACTATTTCTGCTGTCTGTTATACCAATTCTGGCCCTAGCATCTGTCTTTCGCCAACTTCATCCCAGTAAAGCAGAGTTTTGCACTTTCTGCCGTATAAAGCTTCATAAGGCGGCATGCCAATACTAGCGTGGTAACTATTGTTGTAACCGAACTCTACGAACGGTAGATGATCATCCCAATTTCCTTTAAAGTCCATTATACAAGCTCTTAACATATCTTCCAGTGTCTGAATTGTTCTTTCACTCTGTCCATCTGTCTGAGGGTGATATGCTATACTCATTCGCAACTGTGTACCCATGCATTCTTGTAGACGTTTCCAGAAGTTCGACGTAAAGCGCGGATCCCTATCGAAAACGATTGACACCGGAACTCCGTGCCTTGAAACAATCTCTTTCACATATAACCTTGCCAACTGATCTAAGTTAAATCTGATTTTGATCGGAAAGAAGTGTGCGGATTTCGTCAGTCGGTCAACGATAACCCATACTGGGTCGTAGCCTTTTTGAGTCATCGGAAGGCCAACCATGAAGTCCATTGTAATATGTTCCCATTTCCATTCTGGGATCTCTAGCGGTTGCAGCAACCCACTCGGTCTCTGATGTTCTGCTTTCACTTTCTGACAGGTTAGACATTTGGCAACACACTCTGCAACATCTCGTTTCAGATTAGGCCACCAGAAATGTTGTCAAAGATCTTAGTACTACCAGGGTGAATCAAAAATCGTGAGCTATGAGCCTCGCTCAAAATGTCTTCCTTAATGTCTGTTACTGGCGGTACCCAAATTCTATTCTCGAATCTCAGTATTCCTTCCTTATCCATCTTAAATCTCAGTTCCGTTCCTTCGGATATCTTCCTTATCACCTTTTTGCATTCATCGTCCTGAAGTTGAGCCTCCTTAACTTTATCCAGTAAGGTTGTACCAGATTGCATCTGAAATAGCTTCTCATCAATTTCTATAAGATACTTCACTTCCAACTCCAGTTTCTCCATTTCTGAAATTAGCTCCTTTTGAGGGGTCAACATCATCAACTTCTCCCGACCCTTTCTACTTAAGGCGTCGACAACCACGTTTGCCTTACCCGGATGGTATAAAATCTCACAGTCGTAGTCTTTAATTAACTCTAACCACCTTCTTGGGCGCATATTCAGTTCTCTCTGTGTAAAAATATATTTCAGACTCTTGTGGTCTGTATATATTTCACACCTCTCACCGTAGAGATAGTGCCTGTGACGCCCCCAAAATAAGTCCATTCCATCCAACCTATTCTGAGTCGCCAAATACATGGTACAGAAAGTAAACTACAACTTCAATAATATAATTGTCGTGCAAAATACGACAACACATACTGTGAGTTTAAATACAAATATTATCTTCTAGACAATATCCACACTCAAATAAGTCCTCGTTACAATTATTCAAACACTATTTTACAGAAATAGTGAGGACTGCTAAAATATCTTTCTAGAACCATCACTCCGTTCCCCGACTAGTTCCTGCTATGTTCTCACCTCCTGATAAGAAAAATAGAACAAAAAGGAAAAGGGTGAGCTCAACTAGCTCAGTAAAGAATATTATGACTAATATAATATACAACAAATTATCGTTAGTCTTCAACAGGGAAAAATCTAATAGAATATAATCGACAACAAGTTTTAGATCAACAACTGCAGCGGAAACAGCAAACCATTAGAAGAGTCAAGTAGAGAAAGAATTCTACTATCTTCTAAGATTTAAAAGTCCATCATCAATATTGTATCCCTGTAACATCAATTAATAATCATCTTTAACCAAATATTCATCTTTGCACTACAGGCCAAAGATATTCATTTGTATCACCAGTCACTCATGTTCATCTCAACACCTGTTCATCTTTGCACTACAGGCCAAAGATATTCATCAAGTAATCATACATCTTTGCACTACAGGCCAAAGATATTCAGTAATATCATCATTTAGGACTGAGGATGATGAAAAATATCTTAAAGAGAACGAATCCAGTGAGACAGAAGGACAAATAGTAAGGATTCGTATAACAGTTTATCCAAGATCAATAATACTTCATAATAATCAATTGTGAAGCAGAATTCAAAAATAAAGATCAAAACATGGATACAATCAAAGATAGTAACCATAATAGACATCTTGGACAAAAAGGGAAAATTTTATTTTTCGGTGAATAGTGCCGTATTCGTGAATAGTACTGTATACGTGAATAGTGTCGTATACTTGAATAGTAACCCCGACAAAAAAAGTTCTAAATTTGATAAAAACTCATATCAATATTTCAGCATAATGATATTGAAGAAAATAATATCATTAAGAAGAAAATAATATCCCTTACATCAAGATATCAGTACTTCTGGTCGGAATACCGGTATAAGGCTGAAAAAAACTTGCTCTGATGAATAGAAACTCTCAAAGTATCTAAATACTCACAAAATACACTCAATAATCTAGAGAGAGAAAGAGAGAAAACTTGTTTCTGGTGTGATTTTCAATTCTAACTTAGCCCTCTATTTATAGGAAAATTTTAGTAGGCTTGACCTGCAACCTGATGGCTTTACATGCTACTATTCCCACCCACCACATTTGAAATATAATTCAACACATTTCTTCACCAACCACAAGTGGGGCCCACCAATTCTAGAATTTTCCATCAAAATGATAAACTCTGAAAATTCAACAATTTCTGAACCAGTCATCTTGTAAAATTCATAATAAAACATACGTTCATTTTTAACAGTTCAAAATTTGTGGGCATATACTCAACTTATATATGTATAACATATCCAAAAATTACCACGATCCAACGGTCGGATTAAAAATTATAACCCCCGCAAAATATCTCAAAAACCCTGATTTTTAATACCTCAATTCCGACAAAAATACGGATAAAAACCTCAACATTAACTCCTTCATTTTTAACCACAAAAATATATCCCTCATTTATATCCACATAAAATAAATATTTCCTTATCATATGAATCGATAATTAATTATTCACAAATAATATTACAGAATCACATTTATGACAACCAGGCCGTTCCCAGGAAAGAGGGGGCTTTCCAATAAGGATTTCTCCTTACTGGCGCGCAATTAGATGACCAAACCTCTCCTTGGACAGAACTTTCTAGACATTGCCAATAATGTTATCTAATAATATTATTCAAATAATATGAATTATTGATCTTATAAAGAAAAATACTGTGCAGCAACAATTATTGAAACAACAATAATATAAAATATCAACGCAACAATTATTGAATCAATAAAATAAAATATTGAACAATAACTACTGTAACAATTATTGAGTAGTGCCTTCTTACGTAAGAATCAATAATTGGTGCAATACCGTGTGCTACTGTATTTTAACCACCGGGTATTCCAACAGTATTAACGGTAACAACTACGCCGTTATTTATAAACAACTTATACTTGTCGTTTTCTTCATCCAATCACTTTCCGTTATGGGGCCCACACAAGGTTGCGCCGTCGTACGAATATTCCCCGACAGCAAGAATATTCCACGACCAAACGAATATTCCCCGACAAAATGAATATTTTATAACCACTTGCTTATTTTGCAAAATTTACACATTTCACCCATAACCAAAGTATTATATCAAATTAACCCCTTATTATTCACAATAATATTTAGAGAAAATTTAATTTTATTCATTAATAAGTTGGGGTCTTACAACCTCCCCTCCTTATGAAATTTCGTCCTCGAAATTGACGTACGTACCTGATGTTTCAAAAAGGTGAGGATACCTCGCTTTCATTTCTGATTCCAACTCCCAGGTCATTTCTTCAATAGCATGGTTTCTCCACAAAACCTTAACTTGTGGTATAACCTTCGTGCGTAGGACATGCTCTTTCCTATCCAAGATCTTAACAGGTACCTCCTCGTACGTTAAATCTTCAGCTATCTCGTCTAGTTCTAACTCAACAATGTGGTTCGGGTCTTTAACATATTTACGAAGCATAGATATGTGAAAAATATTATGAACACGAGACATTCTTGGAGGTAATGCGAGTCTATATGCCACATTTCCTATTCGCTCAAGAATCTCAAATGGACCAACAAATCTTGGATTGAGCTTTCCTCTCTTCCCAAATCTTGTAACTCCCTTCCATGGTGCAACACGTAACAATACATGATCCCCAATATTAAATTTCACGTCCTTCCGATGAAGATTCGCATAACTCTTTTGTCGATCCTGTGCCAATTGTATACGTTGTCAAATCGTTTGGATCTTCTCTGTAGTAATGCGTACCAACTCTGGTCCCAACAATATTGCTTCACCCACCTCGTTCCAGCATACTAGAGAACAACATTTTCTTCCATACAACGCCTTGAATGGAGCCACACCTATGCTCGCCTAATAACTGTTGTAGGAGAATTTCACCAATGGTAGGTACTTATCCCAACTCCCTTTGAGATCTAGGACACAAAGTCTTAATAGATCTTCAAGAGTTTGAATAGTCCTCTCTGATTGTCCGTCCGTTTGAGGATGGTACGCTGAACTGAATCGTAAATCCGTGCCCATAGCTTTCTGCAAGCTAACCCAAAATCGTGAAGTGAATCTTGGGTCACGATCCGAAACTATGGATACTGGCATGCCATGCAATCTCACAATCTCGTTCACGTACATACTAGCAAGACGTTCAAGGGAATAAGTCTCACGTATCGGCAAGAAATGAGCGGACTTGGTTAATCTGTCAATAAAAAACCAAATAGCATCTATGCCTTGAGAAACCTTGGGAAGACCCGTAACAAAATCTGTAAAACCCCGACTTTTATAAAATAAAAGTCTAATTTAATTTATGACTATTATTATTATTTTTTTTTTAAATTGTAAAATGTTAAGTTGATAAATGGTCAAATGAACAATTAATCGGATAAATGAGCTAATAAAAGAGGGAGATTAAATCTTCTAGAAGGGTGGCATGTGAGTGGCGGCTAGATGAGGGGTGATATGCTGAATTATTTTCAGATGATTCCAATTTCTCATTATGCACCAAACTTTTCCCCATTGGTCATTTCTTTTATTGGTGGGACAAGGATGTTGGCCTTTTATTTTGGCTAAGTAAGCCAAATGTTCAGCATTTTCATGACATTTTTCTCACTTCCTCCCGTAGCCATGCTAAGAAGAAGAAAAGAGAGAAAGAAAGGGAGAGAGAAATAAATGGGTTTGATGATAAAGTTTTTTTGAGAGCTAAGGGAAGCATCAAGGATGTAGAGGAGATTATCTTAACCATCTCTAGCACATCATCTAACATCTTAGAGGAGGAAAATCTAGAAAGTAAGTTCTTAAAACCTTAAATCTCCATTTTTGATTATCTTTGAGCTTCATATCGTGTTAGATGTTATTTTGAGTTGTATGTGTAAAGAATCTTCTTAAGAATGATTCTCAGAAGCTAAATGAACTCTTAAGAGCATCCAAGTGAAACCAAAACACACAAAATTCGAACCTATGTATAAAGGGTGGAAATATTGACAAAGAACCATGTTGGATAGTTTTTGCACTGAGTTTGAGAACCTTATATTCTTATGTTTTATGTTTGAAAGATTAGTTTGATAATTGTATGTTATATTTCTCTGAGTTTAGAACATAACCCAACTTGAATGAACCAAATTGGAGTTAAAACGAATTCGTGGTGAAAGTTTTTGTAAAACATGTTAAACGATGAAAAACTTAGTCTTGAGAGACTTTGGAGCCAAATTTCGAATTAATTAATGAATCTGAAAAATTATGAAATCATGGGGGTTTTGTAGAGCATGTTACAAGCTTTCCATAGCCTCGAAAACGGACTAATTCCGATAACGGATGAAGAAGTTATGAAGATTTGAAGTATGTGTGTCAAAAGTTACAAAATTTGGAAAATTGGAGTTAAGTGTCAAGGGTCGAACGCCTAGGCGCTAGACTCGGCGCTTGGAATCTGTTCTTGGGTGCCTAGGCGCTTCCCCAAGGCCAATTTTGGGCGCCTAGGCGCTGGTCAAGTGTTAAGCCAAAATCTGTCCGGACATCCTTTAGTAAATTGGGCATAACTTTTTCATACGAACTCTGATTGAAGAAATTCAAGATGATCCGGAACGAGGACGAATAGACCTACAAATTTTGTTCTTTAAGTGTTTCAATTTGAGGTCGTTAGAATAGGTCCAAATGGTTATCTTTGGGACTATTGTGTTTTCGGAGGCAATCAGAGGACGTCGGGCATGCACGTATGCAACGTGTAACGTTTTCGACGATAAAGGATGTTGTTCTAAGTTGTAAAACATAAAAATTATTAAATATAATGATATTATGCAAAGACAACTTAAATGAATAATGAATTATTAGTTGATGTATATGTTATTCGAGATAATTATGATTTGCTATTGATCCTTACTTTTAATAGAATTTAAATTGTTTATAAGTAAGGTATTGATTTGATTCTCACGTAAGAAGTTACTCGGTATTTATTTCAATAATTGTCACAGTAGTTATTACACAGTGACTCATATTATTTGATATGATATAATTAAACCAGTTGGCATTATTGAGAGTATGTTAATAATTGTGAATAATGGTTCAAAGATTAAAAGGTTGTCGATTAAAGATAAGTATGATATATAGATGTTTGTTCAATTATTTTCTTTTTACAAAAGTAAGTTTGGCAGGACTTGCCGACACTCTACTTTTTCTAAAGTAGTATGGACCACAAATCTATTATTGAACAAATTTTGTTAAAACGTGTACATGTTGATTTAATTTTCTCTGTGGGACCATAAATTCCACTACCAGTATTATATACCCCATTTGGTTATTTTATCAGAGCAGGTGTGCCAGTTGTTTACTAAATTTTTAGTATAAATAGGTTGCTCGGTTGAGTAACTAAACACACACCATCACTACACTAAAAATATAGAATTCTTTTACTTCAATATTGTGAGTATAGTATTGTGAGTATTTCTATTGAGTGTAATGTTACTCCAAGTGTAGATAAGGAATGCAAGCATTGTTTAAGTTGATCAATTTCACAGGAAGCAGAATCAAGTCACATGTTAAGGTAAGGGATATCATTATTGTGGTAAGGGGTATTATTTTATGGTAAAAGGAATATCATTTTCTTTCATACTCCATATTATGGCAAGATATTATTATTCGTTTATTCAGTTTATCATGAAATGGTAAAAAGTCCTGAAAGGATTAGAATATCCTTAATAGTTTGTGCTTCATCTATTATTATGTTATCAATTTGGACTCTGGATAATTAAGTTAAAAATCACTAAGATCTATGTTATCTTATTATTATGATGATCTATGTTTATTTATTATATATATCATTGTCATCATTCTCATGCTTATATTGTGTTGAAAGTCATCTATGGCCAGTAGTGCATAGATGGACTTGGTATGATTATGACCATGGATTATTCGGTATAATCATGACCGTAATGTTACAAACGATATGGTAAAAGTCATCTTTGGCCCGTAGTGCATAGATGGACTTGGCATGATTATGACCAGGGATCATTCGGTATAATCATGACCGTAATTGAAAACACGAATATCCTTAGCCCGTAGTGCATGGATAATTCGTGGTCGTGATAGTATTAAGCTGAGTCTCAGCATTATTGGTTTTACAGTTGTATATCTTTGGCCTGTAGTGCAAAGATGGAATGTTGATTATTGGTTTTACAGTTGTATATCTTTGGCCTGTAGTGCAAAGATGGAATGTTGATTATTGGTTTTACAGTTGTATATCTTTGGCCTGTAGTGCAAAGATGGAATGTTGATTATTGGTTTTACAGTTGTATATCTTTGGCCTGTAGTGTAAAGTTGGACTGTTGATTTACTTGATTATAAATATGAATTGTGATTTAATTATAATCTGTGGTGGTTCATATGAAGACAGGTGATGAGAGTTCTCTTTTTGTTGGGTATAACCAAGAACTGTTGATGATTATTACAGGAAATGAAATATTAACGATGAACTTTTAATCTAGAGGAGATAGTAGACATTATGTTCTACTTGACTCTTCTAATGGATTGTTGATTCCGCTGCTATTATGGTTGGAAACTTTTATCTTCTACCATATGTTCTAAATATCTGAATTATTATTGATGAAAACTATTGATAATTTAATTATTTTAAGTCATGATATCCTTTACTGGGCTGTTTGTGCTCACCCTTTTACTTCACCATTCCTTTCAGGTAATAAAAGTGTAGCTGGGACTAGCAGAGAGAACAGGGGTATAAAGTGGTGATACGAATTAGTCACAAGTCTAATCAAATTATGAAACGGTGTGGCATAATAATTGTACTGAGAACTTAAAATGTGTGTGACATGTTTTATACATCATTTGATATTTAATTTTGGTGAACAACAATAGGGTGAGGCGAATCAGAATATGGAAGCGTCAAAGGTGCACTCCATTAGAAAGAGGAGAACATAAATCTTCTCGTGTTCCTTCGGGGACTTGATATAATTGTTGTTGTACTTTATATGACATTATAATAATTTAAATATGAATATTGTCGTATTATATACGTAACAATATTTCTATTGAAACTCACAGTATATGAGTCATCGTAATTTGCACGACAGGTGTCTAAATGGAGTTGTCAGTAGTGCATTTTCTGGCGACCCAAGATGGGTGATGTATACCAATTTTGGGGGCGTCACAAAATCTATAGTAATGTGTTCCCACTTCCATTTCGGAATCTCAAGTGGTTGCAATGGACCCTTTGGTACTTGATGCTCCGCTTTTACACGTTGATAAGTTAAACATCTCGAGATAAACTCCGCGATCTCTCTTTTCATATTGCTCCACCAAAATGTGTGTCAAAGATCGTGATACATTTTGGTACTCCCAGGATAGATTGCAAACGGTGTGTTGTGTGCCTCCATCATTATTCTATGCTTCAAGTCAAAATCGTTAGGAATACAAAGTCTGGAGTTGACTCGAAGTATTCCTTCTTCATCGATTCTTGCTTCTGGAATAGCACCTTCTTGCACTTTCTTCTTCATACGCATCAGCTCCATGTCCGTAGCTTGAGCAGCTTTAACTTTATCGATTAAAGTCAGTTCTACTCGTATATTTGATATCATCATGTGGGTACTTGGAGCCTTCATCTCTATCTCCATCCTTTGCAAGTCATACAAAACGGGCCTTTGTATCAAAAACATTGCACTCGTACCCGCATATGATCTTCTACTCAATGCGTCAGCTACTACGTTTGCTTTTCCAGGATGATATTGGATGGTTTGATCGTAATCTTTCAACATCTCAAGCCAACGTCGTTGCCGCATGTTGAGTTCCTTTTGGGTGAAGAAATATTTGAGGCTTTTATGATCCGTATAGTTCTCCACTTTCTCCCCATACAGGTAGTGTCTCCAAATCTTCAACGCAAAAATGACTGCTGCCAACTCCAAATCATGAGTAGGATAATTCCTCTCATATTCTTTGAGTTGTCGTGAGGCATAGGCTATGACTTTCCCATGTTACATGAGAACACATCCTAACCCTTTGCCTGAAGCATCGCTGTAGATAACAAATCCATCCGAACCACATGGTATTGTCAGAACAGGTGCCGAAATGAGTCTCCTCTTGAGTTCTTGGAAACTTTTCTCACATTCCTCACTCCATACGAATTTTGTATCTCTACGAGTCAGCTGCGTTAATGGAATAGCTGTGAGACCCCAAATTTTATGAAATAAAAGTATTCAATTTTTCTATTTTGGTAAATGGTTAAATTGATAAAAGGTTAAAGTTAAGGGTGATATGTAAATTTTTTTTAAAGTAAACAAGTTGTCATAAAATACCTGGTCACTATTCACGAGTTACTATTCACGGGTTACTATTCACCAAAATTACTATTCACTCTAGTATCGTTCACTCGAGTATTTGGGACACTTTTTGTGTTGGAGTACTACTCATGAGTTACTATTCACGAGTTACTATTCACAGGTTACTATTCACCCAAATTACTATTCACTCTAGTATTGTTCACTCGAGTATTTGGGACACTTTTTATGTCGGAGTTACTATTCATGAGTTACTATTCATGGGTTACTATTCACCTAAATTACTATTCACTCTAGTATTGTTCACTCGAGTATTTGGGACACTTTTTGTGTCGGAGTTACTATTTACGAGTTACTATTCATGGGTTACTATTCACCCAAATTACTATTCACTCTAGTATTGTTCACTCGAGTATTTGGGACATTTTTTGTGTCGGAGTACTATTCACGAGTTACTATTCACGGAGAATATTCGTACGACGGTACAATCATTGGTGGACCCCACAACAGAATTATTGTCGGATTGAGAAAACGACAAAAATATTTTATTAAAAATAACGGCGGAAGTTTTACTATTGATATTGTTGAACTACTCGGTAGTAAAAGTACAGTAATACGTGTGGTTGCATAGTAGCACACGGTATTGATGCTTATGTGAGAAGTCACTCAGTTTGATTCAATTATTGTCAATTAATAATATGAATTATTTAGCGATAATGAAGTTTTGTTTTATTCGTATTATTAATGTAATAAAACAGAAACATCTTTTTATATAAAACAGAATACTTTATTAAAGTTATTCTATAAATAGAATATATTATATTCTATTGTGCATAGTGTTTTGCATAGTAAAATCTTTTTATATAAAACAGAATACTTTATTAAAGTTATTCTATAAATAGAATATATTATATTTTATTTAAAAGATTTTTCTTTAAATATGGACCGTCAGATTAAAGTAAATCAATCTGGACCGTTCATGGATTAGTTACTATGCATTCTATTTTCCTATAAATAGAAGCTCATTCCTTCATTATTTTCTTACGAATTCACTAAACTCTAGAAAGAGAAACTATAGAGAGAAACTATAGAGAGAGAGAAGAAGAGTATTCTGCTACTTAACTACTTCCTTATTTCAGCTCTTCTTTAAAACGGTAAGGGGTGTTATTCTTTCTTATTCATGAAGAGAACTTCTGTTATTTCATTCTTTATTATTCTGTTGGAATAACCTGTAAAAGTGGCATACCCTATACATGAACTGTATACGCGGCATACCCTATACTTGGTGAAATCCTTATGTTATTCCATTCTTTATTATTCTGTTGGAATAACATGTATGCGTGGTTTACCCTATACTTGGTGGAATGACCTGTATATGCGATTTACCCAATACTTGGTGATCTTCTTCTGTTATTCCATTCTTTATTATTATGTTGGAATAACCTGTTTATGCGAAGTACCGCATACTTGGTGAAACTCTTTTATTATTTCGTTCTTTACAATTCTGTCGGAATATCCTGTCGGTGTGAATTTCACCTGACCTGGTTCCATCATTTATTATTCCGCATTTATTATTCTGTCGGAATATCCTGTCGGTGTGAATTTCACCTGACCTGGTTCCATATTTATTATTCCGCATTTATTATTCTGTTGGGAATAACCTGTCTGTGCGGTCTCTATCGCATGCATGGTGAATCCTTCTGTTATTCCATTCTTTATTATTCTGTTGGAATAACCTGTCTATGTGGATTGCCACATGCATGGTGAATGATCCTTTATATTCATTCCTTATTAAATTGTGGAAATGATCTGTATACATGGATTACCGCATGGCTGGTGAAAATCCATTTGCAGTTTCATATATTCTTTATTATACTCATTGGGTTAAAGTTTTGATATCTATACTCTATGAAATTAGTGGAATATCCTTGATATTTGCGCTTCATCCAGTATCTTTTCATGAAAATATGCTTCTGAGCATTCTTGACTGTTACTTTACAAAGAAGTATCATGTTGACAATTTGGATATTATTAGTTCCTGGATAAACTAATTCTTGAACTTGTTTAATTGAATTCCTATAACATTGTCATCATCCTCATGTTTATTTTATGTTAAAAGTCATCTTTGGCTTACGTACATAGATGGACTTAGTATGATTATGACCAGGGATCATTCGGTATAATCATGAACTGTGATGTTATAAGTGGTATGGTAAAAGTCCTCAGTGGCTTGTAATGCATTGATATACAGTTTTTGGTATGATTATGACCAGGGATTTTTCGGTATAGTCATGATCATTGATGATTTAATGAATATCCTTGGCCCGTAATACAAGGATGATTAGAAAATGTGGTTTATTTATTAAGCTGAGTCTCAGTGATAAAAGTTGATGAAAACATTTTTAAATCATAGAAGATAGTAGATTTTATTCTCTACTTGACTCTTCTAATGGATTGCTTATTCCGCTGCAGTTAAACTTGATGTCTATTGTATTTTATCAGTTTAACATTGTTGAAGACTATTGATAATTTATTCTTCATTATCTTAGTCATAACATTTCTTACTGGGCTAGTTGAGCTCACCCTTTCTTTCAATGTTCTCTTCAGGAAATGACAATATAGCTGGGACGAGTCAGGGAAAGGAGTGATGGTCCAGAAGATAGCATTAGTAGTCCTCACCATTCTGTTAAATAGTGTGACAATAAATGTAATGAGGACTCCTTGAGTATGGATATTGTCTAGATGACAATATTCCTATTAGAACTCTCAGTTTATGTATTGTCGTATGTTACACGACATTTGTATAATTAAGTTTGTATTTGTATTTTGTACCATGTATCTGACGACCCAAGATGGGTGATGAATACCCGATTTTGGGGGCGTCACAGTTGGTATCAGAGCTTAGGGATATGATCCCTGGCTGAGATGTGAGATAAGAACTAGGAAGGGAGAGACGGGGAATTCGTTCGCTAGTATGACCTACCTAAGTTTATTTTGTATTTAATTGGTCGGTCAGAGTATAGGGATAATATGTGATATGTTAATTAACCCTTGTTTGGTGGAAGTGTTTGAAAATGGCATCTAACAATGTTGAGATAAGTATTGGAGCAAAATAATATGACCATATCGTAATACGAGGCTAAGTTTGCGGAGTTATCCCGGGTTGCATCCAATTTGGTCGATAATGAGGAGCGAATGACGCGAATGTTTCTAAGAGGTTTGAAACCCTATATACGTCAATACCTTATCCTCATATTTATGTTGAAAGTCATTTGTGGCCTGTAGTGTGAGACCCCAGATTTTATGAATAAATATTTATTTTTTTCTCGAAATAATTTTTTTTTTATATTATGGTGTGGATTTGATATAATAGTTATGGGTAGTATTTATAAATTTTGCAAAGTAAGCAAGTTGTTATAAAAGATTCGTTTGGTCGGAGAATATTCTTTTTGTCGGGGAATATTCGTACGACGGCACAATCATTGGTGGACCCCACAACGGAATTATTGTCGGATTGAGAAAACGACAAAATATTTTATTAAAAATAACGGCTGAAGTGTTACCGTTAAAACCGTTAAAACTGTTGAACTACTCGGTAATAAAAGTACAGTAATACGTATGGTTGAATAGTAGCACACGGTTTTGATTATTAATGCTTACGTGAGAAGGCACTCAGTTTTGTTCAATTATTGCTATAGTAAGTGTCGTAAATTTTGCTTACTTTATGGGCACTCATTTACCCATTTTTCAAAATTATCGGACAAAAGTTATAAAGTATATATATTTATATTAGCATGTGGGTGAATGGTGGTGGCTTTGATGGATTTTGGCAGGATGCTTTGTTTTTCAAAGTCTTGGACTTAGTGGCCAACTTTTCAAACAAAAGCTTTGTGTTGATAAAATTGGTCGGGAGAGATTAATTATTATAATATATATATAATGGTGCCATGTACTTGATTATATATTATATATACATATATATGTATGATTGAGTGCTGGTAGGGAGGTGAAAGAAAATTGAGTCAGTAATGGGGGTAGTTGCGTATTATTATTATTTTTAAATAGAATATATTATATTTTATTTAAAAGATTTTGCTTTAATTATGGACCGTCAGATTAAAGTAAATCAATCTGGACCGTTCATGGATTAGTTACTATGCATTTCATTTTTCTATAAATAGCAGCTCATTCCTTCATTATTTCTTACGAATTCACTGAACTCTAGAGAGAGAAACTATAGAGAGAAACTATAGAGAGAGAGAAGAAGAGTATTCTGCTACTTAACTACTTCCTTACTTCAGCTCTTCTTTAAAACGGTAAGGGATATTATTCTTTTGTATTCAAGAAGAGAACTTCTGTTATTCCATTTCTTTATTATTCTGTTGGAATAACCTGTATATGCGGAATACCCTATACTTGGTGACATTCTTCTATTATTCTGTTTTTGTTATTCTGTTGGAACATCCTGTCTGTGTGTTTTACACCGGACCTGGTTCCGTTTATTATTCTGTTGGAACATCCTGTCTGTGTGTTTTATACCGGACCTGGTTCCGTTTATTATTCTGTTGGAACATCCTGTCTGTGTATTTTACACCGGACCTGGTTCCGTTTATTATTCTGTTGGAACATCCTGTCTGTGTGTTTTACACCGGACCTGGTTCCGTTTTTATTTATTTTTCTGTCGGAATATCCTGTCTGTGCGTTTACGCCGGACCTGGTTCCATTATTTATTATTCTGTTGGAATAACCTGTCTGTGCGGTCTATCGCATGCATGGTGATTTCTTTTGTTATTCCATTCTTTATTGTACTCAGTTGGTTAAGTTTTGACTTCTATACTCCATGAAATTTGTGGAATATCCTTGATAGTTGCGTTTTATCCAGTATTTTTTCAAGAAAATATTCTTCTAAGCATTCTTGAATTTTACTCCACAATGCAGTATCATGTTGACAATTTGGACGTTGTTAATTCCTGGATAAATTAATTCTTGAACTTGTTTTATTGAATTCTTATATCATTGTCATCATCCTCATGTTTATAAAATGTTGAAAGTCATCTGTGGCATGTAGTGCATAGATGGACTTGGTATGATTATGACCAGGGATTATTCGGTATAATCATGACCGTAATGTTACAAATGATGTGGTAAAAGTCCTCATTGGCCCGTAGTGCATTGATGGACAGTTGTTGGCATGATCATGACCATTAATGAATACACGAATATCCTTGGCCGTAGTGCAGGGGTGATTCGATGATGTGGATTATTTTATTAAGCTGAGTCTCAGCGATCGCAGTGTTGAAAAACCTTTTAAATCATAAAAGATAGTAGAGTTTATTTTCTACTTGACTCTCTTAATGGATTGCTTGTTCCGCTACAGTTAAACTTGATGTCTATTATATTTTATCAGTTTAACATTGTTGAAGGCTAATGATAATTTATTCTGCATTATCTTAGTCATAATATTTCTTACTGGGCTAGTTGAGCTCACCCTTTCTTTCACTGTTCTCTTCAGGAAATGAGAACGTAGCTGGGACAAGTCGGGGTACGGAGTGATGGTCCGAATGATAGTATTAGTTAGTAGTCCTCACTATTCTATGTAATGGTGTGTTAATAAATGTAATGAGGACTCCTTTTGAGTATGAATACTCTCTAGAAGATAATATTTGTATTCAAACTCACAGTTTATGTTTTGTCGTATTGTACACGACAGTTGTATTATTAAGTTATATTTGTATTCTGTACTATGTATCTGACGACCCAAGATGGGTGATGTATACCTAATTTTGGGGGCGTCACAGTTGGTATCAGAGCTTAGGGATATGATCCCTGGCTAAGATGTGAGAATAGAACTAGGAGGGGAGCGACGGGGAATTCCTTCGCTAGTATGACCTACCTAAGTTTATTTGGTATTTAATTGGTCGGTCAAAGTATATGGATAATATGTTATATGTTAATTAACCCTTGTTTTGTGGCAGTATTTGAAAATGGCAGCTGAAAATGTCAACAATGGAGTGAGTGAGACCGTGACACCTCTAATAACCAACCAAGATAATGTAATATCAGCCGAAGAAGAAATTAGAGATATCTACGTGGTAAGTGAAGAACTAATAGTTGCACCCGAGCTAGTGGCAGAGGTATCAGCTGAGAGTGAGGAAGAAGAGGAAGAAGAGGAACCTGAGGAGAATTGGTTAGAAGAAATCTATGATCAAAACTTAGAATTACAAAATCGTGTTCATGAGTTAGAAGAGCAGGCTGAAGAACGGCAGGCAGTCGTTGAGCAAAGAGATGTAACGATTCAAAATTGTGTTACCCGATATGTGATGCTCGAACAAAATCACGCTTTGGCAGAGTGTAAGATATTAAAGTTGGAATCTGAGAATTCAAATATCAAGGATCAGCTGAAAGAAGAAACAACTGAACGAGTGAGAATGAAGGATGCATGGGTAAAAGCCGCACGACGTGCTGATATTGTAGAAAGAGATGTCCGATCCAAAAAGGCTAAAATAGATGATATACATTTCTCTTTTTGGACAGCAATTGGGAGAACCCAACATCGAGTTTTGAATTACCCTGTACAGAGCGGTCAATCTGAACTCGATATGGATCGAAGATTGATGATTCAGATCATGAAGCAGGAGTACGATGAAGCAGTTGAGGGTGGAATATGCCCTATATTAAAGTCAATTCCAACGATAGAGATGACATCAAATGTTACCCCAGACAAGTCAAAGCCGGGTAGTTCAAGGGAGAGCGGTTGTCATGACTTCCCAACAAGTGAGGAACCCAAATGAAGTTATCGCGGGTAAGCTTATCATAAACCCTTGCGAAGTTTGTACCTTATTCGATACCGGTTCTACTCACTCTTTTATTTCACCTAGTTATGTTCAATGTTTGAAGTTAACTCCGGAGAACTTAGACTTTGTTATGTCTGTTTAAAGTCAATTGGGAGAAATCTTCATTACCTCCACTATTTATAAATCTTGTTCAAATCAACACTTTCACGTTACCTGTCGATCTTATCTCTTTGAAAATACTTGCCTTTGATGTGATTTTTGGAAACGATTGGTTAACTGCTCATCATGCTTTTCGTAAGGTTGTTAGCTTTCATATTCCTAACCAACCTATTATGCGAATTCAAGTAACCAAATCACTAAAGTCAATCATTGTCGTATCAAGCCATAAGTAAAAATTCCCGTTCCTTTCGTTGTTGACTTCCTGGTGTGGAATGCACCGAAGCTAGACTTTCCGTAGGAGACGTTGTAAATGACGATGGCAAGTTGATAGGTATCAATGTGACGTGTTATCCAAGTCTTGGATGAGGGTCACAGTTTTGAACGATATTTCTATTGTTAATAAATTTCTTGACGTATTCTTGAAGACTTCTTAGCCTACCCCAGAGCGTAAAATTGAATTTTGTATTGACCCCAGTACAAAACCTATTTCTTCAACCCTCAAATATTTCTTCAACTAAAACGAACGTATTATGCGCCAAAGACGTTGGCTCGAGCTGTTGAATATTACGATCGTACCATTTAATAATATCGTGGAAAAGCGAACGTGGTAGCTGACGCGTTGTGTAGAAGATCGTATACGGTTACAAGTGCGAATATACGAACCCACGTGAAGATAACGAATATACGATTAAAATCGACTTTAATCGATAAAGTTAAAGCCGCTCAAGCTACATACTCAGAGCTGATAAATGTGAAGAAGAAGGTTCAAGAGGGCGTTATTCTAGAAGCAAGAATCGACGAAGAGAGGAAATCTCAACTCTCGATTTAATTGGCCCATTTGAAATCCTCGATGAAGTAGGAACTGTGGCCTAAAGACTCATTTTACCGCCAAGTATGTTGCGTGTTCAGAACATTTTTTTACATATCGATGTTACGTAAATATGTGGACGACCCGAACCACATTATTAATTTAGAACCGAACGAGATAGCGAAATATTTAACGTATGAGGAGATACGTGTTAACATCTTGGATAAGAAGGATCATATTCGATGCTTAAAGGTTATACCTCAAGAGTTAGAATTTGAAGTGAAGTCAAGGTATCCTCACATGTTTGGCATACCAAGTACGTACGTAAATTTTGAGGGTGAAATTCCATAAGGAGGGGAGATTGTGAGACCCCAGATTTTATGAATAAATATTTATTTTTTTCTCGAAATAATTTTTTTTTTATATTATGGTGTGGATTTGATATAATAGTTATGGGTAGTATTTATAAATTTTGCAAAGTAAGCAAGTTGTTATAAAAGATTCGTTTGGTCGGAGAATATTCTTTTTGTCGGGGAATATTCGTACGACGGCACAATCATTGGTGGACCCCACAACGGAATTATTGTCGGATTGAGAAAACGACAAAAATATTTTATTAAAAATAACGGCTGAAGTGTTACCGTTAAAACCGTTAAAACTGTTGAACTACTCGGTAATAAAAGTACAGTAATACGTATGGTTGAATAGTAGCACACGGTTTTGATTATTAATGCTTACGTGAGAAGGCACTCAGTTTTGTTCAATTATTGCTATAGTAAGTGTCGTAAATTTTGCTTACTTTATGGGCACTCATTTACCCATTTTTCAAAATTATCGGACAAAAGTTATAAAGTATATATATTTATATTAGCATGTGGGTGAATGGTGGTGGCTTTGATGGATTTTGGCAGGATGCTTTGTTTTTCAAAGTCTTGGACTTAGTGGCCAACTTTTCAAACAAAAGCTTTGTGTTGATAAAATTGGTCGGGAGAGATTAATTATTATAATATATATATAATGGTGCCATGTACTTGATTATATATTATATATACATATATATGTATGATTGAGTGCTGGTAGGGAGGTGAAAGAAAATTGAGTCAGTAATGGGGGTAGTTGCGTATTATTATTATTTTTAAATAGAATATATTATATTTTATTTAAAAGATTTTGCTTTAATTATGGACCGTCAGATTAAAGTAAATCAATCTGGACCGTTCATGGATTAGTTACTATGCATTTCATTTTTCTATAAATAGCAGCTCATTCCTTCATTATTTCTTACGAATTCACTGAACTCTAGAGAGAGAAACTATAGAGAGAAACTATAGAGAGAGAGAAGAAGAGTATTCTGCTACTTAACTACTTCCTTACTTCAGCTCTTCTTTAAAACGGTAAGGGATATTATTCTTTTGTATTCAAGAAGAGAACTTCTGTTATTCCATTTCTTTATTATTCTGTTGGAATAACCTGTATATGCGGAATACCCTATACTTGGTGACATTCTTCTATTATTCTGTTTTTGTTATTCTGTTGGAACATCCTGTCTGTGTGTTTTACACCGGACCTGGTTCCGTTTATTATTCTGTTGGAACATCCTGTCTGTGTGTTTTATACCGGACCTGGTTCCGTTTATTATTCTGTTGGAACATCCTGTCTGTGTATTTTACACCGGACCTGGTTCCGTTTATTATTCTGTTGGAACATCCTGTCTGTGTGTTTTACACCGGACCTGGTTCCGTTTTTATTTATTTTTCTGTCGGAATATCCTGTCTGTGCGTTTACGCCGGACCTGGTTCCATTATTTATTATTCTGTTGGAATAACCTGTCTGTGCGGTCTATCGCATGCATGGTGATTTCTTTTGTTATTCCATTCTTTATTGTACTCAGTTGGTTAAGTTTTGACTTCTATACTCCATGAAATTTGTGGAATATCCTTGATAGTTGCGTTTTATCCAGTATTTTTTCAAGAAAATATTCTTCTAAGCATTCTTGAATTTTACTCCACAATGCAGTATCATGTTGACAATTTGGACGTTGTTAATTCCTGGATAAATTAATTCTTGAACTTGTTTTATTGAATTCTTATATCATTGTCATCATCCTCATGTTTATAAAATGTTGAAAGTCATCTGTGGCATGTAGTGCATAGATGGACTTGGTATGATTATGACCAGGGATTATTCGGTATAATCATGACCGTAATGTTACAAATGATGTGGTAAAAGTCCTCATTGGCCCGTAGTGCATTGATGGACAGTTGTTGGCATGATCATGACCATTAATGAATACACGAATATCCTTGGCCGTAGTGCAGGGGTGATTCGATGATGTGGATTATTTTATTAAGCTGAGTCTCAGCGATCGCAGTGTTGAAAAACCTTTTAAATCATAAAAGATAGTAGAGTTTATTTTCTACTTGACTCTCTTAATGGATTGCTTGTTCCGCTACAGTTAAACTTGATGTCTATTATATTTTATCAGTTTAACATTGTTGAAGGCTAATGATAATTTATTCTGCATTATCTTAGTCATAATATTTCTTACTGGGCTAGTTGAGCTCACCCTTTCTTTCACTGTTCTCTTCAGGAAATGAGAACGTAGCTGGGACAAGTCGGGGTACGGAGTGATGGTCCGAATGATAGTATTAGTTAGTAGTCCTCACTATTCTATGTAATAGTGTGTTAATAAATGTAATGAGGACTCCTTTTGAGTATGAATACTCTCTAGAAGATAATATTTGTATTCAAACTCACAGTTTATGTTTTGTCGTATTGTACACGACAGTTGTATTATTAAGTTATATTTGTATTCTGTACTATGTATCTGACGACCCAAGATGGGTGATGTATACCTAATTTTGGGGGCGTCACATGTAGTGCATAGATGGACTTGGTATGATTATGACCAGGGATTATTCGGTATAATCATGACTGTAATATTACAAATGATGTAAAAAAAAAGTCCTCATTGGCCCGTAGTGCATTGATGGACAGTTTTTGGTATGATTATGGCTATGGATTATCTTTGGCCGTAGTGCAAAGACGAATTGTTTTATGGCATGATCAGGACCGTTGATGAAAACACGATTATCTTTAGCCGTAGTGCATGGATAATTCGTGGTTGTGATACTAAAGAATATCCTTAGCCGGAGTGCAAGGGTGATTCGATGATGTGGATTAATTATTGAGCTGAGTCTCAGCAGTGAAATATTAATTCATAGATGTGGTAAAAGTCATCTGTGGCTTACGTGCATAGATGGACTTGGTATGATTATGACCAGGGATTGTTCGGTATAATCATGACCGTAATTGAAAACACGATTATCTTTGGCACGTAGTGCATGGATAATTCGTGGTCGTGATACTATTAAGCTGAGTCTCAGCATTATTGATTTTACAGTTGTATATCCTTGGCCTGTAGTACGAAGATTAACTGTTGATTATTGGTTATACAGTTGTAAATCTTTAGCCGTAGTGCAAAGATGAATTTATTAGTATGATTATGAGCAGGAATTGTGATTTGGTATAACCATGATTTTTGATGTTTCAGGTGAAGATAGGTGATGTAAATTTTCTTCTTCCTGGGTGCGAAAAGGAATTCAGAATCACAATTATGATTATGAGTTATTCATATGATTGTGGACAGAAATTGTTGATTGATGTTATAGGGATATGGTCACTGACGGAGTTATTAGTCTAGAAGACGAGTAATATACTTCGCTAGGGTGTGACTTACCTAAGCTGAAATTGTTTACTTAATAAGTGGATAAATTGTGGTATGTCGATTAACCTTTGTTTTGAAGGTATATTCTAGAATGATATTCGAAATACAGGAGATGAGAAATGGAAAAATCATGATAGAGCGGAATTATCCGGAAAGGTATAATCCAAAAAGAAAGTAAGGTATTCTCATCTCTTCGAATATCAGGTACGTACGTTAATTTCGAGGGCGAAATTCCATAAGGAGGGGAGATTGTGAGACCCCGAATTTTATGAAATAAAAGTATTCAATTTTTCTATTTTGGTAAATGGTTAAATTGATAAAAGGTTAAAGTTAAGGGTGATATGTGAATTTTTTTTAA
Organism: Panax notoginseng; assembly: GCA_016801055.1. Taxonomy (NCBI): domain Eukaryota; kingdom Viridiplantae; phylum Streptophyta; class Magnoliopsida; order Apiales; family Araliaceae; genus Panax; species Panax notoginseng. The sequence continues at coordinate 121,495,599 of CM029018.1, forward strand.
AGTAAACAAGTTGTCATAAAATACCTGGTCACTATTCACGAGTTACTATTTACGGGTTACTATTCACCAAAATTACTATTCACTCTAGTATCGTTCACTCGAGTATTTGGGACACTTTTTGTGTTGGAGTACTATTCATGAGTTACTATTCACGAGTTACTATTCACAGGTTACTATTCACCCAAATTACTATTCACTCTAGTATTGTTCACTCGAGTATTTGGGACACTTTTTGTGTCGGAGTTACTATTCATGAGTTACTATTCATGAGTTACTATTCACGGGTTACTATTTACTTAAATTACTATTCACTCTAGTATTGTTCACTCGAGTATTTGGGACACTTTTTGTGTCGGAGTTACTATTTACGAGTTACTATTCATGGGTTACTATTCACCCAAATTACTATTCACTCTAGTATTGTTCACTCGAGTATTTGGGACATTTTTTGTGTCGGAGTACTATTCACGAGTTACTATTCACGGAGAATATTCGTACGACGGTACAATCATTGGTGGACCCCACAACAGAATTATTGTCGGATTGAGAAAACGACAAAAATATTTTATTAAAAATAACGGCGGAAGTTTTACTATTGATATTGTTGAACTACTCGGTAGTAAAAGTACAGTAATACGTGTGGTTGCATAGTAGCACACGGTATTGATGCTTATGTGAGAAGTCACTCAGTTTGATTCAATTATTGTCAATTAATAATATGAATTATTTAGCGATAATGAAGTTTTGTTTTATTCGTATTATTAATGTAATAAAACAGAAACATCTTTTTATATAAAACAAAATACTTTATTAAAGTTATTCTATAAATAGAATATATTATATTCTATTGTGCATAGTGTTTTGCATAGTAAAATCTTTTTATATAAAACAGAATACTTTATTAAAGTTATTCTATAAATAGAATATATTATATTTTATTTAAAAGATTTTTCTTTAAATATGGACCGTCAGATTAAAGTAAATCAATCTGGACCGTTCATGGATTAGTTACTATGCATTCCATTTTCCTATAAATAGAAGCTCATTCCTTCATTATTTTCTTACGAATTCACTAAACTCTAGAGAGAGAAACTATAGAGAGAGAGAAGAAGAGTATTCTGCTACTTAACTACTTCCTTATTTCAGCTCTTCTTTAAAACGGTAAGGGGTGTTATTCTTTCTTATTCATGAAGAGAACTTCTGTTATTTCATTCTTTATTATTCTGTTGGAATAACCTGTAAAAGTGGCATACCCTATACATGAACTGTATACGCGGCATACCCTATACTTGGTGAAATCCTTATGTTATTCCATTCTTTATTATTCTGTTGGAATAACATGTATGCGTGGTTTACCCTATACTTGGTGGAATGACCTGTATATGCGGTTTACCCAATACTTGGTGATCTTCTTCTGTTATTCCATTCTTTATTATTATGTTGGAATAACCTATTTATGCGAAGTACCGCATACTTGGTGAAACTCTTTTATTATTTCGTTCTTTACAATTCTGTCGGAATATCCTGTCGGTGTGAATTTCACCTGACCTGGTTCCATCATTTATTATTCCGCATTTATTATTCTGTCGGAATATCCTGTCGGTGTGAATTTCACCTGACCTGGTTCCATATTTATTATTCCGCATTTATTATTCTGTTGGGAATAACCTGTCTGTGCGGTCTCTATCGCATGCATGGTGAATCCTTCTGTTATTCCATTCTTTATTATTCTGTTGGAATAACCTGTCTATGTGGATTGCCACATGCATGGTGAATGATCCTTTATATTCATTCCTTATTAAATTGTGGAGATGATCTGTATACATGGATTACCGCATGGCTGGTGAAAATCCATTTGCAGTTTCATATATTCTTTATTATACTCATTTGGTTAAAGTTTTGATATCTATACGCTATGAAATTAGTGGAATATCCTTGATATTTGCGCTTCATCCAGTATCTTTTCATGAAAATATGCTTCTGAGCATTCTTGACTGTTACTTTACAAAGAAGTATCATGTTGACAATTTGGATATTATTAGTTCCTGGATAAACTAATTCTTGAACTGGTTTAATTGAATTCCTATAACATTGTCATCATCCTCATGTTTATTTTATGTTAAAAGTCATCTTTGGCTTACGTACATAGATGGACTTAGTATGATTATGACCAGGGATCATTCGGTATAATCATGAACTGTGATGTTATAAGTGGTGTGGTAAAAGTCCTCAGTGGCTTGTAATGCATTGATATACAGTTTTTGGTATGATTATGACCAGGGATTTTTCGGTATAGTCATGATCATTGATGATTTAATGAATATCCTTGGCCCGTAATACAAGGATGATTAGAAAATGTGGTTTATTTATTAAGCTGAGTCTCAGTGATAAAAGTTGATGAAAACATTTTTAAATCATAGAAGATAGTAGAATTTATTCTCTACTTGACTCTTCTAATGGATTGCTTATTCCGCTGCAGTTAAACTTGATGTCTATTGTATTTTATCCATACTCCTTGAGTATGGATATTGTCTAGATGACAATATTCCTATTAGAACTCTCAGTTTATGTATTGTCGTATGTTACACGACATTTGTATAATTAAGTTTGTATTTGTATTTTGTACCATGTATCTGACGACCCAAGATGGGTGATGAATACCCGATTTTGGGGGCGTCACAATAGCGATTCGAGAAAATCCTTCCACGAATCTTCGATAGTAACCAGTTAAGCCCAGAAAGCTAGGTATTTCGATTACTAACTTAGGTTGCTCTCAACTGTGACTCATATCCCAACCTTGGATAGCACGTCACAATGACACCTATCAGTTTACTATCGTACGAATATGGCGTCCCCTACGGAGAGTCTGGCTTTGGTGCATTCCGCAAAGGAAGTCACCAGATAAAGGCTCGGTTACAAACTTCTATAGTTAGGTTTTTAACTCCCGAAGTTCAATAGGAGCTATTCGATATGAGATTTTAGAAGTGAGTTTTGTACCAGATTCAAAGTTGATACAAAATTCAATATCACGCGTAGGCCAAGAAATTCTTCAGGAAATACGTCAGGCATTTACTAACAATAGAAATATCATTCAAATCTGACGTATTTTTGTTCAAGTCCATAACATAGCTAAGAAAGCTTGACATCCGTTTTTCAATAAACGAATGACTTTACGGCTTGATATGAAAGAGTTTGACTTCAATGGTTTGGTTGCTTGAATTTGAATAATAGGTTGCTTAGGAATATGAAAACTAACAACCTTACAAAAGCAATCAATTTGGCATGATGAGTAGTTAACCAATCGATTCCTAAAATCACATCAAAAGCAAGTATCTTTAAAGAGATAAGGTCAACAGGTAATGTGATGGTGCCAACTTGGATCAAACAAGATTTATAAACAGTGGATGTGATAATAGTTTCTCCTAACGGAGTTTCCACAGATAGGTCAAAGTTTAACTTCTCCGAAATCAAGTTTAAACGTTGAGTATAAGCAGGAGAGATAAATGAATGGGTAGAACCGGTATCTAATAAGGTATAAACTTCGCAAAAATTTATAATTAACTAACCCGTGCTAACTTCGTCTGGGTTCCTCGCATTCTGCCCAGTCACGAAAAATGCTCTTCCAGGAACCGTTGACTTTGACTTATCCGGGACAATTTTTGGAGTCACCATCCCTGCTGAACTTGGATTTGCTACAGAACACTCTCGAGCTATATGACCCTCCTTTCCACAGTTATAACATACCCTAGATTGTTGTGGGCAGTTTGGGCTGATATGTCCCTCTTTCCCACATTTGTAACATACGACCGGTGGTCGTTCTCCTTCCCTAGAAACAGTTGATGTTTGTGCTGACGTCTTCATGTTATCATTGTTGTACCTTCTCTTCTTGAAATCTCCTCCCGACTCGCTCCTTCTATTATCACGACCACGATTACCACCAGAGTGGTTACCGTTTTTGTCCGAATATTTTCCTCCCTGCTAGTTTTCATTGCTTCGATGACTGCCGCCACCGGTATGACCCTGGTTGTGGTCTCTCGGTTGCACATACTCATTATCTCGCTCTAATAATTGAGCCCTGTTTACAACATCTAAATATAAAGAAAATTTATGAGAGATAAGATATTGTCAAATCTCGGGTTTTAGACCTCTCAGAAACATCCTTGTCATTCGTTCCTCATTTTCGACCAAATGAGGTGCAAACCTGGATAACTCTGCAAACTTCGACTCGTACTGGGACAACGTCATGTTGTTTTGTTCCAGTCTGATAAACTCCACCTCCTTCATATGACGAATACTTTCAGGAAAGTACTTGTCATTGAACAGTTTTTGAAATATTTCCCAGGACATGTTGAGTGCGTCAGGCTGGGTACGCTTCACAGACTCCCACCAGTAGTCTGCCTCACCACGGAACATAAAGGTGGCGAATGGAACCTTCTGTTCCTCCGTGCATCCCAAGACATCGAATATCTTGGTAATTTGCTTGACCCACGTTTCCGCCATGATCGGATCCGGCTTTCCCTTAAATTCTGGTGGTCCCAATTCTTTGAACTGCTTAGCTGTGACAAACCGCGCGTTGTTATCATTTCCACCCATATTCTGCACACGAGTCTCCCTCGTCTGATTTTGCATAAACTGCAAAAAGCTCCTAAACATTCCATCATTCCTCGTTTGCTCGGTAACGTTGTTTACAGGAGGAATATTGCCTTTCTGTTGCACGTTCCCCTGGGTGGAGATCAAAGGTGTCTCCACGGTCTGATTTACTACATTATTAACGTTCTCAGCTGCCATTCTTAAATACTACCATCAAACAAGGGTTAATAGTCATGTCATATATTATCCCTATACTCTGACCGACCAAATAAACTTAGTCAGGTCATACTAGCGAAGGAATTTCCCGTCTCTCCCCTCCTAGTTCTTGTCTCACATCTCAGCCAGGGATCATATCCCTAAGCTCTGATACCAACTGTGACGCCCCCAAAATAGGTCCATTCCATCCAACCTATTCTGAGTCGCCAAATACATGGTACAGAAAGCAAACTACAACTTCAATAATACAATTGTCGTGCAAAATACGACAACACATACTGTGAGTTTAAATACAAATATTGTCTTCTAGACAATATCCACACTCAAATAAGTCCTCGTTACAATTATTCAAACACTATTTTACAGAAATAGTGAGGACTGCTAAAACATCTTTCTAGAACCATCACTCCGTACCCCGACTAGTTCCTGCTATGTTCTCACCTCCTGAGAAGAAAAATGGAACAAAAGGAAAAGGGTGAGCTCAACTAGCCCAGTAAAGAATATTATGACTAAGATAATATACAACAAATTATCGTTAGTCTTCAACAGGAAAAAATCTGATAGAATATAATCGACAACAAGTTTTAGATCAACAACTGCAGCGGAAACAGCAAACCATTAGAAGAGTCAAGTAAAGAAAGAATTCTACTATCTTCTAAGATTTAAAAGTCCATCATCAATATTTTATCCCTGTAACATCAATTAATAATCATCTTTAACCAAATATTCATCTTTGCACTACAGGCCAAATATATTCATTTGTATCACCAGTCAGTCATGTTCATCTCAACACCTGTTCATCTTTGCACTACAGGCCAAAGATATTCATCAAGTAATCATACATCTTTGCACTACAGGCCAAAGATATTCAGTAATATCATCATTTAGGACTGAGGATGATGAAAAATATCTTAAAGAGAACGAATCCAGTGAGACAGAAGGACAAATAGTAGGGATTCGTATAACAGTTTATCCAAGATCAATAATGCTTCATAATAATCAATTGTGAAGCAGATTTCAAAAATAAAGATCAAAACATGGATACAATCAAAGATAGTAACCATAATAGACATCTTGGACAAAAAGGAAAAATTTTATTTTTCGGTGAATAGTGTCGTATTCGTGAATAGTACCGTATACGTGAATAGTGCCGTATACGTGAATAGTAACCCCGACACAAAAAGTTCTAAATTTGATAAAAACTCATATCAATATTTCAGCATAATGGTATTGAAGAAAATAATATCATTAAGAAGAAAATAATATCCCTTACATCAAGATATCAGTACTTCTGGTCGGAATACCGGTATAAGGCTGAAAGAAACTTGCTCTAATGAATAGAAACTCTCAAAGTATCTAAATACTCATAAAATACACTCAATAATCTAGAGAGAGAAAGAGAGAAAACTTGTTTCTGGTGTGATTTTCAATTCTAACTTAGCCCTCTATTTATAGGAAAATTTTAGTAGGCTTGACCTGCAACCTGATGGCTTTACCTGCTACTATTCCCACCCACCACATTTGAAATATAATTCAGCACATTTCTTCACCAACCACAAGTGGGGCCCACCAATTCTAGAATTTTCCATCAAAATGATAAACTCCGAAAATTCAACAATTTCTGAACCAGTCATCTTGTAAAATTCATAATAAATCATACGTTCATTTTTAACAGTTCAAAATTTGTGGGCATATACTCAACTTATATATGTATAATATATCCAAAAATTACCACGATCCAACGGTCGGATTAAAAATTATAACCCCCGCAAAATATCTCAAAAACCCTAATTTTTAATACCTCCATTCCGACAAAAATACGGATAAAAACCTCAACATTAACTCCTTCATTTTTAACCACAAAAATATATCCCTCATTTATATCCACATAAAATAAATATTTCCTTATCATATGAATCGATAATTAATTATTCACAAATAATATTACAGAATCACATTTATGACAACCAGGCCGTTCCCAGGAAAGAGGGGGCTTTCCAATAAGGATTTCTCCTTACTGGCGCGCAATTAGATGACCAAACCTCTCCTTGGACAGAACTTTCTAGACATTGCCAATAATGTTATCTAATAATATTATTCAAATAATATGAATTATTGATCTTATAAAGAAAAATACTGTGCAGCAACAATTATTGAAACAACAATAATATAAAATATCAACGCAACAATTATTGAATCAATAAAATAAAATATTGAACAATAACTACTGTAACAATTATTGAGTAGTGCCTTCTTACGTAAGAATCAATAATTGGTGCAATACCGTGTGCTACTGTATTTTAACCACCGGGTATTCCAACAGTATTAACGGTAACAACTACGCCGTTATTTATAAACAACTTATACTTGTCGTTTTCTTCATCCAATCGCTTTCCGTTATGGGGCCCACACAAGGTTGCGCCGTCGTACGAATATTCCCCGACAGCAAGAATATTCCACGACCAAACGAATATTCCCCGACAAAATGAATATTTTATAACCACTTGCTTATTTTGCAAAATTTGCACATTTCACCCATAACCAAAGTATTATATCAAATTAACCCCTTATTATTCACAATAATATTTAGAGAAAATTTAATTTTATTCATTAATAAGTTGGGGTCTTACAGTGCCTCCAAATTTTCAAAGCGAAAACCACTGCAGCTAACTCCAAGTTGTGGGTTGGATACCCCTTCTCATAATCTTTCAGTTGTCGTGACGCAAACGCAATGACTCTACCATTCTGCATAAGCACACAACCAAGTCTTGAAAGCTTCCTGTATCGTCCGGAAGAGACAACACAAGTGTTGTACTCAACCTCTTCTTCAATTCTTGAAAGCTTTCCTCACACTTCTTCGTCCAAACAAATTTTACAACTTTTCAAGTTAAATTCGTTAACAGAGTTGCGATCTTGAAAAAATCCTAAATGAACCTTCTATAATAACCTGCCAATTCAAGAAAACTTCTTACTTCCGACGGCGTCTTCGATTGATCCCAGTTAATCATGGCTTCGACTTTGGATGGATCTACCGAAATTCTATTTTTATCGATCACGTGACCAAGAAATTGCACCCGCTCGTTCCAAAATTCGAATTTTAAAAATTGGCATACAAGTTCTCCCTTCTCAACACTTCCAATGTTAATCTCAAATGCTCTTCATATTCTTCCTTGGTTTTCAAATATACCAAAATATCATCTATAAATACCACTACGAACTTGTCCAAAAATGGCTTGAACACACCATTCATTAGTCCCATAAATATTGCAGGAGCATTCGTTAAACCAAACGACATTACTAAAAATTCGTAGTGACCATATCGTGTCCTGAACGCTGTCTTCGGTACATCCTCTGGTCTCACCTTCAGTTGATGATAACCACTCTTCAAGTCTATCTTTGAAAAGTATCTTGCTCCCTTCAATTGATCAAACAGATCATCGATCCTCGGTAATGGATATCTATTCTTAATCGTAATCTTATTCAGTTCTTTATAATCGATGCAGAGCCGCATTGTCCCATCCTTCTTCTTTATAAATAAAACCGGCGCTCCCCACGGTGATACGCTTGGTTGAATGTACTTCTTGTCCAATAATTCTTGTAGTTGTACCATCAATTCTTTCATTTCTACTGGCACCATTCTGTATGGTGCCTTCAATATTGGAGTCGTTCCTGGAGCCAAATCGATCACGAATTTAACTGCTCTATCTGGAGGAAGTCCCGACAAATCGTCCAGAAATACGTCAGCGAAATCTCTCACTACTGGTATCTCATCTATTTTTGGATTCTCTTTTCGACTATCGACTATGTAAGCTAGATATCCTACACAGTCTTGTCTTAACAACCTCCTGGCCTGCATCATCATCAGACAACTCGCTTGTCTAGGTTACTTGCTACTATAAAATACAACCTTTGACGGAGTCATAAGGTTAATACGCTTCTTTTGGCAGTCAATTACCGCTCCATAATTGGATAACCAGTCCATTCCCAAGATAACGTCAAATTTTCCAAGTCGAATAGGGATAAGTTCTACGTTCATGATATTACCCTTAATATCCACTCTACAGTTCTTATGCACGTACTTAACAGGGACCTTCTCCTCCACAGACCTTGTTTGCTTGCCACCAAAAGCTGGCTTCAGATTTCAGCATAAACGTTGCAAAAGCGGTCTTCCGGTCCTCTCTGACTCTTGCGACCTCAAAAACCTTCTCCATCTCCATAACCCAAGTTTGAGCTTCGATCAGGTTCATGGAACCTTTAAACTCTGGCAGTCCCACCGCCTTGAAATCCTTAAACGAAGTATTCGGTGGAGCTTGAGGTTGATTATTCATTGCTCCAGCTAGTAAGTTCACTAATTATTGGACAGGATTGGCATTGGCGTTATTGTTATTATTCGTTGACTCTTCTTGAGCTGGTTGACGATTTTGTCTTCTAGGAGGAATATTTCTGTTAAGAATATACGCTTATTAGGTCTTTATTCAATCCTTCAAACAATTAAGACTTAACTAGAATATTTAATCATAATTCACGTAACACATTACTTCAAATAAACTCTGACATTTCATTCCATTCAAAAGTTTTAACATCATAAGATAGCGTCACTGCTATTTTCATCAACTATCCCGAGATAAAAATCTACAGGATTTAAAACATCAAAATATTTCTTTGTTCATAAACACATCGGAATTTACATCATTAACTACCAAATAGTTTTCACATAATTAAACTAATACCATCACTGTCTGTTAAGGCACCGAATAGCCTCGCTACGTTCCTCTTCCATGATGCGATACATCATTCTGCGATCTAGCATATACGATGCTAGACCTTCAAACTGAATTGGGTACCTCAAAACTCGATCCTGGGCTTCATTCATTGCATTATTAAGTGTAGAGTACGTCTCCTCAAGTTTAGCCTTCTTCGCATGGCGATCATCTTTTGCAAGATCAGCACGACGTGACTCTCGTACCCAACCCTTCTCTGCTATGGCAAGCCTCTCTGAGCTCTCTTTCAGATCCTTCTTCAATTTTTCTATTTCTGCGGGCTTATCCTCGGTTTGACCCTTCTTGTGAACTAGATCCCACTCCACGTTTCCCAAACGTGTGTGAAGAGTCACAATCTCCCTATCCCTCTGCTCAAGAGTAATCTGCTGACTAATCGCCCGCTTAGTAAAATCCTGGATAGTGTCACTTAACTCTACGTTATGGTCATAAAGTGCATCATACATCTCAGCATCAATGGAGTTCGGTGGGAACTCCTCTTCTTCCTCTTCTTCCTCCTCTGGATCAGTCTCAGGCTCATGCTCCTGACCAACAACTGTGATCAACGGAGATGGCTCCCTCTGAATCAACTGCTCCCTAACAACATGAATGTCTCGGGACTCCTCCTCAATAGGCACTCGGGGTTCCTCCTCCCCAATTCGACTAGCTCCTCAAACATCTGACATCTTGACAACATAATTTTAAGTTTTAGTTACTAAGTCATACTAGTGAGCACATACTTTAACACATAAGCACATAGAGTCTTTTATTATCTTTAATGAATTAAGAAATTCATCTCTTAGAACTCGATATATAAGAGTTTACCACCACTATGTTCTCGATTTCCTAAAAGGCTACTACCTAAGGTTGTTCCCCCACCTAAGGTTCATAACCTACAGCTCTGATACCAACCTATGACACCCCTAAATCCGGTACTTCCATTTCCACAGGATTTGGTATTCACTGTACAAACATCATCCATCTATCTACCCATAAGTAAATGCAAACCATGCAATGGATAGAAATAATAATAAATATCCCTTTATGGGGTTACATCAACTACATAATAAATAAATCCTAGGTTAATCTAACCTTAAATCATCTATGCGGAAACATAAACAAATAAGTCTTAAGTAACATCAATTCTAATTATCATTACATAACCACATAAATAATCAATCTTCATTACTTGCTAAGCTTGCCCTTGCCTTTACTAGTGGAAGGTTCGTCTGCTCTTTCGTTCTTAACTGCAATGTTATTATTACGCAAGAGTGAGCACGATTGCCCACAAGTATAACAATATAACAATGAATAATAACATGCGAGAATAATAATAACTTCGAATATAAAAGCTCAACTTTTGAATCAAGAATGGATAACAAGAATCAAAAGAAATTTCTGAGGGTCATAAGACCTTGAACAATGTCCTAGGTTATCAAGGGTTATACTTGAAACCTTTAACAGTCATAAGACTATGGACTCTTCTTCTCGTACTTAGGGGGATCAGCCCTTAGTACCATACTGTGCACAATATCTTAACGCTAAAGCGTAAATAATCCCCTATTAAAGGGTTGTTCATCTCGGTTTGTCATCCGAGTCCGCACCAAAGGAAGTTTGGTTTGGATAATTCATCAAGGGTTCTGAAATTTAGAACGCTCATCAACTATGGACTAGTAGAATCATTAAGGGTTCGCTAGTCTAACAAGGTTTAATAGTAAATGAATATTTAACTTGAACAGAATCTCAGAAGGTATACAATAGAATAAGTATTGTATAACAGCATCATGCTTGAAAGATTAATAAACTTTAATATGCAAAACAGACTTGATCAATAATAATGAGAACTTGCTCAACGTAGAAAGGTGAATTAATCAACTTATATAACGATAACAAGTACGGTTAGGAAAACTTGCCTCGTGCGTAGATTACACTTAATTAACTCGTTCTTTGAATTAAATCCTACATATTAATTATGTTCACAATACCAGTCAATAATAACGTACTAAACATCATAAGTTATTCTTTGTCTAATCTCGAATTCATGATTATACTTAGTCAATTTATCACATTCATTGTCACATAATTTACACCTCACAATTAACAAGCTAATTATGTAATCAATAATTTAATCCACATGTAATTATGTTATTTACATGTTAAGTATCTATTTTAACATCTCATTATACTTATAACAAAATTTTATGTTCATTACATTAAGATAACATCACATTCATGGACTTAAACACTTTAAAATTTTCGTTTCTGAACTTTCTGGAGAGTGGCGCTGCGGCGCCACTTTTGTACTAAGGCTTCGCGCTGCGTCGCCGTGACGCTGTGGCTTGGTACATGGCGCTGTGGCACTGTGGCGCTGCGGCGCGGGGCATCAGTGCTAGGGTTGGCGCTACGGCGCGGTACATCAGTTCTAGAGTTGGCGCCGCAGCGCGACACTCCTGAATTTGATTCCCAGTTCGCGAAGAACACAGAGTTCAGCGAATTAAACATTACATAAATACTAATTTCACCAAATTACACATACCCACATGTTATAATTCATATATAATCATTACCCAACAATTATAGAATGATTTTAACCCATTAAAACATATAATTACAGAATTAAAATATGTAAATTTCACTGTTCTTGATGTTCTTGAAGGTTTTGAAAACAAAACATAAAAATTGACACTACAGATTCGTTATAACACCGAATCCGTTCATTTAAACTTTGGTCTCTTCGTATCAACATGCATAATAATATACGAGTGTAAATTTTACGAAAATATTTATGTTTGACACACTAAAATTACGTATAAGGGCCATAAGGTCAAAACTCAAACTCTGTAAATTTTAAAATAACAAGTCATCGTATTATGAAAGTTATGATATGGAATCATGCAATATATATATATATATATATATATATATATATATATATATATATATATATATATATATATAACATGTTATGCTTCTCGAATTATTACATATATCCCTAACACAACTTTCCAAATTTATAGAGATTCACAGAAGACTTTAAGTCATATTCATGAAACTTAAAAGACGTAAAATAAGAATTGGGTTGGAGAGAATTACCCAAAACGTAGAGTGAATTAATAGGAGATGAATTCCTTCTGATTCTTCCTGACTCACACAAACCTCTTAACAACTCTCTCTGATTTTCTCTCTGTGAATAGTTTCTAGACTAGCAATAATGAAGGAGAATACGTATAATAGCAATCAACTGACGTGCATTATGGTCAGTTACCCATCATGGGTTAACTGCCCATAACTCCCACTAAGGCCATGTTTGGCTAGCATAATAAATATCAAAACTCCTTTAATTTAATAAAGCTTTATCATATAGTTTAATTAATGTCACACCCAATAATTCAAACATCTTATTTAATTTAAATTAAATTAAAGATAATAATTTATCATAAATTTACATAATCATATAATTAATTTTTTTTCTCATTACTTAATTACATTAAATTTTTTAATTTTTAATTAATTATTAAATTAATTAAAATAACATTAGGCTAATTAAATATTCTTTTTTTAATTCAATAAGCTCACATAAATACATACTTTGAATAATAAATATTCTCCATATTAATTTAATAAATATAACATATATAATTAAATTAATCTACCACAATTGCATCAAATAATTATTTAATCCAATAATTAAATCATCAAAAATATTTATTTACTTCAATAAATATTAAAATTAATTTACAAAAATCTCGTTCGTCACATTAAGTATACTTGGTCCTTAATTTAATTACTTGGTCATCACATACAACCATATGATCATGGATTGCCCTATGGGTCACCCTAACCCATTGAATTAATATTTTGGGCTTAAGGTTTAATTAACTTACTTATATTTTGGGCTTGCATTAATTCACATTGAATTATACATTACCAACACTTGGGCTTTAACATTGGGCTTGCACATTACTCCTTATTGGACTTACACTCCCTACACAAATCTAAAAGTCCATTTTATTTGGCTTCACTACTAGAAAATTAGCCTATAGCGACGGTCGGCGACCGTCGCTATAGGCCAAAAGACCGTCGCTAAAAGTTTTAGCGACGGTCGCCGACCGTCGCCATAGAACCCGTCGGTAAAGACTATAGCGACGGTCTTTTGGCCTATAGCGACGGTCACCGACCCTAGCTATAGGTCATGGCAAAATCGTGTATTTGCTCTTTACTAACGGTCGCTGAGAGTTATTGCTACGGTCATGACCGTAGCTATAGATGTCTATAGCGACGCTCGGTGACCGTCGCTATAGGGATGTGTTTTATAGAACACTATAGCTACGGTCGATGACCGTCGCTATAGCCTTTTTATATTTTAAAAAAATTAATAATGCACATTTATTCAACAAACACAAATACAATATAAAATAAAATATAAAAAATATTATATACATCATTTAAAATCATTCACACTACAACATAACAATATAAGAAGAGATATTTTACAACATTACAATCATTCATAATAAAAAGAAAGGCATGTATATACAGAATAGCTTCCTGCAGCAGTTCCATCGCCAAAATCATTCACAATAGCTTCCTGCAGACTCACAAATCTATCCAACTTCCACATAGTCTCGCTGTCAAGGGCCTGAATATCAAGTTCAACCTCCCCATTTCCACCTGCCGCAGCCAATTTAGGATTTCGCTTTGTTACAATCTGCAGTATCTCATCAATACTTTCTGCTGGCAAGTTCTGCAGGCTCAAACCCAACTTCTCCCTTTCCTTATGGCTCATCTCTCTTTTGTTTGATCGTACTGAAGCCGGTAAGGAATGAGAGGGAGATCCAGCCTGTTCTGGAGATTCTTCAGGAGTTTTAGCATTCAGTTTTTTGTTGCTTGCAGCTTCAAGTTTCTCAGTCCAATTAGAAAACTTAGTGACTTCGAGGGAGACGTCTCAGATGAATGGACCAGCGGTGAATTTCTTTGATAAGGGAAGACCGAAGACCATCTGCTCCATAAATTTTTCCTCATACCTGACCATCATATTTGTATATTAATACACAAAGACAAAAAGAAACGAAAGAAAAAGAAGACACGTTAACCAATTTAGTAGTCATATAGTTAATCATTTAACTGAATTCCACGATTCAATTATTACTTCAAGTGTCCAAAAAACATAAAGTTACCAAAACTATCATCCTGGTGTACTTTCTTATATATATAAAATTCCCCAATTTCCACAGGCATGGGATAATAACTAGCAGAAGAAACTGTAGAACTTTCATTATATGGTATGAGCTCATAGGTAACTATATTAAGGGTAATTTACTATATTCGTCTCCTAAATGGGTCGCTCGTATTGTAAATTCAAAACGATTTTCTCACTCTAATTTTCATACATGTACCATTATCTTCAAAGAAAGTTTAGTGGATTACACTGTAGATAAAACCTACTCATAGTAATATAGAAAACAATATTTCAATGTTGTCTGTAACTATAAGAGCTAACCTTGAAGAAAAAGTAGTATCTTTGACACGGACCCTGCTGTTTCTAACACGGCCCAGTATTGGAAATTCTGCTATTCCCAAGGCTTCAGCCCTCTGCAACCAAGAAGATTATGCTTCATATTACTTAGCAAAGCCACAAACAAGAAACATTTTACAATACTATCGCCTTTCTTCTATTTTTTGGACGGGACCTTCATTCCTTATGGAATTTTCATTACTTGATGATAACACTAACTGAAGATTATGCTCGAATCGATTACTGACCTTATCTGTTATTACAAACAGAAGTTCAGAAGAAATTCTGTTATGATCTGAAGAAATACAAAAGGCGTGGGAGTTGCTCTTAAGGTATTGAACAGCGGCCAATTGCTGTCATTTTAAATTATAATTAAATGATATTTAGAGTATACAAACAAACAAAGGAAGTTATACAAACATGTTCACACCTTTCTTCTATAGCCTTTTTGTCACCAGCACCATCAAGAACAACTGTGCCATCTTTGGATATTGCAACGTAAATCAAAAACCTCTATTAGTAAAGCACTAGAATGCACTAGGAAACATAAAGATGTTATTCTTTAGCCATTGTATATTCAAAAAGAAAATATTTTATGTACAAAATAGTTCAGTCATACTTTTATTACTCAAAAAAATGGTTAAAAGAGAAATGTTATTGTTAGAACAAAAATTGCAAATTCCAGTCGTGATACATTATGGAAATTAATATTTCCAGAATCATTTTAATAGTACTAATCAAATATCAAATATGTACTTTCCTCAATTTGCAGTCCATCTTACCTCTTTGCACGAACCAAGCATATCTAACTCTAAATTATCAAGGTTCACACCAAGTTCTTCAGTTATAACCTAAAAAAAAGGGAGATCTATTAAGCTAATACTGATATTAAACTCAAAAGGATAATATAAAACATAAAACTAGTCTATAGAAACATAATTAGCAGAATATACCCACCTGGCCTCCAGTAAGAACAACAAGATCGTGAAGATTAGCCTTTCTATTCTCTCCAAACGCAGGAGCTTTGATTGCACAGACCTACAAAGATGCCAGTAGACAATTAACAACCGAAATAACTTACAAAATAATCAAATAACGACTTACGTGAGAAATTAATTCATAGAAGAAATCAAACTGCCACATATGTACAAACAGAATGTACT
Organism: Panax notoginseng; assembly: GCA_016801055.1. Lineage (NCBI taxonomy): Eukaryota > Viridiplantae > Streptophyta > Magnoliopsida > Apiales > Araliaceae > Panax > Panax notoginseng. Next base: position 121,511,840 of record CM029018.1, read on the forward strand.
TAACTCAAAAAAATTTCAATACATCTTTAAAAACCCATTACTTGTATTCAAAAAATTTTGTATAGAAAGTCCGTGTGCAATAGCTCAATAAAGTGCATATAGTTTATACATCTTTAAAAACCCATTACTTGTACGGGAGTAAGTAAAACACACAATAGTGGACCTAAAAAATTCATATTCTCGATTATCTAATGTTTTAAAACTATATAATTTTGAGTCCACTTCATGCTAATCATGCATGGTTGTTAATTCCACTCAGCCTTGAAAATTTATTTCATCCTTGACAAAATATTCACAAAGCCTCAACATCTTTAGGAGGTGTTCTTCCTTATCATGGATTTTACAGAATCTATATTTGTTTGCCTTAACATAAAAACATATACATTTTGCAACCCACAAAAGGCAAACCCCCACACCTCAAACAATAATCACTGGAAGTCTTATATATATATATATATATATATATATATATATATATATATATATATATATATATATATATATATATATATATACAAGTAAATAACACTAGTCATGAATATTTGAGCATCTATATATACATAGTAAACTTATAGCAACATAAATGCCAACCACAAACAAAGTTCCTGCGACAAACTATTGTATTAATTTCCTAAACTAGGATCCTGCTTCCATAAATGTTTAAAAAGACAATATCAAAAAAATAGTGCACTAAACAAAAGAAATTAACCTAACCTATGGAAGAAGCCAAACTCATAAATTGATTCCTCAAAAAGGACATAATATCAAAAGTAGTGTAGGAAACAAAACCTAAGCATTGTTCAAGTGAGAGAGAGAAAATTACATGCGCTACGAAAATGAAAGGAGACCATTTGGTAATGTACTTGGATATCAGCCGAAGCCAAACACACACAATATATAATAAAATCCAAAAATTATTAGAAGCTCACAAACCTTGATACAATACTCCACAAACTGCAAATCATAAAATCAACCCCCAACTGTAACTAGAGAGTTCTAGAAAATGAGAGTTTCAACAATAAGAAAATAATAGAGAGAGGGAGAGGGTTTAAAGGCTAAATAGGGGTGTTGATTTGTGTATGGAGACAATGCTGAGATAAAACAGAGGAGGTCACAAATTCAGAATTTATCAACATATTCAGAATCCTGAACTCAAAAAATATAGCGGTAATTGGAATTGACTTGAGAGCCAACAGAATGTACTTGCACCAAGTAACTGAAGGACATCTTTTTCTTTCATTAATCACATAAATAAAAATCAAATCTTTGTATAACAGAACATCAAATTAAAATCATTTCAAGTGTAAGGACTAAAAATCATTGACAAAGGCACTGCCAATCTTTTTCAAATAGAGAAAGAAATTCATATTCAGAAAAATAAATGAATTTCAGAAAAAGTATTACAAAAAGAGATTCTTTATAATAATAACATGTTGGGTGCTATTTGTAGCAATCATGTACAGTGAAAATAAATGGGTTTGTTTATTAGAAGATCAAATTAACTAATTACAGAAAAAGAAGAAGATCAGCTATGGAATCATATGGATTAATGTACCGAGCTTTGGAGGCAAGATTTTCTGCAAATCTATACATGCTTTTTTTAGTATACTGGATTGAATCACAGGACAATCCTACTAAATACCGAGATGATTAGCACAGATCTTAAGAGTTTTGGAATGGCGCATAACCAGACGATTTTTTCCAGTCTCCTTGTGCTTCAAAAACTTCACAGTACCAGCCTCTCTCCTTCCACCTATTTCCATCTTTAACAAATCTATAAAGGTTTGATTTACTGCACAAAAATTCAAAACAATTAAACAAAAAAACAAACCCTAAATTTTGCTCAAACAGATCGATTAACAAATATTAGATTGAGAGAAAGTATAGATCGAGGATTGTGTCTTCATCTTCTTCACCGGTAGTGACGAAGACCGTATTTGGCCTTACGAACGGAACGACTTGTGCTCCGGTATCTTCATCTTTGTCAGCATCAGTTTCTTCCTCTTCTATTTGCTCTGGATCGTTGCTGGCCATTTAGGGGTTGGGTAAGATGATTTCGTCTTATGAGATTTACGGTTGGATACGAGAGATTTAGGGATAGCTATAAGAGATTTAGAGGACTTGAGAGGGATCGAGTTTTTGGGGGAAAAATTAGTATACTGATAGCTTTAGCTGAGACTTGGTTTTTGGAGCCCGAAAATAATGGAGGGAGTAAATTCAGTTTGGAGCGAAATTCCCATTAGCTACGGCCAAATAAAAGGCCTCGGTATAGGGCCTTTTTTATGTCTATAGCGTTAGTCAAGTGGTGACCCTCGTAATAGAGCTGTGTTTTCTCTCTATCCCGACGGCCGGTCTGTGACCGTTTCTATAGACACCCTATAGCGACGGTTCTGTCCCGACCATCGCTATATCTCGTCGCTATAGGTTAAATTTCTAGTAGTGCTTAAAGGCTTATAACGTATAATTTACGTATGAATCTCGTATTCCAACTCGTATACTCAATCATCATATACGACATATCATCACTCATACATACTCGTATAATACCTCGTATCATACTCGTATTCATTACCTCGTATAATACCTATATATTATACGATCATCGCTTTAATTTCTTATACACATTTAAATTCCTTCTCAGAAATCACATTCTCTAATCGTTAGGTTTTAAGTCCGCAGGCGAAAAACTGTGTTTTCCATAATTAAAATATTATAGGATATTCCATCTTACCTCGCTATTCTATAATTACTTATTTCTCGGAAGTTCAAAAATAATTTTCGAGCAAAAATGCGTGAATAGTGTTTTTTGAAAAATTTCTCGAAAAGCTTTTATTTTCGTCTTGAAAATTCAAACACTTTAATTCCTTGACGTAGCCAAAATACTACGACGTTTTGACATATTTAGGTCATAGAACAACATTCAATTAGCTTACTCCCATAAATAATTAATTAAATTTATTTAATCCACATAATCAAATAAAAATTTAATTCTCATAAAAATCTAATTTTTCTGGGGCGTTACAGTGTACAAAAAGATGATGAACATAAAGTTCACGTAAAATAACACTTAAACAAGTGATTTGAACTAGATTAAAAGACAACGAATATAAACGCTGATTACGTAACCGATATCTGGGGACCGTGGTCGCGATGAAACGAACGTGTGGGATTGCTATGACTGTAATTCCTTAGACGTTGACTAATGTAGTAAGTAAGAGATGAATTATCAAGAAAGTCGTAGCAAACGGTAATAAGGGTAATAAAAGTCCGAATGTGAGTCGGATAGAGAATGTTAGAATAACGTAAGCGTTAAACACTTTAGCCGATATGAGGGTTGAGTGTACGCGAATATTAAATGGGCAGAACCTACACTCCGTGTATGGTTTGACCGTAAGGTAATGAAGAATGAAGAAACTGAATTAAAGATAATAACATATAACGTAAAGAAGCCGAGTAAATAACTTGGATAACTTTTCAAGTCGAATGAACCGGACGTTGTAAGATATGAATAAGGTAATGTAAAATACTTAACGCTATAAATGCGTAGAATTAATATTGAATGATCGTTCTACGTATACAAAAGACTGTATGTCTAAGACGATAAGAAATGAATCCTGAGGTATGGCATTAAGTTACCAGAAAGCCATAAGGAATAAGAAATTGACTAAACGAACATATAGTTTAATTGTCCGGATAAGTTAAGAAAAAGTTTAGGTTGTGGTACAATCGTAATCTTTGATGGTTGACATATGGGAGCTGGGCTAAACAATTCCTTCAGAGAGCGGAGGTATATACAAAACTGGCAACCGATGTAACTCACTGTGAAAGACAGTGTAGATGAGACGGGAATTTGTTTGTTGGTTGTTTGTGGAAAACTACTTAGAGTACCATATGGACTACTAGCAGAGACACAATGTGTACTGAGTCCTAGAAAGGTTATATGAAGAAGATAAGAATGTCATTCATCAAACATGATGATCGTATGAGTAAGACATCCCCGTATGTCATGAAGCCATAAACTGGTAATGAAAGTAGGTCGCGTAAACATAGATTTCAAGAACGCAAATCCTAAGAAGCAAAGTTAAGTTTAAACCAATGCGTAAGTCAAATATATGGCTAATTGGTGTATGTGCTTTTTCCTTATGTTCTGTATAGGAATTAGAATGAGCAGTTCAGCGTAAGCTGTAGCTGTGCGAAATGCAAGTTTCCTAACGTCATTCATATGTTACATGAATGCTAGTTTCTTAAACTTCTTAGATGTTGAACTTGAGAAGTCTTGTCCATGTGCAAATGTGTGATATTTGTACAAGGTGGTAGTATGTATGAGGCCTTGTGCCATAATTTGAACACTTTGGTGTTTCTATGAGATGAATTGTTCTGTGATTGAACTGTTCAATACGAGTATGTTCTGTTTATACATGAACCGTTATTGTTAAGTCTGTGCTAATGATTCTAGCCAGATAGAATGTGTATGGAAAATTTAGAAGAACGAAAGTATTTGAAATTGAATGTGACTTAATGTTTTAAAATGATATGAATCGTGATTATTCATATTATTCAAGTTGCTTCATAACCTTTGTTCGGTTATAGAAGTCTTAAAAGAATGCTTAAATTCTTAAAGTTGTTTGTTCAACTGCTATGACTTACTGGGCAATTGAATGCTCACACTTGTTTTAAATGAAAAATATTTTCAGCGTACAAGTAGAAAGAACTTAAGGATCCCGTAAAGATCAAGCTGACCGGTATCCAAACGAAGTGCCATTCAGTATGTGAATGAGCGTGAAGATCAAGAGAAGACTTGTAATGTAGAATAGTTTAATTAAACTATAGATTAGTTTAATGAACTGATATGTATCCTTGGTGGCAGATAAAAGTCATTCTTGTAAGATGTAAAGAATAATGTATTTATCATTATTTGTAATGAACGAGGTTATAAGGTAATAGAACCTGGGATTTGAGAATGTATGTTGTTATATTTAACTATAGAATGATGTATGTTTGGTATGAGATGTACTCGTGACGCACGAAATCTGGGTGTAAAAATAGACCGGATATCGGGGCGTGACAAGTTGGTATCAAAGTTGATAGATTATAAACCTTAGGTATGAGTGCCTAAGACTATAATCATAGAGAGAAGGATAAGAAAATCGTTGAGTTAAACGAATAAGGAAGAAGATCACCACGTTATTATATTGAATCAAAATAACAGATGTTCTGTTACACGATGGGTGATTTATGGCTAATGCTATAAATGAATGGTACTACGAAGTAGTACAGGAAGAAGAACTCAAATTGAGATGCAAAGGATAGCATACGAATTAAAAAAATTACTATTAAGTGAAGAGAAAGTAAGAAGTTATAAGATTTCGATTGATGACTCATGTAATATCTGCGTAGTACGAACCTCTAAATAGGAAGGGGTTTGTGACTACTTTGTTATTACAGTGATAATCATTGGAATGGTAATGTCGCACTATCAATATGTATATGATGAGAAGGTGAATCGTTTCTCATGTATATATGTGATAGGTAAAGAAGGTTAAGATAGGTGCAAGTTCTTGAAACTCATACTTATGAAAAGTTTGTGACTCATAGTTATATGCTATATTTCTGAGCCCTAAGCATATGGATAGTCCTTGATTTGTTCTTCGATTATATATTGCGAAGATAAGTTCTTAAACACATATAGTTGTGGAAAGTTCCTAAACACATAAAGTGTGGTAAGTCGATGGACTATACTAAGGTATAGGAAGGTTTAGACTGAAAATGAGTATTTTCAGTAGACTTAGCATTGAAGATGCTAGAGAAGATTAAGTATTGTCGCAAGTAAGACAATGAAGGAAGATGAAGAAATATCATATTCCAAGTCATCTAGCTATGCTAGATTTCGAAGTTTATTGAAATCGTGCTTATATGTACGTTTTAAAAAGGAAAGAATTGGTTCAACTTTTGGAACCAATGGATTTTAAAAGAACTATTCTTGGTATGTCTATGCTAATTGCTTCGGCTAGACAAAAATTGATTTGAAATATCAAAATGAATTTTATATCATCAATGCATTTGATGCAAAGATGGTAAAAGGATGGAGTTATTAATGCAATTGAACCTAGTGTTGGATGTGATCTTAGGATCAACAACCCGCTATGGTATAATGAATAATAGCAAAGTCATAAACTGATGAAGTCCTCAACATACTGTGAAAAGTACGGTATCATAACGTCATAAAATGTTTTGATGTATTGCGAAAGAATTTAAAGTAGTCGATGTCAATTGATTTGACTAGACGAATGTTTAAAGTTGATGTCCAATTTATTGGTATGGTCTAAGCTATTTGATTTGGCTAAGACAAATGGTATGTCATGTTTAAAAGAACATCGAGCTTTCTTTGAAGAAGTTATGCCAAGCCAAATTATTTTGGTGTAGAATCTAATGATTAAGTCTGAGATGAACACACCCCGAAATGGGGTTATACGATGGGTTAATCACCTACATTTTGAAGAGGTAGTTTACCTTCTTGGTGATTGTAAACTGACCGTGATAGAAGGGTTTACGGTGAAATATTGTTAAACCTAGTAAGAGTTCATGGTCGATTTGACCCCTCGGCAAAAGTATAAAATATTTTAAAGGAATTCTTATGTTCCTCGTTATTCATTCTACTTCATAATTCTTGATACAATATGAAGGTAAGGGAATGTTTGAAAGACTAGAACTTCTTTGAAGAGAAGTTGAGAAGAAGAGTAAGCTAAAATTTCGAGGATGAAATTCTGTGGAGGAAGGGCAAATGTGAGGACCCGTGTATAGGTGTGGTTTTGAGAAATTCCGAGGACGAAATTTTTATAAGGGGGGAAGGATGTGACAACTCGAAAAATCGGATTGTACATAATTTAAGTTTAAAGAATTAGTTATTAATAAAATGAATTTTTATTAATAATATTATGTGCTATATGTTTATTAATCGTTCTATAACCTAGGATGATGATGATACGGGAGGATTCTGGCTACGAGCTAGACTGAACGAATAAGAATTTTCAAGACAAAAATAAAAATTTTCCGCGAACAAAAATATTTTTGGAAAAAAGACGAAATATGCACTATTCACCCGACGAAACCTAAGGGTTAGGGTTTGAATAACCTAAGCCTTTCCAAGAGTTCGGTATATCGAAATGACATTCCATCGAAAGATTTGACCATAATATATCGTGAAAAGTTAAGTAAGTCGATAAAAGTTTTTCTCGAAAAATATGCAGAAATCGGATGAAATAAAAATGACGAAAAGTATTGTTATGTACTTTTTATTCGTTTAACTACATTAGAGGAAAACGTAAAGGAAAACACTTAACCTCAAAAAGTATTTTTCAATCTTTCGGAGTTCCGAACAATGCGTAAAAGTTAAACTGTAGAGGAAAGACGAAATATTCAAAAATATTTGGATTCCGAGGATCGCAGTTTTTCAAACTGTCGGACGAATCCCGCAAGACGGAAGCACGAAGCTTCCAAGGGAAGCTTCGGGAATAGTAAGAAGGTTTAGTAAGGAGGTGTGAATATTAACCTTGGCGACAAAATGACTATTTTGCCCCTAGCTTTGAAAATCTATAAAAGAGAACTGTTAGTTGATTTCTTTGAAATCAACGAACACTTTGAGAGAGAGAGAAAGCTTGAGAGCTTGGAGAAGAAGAAGAAGGAAGAGAAAGAGCGTGGATGCTCGAATCGAAGAAGATCGAGAAATAGAAAAGCTTGTAAATCGTCGACTTTGTCTAGAGGAAGAAAAATAAAGAAGAGGTATTCAAAACCTAACTTAGAAGTTAATTTTTTTTATGTTTTATATGTTAAAAACATAGCTTAATGAGAATAAGAAGTAAAAGATGTTAAGAATGGTTTCATATGGTTGAAATAATGAGAAAATGAAGAAATAAGAACTTGAAGTTTAGTTTAGAAATTTCATAAGGAAGTATAAGATTCGTAATGAATTTGAACAATCCGAATGAATCATATGAACGATTCGGTGTAAAAAGTAAGGAATGGTGTTTTATAACACCTAATGTGACGCCCCCAAATTCGAGTACTTGAAACCCGAACTCGGTGCTTCACGATACCATTTCTATGAGCGGAATTCTATGAATAATAATAACCATAATATGAATAACAACTTAATTTACATAATTATCAAAGTTTATCTCCCCAGGTATGAAACCCTGAAGTACATTCCAAACAATACATGATATTATTTATATATATATCGTTGTCTTAATAATATAAACTATTACAGCAACTACCACAAATCTTATTCAGTTAGCTTTCCTTTTCCTTTGTTTCTGCACGAGCTTTCTGGTTCTTCAAACTTAACTGAAAGCATTTAAATTAAGCAAGAATGAGCATTTAAGTGCCCAGCAAGTAATAACAATAATATATATTAGCTGAAAGAATTAAATGTTTTCTTTGAAAGACACTTCTACAACGAATCAACAGTTCTGAAGTAAGCTGTACCAAGAATAATAATAACATAACAACTCTCTTTCACATTTTTGAAACTACGTATTGACTATAAGTAGGGTTAAGTGACATATTATGAACATTATTTTTTTTCGAAAAGGTTAAACAGAAATTCATCTGCAAACCGTCATAATTTACGGACACGGGGGTGATCAGCCCGTTGTGTCCTGCATTGATCAATACTACATTTTAAGAACTCTCTCCGCCTTGGGCGCATAAAAGTTTTCCCTATGTAAGGGATGTTCATACTTGTCTGGGTTCTAAAGCAAAGGTTTTATCTTGTTCAACAATAATCTATAATTCAACCTATATATATATAAGGGAAATTGACAAAGGTATATCAACATGTGATTAAATATAATGATTATCCAAGTGGGGACACTTATATAACCATTTTATAGAAATTGACGAACATAATATATATCTGAATTACCATATACTAACATGTTGATAAATAATGAGCGGATATAGATTATGTCGCAGTAGAGTTGATAATATAGCATAATAATAATTTAATTCTGAAACTTCTTACTCATGTCCATTGCATAAAGGAAATGCAAAGGTAGGATACTTGCCTGATACGCTGCTTACAGATTTGTAATTAAGATTTATCGCTTTTCTCACGACCTATCATTAATGAGATCGTTCGTTCGATTAGAACAGTATATAATATCACATAACACTGTCTATTACAGTTAGTACATAACCTAATCATGTTATCACATATGTTTAACAATCATTTATTCAAAATAAACCTTAACACAGTCAGAATATCTAAGTTCGGGTAAAATTCTGAGGCATGTCGGTGTATCGACAGCTTAGTCATGTAATACTTGAGTCTAAGACTCTAATCCGTATCTCAATATCCATACATAGTAGTCATATTATTTTTAAATGACTTAAAATAATTTTAAAACATTTATCATAATTTGTCATGCAATCGGAATCATAATTAAATGATTTAAACATCAATCAATTCTATTATCATTAATATTCAATTAATATTAAACTATTAATGAAATCATTGTCAAAATATAAAAGTTATTTATAATAACTCTAAATATTTTTAAAACATTTATAATACACTTAAATGATTTTTAAAACATTTAAATTTATTTTTAAGTAATTATCACTAATATTAAAGTATTAATGCACTATTTATCCAAATATTAAAAGTTATTAATTATAACTTAAAATATTTTTAATTCATAAATATCCCTTTTAAATGATTTTTTTAAATAAATAAAATCATTTTAAAACTATTTATTTAATATAAATATTAAATAAACTAAATATCATTAATATCAAATTAATATCATTAATATTAAATTAATAATATTTTTCATGACAAAATATCAAAAGTTATATTTTATAACTTAAAATATTTTTATAATACATTAAATGATTTTTAAAATCATTTATTCTATTTTCCATAATTTATTTAATGTATTAAATAAATATTTAAACACCATTAATATCAATTAAATAGAGAAATTTTATCACAAAATATTAAAATTCATCACATATATTCTCAAATATATTCTAACACAATAATATTATTTTTCATGATTTTTCATGAATTAAAAACTATTTTTCAATAATTTATTTAATATAATTATTAAATAAATAAATACTTTTTATATTCCAAAAATATTAAATATTTATGAAATATACTCTAAATAATTAAAAACTATTTTTCATAATTTAAAATTATTTTTCGGAATTTATTTGGTATTTTTAATAATTAAAAACTAATTTTTCTAATTTTTAAATCAATTTTCGGAAAATAGGAAAATAAGTCTGTCGCTAAAGGCCTATAGCGACGCTTGTCTGTCGCTATAGGTGTTCTTGAGCTCAAGAACACTGACAAGGCAGTGTTCAAGGGTGCACGTTTGACCATTAATTCAACTGTGTTCTTGATGTTTTCTGGACTTGAAATTCAAATGAAAGTTGTATTATTAGTGCATCACTACATGATCCAACAAACAACAACAACATAACAATCATAATATAGCAGATATAAGTGTCCAAAGTGGCTGTCAGGACTGTTCTTCATTTTATGGGTTGCCCAGATTTGAAGAACAGACTGACTGACCACTTTTGATCGCCAGCAGTTTGCAACCTGCGAACTGTTTTTGTGATCTAATTGTTTCAGTGTGTACCCAACATGTAACTCTAGAGGTTTATTACATAAAAACATAATAAATACGTTAGTACCACAAGATCTAAGCTGGTCAAAGTCCTACCAAAATCACAGAGTATGAACAATCTGGGTTTTCCAGATTGTTCTTCCGGCTGAACAGTCAACTCAGTTTGACCACTAATAGATTCGTTCCTGTTGATGATCTAGGTGATACTAAGCTTGTAACATGTAGTACTAATGTCAGGCTACAATCTGAAAACAACAACATGGCCAAAACATAACACCACTGCAAGATCAAAGGCTTGCAAAAGCTTGTCAGACTTCAAAAACTGTTCTTCCTAGATTTTTAAAAATTCAAATTTCGTGCACTTTGATGTTATGGATCTAACATATACTAACCCAAATCATCATTAAACAACTTATATCACATATTCTAACACTTAATCATAACATCAAAAAATTAAAAATGGGCAGAAATTAACATAGAATTTAATACCTTTCTTTGATCAATTTTTGATTTCTAGCTTTTATTTGTTATGGCTGGTCGTGGGGCTGATCTTAGGAACTGATTTGCTAGAGAATTTCGTAGCTAGGAGCTTGAGAGAGTGTAGGATGAGTATAGTTGAAAATGTTAGTGTACAAAAATAATTCTCCCCTTCCAATCTATTTATAGAATGATTTTAGAGGCTTTGGATGCTCAATTGGTGGCTGATTATTGCTGGTAATTGTTATAGTGTCTAGGTGAATTCTAGATGGCCAACTATTTGGAGATTCTAGCAACAATGCTCAAATAATACACTAAAGGGCATTTTGGTAATTTCACCTTAAATCTCAAGGGCAATTTCGTCCGATATAATTAAATATAGTATTAAACCATTAAATTATAATTCTCATAATTTCCCAAATGATTTCCAAGCGTTGGACAATTTAACAGTAATTGTACAATTAAATTCTAATTAAACCCGTTAATTTAAAAATTAGGGTTTTTAATTAGAAAAATAGGGTTTCTTAATATTAACAATTAGGGTTTCCTAATTAACCATTAGGGGTTCCTAATTGTCTGTATATTTTACTAACACATTAATTACGATTTCTAATTTCAACCAATTAGGGTTATTTAAATAATAATTAGGGTTTCTCCTAATTACGAAAATTCTAATATACACAATAAAATTCATATAACGCAATTTCTACTCAGTCTTGAACTCACAACTGAGTTTAACAATTAAGGCTTAAAAATACGATATAAGGGTCATGATATAAATTTACCATAATTAACCAATTATTATCTGTCCACACATATACAGTACATATATATAGCACTAAAAATTCAAAATATATATAATATTATATTATTATTCTCATCTCTTGATAAAAATCCAATTTAGGGTTTGGATTCCATAACTGACTTATCCATCGTATACAACATCAATAATCAAGTTAATATAATTAACTTAAATATTCTGAAAAGATTCATATAATAAAATATTTATTATCAAAATTCTAATTGTCTCTTCATATATTATTTAAATAATATCCAATCATGTTTTCATGGAAAATAATTAATAAAAACATTTCTGCTTACAGAAATTAATTATCATAAGAATATAATTTGTAGTAATTAATAATTCTAAAAATTATTTCTAATTTTTCAAGTAATAAATATATTTGCATTTATCGTACACATTACTTGACACTTATTCTAAAAAAAAATTTCATATGCAAAAATTCCTTATTTATTTTTATAGAAAATATCGGGTTATTACACCTAATTCCAAGAAAAAGTGAAATCATAATCAAAGTATAGATTAAAAACGAAGAACGCGAAGAACACGAAGAACGTTGTTGATAGACAAATTTAAAACCATCGTACCATAAATTGTTATTGATGGACAAGTTTAAAACCATCGCGTATAAGTTAGTTGCTTATTTCTTGGTTAGGAACAGTAGAAACGTTTATGAAGAACGGATTAAACTTAGTTATAACGAAGTTATGGCAAAATTATATAAATGATGAACGAGAAGTATAATGTATGTAAATGAACCCAAATGTGTAGGGTTTCATAGGAATGTAAGAGAACGTAGAAAATGCGAGTCATGGATTCAAGAACGAATGAGTTCCGAGTTCAGATGACCGAATTACGGATGAACGGACGAAAAATGTTAATAACGTAAAATGAACGAATGATAAAATTTAAGCCAATTGAATGTCATGTTAACAAATGCAGAATAAATTTCTGTCCAAGAGAAGTTAAAGTACGTAACATAAGGAAGAGAATGGCATTGGAATGACCTCATTCCGAGCTATAACGAAGAAGTTATGAGATTGCGACGTCAGCGTCTTAAGTATGTAAAAGACATAGAAAAATTTTCCAAGTTTGATGCTCGGCGCCGCAGTGCCAGCTGTGCCTTGGGAGGCAGCGTCGTAGTGCCAACTCAGGCCATCAGCTACTGTTGAGTAAGAGGGGTTTTGCGCCGCAGCGCCGGACCAAGAAAGAGAGTACTACATAATCGTGCTGCAGCGCGAGGAGAAAGAAGGGGACCGACGCCGCAGCGTCGGTGCAGGGCTAGACCCAAAAATTAGCTTTTTATTGCTCAATTCCTGGGGGAAGTGTACGAAAAGATGATGAACGTAAAGTTCACGTAAAATAACACTTAAACAAGTGATTTAAACCTTTAGTAAGGGTTGAACGAGATTAAAAGACAACTAATGTAAATGCTGATTACGTAACCGATATCTGGGGACCGTGGTCGCGATGAAACGAACATGTGGGATTGCTATGACTGTAATTCCTTAGACATTGACGAATGTAGTAAGTAAGAGATGAATTATCAAGAAAGTCGTAGCAAACGGTAATAAGGGTAATAAAAGTCCGAATATGAGTCAGATAGAGAATGTTAGAATAACGCAAGTGTTATACACTTTAACCGACTTGAGGGTTGAGTGTACGCGAATATTAAACGGGAAGAACCTACACTCCGTGTATGGTTTGACCGTAAGGTAATGAAGAATGAAGAAACTGAATTAAAGACAATAACGTATAACGTAAAGAAGCTGAGTTAATGACTTGGATAACGTTCCGAGTCGAATGAACCGAACGTTGTAAGATATGAATAAGGTAATGTAAAATGCTTAACGCTATAAATACGTAGAATTAATACTGAATGATCATTCTACGTATACAAAAGACTGTATGTCTAAGACGATAAGAAATGAATCCTGAGGTATGGCATTAAGTTGCCAAAAAGCCATAAGGAATAAAAAATTGACTTAACGAACATTATAGTTTAATTGTTCGGATAAGTTAAGATAAAGTTTAGGTTGTGGTACAATCGTAATCTTTAATGGTTGACATATGGGAGCTGGGCTAAACAATTCCTTCAAAGAGCGGAGATATATACAAAACTGGCAACCGATATAACTCACTGTGAAAGACAGTGTAGATGGGACGGGAACTTATTTGTTGGTTGTTTGTGGGAAACCACTCAGAGTACCATATGGACTACTAGCAAAGACGTAATGTGTACTGAGTCCTAGAAAGGTTATAAGAAGAAGATAAGAATGTAATTCATCAAAGATGATGATCGTATGAGTAAGACATCTCCGTATGTCATGAAGCCGTAAACTTAGATTTCAAGAACGCGAACCCTGAGAAGTAAAGTTAAGTTTAAACCAATGCGTAAGTCAAATATATGACTAATTGGTGTATGTGCTTTTTCCTTATGTGTTGTATAGGAATTGGAATGAGCAGCTCAGCGTAAGCTATAGCTGTGTGTAAGGTAAGTTTCTTAACTTCATTTATATTTTACATGAATGCTAGTTTCTTAAACTTCTCAGATGTTGAACTTGAAAAGTCTTATTTATGTGAAAATATTCGATATTTGTACAAGGTGGTAGTATGTATGAGGCCTTGTGCCACAAATTGAACACTTCGGTGTTTCTATGAGATAAATTGTTCTGTGATTGAACTGTTCAATACGAGTATGTTTTGTTTATACATGAACCGTTATTGTTAAGTCTGTACTAATGATTCTAGCCAGACAGAATGTGTATGGAAAAGGTAGAAGAATGAAAGTATTTGAAAGTGAATATAACTAATATTTTAAAATGATAGGAATCGAGATTATTTATATTATTCAAGCTGCTTCATAACCTTTGTTTGGTTATGAAAGTCTTAAAAGAATGCTTAAATTCTTAAAGTTGTTTGTCCAACTGCTATGACTTGCTGGGAAATTGAATGCTCACACTTGCTTTAAATAGAAAATATTTTCAGCGTACGAGTAGAAAGAAATTAAGGATCCCGTAAAGATCAAGCTGACCAGTATCCAGACGAAGTGCCATTCAGTATGTGAATGAGCGTATAGATCAAGAGAATACTTGTAATGTAGAATAGTTTAATTAAACTATAGATTAGTTTAATGAACTGTTATGTATCCTTGGTGGCGGATAAAAGTCACTTTTGTAAGATGTAAAGAATAATGTATTTATCATTATTTGTAATGAATGAGATTATAAGGTAATAGAACCTGGGATTTGAGAATGTATGTTATTATATTTAACTATATAATGATATATGTTTGGTATGAGATGTACTCGTGACGCACGGAATTCGGGTGCGAAGATAGACCGAATTTCGGGGCTTAACAAGTTGGTATCAAAGCTGATAGATTATAAAACTTAGGTATGAGTACCTAAGACTATAATTGTAGAGATAAGGATAAGAAAATCGTTGAGTTAAACGAGTAAGGAAGAAGATCACCATGTGATCATATTGAATCATAATAACAGATGTTCTGTTACACGATGGGTGATTTATAGCTAATGCTATAAATGAATGGTACTACGAAGTAGTACAGAAAGAAGAACTCAGATTGAGTTACAAAGGATAGCATACGAATTAAAGAAAATTAATATTAAGTGAAGAGAAAGTAAGAAGTTATAAGATTTCGATTGAGGACTCATGTAATAACTGCGTAGTACGAACCTCTAAATGGGAAGGGTTTGTGACTACTTAGTTATTACAGTGATAATCATTGGAATGGTAATGTCCCGCTATCAATATGTATATGACGAGAAGGTGAATCTTTTCTCATGTATATGTGTGATAGGTAGAGAAGGTTAAGATAGGTGCGAGTTCTTGAAACTCATACTTATGAAAAGTTTGTGACTCATAATTATATGTTATGTTTCTGAGCCCTAAGCATATGGATAGTCCTTGATTTGTTCTTGGATTACATAGTGCGAAGATAAGTTCTTAAACACATATGATTGTAGAAAGTTTCTGAACACATAAAGTGTGGTAAGTCGATGGACTATACTAAGATATAGGAAGGTTAAGACTGAAAATGAGTATTTTCAATAGACTTAGCATTGAAGATGCTAGAGAAGATTAAGTATTGTCGCAAGTAAGACAATGAAGGAAGATGGAGAAATTGCATATTCCACGTCATCTAGCTATGCTAGATTTTGAAGTATATTGAAATCGTGCTTATATGTGCGTTTTAAAAAGGAAAGAATTGGTTCAACTTTTGGAACTTATGGATTTTAAAAGAACTATTCTGGGTATGTCTATGCTAATTTCTTCAGCTAGACACAGATTAATTTGAAATATCAAAATGCATCTCCTCTTTTTGAAATTTTCACTTCTATTGTCTTGGCCATGATTACCACAGAAGTGGTTACCATTTCTGACATGTTGATTCCCTCCACGTTTGTTGTCACCACTTCGATGACTCCTACCACTGGTATTATCGTTTTGCTGGCTGCTCTCTCTTGGTTGGGTTAACTCATTATCACGCTCCAATAAATGAGCCCTATTTACAACATCTGAATACAAGCACAGTTTGTGAGAAATGAGGTATTGACGTATTTCAGGTTTCAAACCCCTTAGAAATATTCGCGTCATTCTCTCCTCATTATCAACCAAATGAGATGCAAACCGGGACAACTCGGCAAACTTAGCTTCGTACTGCGACATAGCCATATTGTTTTGCTCTAGCTTGATGAACTCCACCTCCTTCATGTGACGTGTAATAACTCGATATTTTCTATATAAATAAATAAGAAATTTTATATATAAATTTTTTTTATTTATTTTAAAGTTGGTAATATGTGCCAGATAATGTGTATGTATATATGTGATAAATAAAATTTATTTATAACATGAATAATTTTAAATAATTTTAATTTAGAATTATTGATCATTATAAAGTATATTCTTATAATAATTAATTTTATGGTAGAAATGATTTTATTATTTATTTTCCATGAAAATATGATTATTAAATTATTTAAATAATATATGAAATGATTATTAGAATTATTATAATAATTATTTTATTATGTAAGTTTATTCAAGATTGTTAAGTTAATAATTTTAACTTAATTAATAATGATATTTGTGCAAATTAAATCAGATATGGAATCCAAATCCTAATTTCTAAATTGGTAACCCTAATAGTTAATTATAAGCCCTAATGCTAATTATTCGATCTTAAACCCTAATGTTCAAGAATGATGTAATTAGGAAATTAAACACAATTAGGAAACCCTAATTTTCAAAATTAGAAAGTTAAAATTTTATTTTAATTTAAACCCTAAATTGAAATCCTAGAAAACTAATTTTTGAAAACATTAGGGTTAAACCCTAAGGGTTTGGCAAGTTACCAAAGGCCATTAAAATCAAAAGCCAAAAGACTATTTTTCCCCTCTTGCATTATTGAAGCTTACTTGTATATCTAGCAATAATTGGAGTTGGTGAACTAACCTTGACTTCTCATGTGACCAAAAACTCCAGCAACTCAGCATTATATATCATCTATATACATTATATCATGATACAAATAGAATTAGAAAGAAAAAATTTCATTATTTTGCTCATTCATTCACCAACACTCATCCAAGACCCTCTCTCTCTCTCTAACCTACGAAATACATTAGTAAATTAGTTCCCAAATCAAGCCCCACTAACACTTATAACA
Organism: Panax notoginseng; assembly: GCA_016801055.1. Taxonomy (NCBI): domain Eukaryota; kingdom Viridiplantae; phylum Streptophyta; class Magnoliopsida; order Apiales; family Araliaceae; genus Panax; species Panax notoginseng. The sequence continues at coordinate 121,529,454 of CM029018.1, forward strand.
TATCAGAAGCATTGAATCTAGAATCGGTTCATAAACCCTAATCGAAAAATCTGACCTTGATCCTCTACTAGATGTTAGTTTTTTGTGTTGATAATGTTATATGTAGTGTATATTGATGACCTGGGTTGATAGATGTTAGATCCATAACATCTATAGGCTCGAATTTAAAAAATTTCGAAATCTGGAAAACTTAGAAATATGGTCTGACAACCAAATGTCAGGTCCTATAGATCTCAGTCTGTTATGTGTTTTTGTTGTTTAAAGGTTTAAATATGTAGTATGATATGAGATCTTGGATCTGGAACTTGAATCAAAGTCAGAACATGAACAGATCAAAAGTTATGGCTGGTCAAACATAGTTGACCGACCATGACTTTCATTTTTCTAGGTAACCCAGAAATCCCCAGGTCGGTCTGACAGCTTGTTCTTGGGCTCTGATCTTGTAGGTTTTATGTGTTTTGTATATGTTGTTGCATCAGTGTTATAGTATGTTAGATGGACTACAAAGTCATGACTTTTTATCACCTAAACATTATGCTGGATGAAAGTAGTCACTGGTCAAAGTAACTAAGTAGTTCACGTTCTCGGTTTTCTGGGAAACCCAGAAAATCTATGAACACGGGTTCTGACATGCTTTGACCGGCATGGATCTACTTGTTGTGATGTGGTTATACTACTTTTTATGTAATGTATATGTTGTCTTACATGTTGGCTACACACTAAAATCATTAAATCAGAAAACCTTCAACAGGATTGCAAGTTTTGGAAGCCCAAAAGTGACTGCTCGAACTGTTCTTCATTTCTGGGTAACCTAGAAATGAAAAACAGCTTTGACAGCCACTTTGCAGGCTTAGATCTCGTTGGTGTTATGCTTTTTGGTCATGTTTGTTATTGCATCATGTAGTATTAAACTAACACTACAAGATCTGACCAACAACATTCCCAGAAACACAATACACAGTTAATGATCAATGGTCAAAGTAGGTTACTCGATAACTGGCTATGAATGTTTTTGAGCCTCAAGAACACCTAAGGCGACAAATTTTGTCGCTAAAGGCTATTGTTGGTCGGATAACCGATCACTAAACACGCGCAAGTATACGCGGTCTAACAAGTAATACAGTGATAAGGAGAGTGTCGTACCCACGAGGAACTATAACTAATATTTACTAAATACCGACTGTTTATCGCTAAAGTCTTATTCGAACAGCACTAAATGGAAGTGTGATTAATCTAATTATACTAATTAACAAAGCAAGTAAATGGATAACAAATGGAAATCTAAGGAATTACAAGCTAAGGTCACAACTTCACCCCCACAAAGGCATTCTGTCGAACACCTGGCGTGTTATGTTTCATCAAACTAGCTACCCTTCTCTCTTTGGTCTTAATGGTCACGACAATTTGTCGACCGAGAACACATAGGTGCCTATACACCTCTGTCGAGGTATGCACAAACATATCCTCTCTAGATCCACCCTAAAGGGAATAGAACAGAAAGAACACCCAAGCTAGATGCAATCCTACATATGTCTATGCGAATTAATCATAACAAGGATTTACGCATAAGTTCTCATTGAGGTCGCACGTGGCGCACAGAGATATGTCTATTATGCGCACAACTTGTGAAGTCTAAACCCACAATCACATGCCAATATATTTAGGTGTAAATCTATAATTCTTCTGTCGATATCATGCAGATTACCAAAATCATCACTAATGTCTTAGCGAGAATCAGAAAGCACAAATATATTAACCCAAATCATATTGTGCAAACCAAAGAGATACAGACAGTCAATTTAAATAACAAAGGGATCCATTATAAACTTAGAGCAAATATTCAGTTCATAGCTATTAAACCAAATACAAGTAGCAAATAAGACAACATTTATGGATTACAATAATAGAGGAAATAAATGGATAAGAAGGAACTCTGTCAAAGCCCTTCAGTCACCAAGCAATCCTCTCCTTTCAAGCTTTCCAATCCGTGTCGCTCGTTGCTCTTGTGCTCCAAAGAAATCTCAGACCTCTCCCTAATCTACCTAATCTATATTTACAGACATTAACTAATAACTAGAGAAAGAAAGTACAAAAGAAAAGAGAAAAACTAATCTAAGCTAAGCTATATGATGTATAATGTCTGATTTTTCAAATGCAGAGGCTGCCTCATGTTATATACCTCCTTCCTTCCTCTCCTAGCTCAAAACAGGGCATTGGTTGTCTGGGAACCGAACCTGGTGCCGCGGCGCAGCCAAATAAGCTGTGGTTGGCGCTGCATCGCTATGTCATCAAATAAGGAGACCGGAGCTCGCGCTGCAGCGCGAGCCCAAGAAGGAACAGTGGCGCCACGGCGCGAAGATGATGTCAGCAAGGGCCAGGGAGTGGCGCTGCGGCGCGACCAATATGCTTGGCATTCGCGCCGCGGCGCGGTTATACATAAAATGTCCGTTTTTGCCCCTGGATGCTAGAAAACACCTAATAAGCCCTGCAATATGTCAATTAAGCACAACAACACTATAATCATATAAAAACATATAAACTCTACGAGAACAGACAACTATTTAAGTCATAAAATATCTGATTCGCGGGTATAAATCTCACTCATCAGCTATAGCGACATGTTTATTCATTTTATTTATTTTAATTTCTAAAAATTATTTAAAAATAGAAATTAATTATTAAAAATTCCAAAAATTATTTTAAAAGTTATTTTAAGTTATAAAAATTAACTTCTAATAATTTGACATATTTTTCATAAATGTTAATATTTATTTGGTTATTATTGATATTTAATTTATTTAATAAATGTATTAAATAAATTGATTAAAAATGATTTTATTATATTAAAAATTATTTTAAATGATAATAAAGTATTTAAAAATATTTTAAGTTATAAAATATAACTTTTAATATTATAAAGACAAATTTTATTAATTATTTAATATTAATGTTATTAGATTTATTTAACAATTATATTAAATAAATTAATTAAAAATGATTTTAATATTATAAAAATCATTTTAAATGAAAATAAATAGTTTAAAAATAATTTAAGTTATAAAATATAACTTTTAATATTTCAAGGTAAATTCCATTAATAATTTAATATTAAATGATGTTAGAGTTATTTAATAATAATATTAAATAAATAGTTTAAAAATGATTTTATTTAAAAATCATTTTAATAGGATATAAATGTTTTAAAAATATTGTAAGTTGTAATTAATGACTTTTAATATTTTGATAAATAGTGCATTAATATTTAAATATTAATGATAATTATTTAAAGATAATTTTAAATATTTTAAAAATCATTTAAGGATAATAAAAATATTTTAAAAATATTTTGAGTTATTATAAACAACTTTAATATTTTGGCAAAGGTTTTGTTAATAATTAAATAATAATGATAATAGAATTATTTAATATTTAAATTATTTAAAAATGATTCCAGTGTTTGAAAAAACATGATAAATTATAATAATTATTTAAAAATTATTATGAGTCATTTTTAAAAAATATATGTCTGATATTTACATTTATTAAACTACTGAATAGAGTTTTAGACTCGATAATTACCCGATAAAGTCGTCGGTACACCGAAATATTTTAGAAATTGATCTGGACTTAGATAGTTTGACTAGATATGTGTTTATTTATGATCAAATGACTGCTAAACATATGTGACAATGTGATTAGGTTATGTACTGACTGCAAATAGCAGTACTATGTGATATGATATATTATTCTAATCGAACGAATGATCTTACTAATGATAGGTCTTGATATAAAAGATAAAACTAAGTTGCGTAATTGTAAGCAGCAGCTCAAGCAATTATCTTAACTTTGCATTTACTTTATGCAATGGACATGTGTAAGCTAGAATCTAAACGATTCATTTTCATTGTTCAAATATCTTAACCTTGCATACACTTATGCAATGATTCTGTATAAGTAAATTATTAAATTATAAGCAGTTGTACAAGTTCGTTAATTATGTTATTATAGATAAAAATATATATTCTGTTCGTTAATTTCTAAATATGTTAGACAAGTGTCCTCACTTGGATAATCATTGTATTTAATTACATGTTGATACATACTTATTGGTTACAAGTATGTATACGTTGACTTAAAAGTCGTCTAAGCTATTTGATTCGGCTAGACACAAACTTAAAAATATTGTTGAACAAAATAGAACCCTATTGTATGCAACCGAATTATTTTGGTTCGGATTCCCGACTAAGTATGAACATCCCGAGCATGGGAAAATTTTTGTGCGCCTAAGGCGGATAAGATGAACGATAATCTCGTTCTTGCATGTAGTATTGATCAATATGTGGCATAACGGGCTGATCACCCCCTGTGCCTGTAAGTTATGATGGTTTGCGGATGAAGTTCTGTCGAACCTTATCTAAAATTAAAAAGAAAGCTCATAGTCTGTCGACTGATCTCCATTTATAGTCCGTACGTATTTACCTCGTTTAGCTAATATTTATTGTTTACTATTACTTGATGGGCAATCAAATGCTCATTCTTGCTTAATTTAAATGTTTTTAGCTAAGTGTGATCAACCAGAAAGCTTTGCCAGGAACAAAGGAAAAGGAAAGGTTGTAGAATAAGTTCTACGCTATCCTATGTAATAATTAGACAATGATATCTATTAATTATCATGTAATAAATGTTTAAAGGTCGCGTACCTGGGATTTAGACTCTGATATGTAAATTAAGTTTGATATCTATATTATTGTTATTATTATTAGTATTATTCCGCTCATAGAAATGATATCGTGAAGCACCGAGTTCGGGTTTCAAGTACCTGAATTTGGGGGCATCACAGGTTGGTATCAGAGCTTAGAGTTAGAAACCTTAGATGGGATAGACCTTAGGCTATAACCTTAGAACAGAGGGAAACGTTGAAAATACAAATAACTCTTATAGAATTTAAAAAGAGATGAATTAAATGAATTCATCGACAAATAAAATAAAAGTAACTTATATAAAACTATTATTTGTTGTGTGTATATACTATATGCTAATCAAGATAATTTATGTGTCTAGATGGTAGGTGAAAAAGGATTAGGATACCCTTAGATCGTAAAAAAGGAGTCAATGTCAAAGCTAATAGCTGAAATAGAGGCTCACAATGCAAGCAACCTTGATAAGGTGGTGGTATTGGAAAATATAGATCCAAAAATAATAGAACTGACAGATAGTGATTCAGACACTAAAGTTGGAGCTGATCAAGCATCAACTGAGGCGCAGAACCTGAAGAACAAGATTTCTTCTCTGGAAAAGCTGTGGGAAATAGAAAAGCTACTAAATAATCAATTGCGAAAAGCATTAATAGAAACAATGGAAAAACAAGATAAGCTTAAAATCCAAATTGATCAAATGGGAGCCAAAAGCAACAAATCGGGTGCAGCTCCGAGCAAGAAAGGGAAAAGAAAGATGAAAGACCGTGACTTAGGAAATTCCGATAACAACCAAGGGAACCTTAACAGAATAGAAAAGTGTACAAACTGTGACAAGAAACATGAAGGCTTGTGCCAGAAAGGGGAAAATGTTTGCTACAATTGCGGACGTGAGGGACATTTCTCTCCTCATTGTCCCAATTTGAAGCAATGTGTCTGTTTTATTTATGGGATAGAAGGTCATCAGGCTAACGGTTGTCCAAGATCCAGAAAAAGGCGTAGTGAACTAGTACTATAACTAAGTATGTCTGTATAATATAATATTCTCGACTTTTGTATAAGTTGTAACAGTAAAGCCTGACTTTTGTTGTCACTAAGGGATAGCAGTATGTGCTATGATATGTAAAGTATTATGACTTAGTTGAATGAATGTGAATCTATGTTTGATTAATGAAATAAGTTTTGTATAAAACTTAGTATTATATGTTAAACTTATACAATAAGGTTTAAAATGTAAGTTAAATTTATGATTTTATTTAACCAGATAATGCCGCCAAGAAGTCGAACTCGAAATCAAAGGGCAGAAGAATCTGTCAACAACGCTGGGGGACAACAACCAGACCCGATGCAGAACTTTTTGAACATTGTAGCTCAGGCTATGCAGCAGGGAATGCCAGCCACAGGGAACGAGCCAGACAATCGCTTGGCGAACTTCAAGGACTTCAAAGCAGTCGGACCGCCAGAATTTAAGGGAACAGCTGACCCTATAGAGGCCCAGACATGGGTTAAAGAGATAGAAAAGGCGTTCGTAATTGGTAGGGTAGATGAGGGGCAAAAGACCGCTTTTGCCACCTATATGATGAAAGAGGAGGCAAATTTTTGGAGGGAAGCAAATAAAGCGAGGGCAGGAGAAGGTGTGGTAACTTGGGCTAGGTTTAAAACTTTGTTTTTCGAAAACTATCTCTCAGCAAGTATGCAGGCCAGGATAGAGGTGAAGTTTCTGGAATTAAAGCAGGAGAACATGACAGTTACGGAGCATGCCGCAAAGTTTAATAAGTTAGCTAGGTTTGCTCCGTATCAAGTTGATACGGAGGCTAAGAAGGCGAGAAGGTTTAAGCTGGAATTAAAACCTTGGCTCTACAACAAGGTGGCAGTGTTACAGATAAACACTTTTGCAGCACTCATGGAAAAGGCTATAATAGCCGAGGAGGGAAGTGAGGCTATGAGCCTCTACAACAAGGAAAAAAGGAACAAGGATAAAGTCGAAGGAGCTGTGAAGGTGGAAACTAATAGTGAGAATAGGAGTGGAAATGTGAAAAGAAAGGGGAACAATTTTAAAAACATTCAGGTCAAGCAGGAAGGTGTTAAGAAGCAGGTTGTGCAGTGTGAAAACTGTGGAAAGAACCATTATGGTGAATGTTTAAAGGGTAAGTTTGTGTATTACAAGTGCGGGCAGGAGGGCCATATCTCTCCCAACTGCCCCAATCCAAGGATGAATAGTGGGTGTTTCATGTGTGGGTCAATGGAGCATAAGGTGAAGGATTGTCCGAAAAGAAGAATGGAAGTAGGTAGTATGACTACGGGGAAAGGCAGTGGGACTCTGGCGATCACAGGACCAACATCAACCATCAAACCAACAAAATCAACTGCAAGAATCTTCAACATTATGGTCCAAGATACCATGGCAGTTGATGATGGAACTCCAGGTATTATTCGAATAACTTTTATTTTCTTATATATGATTTTCCTATATATAGCAAATTATTTTATAAAGAAATTTTGAAGGAGAAATTTGAGTTCTTTTAGAAATCAAATTTCCGTTTAATCAGATAGACAAGCTTTATGTTGAATAGTTAAATATTAGTTCGATCGAATCTGATCGAGATCTACTTGAAATGAATGTGTATGCTATGTACCCTAATGTGTATAGGTTTTTTTAAACGGTGATTCCGGGGACGGAATCTTTATAAGGGAGGGTGAATGTAATAACCCGATATTTTCTATATAAATAAATAAGAAATTTTGCAATAATTTTTTTTTATTTTAAAGGTGGTAATATATGCCAGATAATGTGTATGTATATATGTGATAAATAAAATTTATTTATTACATGAATAATTTCAAATAATTTTAATTTAGAATTATTGATCATTATAAAGTATATTCTTATAATAATTAATTTTATGATAGAAATGATTTTATTATTTATTTTCCATACAAATATGATTATTATATTATTTAAATAATATATGAAATAATTATTAGAATTATTATAATAATTATTTTATTATATAAGTTTATTCAAGATTGTTAAGTTAATAATTTTGACTTAATTAATAACGTCATTTGTGTAAGATAAATCAGATATGGAATCCAAACCCTAATTTCTAAATTGATAACCCTAATTGTTAATTGTAAGCCCTAATGCTAATTATTCGATCTTAAACCCTAATGTTCAAGAATGATGTAATTAGGAAATTAAACACAATTAGGAAACCCTAATTTTCAAAATTAGAAAGTTAAATTTTTATTTTAATTTAAACCCTAAATTGAAATCCTAGAAAACTAATTTTTGAAAATCTTAGGATCAAACCCTAAGGGTTTGGCAAGTTACCAAATGGCCATTAAAATCAAAAGCCAAAAGACTATTTTGCCCCTCTTGCATTATTGAAGCTTACTTGTATATCTAGCAATAATTGGAGTTGGTGAACTAACCTTGACTTCTCATGTGACCAAAAACTCCAGCAACTCAGCATTATATATCATCTATATACATTATATCATGATATAAATAGAATTAGAGAGAGAAAATTTCATTATTTTGCTCATTCATTCACCAACACTCATCCAAGACCCTCTCTCTCTCTCTCGAACCTACGAAATACATTAGTAAATCAGTTCCCAAATCAAGCCCCACTAACACTTATAACATATCAGAAGCATTGAATCAAGAATTGGTTCATAAAGGTATAAAACCCTAATCGAAAAATCTGACCTTGATCCTCTGTTAGATGTTAGATCTATAAAATCTATAGGCTCGAATTTGAAAATTTTCAAAATCTGGAAAACTGAGAAATATGGTCTGACAACCAAATGTCAGGTCCCATATATCTCAGTCTGTTATGTGTTTTTGTTGCTTAAAGGTTTAAATATGTAGTATGATATGAGATCTTGGATCTGGAACTTGAATCAAAGTCAGAACATGAACAGATCAAAAGTTATAGCTGGTCAAACATAGTTGACCGACCATGACTTTCATTTTTTTGGGTAACCCAGAATTCCCCAGGTCGGTCTGATAGCTTGTTCTTGGGCTCTGATCTTGTAGGTTTTATGTGTTTTGTATATATTGTTGCATCAGTGTTATAGTATATTAGACGGACTACAAAGTCATGCCTTTTTATCACCTAAACATTATGCTGGATGAAAGTAGTCACTGGTCAAAGTAACTAAGTAGTTCACGTTCTCGGTTTTCTGGGAAACCCAGAAAATCTATGAACACGGGTTCTGACATGCTTTGACCGGCATGGATCTACTTGCTGTGATGTGGTTATACTGTTTTTATGTAATGTATATGTTGTCTTACATGTTGGCTGCACACTGAAATCATTAAATCAGAAAATCATCAACAGGATTGCAAGTTGTGGAAGCCCAAAAGTGACTGCTCGAACTGTTCTTCATTTCTGGGTAACCCAGAAATGAAGAACAGCTTTGACAGCCACTTTGTAGGCTTAGATCTCATTGGTGTTATGCTTTTTGGTCATGTTTGTTGTTGCATCATGTAGTATATATTGCACTAACACTACAAGATCTGACCAACAACATTCCTAGAAACACATTACACAGTTAATGATCAATAGTCAAAGTAGGTCACTCGATAACTGGCTATGAATGTTCTTGAGCCTCAAGAACACCTAAGGCGACAGATTTTGTCACTAAAGGTTATAGCGACAAGTTTATTCATTTTATTTATTTTAATTTCAAAAAATTATTTAAAAATAAAAATTAATTATTAAAAATTCCAAAAATAGTTTTAAAAATTATTTTAAGTTATAAAAATTAACTTTTAATAATTTGACATATTTTTCATAAATGTTAATATTTATTTGGATATTATTGATATTTAATTTATTTAATAAATGTATTAAATAAATTGATTAAAAATGATTTTATTATATTGAAAATTATTTTAAATGATAATAAAGTATTTAAAAATATTTTAAGTTATAAAATATAACTTTTAATATTTTAAAGACAAATTTCATTAATTATTTAATATTAATGATATTAGATTTATATAACAATTATATTAAATAAATTAATTAAAAATGATTTTAATATTATAAAAATCATTTTAAATAAAAATAAATAGTTTTAAAATATTTTAAGTTATAAAATATAACTTTTAATATTTAAAGATAAATTACATTAATAATTTAATATTAAATGAAATTAGAGTTATTTAATAATAATATTAAATAAATAGTTTTAAAATGATTTTATTAATTTAAAATTTATTTAAAAATGATATAAATGTTTTAAAAATATTGTAAGTTATAATTAATGACTTTTAATATTTTGATAAATAGTGTATTAATATTTAAATGTTAATGATAATTATTTAAAAATATTTTTAAATGTTTTAAAAATCATTTAAGGATAATACAAATGTTTTAAAAATATTTTGAGTTATTATAAATAACTTTAATATTTTGGCAAATGTTTTATTAATAATTTAATATTAATTAAATATTAATGATAATAGAATTATTTAATATTTAAATCACTTAAAAACGATTTCAGTGTTTGAAAAATCATGATAAATAATAATAATTATTTAAAAATTATTATGAGTCATTTTAAAAAAAATAATATGACTGATATTTACATTTATTAAACTACTGAATAGAGTTTTAGACTCGATAATTACCCGATAAAGTCGTCGGTACACTGAAATATTTTAAATATTGATCTGGACTTCGATAGTTTGACTAGATATGTGTTTATATATAATCAAATGACTACTAAACATATGTGACAATTTGATTAGGTTATGTGCTGACTGCAAATAGCAGTACTATGTGATATGATATATTATTCTAATCAAACGAATGATCTTATTAATGATAGGTCTTGATATAAAAGATAAAACTAAGTTACGTAATTGTAAGCAGCAGCTCAAGCAAGTATCTTAACTTTGCATTTACTTTATGCAATAAACATGTGTAAGCTAGAATCTAAACTATTCATTTTCATTGTTCAAATATCTTAACCTTGTATACACTTATGCAATGATTCTGTATAAGTAAATTATTAAATTATAAGTTGTTGTACAAGTTCGTTAATTCTGTTATTATAGATAAAAATATATATTCTGTTCGTTAATTTCTACATATGTTAGACAAGTGTCCTCACTTGGATAATCATTGTATTTAATCACATGTTGATACATACTTATTGGTTACCAGTATGTATACGTTGACTTAAAAGTCGTCTAAGCTATTTGATTCGGCTAGACACAAACTTAAAAATATTGTTGAACAATATCGTTCATCTTATTGTTTACTATTACTTGATGGGAAATCAAATGCTCATTCTTGCTTAATTTAAATATTTTTAGCTAAGTGTGATCAACCAGAAAGCTCTACCAGGAACAAAGGAAAAGGAAAGGTTGTAGAATAAGTTCTACGTTATCCTATGTAATAATTAGACAATGATATCTATTAATTATCATGTAATGAATGTTTAAAGGTCGCGTATCTGGGATTTAGACTCTGATATGTAAATTAAGTTTGGTATCTATATTATTGTTATTATTATTAGTATTATTCCGCTCATAGAAATGATATCATGAAGCACTGAGTTTGGGTTTCAAGTATCTGAATTTGGGGGCGTCACATGACGAAAACTTTCGGGAAAGTACTTGTCGTTGAACAGTTCTTGGAACTTCTCCCAAGACATCTTCAGTGCGGCAGGCTGGGTACGTTTTACTGATTCCCACCAGTAATCTTCCTCTCCTCTCAACATAAAGGTGGAAAAGTGAACCTTTTGCTCCTCGGAGCATCCCAAGACATCAAATATCTTGGTGATCTGCTTTATCCACGTCTCCGCCTTAAGTGATTCTGGCTTTTCCACAAACTCTGGTGGTCCTAGCTCTTTGAACTGCTTACCAGTGACCATCCGAGAGTTGTCAGTGTTTCTACCTGTATTTTGAACAGGAGTCTCTCTCACCTGATGTTGCATGAATTGCATAAAGCCTCTGAACATCCCATCGTTCATCATCTGGTCGGTGTTGTTGTTTACCTGAGAATTATTGCCTTCCTGATGCACATTATCCTGGGATTGATCATTGGTGACTCAACGGTCTCATGTGCTTCATTGCTTATCTCAACATTTTCATATGCCAGTTTCAAATACTACCACAAAATAAGGGTTAATTGACATACCACATATTATCCCTATACTCTGACCAACCAATTAAATAACAAATAAACTTAGGTAGGTCATACTAGCGAAGGAATACCCGCCTCTCCCCTCCTAGTTCTAGTCTCACATCTCAGTCAGGGATCATATCCCTAAGCTTTGATACCTAATGTGACGCCCCCAAAATAGGTATACATCACCCATCTTGAGTAGCCAAATATATGGTACTGAATACAAAAACAAACTTAATTATACAACATGAGCTGAGAGTTTTTACATGAATATTGTCTAATAGACAGTATTCAAACTCAAATGAGTCCTCTGTACATTTATTATCACACTAAATAGTGAGGACTACTACAGCCATCATCTCGGACCGTCACTCCATTCCCCGACTAGTCCTGGCTACGTTCTCATTTTCTGAAGAGAACAATGAAAGAAAAAGGGTGAGCTCAACTAGTCCAGTAAGAAATATTATGTAACACCCCCTTCCTGAAAAGGAAAGGGAGGTCACGTGTGAAGCACAACAAACCTCAAAATAAATAAACAGAGCACTAACAACCTCAAAATATTAATAGTGGTGATCCATTAATAAAGTAATAAGTACAATCCTCCAAACTGAGTCAAAATAATTAAAACTTAAAATTCGAATCAACCTAAATGGTCAAAGGCAAAACTCTCATCACACTAGGCCTGAATCACCCCTGCAAACCTGCTAGAAGAAAAACACAGCATGAGCCAATTGCCCAGTACGGATACAGATATACAAAAGATATACAACTGATATACGAAAACAACTTAGATAAAATACTGAACAAAGCCTCAAGTGTAAATACGAACGAAAATATAATGTCCAAAGATCTGAATAGAATACATCTGAATCACCATAATTGACGAAACCAATAAGAGAATAAAGAAATAATGAACTGAAGTAACTAACTCAATGACTTGAACTGAATAAAAACCAGCAAAACTAATCCAATAAAATAATAGGCTGAAATAAATGGCTGGAGTTATTTTATACCGAATGAGCTAAGAAATATACCTTGCCACACAGACAAGTCAAAATAATACCACACAGGCACATCAAATGATGCCACATAGGCAACCAAAATAATGCCACACAGGCACATCAAAATAATGCCACACAGGCAAGTCAAAATAATGACACACAGGCAATCACACATTGGACCGCGAATCCAAATGTATGCAAATCAGACAGGTGTGTTTGGCATAACATTACCAATCCACAGAATAAAAAATTAGGGTTAACCCATACGCCTCCCACAACAAAATACCAAATGGCCCACTTCCTCCGGAGCCCAAAACGGAGACGTCGTGGACTTGAAGGGACATCAAAAGAAGAAGTTTTTACACTATGTGAAATGGTTTATGTGGGATGAACCTTATTTGTTCAAACAGTATTCTGATCAAATGATTAGAATGTGCATTCCATATAGTGAGACGGAGGGTATATTGCAGGATTGCTACGCATCAGTATATGAAGGTCATTATGGAGGTGAAAGGACAGCGACCAGGGTTTTGCAAGTAGGTTTTTATTGGCCGACTATTTTCAAAGATGCTTACAGCTTTGGTCAAAAATGTGATAGATGTTAGAGGGTAGGGAATATATCGAAAAGATATGAAATGCCCTTGAATACAATCCTCGAGGTGGAGATCTTCGATGTTTGGGGGATAGACTTTATGGGGCCCTTCATTTCATCTTGTGGGAATTTGTACATCCTGTTGGAAGTCGATTACGTATCTAAATGGGTGGAAGTGGTAGCTCTACCAACGAATGATGCTAGAGTGGTTCTGAGGTTTCTTCAAAAGAGCATTTTCATGAGGTTCGGGACTCCCAGGACAATCATTAGTGATAAAGAAAGCCATTTCTGCAATCGCCAGTTTACAGCTCTGTTGGCCAAATATGGGGTGAATCATCAAATAGCTACTACTTACCACCCCCAGACTAATGGCCAAGCAGAAGTATCAAATTATGAGGTGAAGAAAATATTGGAAAAGGTTGTGAACCCCACGAGGAAAGATTGGTCACTGAAGTTGGATGATGCGGTATATGCTTATAGGACTGCCTACAAAACACCAATGGGTATGTCGCCATTTTAGCTTGTGTATGGAAAGGCTTGCCACCTTCCCATGGAGCTCGAACACAAGGCCTATTGGGCAATCAAGAAGCTGAATTTTGACTTAAAGGCTACTGAGCAAAAATGCCTACTCCAACTCAATGAGTTGGACGAGTTTAGATTACAGGCCTATGAAAATTCCAAATTGTACAAAGAAAAGGTGGCATGATCGCAGAATTATGGAAAGGGTATTTGAGCTAGGGCAAGCAGTGTTGTTATTTAATTCCAAACTTAAACTCTTTCTAGGGAAGCTCAAGTCAAGGTGGTCAGGACCTTTCACTGTGGAGACTGTATATCCACACGGTGCAATAGAAATTTTTAATAAGTGTCCAAATAAGCCCTTCAAGGTTAATGGACAAAGGCTGAAGCATTACTATAGTGGAGAGATTGACAGGCAGAAGGTCACCTCAATCCTTTCTACAATTTGATCAAAGTAGAGAAAGTCGAGCTAGTGGACTATAAACTAGCGCTCGATAGGAGGCACCCCATTATCTCTCTTTATGTTTAATTCTATTTGCATCTTCTCTATATCTCTCTATTGTTTAATTCTATTGGTGAATCATGTTTATTCTCCCCCATGTTTAATTCTTGTGATTATATAAAAAAATGTTGACACAAATTTTGATAGAGCTTAATGCACATACATTTTTGAAAGAAATAGCATATAGAGCATTTTTGGATATACAATCATTCATACATATTATATAGTTCAAATTTTGATTTAGGAATTGGTATATCTAATTTTTGTGAATTCTTGGTATGCAGGTTTGATAGCTACCAGAAAGTTGCTGCTGATTCCTTCTTAAGTTCAAATCAGTTCAGTTCTGGGTACCGGGCGGCCCGGCCGTACCAGACATGCAGTTCAAACAGGCGCGCCCACACCAGGGTCCATTACAATCAGACTTTCAGTGCTCTCGCAGCCACCAAAAACCTAACTCTAGCGCGCCAGCGCCCCAGCGCCACACTAAAGCACAGATTCGACGCAGCCGCGCCCGAGTCTGGTTCCAGAAAATTTTAAATGCTTTAAAACATGACCCACATTTCATTTTAGTTACCACACCTCTCCCTCATACGTGTGCCTTCAGAGCTCTACTACAAAACCGAAGCCTTTTCCCCTTCTCCTTCTGCAAACGGTTTCCTGTAACGACCGAAAATTCGGGTTGTTCAGAATTTAAGTTTAAAGAATTAGTTATTAATAAAACTAATTTTTATTAATATTATTCTGTGCTATGTGTTTATTAATCGTTCTATAACCTAGGATGATTATAAGTTGGGAGTATTCTGGCTATAAGCTAGATTGAACGAGTAAGAATTCTCATGACGAAAATAAAAAATTTCTGGGAACAAAAATATTTCTGGGAAAAAAGACGAAATAGGCACTATTCATCAATTTCTACTCGGAGATTTATTTTGAAATTCTGAGAAATTAATGATTACTTATAATTTTGAGACGTGATGGAATATTCAATAATATTTCAGTTATGTTAAAAACGAAGTTTTCGCCTGCAGACTCAAAATCTAAGGGTTAGGGAAAGTGAGTTTCGAGAATACTATGATCACGTATAATAATTAGAGTTATTATGCGTGAGAGATACGAGTATAATACTAGTTATTATATGAGTATAGTACGAAGATTATTACGACGTATAATACGAATATCGTACAAACGATATACGAAGAGAATACGAGAATACGAGAATGGAATGCGTAGAATACGATTAGTCTTAATGGACTTCGAGTTCATGGACTTTGTAGAATCCAATTGGACTTGGATTATGTCAAACCCAATGCTTTGTGAAATTAAGCCCAAGATAGGCCCAATAAGAATTAGGGTTAAGGCCCAAACCAAGAAAATAAACAGCGGATCGAACCGATGGGTAAACGGATGCGTAAGAACCATTGGGGCAACCCATGGGATAACCCATGGGCATGTGGGCCGGCCACTTGGCCACCAAGTAAGGGTGGTGGCCAAGTAAACTTGGTGGCTAAGGTGGGAATAGTAAGGAGGTGGAATAGTAAGGAGGTTAAGGGGGACGAAATAACTAAACTACCCCTAACTTTGGTTTTCTATAAATAGGAAGCTCATTTCATTGTTTTGGGATTTTGAAAATCCTAAGACACTTGAGACAGAGAGAGAGTTCAGATGGGAGGAGGAGGAGGAGGAAAGGCTAGCCCGTGTACAAACTTTGTCCGACGGGAGAAGATTAAAGAAGAACGGTAATCCGAACCCTAGTCTCTTCTAATATTTTCTTTAAGTTTAATATGTTTAAAACATAACTTAATGAGAATAAGGAGTAAAAGATGCTAGTAATGATTTCATATGGTTGAAATCATAAGAAAATAAAAAAATAAGAATTAGAAGTTTAGTTTGTAAATTTCTTAAGGAAGTATAAGATTCGTGAGGATTTTGAGCGATCCGAATGAATATTATGAATGAGTAGGTGAAATAAGTAAGGAATGATGTTCTATAACATCAAATTCCAATAAAAAGTGAAATCGTAATCCAAAATATTGATTAAAATGAAGAACGAACGAAAAACACGAAGAACGTTGTTGATGGATAAATTTAAAACCATCGTAGTTTAATTGTTATTGATGGACAAGTTTAAAACCATTGCGTATAAGTTAGATGCTTATTTCTTGGTTAGGAACGGTAGAAACGTTCATGAAGAATGGATTAAAACTTAGCTATAATGAAGTTATGGCGAATCTTTTATAAAAGACAAACGAGAATTTTAAAGTTAGTAAATGAATCCAAACGTGTAGGGTTTCATAAGGAAGTAAGAGAACATAGAAAAAGTGAGTCGTGGACTCAAGAACGAACGAGTTCTGAGTTCGGATGACCGAATTACGGACGAACGAGCGAAGGACACTAAAAGCGTAAAAATGAACGAAGGGTGAAGATCAAGCCAATAGAATGGCACATTAATAGATTCAGAATGAAGTTCTGTCTAAGGGGTATTGAAGTACGTAAGATAAGGAAGATAATGGCTTTAGAACGACCTCGTTCCGAGTTATAACGAAGAAGTTATGAGATCGGAAAGTACGCGTCTCAAACTTGATTCTAGACTTAGAAAAATTTTCAAGAACTACGGCTTGGCACCGCAGTGCCAGCCATGCCGTGTAGAGTGGCGCAGCAGTGCCAGACCGGGAGTCAGGGACTGAAGTCTTGCTCCACGACGTGAGAGTTAAAGGAGAGAGTTCCGCCGCAGCGCTAGTGTAGAGAAAAAGCTAGAGATGAGCTTTTAACTGCTCAGCTCTTGGGGGAAACGTAAGGGACGATAAAGAACATAATGTCCAATTAATGTAACACTTAACCAAGTGAATTAAACCTATATTAAAGGTTGAACGAAAAGATTAAACAAGATTAAAAGACAAAGATTTTAGGTACAGGTCACGGAACCAATATCCGGGGACTGCAGTCGCAATGAACGAACGTGAGGGATTGCTATGATTGTGATTCCTTAGACGTTGAGTGATGAGGGTAATGAATAATATTTCGATGTTATGTCATGATAATGGGAGATAAGTGTGAAGTGTATAGACGCTGTGAACGCAATGTTGTTGTGATGGACGATCGGTCTTAGCATACAACGATCAGTATGGCTTCGACACTAAGAACGAGTAATGAACATGGGGTTTATGTAAGGGATAACGAAAGTATTAAATAAGATATGAATTATCAAGAAAGCCGTAGTGAGCTAATAAGATTAATGAAAGCCGAATGTGAGTCGGATAAGGAATGAATCCTGAGGTATGGCATTTAGTTGTCAGAAAGCCGTAAGGAATAAGAAATTAACTTAACGAACATCATAGTTTAATAGTTCGGATAGGTTAAGATAAAGTTAGGTTGTAGTACAATCGTAACCTTTGATGGTTGACATATGGGAGCTGGGCTAAATAATTTCTTCAGAGAGCGAAGGTATATACAAAAATAGCAACCGATCTAACTCACTGTGATGCCAGTGTAGATGACACGGGAACTTGTTTGTTGGTTGTTTGTGGGAAACCACTCAGAGTACCATATGGACTACTAGCAGAGACACGATATGTTCTGAGTCCTAGAGAGGTTATAAGAAGAACATAAGAATGTAAATCATCAAAGATGATGAACGTATTGAGTAAGACATCTCCATATGTCATGAAGCCGTAAACTGGTAAAGGAAGTTAGTCGCGTAAACTTAAATTGCAAGAACGTGAACCCTAAAAAGTAAAGTTAAGTAAACCAAATCGTAAGTCCAATATATGACTAATTGGTGTTTATGTTTTCTCCTTATGTGTTATATAAGAATTGGAATGTGCAGTTCTACGTAAGTTGTAGCTGGGCGTAAGGCAAGTTTCCTAACTTCTTCATATTCTAAGTGAATGCTAGTTTCTTAAATTTCTCAGATGTTGAACTTGAGAAGTTCTGTCTATGCGTGAATGTACGATATTTGTACAAGGTGGTAGAACGTATGAGGCCTTGAGCCAAAATTTGAACACTTCGGTGTTTCTATGATATGAACTATTCTATGATTGAGCTATTCAATACAAGTATGTTCTGTTTATATGTAATAACCGTGAATTTTAAGTCGCTATATATTTAGGTACATTATTGATATATAAAAAAAATTAAAAAAAAATAACTTGGTGTTATATAGTGATTTAATATGTGACAACATATGTGAAGTGGTGCATGGTCAATAATCATATATACTATAGTTATGGATATATACATTTATAGATTTCTTTAAAAATGAACGCTTTGTAACCTAATTATACATTAGGTGATACAATTAAATAACCTAATGGTTATGGTAATAAGGAAATGTTAGTATTTAATATGTATACTAACTTAAGTGGATAATCTTGTTATTTCAAGTGACTAATAATTTTAAACCTATTTCTAGTAAACCTAATTTAGTTATGAGCTAAAGTCACATGTATAAGTAATTAAATTTCATAAGATTGAGAATGGAAACCATAAATAAATAATTTGGGTAACATATATTACAATTGTTAGACTATGTTTATTGTATGGCCCAAAACAATTAAAGGAGAAGCCCAAAAGAAATAAAATGTAAGCCCAAACTTAGCCCACTTGATTAAGGGTATTTTAGACCTTTGATTTATCTAATTTATGCATTAAAATAAAAGCTAAATGAAGGAATTAGTAGGCATATATATGGCTGGCCACATTAGCCTTTTTAAGGCAAGAATATTAAGCTAATCATGTTCCATAAGTAGAAATCTTACACACAAGGACAAGTGTGTCATGCTCCCATTGGTAGAAAATCCACTTAGCACCTTTAATCACATGATTATGCTTAATTGGAAGAGATAAGGTGAAGTCTTTTATCTATGGGACAACCAAAGTATGGGGGATAATAGTTTTATCACACATTCATTTGCTAGACATTTTCATTTCTCCTATCATTCTTCTTGTTCTTTTTCTCCCAAGCTTGCAAAAGAAAACCAAAGAGAGAGAAACAAGAGGGAGGGCCGAATTTTAAGACTGCAAGAAAGGGAGTGAGATTTGGTTCGTGCATCCTAAGTTCATTACTTACTTTGGTAGATCAAGAAGGATAGCAACCAAATCTAGGTGAGGTTCTCATCCTTTTTTTATTTCTTATTCTTCTTCTATTTTGGTTTTTACCTCATCATATATGGGGGTTATGGTCTAATACTCAAAGTACCATAGTTCTACATATCATCATGTATAGAACTAAGTATCTCGAGTGTTAGATCAAAGGTTTAGAGGAAGGAAATGAGCATATGTTCTCCAAGGGGTGAAACCCTTGTTTTTCTTCCACTAAATCTTGTATAACTCAAGTTTTACAACTTGGATTTGTGATCCGTCAAAGGGGGGTGCTAGATACATGAGTTATCTACTAAACTCAAGTGGTAGAATATAAATCTAGAAAGTTTTGTAACCTTTGGGGCTATTTTTCCCAAAACAGTCCACTTTGATTGTTAAGGGTTCAAAACCCTAAAATAGTTATTGTTCCCATTTTTATTGGGACTGTTTTGGATAGTTCATGTCTTTTAAAAATCTGGGAAAAATCACAAAGGTACCTTGAGAAGCTATCTACATGTAGGAAAAAGAGCGGACGCGTTTTAGTTTATAGGTTGTGCATAATGGCTATTTCCATCAAGGACTCCGATATATTAACCTTCGAATATCTCATTGTGTATACACTGGAAAATTCCAAAATTTTTATAGTAGGTTCATATATGTTATGAGAGTATACCCTGAAAATTTTAGATGTTTCTGAACAGAACTCAATTTATGAAAAATGAAGCAAGATCCGAGTGTTTTGGGAACTTTAAAATTAGTAAATTATTTTCTAAAATTCCAGAAAAATTTGGAGATCATTGTTGGTTCATATACTACCCAAATCCAGAAAATGAGAATTTTTGGAATCAGTTTGCTATTTTTTCTAAAAATGATTAAGTTATGAATAAAAGAAAATAAATAGTTAAATAATGTCTTAAATAAGAAAAATGTGATTTTAATGCTTGAATACTCCTAATATATAATATTATGACTATTTTAGGGCATTTTGATAATTTATAATAAGAAATACTATTTATGACCTTTTATGGATATTAAATAAGAGGTTTAATAAAGGGTGAGCAATTAGAATAAATTGTTTATTAATCCAATAAATTATTAAAAGTATTATTATGATATTAATAATATTAGTATATGATATTGTTAAGTAGATAAAATATTAAGATTAAAATTTTATTAAAATATTATTAAATAGTTAATAATATTTGATTTAAGCATTAATAAATGATTAAAGTATTATTAAATGATTAATAATATTATATTAAAAATATTAATCTTAGATTAAAATATTATTAAAAGATTATTAATATTAAATTATAGTATTAGTATTGAGTAAATAATAATATTCGAGATTAAATAAAATGTTATTAAAAATGTAATAACATTAGTAAAAAGAATAAAATATTATTAAATGATTAATAATATTAGTGATGGAATAAGATATTATTAAATGATTAATAATAATAATAAGCGAATGAAAGTATTATTTGTAACACCCCCTTCCCGAAAAGGAAAGGGAGGTCACGTGCAAAGCACAACAAGCCTCAAAATTAGTAAACAGAGCACTAATGGCTTCAAATATGTAATAATGATATCAATAAATAAAGTATTAAATACAATTCTCCAAATAAAGTCAAAATAATCAAAACCTAAAATTGAATCAAACTAGATGGTCAAAGGCAACTCTCTCATCACACTAACCCTGAATCACCCCTACAACTTGCCGGAAGAAAAACACAGCATGAGCCAATTGCCCAATACGGATACAGATATACAAAAAATATACAACTAATATACGAAAATAACTGAGACAAAATACTGAACAAAGCCTCAAGTGTAAATACGGACGAAAATATAAGCCCCAAAGATCTGAATGGAATATATCTGAATCAACAACATTGACGAAACCAATAGAAGAATAAAAAATTAATGAACTGAAGTAACTAACTCAATGAATTGAACTGAACATAAACAAACAAAACTAATATAATAAAATAATAGGCTGAATCAAATGGTTGGGTGTTATTTCATACCGAATGAGCTCAGAAATATACATTGCCACACAGGCAAGTCAAAATAATGCCACATAGGCAAGTCAAATAATGCCACACAGGCAAGTCAAATGATGCCATACAGGCAAGTCAACTGATGCCACACAGGCAACCAAAATAATGTCACACAGGCAAATCACACATTGGACTGCGAATCGAAATGTATGCAAATCGGATAGTGTGTCTGGCACAACATCACCAATCCGCAGAATAGAAAAATAGGGTTAACCCATACGCCTCCGACAACAAAACACCAAAGGGCCCACTACCACCAGAGCCCAAACGGAGACGTCGTGGATTAATCACACCGCCACGGAAAGTGTCATGCCTCTCGTGCCAAGACGACATGCCTGTGATACCCCCACAGGTGGTTATAGCTCAAGTATACCCTACGATATATTCTAACAAAAATATCATGTCACAACACATGCGACATAATACCAACAAAAGGGTTCTATATGTACATGTTGAACCAAATCAAATTATAGTCACAATATCTCAAAAAGAAGGTAGCAACATGTATCGCTCTACAATTATCAAGAATAAATACTAAGCATGATAACCTAACTCAAAGAGTACAAATACGAGTCATATATATCAACTCCAAAATGAAACTATTATATGAATTTCACAAAAAATTATTATGTGAAATAATAACGAAATTCGAAATAAGGGACAAAACAAACAAATCAAATTTAACAAGAATGTCGCTGAAAATGTACGGAATTCGTACCTGATACTTCCAAACCATTTATAGCACACTCCATAAAATGTTACCCTCAAATGCCAACGATATCAAATACGAAACGTTATTCACCACCTAAACATATTCACCTTAAATTAAAAATAATTCAAACTAATAATTTCAAAATAATTCATAATCTATTTAATATGCCTTTAATCATCGCTTTATATCAATTATTAATACTCCAAATTTTATATTCCAAATATAACTCTTTAAATTCCCTCCGTCCGATCTAATTAAAAGTAATAATAATACAATTATAAGTTGCCAAATAATTATAATTTATATTAATATGAAATTAATTCCTCCAATTACATCAATTTTATAAGACAACCCAAATTAAATTATATTATATCTTCTAATCGTATTCTTTATATATATATATATATATATATATATATATATATATATATATATATATTAACAAATCAGAAACTTAATAATATGCTAAGTATAAATATATATCTATATATATAATATAAAACCTTATTACCTTACAAAACTACGGCAACTTTCAATTGCATGATGATAACGATTTTTTTTATTATTATTTTTAGGAAAAAGGCAATCAACAATTCATATAAACATTAGTACAAACAAAAAAGAGGCATCAGTACTTGATACACGTGATAGCCATATATTGCATAAAGACTAACAATCCTTGCAAATCATACAAGTTTCGATATGCTTTAATTATTTTATTGGTAAAAATGTCATACCTGCTTCCAATTGTCAATGATGGGCAATTGATTTCCCAAAAATCCTATGAAGTTTACTCCTCCGTCCAGCAGCGCAGTTTTTTTTTCCTTCTTGTTCCGCTCCCCAATTCATATCAGTTATAATATAATAGTTAGGGTTTACTTATTTATTAATTATATATTCTATTAATCCTTTTAATTAATAGATTTAAAAAATTACACAAATATAAATTAACTCAATTAATATAAAGGCCCAACTTAATGTAATTCATTTACTTATTAGTCCACATAAATTAAATACAATTTGACCCAAATAAAAACAAAGTCCAATTAATATGTTTTAAAAATATAAATTTGTTATTATTATTTTTTTTGGGATATTATATTACCTCCTCCTTAAAAAGGATTCCGTCCCCAGAATCAAAAGAATGAACGTACCTAATTATCAAAAAGATGCGGATACTCCGCTCGAATAGACTCTTCTATCTCCCAAGTAGCTTCCTGCTCCGAATGATTTTAGCACAAGACTTAATAAAAGGAATTATCTTCCTCAATTTTAATTTAGTCAGTTATTTAATTATCTACTAAAAGAATTTAATTTTCCAAACAAAACAAGGAAGAAAAGAGGGAAACAAAATCATTTACCTATTCCCGTTTAAATATAATTGTATAAGATAAAATCAATTAATATTTAATTTTAAAAAAAAATATGGGTTATTACATTTTTCACCCCTTAAAAATAATTCCGTCCACAGAATTCAAATAAGCTACAAAAAAAAATTTAGTACGACGTAGCGCCGCCATTTGTAACGATCAACGCGGATAAGTCTTCGGTCCACATAATTATCAATGTATTTGTAAAAGATTCGTCAGCTACGTACCGTGCCAAGCCTTGGTAAGGTTCTTCGCGCTGCATCAAATTAGATCACATGATCCACCATTGGTGCGGGCCATCGCTAATATCTTTGAGTTTAATTCTTGTAAACATACTCTTCGGAACATAATTCGAAATCACAAAATTTTTCTTCATCTAAATACGATTCGAATACCCAAAATATTTAAAATTATCTTTAATTCGTAAAACGTTTATATTCCACACATGACAAAGATCTAACAAATTATTTTTGTTTTATTTTACATAAATTCATACAAAACTCTAAAGACATCAGATAAACAAAATAACTATGCAAACTATATTACCAACTCTCCCCAAGTCCTCAAGAGCTTCAAAATATCTCATCCTCAATTTGAACTATTCATCAAATAATATTACCCAAAGAATATACTACTAATATCTCTTTATCACCAACTCTCCTAGGTCCTTAAGAGTTTCAAAATATCATAACCTCAAATCAAAATAGTTCTCAAATATTATTACACCAAAAGTATACTACTACACCAAAAGTATACTACTAAAAAGATCTCTCCATCACCATACCAAACTCCAAATCATATATCCTACTATCTGAATAAGCAAACTATAGCTTTCAAAATCTCTTAAGATATATTGGATTTATCACTTATTATATATCTAATCATTCAATAAATCAATCATTCTCTTAGTGCAAACCTTAACTCAACAAATTTTAAAATTTCAAAATCTCATCTTACTATCACAAAGAAATTTCATATCAAATAATTTTAATATCTTACTAGAATAACCGAAAAGTCTAGAATAACCGGAAAGTTGATTTACTCTAAAAGATTAATCTTATTACCTCGAACCTCTACAAAAATTACAAGAGATCCTCTGTATTTAATAGCTTTCACTTTATCATAATATCCCACCGATACACATACCTCAAATTATCCACAAACTTAACAAAATTTAAAACATAACCCAAATCAAATCAAATTCTAAATTTTAAGATCTCATAATAATTGATACCTGGCATAACTCTAACAAATAATTCTTCAATATAAAATATTTTCTGATATAAGTACTCATATCATAAGCGCAGCTCATATAAAATCGTTTCTTATCTGCACAAAGTATAGATTTATTCACTTCAATGACTCAATCACACTTATTAACTAATAGCATTGCTCCAATGCATAACAATGATAACCTAACAAATTATCTCACCTTTCTCAAATCAACTACAACTCGAAAAGTGGAGGACACTTCGTCAAAATCAAGACCAACCAAACAGAGAACAAAATCGAGTCGAACTCCTACGTCTACCCAGTGATTTATCCATAACTCACAGGTCAAACCTAAATAGGTTTTCTACAAGAAAGAACCTAAGCTCTGATACCATCTTTGTAACACCCCCTTCCTGAAAAGGAAAGGGAGGTCACGTGCAAAGCAAAACAAACCTCAAAATTAGTAAACAGAGCACTAATTACTTCAAATATGTAATAATAATATCCATAAATAAAGTATTAAATACAATTCTCCAAATAGAGTCAAAATAATCAAAACCTAAAATTGAATCAAACTAGATGGTCAAAGGCAACTCTCTCATCACACTAGCCCTGAATCACCCCTAAAACCTGCCGAAAGAAAAACACAACATGAGCCAATTGCCCAGTACGGATACAGATATACAAAAAATATACAACTGATATACGAAAATAACTGAGATAAAATACTGAACAAAGCCTTAAGTGTAAATACGGACAAAAATATAAGCCCCAAAGATCTAAATGGAATATATTTGAATCAACAACATTGACGAAACCAATAGAAGAATAAAGAATTAATGAACTGAAGTAACTAACTCAATGAATTGAACTGAACATAGACAAACAAAACTAATACAATAAAATAATAGGCTAAATCAAATGGTTGGGTGTTATTTCATACCGAATGAGCTCAGAAATATATATTGCCACACAGGCAAGTCAAAATAATGCCACATAGGCAAATCAAAACGATGTCACACAGGCAAATCAAATGATGCCACACAGGCAAGTCAACTGATGCAACACAGGCAACCAAAATAATGCCACACAGGCAAATCACACATTGGACCGTGAATCCAAATGTATGCAAATCGAATAGTGTGTTTGGCACAACATCACCAATCCACAGAATAAAAAACTAGGGTTAACCCATACGCCTCCCACAACAAAACACCAAATGTTCCACTACCACCGGAGCCCAAACAGAGACGCCATGGACTAATCACACTGCCACGAAAAGTGTCATGCCTCTCGTGCCAAGACGACATGCCTGTGGTACCCCCACAGGAGGTTATAACTCAAGTATACCCTACGATATATTCTAACAAAAATATCATGTCACAACACATGCGACATAATACCAACAAAAGGGTTCTATATGTACATGTTGAACCAAATCAAATTATAGTCACAATATCTCAAAAAGAAGGTAGCAATATGTATCGCTCTACAATTATCAAGAATAAATACTAAGCATGATAACCTAACTCAAAGAGTACAAATACGAGTCATATATATCAACTCCAAAATGAAACAATTATTTGAATTTCACAAGAAATAATTATGTGAAATAATAACAAAATTTGAAGTAAGGGACAAAACAAACAAATCAAATTTAACAAGAATGTCGCTAAAAAAGTACGGAATCCGTACCTGATACTTCCAAACCATTTATAGCACACTCCACAAAATGTTACCCTCAAATGCCAACGATATCAAATACGAAACGTTATTCACCACCTAAACATATTCACCTCAAATTAAAAATAATCCAAACTAATAATTCTAAAATAATTCATAATCTATTTAATATGCCTTTAATCATCGCTTTATATCAATTATTAATACTCCAAATTTTATATTCCAAATATAACTCTTTAAATTCCCTCCGTCCGATCTAATCAAAAGTAATAATAATACAATTATAAGTTACCAAATAATTATAATTTATATTAATATGAAATTAATTCCTCCAATTACATCAATTTTATAAGACAACCCAAATTAAATTATATTATTTCTTCTAATCGTATTCTTTTATATATATATATATATATATATATATATATATATATATATATATATTAACAAATCAGAAACTTAATAATATGCTAAGTATAAATATATATATCTATATATATAATATAAAACCTTATTACCTTACAAAAGTACAACAACTTTCAATTGCATGATGATAACGATTTTTTTTTTTTTTTTTTTTTTTAGGAAAAAGTCAATCATCAATTCATATAAACATTAGTACAAAAAAAAAAGAGGCATCAGTACTTGATACACGTGATATCCATATATTGCATAAAGACTAGCAATCCTTGCAAATCATACAAGTTTCGCTATGCTTTAATTATTTTATTGGTAAAAATGTCATACCTGCTTCCAATTGTCAATGATGGGCAATTGATTTTCCAAAAATTCTATGAAGTTTACTCCTCCGTTCAGCAGCGCAGTTTTTTTTCCTTCTTGTTCCGCTCCCCAATTCGTATCAGTTATAATATAATAGTTAGGGCTTACTTATTTATTAATTATATATTCTATTAATCCTTTTAATTAATAGATTTAAAAAATTACACAAATATAAATTAACTCAATTAATATAAAGGCCCAACTTAATGTAATTCATTTACTTATTAGTCTACATAAATTAAATACAATTTGACCCAAATAAAAACAAAGTCCAATTAATATGTTTTAAAAATATAAATTTAATATTATTATTTTTTTCAGGATGTTACATTATTAGTTAACTAATAATACTAAGAGGTGAATTAAATATTATCAATGTTAATAATATTAAATGAATTAAAGGTAGTTGTTAATTAATAGTAACATTATCTAGGCAGGATAATGCTTATAAGAACTAAATGTAATATATAATATCTATGTGATTACCTAATCTAATGTTATGCTATGACTAATTAAAAGATTACCTATAGGTCTCTCAAAGGAAGATAACTTAACTGCATAGTGGATAGGATTTAATTGCGTAACCGTAATCTACAAGCGAGACAAGTTCCCTAACTCAAACTCGAGTTATTATTTTCAAAGCATGTTAGTGAATAATTATTGATGATTATTCACCTCTATATTGATTATTGAGATTCGTACTTGGTGCAATTGAATTCCTATTCTATTATTATTGAACTGCGAATTAAATTAAAGTTCTTCGTTCATGAACTATTTATGAGATAGATCTATGTTAATTGTATCAGCTAGATCAAGCATGTTTAAATTTGTTAAATCAAATGTGTTTTAAAAAGCTATTCTTATTAAATTGATATGATAAGAACTCTTGACTGAGAAAAAGGACGAATTTGATTAAGGCATGATATCGATGCTGGATTATTAAGTGTTTATGCATAAATTACGGGGTATGAAAGGCTGATCCCCTTGAATATCAAAACTCATTAAGAGGTCCAGTTTAAATGACTGAGAACCTTGACAAATGTTCATGATTATTTCAAAACCACTCAGTACACGTTATTCAATTATTCGAATATTCAATTGTTGATTATTAATTCATGTTCCTTCACAATCTTATACTATTGTAGAGCATTGAAAAAAAATCTATTTCTGGTCATGATATATCTCACTTGTATATAAACTTGCTAAGCAAATTAGTTGCTTACCCTTGCTATATCATGACATTTATTTCAGTTAAGCCTGAAGGATCCAATGCGAAAGACAAAGGCAAGGACAAGATCCAGGAATAGTTTAGAATGAATATTAATTATTATTATCTGATGGAATTTCTTATGTAAACCTTTTGTAATATGAATGGTGTGTTTAAGTTAAGGTTAAGAAGACCTTAGGACCATGTTATGGAACTTTATTATAATGAACAATGTATGTTTTTTATTTCGTAATAGTTATAGAATGCTTATGATGATGATAGATCGTAAGCACCAAATATGAGGTTAGAGAACCTGGATTTGGGGGCGTCACATTATACATGAACCGTTATTGTTAAGTCGGTGCTAATGATTCTAGCAAGACAGGAGGTGTATGAAAAAGTTAGAGGACTGAAAGTATTTCAAAATGAAAGTGACTGATGTTTTAAGATGATAGGAATCGAGACTATTTCTATTATTCAAGCTGCTTCATAACCTTTGTTCGGTTATCGAAGTTCTGAAGAAATGTTTAAACTCTTGAAGTTGTTTGTTCAACTATTATGACTTGTTGGGCAATTGAATGCTCACACTTGCTTTTAAATGAAAAATATTTTCAGCGAATGAGGTTAGAAGAACTTAAGGATCCTGTAAAGATCAAGCTGACAGTATCCAGATGAAGTGTCATTCAGAATGTGAATGAGCAAGAAGATTAAGTGAAGACTTGTAATATAGAAAGATGAAATTGAATTATAGACTAGCTTAATGAACTGTTATGTATCCTTGGTGGCGGATAAAAGTCACTCTTGTAAGATAAAATGAATAATGTATTTATTATTATTTATAATGAAAAGGTTATAAGGTTTCCAGAACCTGGGATTTGAAAGTGTATGTCATTATATTTTCGTATATAATGATGTATGTTGGATGAATGATGTACTCGTGACGTACGAAATTCGGGTGTGAAGATAGACCGGATTTTGGGGCGTTACAAGTTGGTATCAGAGCTGATAGATTATAAACCTTAGGTAGGAGTACCTAAGACTATAATCGTAGAGAGAAGGATAAGAAGATCACCACGTGATCATAGTGAATCATAGTAACAGATGAGCTGTTAAACGATGAATGATTTATAGTAAATGCTATAAATAAATAGTACTACGAAGTAGTACATGAAGAAGAACTCAAATTGAGTTGTAAAGGTTAGCATACGAATTAAAGAAAATTCGTATTAAGTAGAGACAAAGTAAGAAGTTTTAGGATTCCAATTGAGGACTCATATCAGCAGTTGAGTTGTATGATTCCTTGTATGGGCGGGGAAATTGTACGTGGTTTTAGAACCACTTAGCTTCTTATTCGATATAGTTGTTAAGTTGAACAATTCTTTGTATGGGCAGAGAATTATCCTTGGTGTAACAACCGCTTAGCTTCCTATATCGGTCAGTAACTGAGTTGACCAATTTTCTGTATGGGCAGGGAATTGTGTTTGGTTCTACAATTACTTAGCTTCTGGTAGTGATAATCATTGGAATAGTATGTCACGCTATCAAGATGTATATGGCGAGAAGGTAAATCTTTTCTCATGTATATACTTGATAGGTAGAGAACGTTAAGGTAGGTGTGAGTTCCTAAAACTCGTACTTATGGTAAGTTCGTGACTCATAATAATATAGTATATTTTTGAACGTCTCACCAAATTTACGCCTTTGGTCTGACTGGACAGTTCTTAAACTCATATTATTGTGGAAAGTTCTTGAACTCATAATGTATGGTAAGTTGATGGACTATACTAAGATATAGGAATGTTTAGACTGAAAGTAAGTATTTTCAGTAGACTTAGCAATGAAGGTGCTAGAAAAGATTAAGTATTATCGTAGTAAGACAATGAAGGAAGATGGAGAAATAGGATATTCCAAGTCATCTAGCTATGCTAGATTTTGAACTTTATTAAAATCGTGCTGATATGTACATTTTTAAAAGGAAAGGATTGGTTCAACCTTTGAAACCAACATATTTTAAAAGAGCTATTCTTGGTATGTCTATGCTAATTACTTCGGCTAGACAGAAATTAATTTGAAATATCAAAATGAATTTTATATCATCAGTGCATTTAATGCAAAGATGGTAAAAAGATGGAGTTATTAATGCAATGGAACCTGGTGTTGGATGTGATCTTAGGATCAACAACCCGCCATGGTATGATGTATAATGACGAAGTCACAAACTGACGAGTCCTCAACGTACTGTAAAAAGTACGGTATCATGACGTCATAAAACGTTTTGATGTATTGCGAAAAGAATTTAAAGAAGTAGTCGATGTCAATTGAGTTGACTAGACGAATGTTTCACATTGATATCCAATTTATTGGTATGGTCTAAGCTACCTGATTCGGCTAGACAAATGGTATGTCATGTTATAAGAAAATCGAGCTTTCTTTGAAAACTTGTGCCAAACCAAATTGTTTTGGTGCATAATCTAATGATGAAGTCTGAGGAGCATGGAAGAGGTAGTTTACTTTCTTTGTGATTGCAAACTGACCGTTAAAGAAGGGTTTACGGCGAAATGTTGTTTAACCTAGTAAGAATTCGTGATCGATTTGACCCCTCATCAAAAGTATGAAACGTTTTAAAAGGAAAATTTATATTCCTCGTTATTCCTTCTACTTCATGATTCTTGATAGGATATGGGGGTTAGGAATGATGGAAAGATAAGAACTCCGTTGAAGAGAAGTTGAGAAGAAGGGTAGGCTAAAATTTTGAGGACGAAATTCGGTGAAGAAGGGGTGAATGTGATGACTCGGGTAAGGGTGTGGTTTTAAGAAATTCTAAGGACGGAATTTTTATAAGGGGGGAAGAGTGTAACGACCCGAAAATTCGGGTTGTTCAGAATTTAAGTTTAATGAATTAGTTATTAATAAAACTAATTTTTATTAATATTATTATGTGCTATGTGTTTATTAATCATTCTATAACCTAAGATGATTATAAGTTGGGAGTATTCTGGCTACGAGCTAGATTGAACGAGTAAGAATTTTCAAGACGAAAATAAAAATTTTCTGGGAATAAAAAATATTTCCGGGGAAAAAGATGAAATAAACACTATTCATCACTTTCTGCTCGGAGATTTATTTTGAAATTCTGAGAAATTAATGATTACGTATAATTTTGAGACATGATGGAATATTCAATAATATTTCAGTTATGTTAAAAATGAAGTTTTCGCCTGCTGACTCAAAATCTAAGGGTTAGGAAAGTGAGTTCCGAGAATACTATGATCACGTATAATAATTAGGGTTATTATGCATGAGAGATACGAGTATAATACTAGTTATTATACGAGTATAGTACGAAGATTATTACGACGTATAATACGAATATCGTACGAACGATATACGAAGAGAATACGAGAATGGAATGCGTAGAATACGATTAGTCTTAATGGACTTTGAGTTCATGGACTTTGTAGAATTCAATTGGACTTGGATTATGTCAAACCCAATGCTTTGTGAAATTAAGCTCAAGATAGGCCCAATAAGAATTAGGGTTAAGGCCCAAACCAAGAAGATAAACAGCGGATCGAACCGATGGGTAAACGGATGGGTAAGAACCATTGGGGCAACCCATGGGATAACCCATGGGCATGTGGGCCGGCCACTTGGCCACCAAGTAAGGGTGGTGGCCAAGTAAACTTGGTGGCTAAGGTGAGAATAGTAAGGAGGTGGAATAGTAAGAAGGTTAAGGGGGACGAAATGACTAAACTACCCCTAACTTTGGTTTTCTATAAATAGGAAGTTCATTTCATTGTTCTGGGATTTTGAAAATCCTAAGACACTTTTGAGAGAGAGAGAGTTCAGATGGGAGGAGGAGGAAAGGCTAGCCTGTGTACAAACTCTGTCCGACGGAAAAAGATTAAAGAAGAACGATAATCCGAACCCTAATCTCTTCTAATATTTTCTTTAAGTTTAATATGTTTAAAACATAAATTAATGAGAATAAGGAGTAAAAGATGTTAGTAATGATTTCATATGGTTGAAATTATAAGAAAATAAAGAATTAAGAATTAGAAGTTTAGTTTGTAAATTTCTTAAGGAAGTATAAGATTCGTGAGGATTTTGAGCGATCCGAAAGAATATTATGAATGAGTAGGTGAAATAAGTAAGGAATGATGTTCTATAACATCAAATTCCAATAAAAAGTAAAATCGTAATCCAAAATATTGATTAAAATGAAGAACGAACGAAGAATACGAAGAACGTTGTTGATGGACAAATTTAAAACCATCGTAGTTTAATTGTTGTTGATGGACAAGTTTAAAACCATAGCGTGTAAGTTAGATGCATATTGCTTGGTTAGGAATGGTAGAAACGTTCATGAAGAATGGATTAAAACTTAGCTATAACGAAGTTATGACGAAATTTTTGCAAAAGATGAACATAAATTAGAAAGTTAGTAAATGAACCTGAACGTGTAGGGTTTCATAACGAAGTAAGAAAACATAGAAAACATGAGTTGTGGACTCAAGAACAAACGAGTTCCGAGTTCGGATGACCGAATTACGGACGAACGAGCGAAGGACACTAAAAGCGTAAAAATGAACGAAGGGTGAAGATCAAGCCAATCGAATGGCACATTAACGGATTCAGAACGAAGTTCTGTCTGAGGGGTATTAAAGTACGTAAGATAAGGAAGAGAATGGCTTTGGAACGACCTCGTTCTAAGTTATAACGAAGAAGTTATAAGATCGGGAAGTACGCATCTCAAACTTGATTCTAGACTTAGAAAAATTTTCAAGAACTAGGGCTTGGCACCGCGGTGCCAGCCATGCCATGTAGAGTGGCGCAGCAGCGCCAGTGTAACGCCCGAGAAAAATCAGATTTTTAGGAGAATTAAAATTTTATTTAATTATGAGGATTAAATGAATTTAATTGATTATTTAAGGGAGTAAGCTATTTGAAGGTCGTTCTATGACCTAGACATGTCAGAACGTCGTAGTATTTTGGCTACGTGATAGAATTAAAGTGTTTAAATTTTCAAGACGAAAATAAAAGCTTTCCGAGAAATTTTCCGAAAAATGCTATTCACGCATTTCTGCTCGGGAATTATTTTTGAACTTCCGAGAAATACGCAATGATAGAATATCAAGGTGAGATGGAATATCCAATAATATTTCAGTTATGAAAAATGCAGTTTTTCGCCTGCGGACTTAAAACCTAACGATTAGGAAAAATGATTTATGAGAAGAAATTTAATGTGATTAATCAATGATTGTATGATACATAAGTTTGTACGAGGTAATGAATACGAGTATAATACGAGGTATTATACGAGCAAGTATGAATAATGGAATGTCGTATATTAAATAAGTATACGAGTTAGAATACGAGAATTATACGTAAATTATACGTTATAAGGCTTTAAGCCAAAAGAAAGGAACTTGTAGGATTTAATAAGTATTATGATTAGCCCAAGTATGGAAATGGTTAAGTCCAATATAATTAATGCAAGCCCAATGGTTGTTTAATTACAAGCCCAAAGTAATTTAATGTGCAAGCCCAAATGATGAAGTTAAGATAATTAAGCTAAAGTCAAGTTAAGATCCAATGAGTCAACGATCCATGGGGCAACCCATGATCATGTGGTAAATCTTGGTGACCAAGTGTTGTGGGGAGCAAGATAGCTTAATGGCTAAGTGTTGTGGTAGGCAAGCAAGGGATAATTGTTGTGGAGGCCAAGTAAACTTGGTGACCACATAAGGAATAGTAACGAGGTGGGTTAAGGAGGTGGAAAGGCCTAAAAGACTAAACTACCCTCACCTTGAGATGCCAATAAATAGAGAACTTGTGCATTCATTTGTTAGTTGTTAGTTTTTCATCCAACTCTTTACAACTTATTTGTTAGAGAGAATAAGTGAGAATAAGTTAGTCTTTCATTATTCAAATAAGCAAGAAGGAAGAAGAAGGATTAGCAAGAGGACATCAAGGGTAAGCAATCCTAAGCCATAATTCTCTTTCTCTTCCATTGTTAGAGAAGTGGGTAATGGTAGGATTTGTATGCTAAGAAATGAAGAGAATGAACAACTCAATGAACTTAAGATGTATAAGTCACGAATAAGTAAATTAAACCTAAATAAGTTATGAACTCATGAGGAACCTATATAACTTCACATATGTTTACCTTAATAAGTAGTATGATGAGAAGAAGCAAGAATAATGGTTAGAAGTCATTAACCATAATAAGTCATATGAAAAGAAGACATAATTCATGAGAAATGGAAACATAAGTATTTTATACTTTAATAAGTTACAAACTAACCAAGAACAAGTAATAACTTATTATGTTTATAAGTTAATGAAGTATGTATGTCAAGATATTAGTATGTTGGAATGAATTCATTTGAAACGATGAACAAATCATAAGAAACGAAGTTTTGCCGGAATTCACACGATTGGACGATAATCGTCGAATTCGTGAAATTCTCGGAATGGAAGTCGAATTTTGATATTAAGCTTGGAAACGTTGGTTTTCAATGGAGATACGTCGTATTTGGCATTATAAAGTTGCGGACTCAAGAATGACCAAATTCCGACATAGAACAAAGAAACGAGCGTTGAACGTTCACGAACGTTTATCGTTTTCGTTAAAAATGGACTAATAGGTGAATTTTTAGGAATCGAAGTCGAATAGATAAAATTCTTGCATGAATGAATAGAGTACGTGATTTGTAAACCATAGGCTCTTGAACGAGCCAATTCGGAATTATAACGAAGAAGTTACGAGGCCGGGAATCTCACTAAGTCAAAAATCTGTCAAAGTTATCTGTGGCTCAGAGTCCGTGCCGCGGCGCGACACCAAGCCTAAATGATCGGCGCCACATAGCCAAAGTAAGCCTCCGCCTCTGCAAACTCGCGCCGCAGCGCAACAAATAATAAAGGGACTCGCACCACAGCGCCGAGTTCGGTCTTCAAGCCCTAATGGGCGACGCCGCAGCGCGGCATAACAAAGAAACACTGGCGCCGCAGCACCAGCCTTAAAACATAGGTAGACAAGAATGGTTACAAATAGAGTATGAAGGGAAATTGTTTAGCAATGAACTAAGGGACTTAATAAAATATTGTTAAGTCATAACTAAACCTCAAGTGTGATCACTTAGAGTTAAAGTAAGTTAATTGAAAATGAGCACAAACGGTATGCAATAATCGTACTTAATCAATGATGATCGAGTTTTGATTAAATAACGTAAGGACGTTAGTAAGCCGTGAGGATGGATAATTAACTTGAACCGAGTTGTATTAATGAAATAATTTCACTTAAGTTATAGAAGAGAACGAAGTTGGTAAGAATGATGTAAAGAATGACAGAAAGTCAGAACCAATAAAAAACGAATCTAATAAGGGATTAGATTGAGAAGAAGGGTAAGATTCTTTAGGAGCTATGTATGTTCATTCATGACCTAAATTGGTATGTTATGTGATTATATGTTGTAAAGACCGTAAAGACTCAAATGAAAAGTAATTATAATGTAGCAGACGCTAAAGGCAAGTTTTTCTTAAACGCTTGTCTAACCTTCGTGTTAGCCAGGTTTTCAAATGATTAAAATTATGAGATGCATGTATGGTTTTGAAGAAAGAGTCAATGCCAATTTTATCTCGGCTAGACTAATCTTGATAGATTGATTGAACTGATTACAAGTCTTTCAATATAGAATTGCTAACGCTATCCTACACCAACTAATTGGTACGGATTCAAGGTAAGCCTAAATATGAATAAACAAATGTATTTTCATCAAGTATTCGATGGGCACGTGAGGTTGCCACAACTTAAACGTACACACGTTTAATGGATGTATTGTTGATCAACATAGGGTACTATAGGCTGATCACCTAGAAGTGCACGTAAGATATGCCGGACTTACGGACTTCGTGTCGGGTTATCCTTTTCAAAGAAACTATAAGACGTTAACGTCTTGAACCAGAATTGATGTATTACTGAATCTTGTTATTGTAAAATGTTTTGAAGGAAAAGAAATGCTATTTTAAGTCATTAATAGTACTTCGTAACTATCATCCAGTTATTGAAGATATACGATTCCTATGTTTCAAGCATGCTTTTAAAATGAAATTATTGTACTTACTGAGCTTGTTATGCTCACTCTTGCTTGAACCATATAAATGCAGCTTAGACTGAATGGACTGAAGGATTCGACAAGAATAAAGAGAAGACTAAAGCGAAGTTGTAGATTACCTGTGTAATAGTATAGGTTTGAAATGATAATATTTGATATTATGACAAGAATAAATGTAACGGTTATAAAGAACCTGGGGAATGGTAGGATTATTTTGGAATATATATAAGACATATTCGTTCTTTTGAGGTATTTCAATTGCATGTTTGTGTGAACTGTAGCACCGTGGAGCACCATATGCCGGGTTGAAAGAGACCTGGATTTGGGGGCGTCACAGGTTGGTATCAAAGCATTAGGTTATAAAACTTAAGGGGGGAAGAACCTTAGGCTAATAACCTCGTTAAGGAAGAGAAGTCTGAAGGAAGTAAACTCGAGCTTTACTTGAGTTGAATGAGTCAATAAGGTATTGAGGAAACTCAGTACCGAAAAATTCAAAAGATGGAAAGCAACCCTAAAGGAATTAAATGTGATTTATGCTTATACTATTGTGAGTTATGTACTAATCAACATATTATGTGTTATTGTAGGATGTCAAACGATAGCTTGATGTATAGAGACATACACGCGGTGAGCGAAGAAATTGTGAACAGCGTAGAGCTTGTACCCATGCTAGTGGCGGAGGTACCATTAGTGATTTTAGAGGAGTCAGAACCAGAGGAGTCAGAACCAGAGGAGTATTTTTCTGAGGAGAACTACTCCGAGGGAGAGATGGATATAGCATCATATCTTCATATGATGAATGATGTGGAGGAGGGAATGGAGGTAACGTCGATTGGTACGGTGGTACCTACACCAGAGTCATCACCTCCAGATGCAATGAGATCATTGTATCAGGCAGAGCTTGACAAGAATGCGCAACTGAGTACAGTTGTGCAGAATCAAAATGAAGAGATTAGTGCTCTTTATGTCGCGAAGGAGTCTGCAGAAGCAGATTTTGAGTCAGAGCATGATGAGAAGGTGCTCATGATAAACAAGGCTAGGGATTTTAAGAAGAAGGTCGATGAGCTTTGTAAAGAACTAGGGGAGAAGGATTGGAAGATAGCACGGATGTCCTACATCCATGAGAGTGCTCATAAGGATTTCAAGCTGAAAGTTTCATGTCATCCGATGGAGTCAGGACAAACTCGACATACGATTAGTCGGGATACTGTAGCGAAGATTATGAATGAGAAGCACGAAGATGCTGGTATGCATTATTAGACGGCTAGAGTTATAAATATGTGTGTAGTGACGTAAAACCCTCTTTTGTATAAAAAGGGTAGTCTTTTTGTAAATCCCAACTTTTGTGAAATTCAATTGCGGGATAGAAAATGTAATAGCTTTTGGCTATGAACGCAAATTGTAAATAGTTTCAAACAATGAAAAAGCATATGAATATAATGAAGCTTTCATTTAATATGCTTTGTTATGGTGCGAGTTGTTATGTGGCGAATAATAACGAAGTAAGTGAATAGATAATAAGGAAATTTTAATTAGTTAATCTGAAAATGCCGCCAAAGAGAAGACAACTTAATCAAGAAGCGGAATCACTTAATGATAATCAAGGGGGTCAAAACAACCCTATGCAAGAGTTCGTTAATTTATTAATAATTGCATTTAACTAAACCGGGGGTAAAATACATGCAGAACCTAGGGTAGCCAGAATGACTACCTTTAAAGAGTTTAAAAGCATAGGTCCACCGGAGTTCAAAGGAACGACGGACCTAACAGAGGCCCAGACATGGGTAAAAGAAATAGAGAAGGCATTTGTTATTACAAACGTAGCTAAGGCGCAAAAGACTTCTTTTGTGACTTACAGGATGAAAGGAGAAGCCAACTTTTAATGGGAGGCTCACCAGGGTGGGGCTAGAACAAATATGGTAATAAGG
This sequence comes from Panax notoginseng, assembly GCA_016801055.1. Lineage (NCBI taxonomy): Eukaryota > Viridiplantae > Streptophyta > Magnoliopsida > Apiales > Araliaceae > Panax > Panax notoginseng. The sequence goes on from CM029018.1 coordinate 121,568,058, forward strand.
GAACAATTCAAGAAGGTTTTCTTTGAGAATTATTTCCTTACAATTATGCAAGGGAGGATGGAGACTGAGTTCTTAGAACTTAAACAATGGGACATAGAGGTTCCCCAATACGCGGCCAAATTCAATGAATTGGCAAGATTTATTCTACACCAAGTGGACACTGAGGAGAGGAAGGCTCGTAGGTTTGAGCAGGGCCTGAAACCTTAGCTCTATAGTAGGATTTCGGTGTTCCAGAGTGTTTCCTATGGGACCATTCTGGAGTAGGCGATTATAGCATAGGATGGTAGTGAGGCATTGACTAAATACCACAGAGAAAGGAAGAATGAGAGGAAGGGAGAGGGAGGAATTTAGGCAGAAAATGCCAATGACAGTATGCTAAAAAGAAAGAATTTTAACTCTAAGAATACTGGAGTGGGTCAAGGGGATCCTAAGCGTAGGATCAGAGCGTGTAAGACATGTGGAAAGACTCATCTAGGAGTCTGTCTGAAAGGGATTATTAGTACCTTTAAACATTAAGGTAGAGGAGGAGAAAATAATTTTCGTTGATAAATCACCAAAACTTTCTTGTTGTCTAATTATGATGCAATCTAGAAGGATGTTAAGACAAGTTTAGGTTGTGGTACAATCATAATCTTTGATAGTTGACATATGGGAGCTGGGCTAAACAATTCCTTCAGAGAGCGAAGGTATACACGAAACTGGCAACCGATCTAACTCACTGTAATGGCAGTGCAGATGAGACGGGAACTTGTTTATTGGTTGTTTGTGGGAAACCACTCAGAGTACCAGATGGACTACTAGCAGAAAAGCGATGTGTACTGAGACCTAGAGAAGTAATAAGAAGAAGATAAGAAGGTAAATCATCAAAGATGATGATTGTATTAAGTAAGACATCTCCATATGTCATGAAGCTGTAAGTCGATAATAAAAGTAGGTCGCGTAAACTTAGGTTAAAAGAGCGCGAACCCTAAGAAGTAAAGTTAAGTAAACCAATGCGTAAATCAAATATATAACTAATAAGTTAATAGTTAAGAGTAAATAATCGTTGCCCTGGATCGATGATCTAATTGATCAGTTGAAAGGGGCAAAGTATTTTTCCATGATAAATTTTTATATGGGGTATCATCAGTTGAAAGTGAGGAAAAGGGAAGGTACCTACGATGACGTTCAGAACTCGTTATAGTTATGACAAGTTCTGGTTATGTCGTTTGGGATGACCGATGTACTGAAGTTAGGTTTTTCGTAAGGGGCGCTGAGCAAGTCAGTGGCAAATTGATAGGTATGTTGGGAATGAGATGTGAGAAAGAAAAGATAAGTGAGTCACCTGTATTGTCTTTATCGGATGATACGCGGAATTTTGTAGTGTATCTCGATGTTTCGCATAAATGACGAGATTGCGTGCTCTTGTAGCATGGCAAGGTCATTGCGTATGTATTACGCCAGTTAAAAGATTATGAGAAGGTCTATCCTACTTATGATCTATAATTGGCAGCTGTAGTTTTTATATATATATATATATATATATATATATATATATATATATATATATATATATATATATATGAAGATAATATTTGTATGGAGAGAAGTGGGAGTTATACACAGACTATAGAAGTCTGAAATATATTATCACACAGAAGGAGTTGAATATGCGGTAGAGAGAGAACTGTGATATCTTATAGCATACAAGGAAGGTAAAATTAGAAGACGACGCGTTAAGGAAGGGTAGGGAAAAGCAATCGATGTTAACAACTCAGAATGAGTTAATAACGGAAATGGCGAAAATGGAGTTAGAAGTTAAATTACGAAACAAAGTGGTAGAAATGTTATTTACAACATAGACTTAATCCACGAAAATGGAACGAGTTAATTAAGTACAACTAAGTAACGAGGAGTGTAAGCGAATGAAGAAGAGGATGCAAGATGAAGAGAAGATTAAGTATAATCTTGGTTTGAGGGAGAAATTTGAGTTCCAAATAATTAGGAATTAAAAGAAGGACTAATAAAGGGAAGATAGCGTAATATGTTAATAAGTGGTCAACTTCCAACACAAATTACTGATAAGAAGTGACAAGTCATGTAAATTAAGATAATACCTTCGTTGAAGGAGAAATGAAAGAACCACAATGTCGAAGAAGCATTGTGGGAACTCGAGATTAAAATGAAGAAAAATTTTTCCTCATTTGTTTATTTAAGTATAGCGAGATTCTGGGGACAGAATCCTTATAAGGAGGGAAGAATGTAACGCACGAGAAAAATCGGATTTTTAGGAGAATTAAAATTTTATTTAATTATGAGGATTAAACGAATTTAATTGATTATTTAAGGGAGTAAGCTATTTGAAGGTCGTTCTATGACCTATACATGTCATAACGTCGTAGTATTTTGGCTACGTGATAGAATTAAAGTGTTTGAATTTTCAAGATGAAAATAAAAGCTTTTCGAGAAATTTTCTGAAAAACGCTATTCACGCATTTCTGCTCGGGAATTATTTTTGAACTTCCGAGAAATATGCAATGATAGAATATCAAGGTGAGATGGAATATCCAATAATATTTCAGTTATGAAAAATGCAGTTTTTCGCCTGCGGACTTAAAACTTAACGATTAGGGAAAACGATTTACGAGAAGAAATTTAATGTGATTAATCAATGATTGTATGATACATAAGTATTGTACGAGGTAATGAATACGAGTATAATACGAGGTATTATACGAGCAAGTATGAATGATGAAATATCGTATATTAAATAAGTATACGAGTTAGAATACGAGAATTATACGTAAATTATACGTTATAAGGCTTTAAGCCAAAAGAAAGGAACTTGTAGGATTTATTAAGTATTATGATTAGCACAAGTATGGAAATGGTTAAGTCCAATATAATTAATGCAAGCCCAATGGTTGTTTAATTACAAGCCCAAAGTAATTTAATGTGCAAGCCCAAATGATGAAGTTAAGATAATTAAGCTAAAGTCAAGTTAAGATCCAATGAGTCAAGGATCCATGGGGCAACCCATGATCATGTGGTAAATCTTGGTGACCAAGTGTTGTGGGGAGCAAGATAGCTTAATGGCTAAGTGTTGTGGTAGGCAAGCAAGGGATAATTGTTGTGGAGGCCAAGTAAACTTGGTGAGCACACAAAGAATAGTAAGGAGGTGGGTTAAGGAGGTGGAAGGGCCTAAAAGACTAAACTACCCTCACCTTGAGATGCCCATAAATAGAGAACTTGTGCATTCATTTGTTAGTTGTTAGTTTTTCATCCAACTCTTTACAACTTATTTGTTAGAGAGAATAAGTGAGAATAAGTTAGTCTTTCTTTATTCAAATAAGCAATAAGGAAGAAGAAGGATTAGCAAGAGGACATCAAGGGTAAGCAATCCTAAGCCATGATTCTCTTTCTTTTCCATTGTTAGAGAAGTGGGTAATGGTAGGATTTGTATGCTAAGAAATGATGAGAATGAACAACTCAATGAACTTAAGACGTATAAGTCACGAATAAGAAAATTAAACCTAAATAAGTTATGAACTCATGAGGAACCTATATGAACTTCACATATGTTTACCTTAATAAGTAGTATGATGAGAAGAAGCAAAAATAATGGTTAGAAGTCATTAACCATAATAAGTTATATGAAAAGAAGACATAAGTATTTTATACTTTAATAAGTTATAAACTCACCAAGAACAAGTAATAACTTATTATGTTTATAAATTAATGAAGTATGTATGTCAAGATGTTAGTATGTTGGAATGAATTCATTTGAAACGATGAACAAATCATAAGAAACGAAGTTTTGCCGGAATTCACACGATTGGATGATAATCGTCGAATTCGTGAAATTCTCGGAATGGAAGTCGAATTTTGTTATTGGACTTGGAAATGTTGGTTTTCAATGGAGATACGTCTTATTTGGCATTATAGAGTTGCGGACTCGAGAATAACCGAATTCTGACTTAGAACGAAGAAACGAGCGTTGAACGTTCACGAACGTTTATCGTTTTCTTTAAAAATGGACTAATAGGTGAATTTTTAGCAAACGAAGTCGAATAGATAAAATTCTAGCATGAACGCATAGAGTACGTGATTTGTGAACCATAGGCTCTTGAACGAGCCAATTCGGACTTATAACGAAGAAGTTACGAGGCCGGGAATCTCACTAAGTGAAATATCTGTCAAAGTTATCTATGGCTCAGAGTCCACGCCGCGGCGCGACTCCAAGCCTAAATGATCGGCGCCGCGGCGCCAAAGTGAGCCTCAGCCTCTGCAAACTCGCGTCGCAGCGCGACAAATAATAAAGGGACTCGCGCCGTAGCGTCGAGTCCGGTCTTCAAGCCCTAATGGGCGACGCCGCAGCACAGCATAACAAAGAAACATTGGCGCCGCACCGCCAGCCTTAAAACCTAGGTAGACAAGAATGGTTACAAATAGAGTATGAAGGGAAATTGTTTAGCAATGAACTAAGGGACTTAATAAAATATTGTTAAGTCATAACTAAACCTCAAGTGTGATCACTTAGAGTTAAAGTAAGTCAATTGAAGATGAACGCAAATGGTATGCAATAAGCGTACTTAATCAATGATGATCAAGTTTTGATTAAATAACATAAGGACATTAGTAAGCCATGAGGAAGGATAATTAACTTGAACCGAGTTGTATTAATGAAATAATTTCAGTTAAGTTATAGAAGAGAACGAAGTTGGTAAGAATGATGTAAAGAATGACAGAAAGCCGGAACCAATAAATAACGAATCTAATAAGGGATTAGATTGAGAAGAAGGGTAAGATTCTTTAGGAGCTATGTATGTTCATTCATGACCTAAAATGGTATGTTATGTGATTATGTGTTGTAGAGACCGTAAAGACTCAAAGGAAACGTAATTATACTGTAGCAGACGCTGAAGGCAAGTTTTTCTTAAACGCTTGTCTAACCTTCATGTTAGCCAGGTTTTCAAATGATTAAAATTATGAGATGCATGTATGGTTTTTAAGAACACCGATTTGATTTTTAATACCTCCATTCCGATAAAAATACTGATAAAACACCTCAACATTAATTCCTTTATTTATATCCACATAAAAAATAAATATTTCCTTATCATATAAATCAATAATTAATTATTCACAAATAATATCACAGAATCACAATTATGACAACCAGATCGTTCCCAAGAAAGAGGGGGCTTTTCGATAAGGATTTCTCCTTACTGGCGCGCAATTAGGTGACCAAACCTCTCCTTAGATAGAACTTCCTTAGACATTGCCAATAATGCTATCTAATAATATTATTCAAATAATATAAATTATTGATCTGATAATGGAGATACTGTGTAGTGATAATTATTGAAACAACAATAATATAAAATATTAATGCAGTAATTATTGAACCAATAGAATAAAATATTGAACAGTAATTACTGTAACAATTATTGAGTAGTGCCTTCTTACGTAAGAATCAATAATTCAATAATAATGTGCAATACCGTGTACTACTGTACAACAACACGTATTACTGTATTTTAACCACCAGGTATTCCAACAGTGCTAACGGTAACGATTACGCCGTTATTTATAGAAACTAAAATTTGTCATTTTCTTCATCCGATAGTTATTCTGTTATGGGGCCCACAAATGGCTGCGCCGTCGTACAAATATTCCCCGACAGAAAGAATATTCAACGACCAAACGAATATTCCCCGATAACATGAATATTTTATAGCCACTTGCTTATTTTGCTAAATTTATAAATATTGCCCATAACTATAACATTATATCAAATTCACTCCATAATATTCAAAAATGATATTTATAGAAAATTCATCTTTATTCATAAAAGTTGGGGTCTTACAACCTCCCCTTCTTATGAAATTTTACCCTCGAAATTAGAGTACGTACCTGGTATGTCGAAGAGGTAAGGATATCTTGATTTCATTTCAGATTCTAATTTCCAGGTCATTTGCTCAACATCGTGGTTTCTTCACAAAACTTTGACTTAAGGTATAACCTTGGAGCGTAAAATATATTTCGTCTTATCCAAGATTTTAACAGCAACCTCTTCATACGTTAAATCTTCCGCTATTTCGTCCGGTTCTAACTTAATAATTTGGTTCGGGTCTTTCACATATTTACGTAACATGGATATATGAAAAACATTATGAACACGAGACATACTTGGTCGTAAAGCGAGTCTATAGACCACAGTTCTTACTCGATCGAGGATTAAAAATGGGCCAATGAATCGAGGATTGAGCTTTCCTCTCTTTCCAAATCTCGTAACTCCTTTCCATGGAGCAACACGTAACAACACATGATCTCTAATATCGAAATCCACGTCCTTTCGATGAAGATCAGCATAACTCTTTTGCCGATCTTGTGAGGTTTTTATACGTTGTCAGATCATTTGAATCTTTTCCGTAGTCATACGTACCAACTCCGGTCCCAATAACGTTGCTTCACCCACCTCATCCCAGCATACTAGAGAATGACACTTTCTTCGATACAACGCCTCGAATGAAGCCATGTCAATACTTGCTTGATAACTATTGTTGTAGGAAAACTCCACCAATGGTAAGAACTTATCCCAACTTCCCTTGAAGTCAAGGGCACAGAGTCTTAATAGATCTTCAAGAGTTTAAATAGTTCTCTCTGACTGCCCGTCCATTTGAGGATGATAAGCCGAACTAAATCGTAAATTTGTGCCCATAGCTTTTTGCAAGCTAACCCAAAATCTTGAAGTAAATCTTGGGTCTCGATCAGAAACTATGGATACTGGCATACCATGCAATCTCACAATCTCGTTTATGTACATACGAGCAAGACGTTCAAGTGTATAAGTTTCTCGTATAGGTAAGAAATGAGCCAACTTGGTCAATCTATCAACAATGACCCAAATCACATCTATGCCTTGAGAAACCTTGGGAAGACCGGTAATGAAATCCATGGTAATGTGCTCCCACTTCCATTCTGGAATTTCAAGTGGTTGCAATGGACCTTTTGGTACTTGATGCTCCGCCTTGACTCGTTGACAAGTTAGACACCTTGAGATAAACTCCGCAATCTCTCTCTTCATATTACTCCTCCAAAATATATGTCAAAGATCATGATACATTTTGGTACTCCCAGGATGGATTGCAAACGGTGTGTTATGCGCCTCCATCATGATTTTATACTTTAAATCAGGGTCGTTAGGAACACGAAGTCTGGAGTTGACTCGAAGTATTCTTTCTTCATCGATTCTTGCTTCTGGCATAGCACCTTCTTGCACTTTCTTCCTCATACGCATCAGCTACAGGTCTGTTGCTTGAGCAGCTTTAACTTTATCGATTAAAGTCAGTTCTACTCGTATATTTGCCATCATCACGTGGGTCCCTAGAGTCTTTAACTCTATCTCCATCCTTTGTAAGTCATATAAAATGGGCCTTTGCGTTGACAATATCGCACTCGTACCCGCATATGATCTTCTACTCAATGCGTCAGCTACTACGTTCGCTTTACCAGGATGGTATTGAATGGTATTATCATAATCTTTTAACAGTTCAAGCCAACGTCGTTGTCGCATGTTGAGTTCATTTTGGGTGAAGAAATATTTGAGGCTTTTATGATCCGTAAAGATCTCCACTTTCTCCCCATACAAGTAATGCCTCCAAATTTTAAGTGCGAAGACAACAGCTACCAACTATAGATCATGAGTAGGATAATTTCTCTCATATTCTTTAAGTTGCCGAGAGGCATAGGCTATGACTTTCCCATGTTGAATGAGAACACATCCTAACCCTTTGTCCGAAGCATCACTGTAGATGACAAATCCCTTCGAGCCAGACAGTATTGTTAGAACAGGTGCTGAAATGAGTCTCCTCTTGAGTTCTTGAAAACTCTTCTCACATTCCACGCTCTAACCGAATTTTCTATCTTTCCGAGTCAGCTGAGTTAATGGAGTAGCGATTCGAGAAAACCCTTCTATGAATCTCCGATAATAACCAGCTAAGCCGAGAAAGTTACGTACTTCGGTCACTGATTTAGGTTGCTCCCAGCTTTGAATAGCTTCAATCATTGCCTGGTCAATAGATATTCCATGACTTGATACTACGTGCCCAAGGAATGCTACTTCCTCAATCCAGAACTCGCATTTCTTTAACTTGGCATAAAGCTTATTTTCACAAAGCTTTTGGAGTATCAACCTCAAGTGTTGCTCATGATCTTCATGGCTTTTGGAATATATGAGGATGTCATCAATAAAGACGACCACAAAGTAATCTAAATATTTCTTGAACACTCGGTTCATCATATCCATGAAGGCAGTAGGAGCATTAGTTAATCCAAAAGACATGACTAGAAATTCATAATGTCCGTACCGAGTTCTGAAAGCCGTCTTTGGAATGTCATCGGTTCTAATCTTTAACTGATGATATCTGAAACGAAGATCGATCTTTGAAAAGAATTTGGCACCTTACAATTGGTCAAACAGGTCATCAATGCGAGGTAACTGGTATCTATTTTTAACAGTGACATGGTTCAACTCCCGATAATCAATACAAAGTTGCATACTCCCATCTTTCTTCTTCACGAATACAACAGGAGCACCCCAAGGAGACGTACTAGGACGAATAAAACCGATGTCTAACAATTCCTGCAATTGGGTCTTTAACTCCTGAAGTTCAATAGGAGTCATTCGATATGGGGCTTTGGAAATGGGTTTTGTACCAGGTTAAATGTAACGCCCCCAAAATAGGTCCAATTCAACCAACCTATTCTGAGTCACCAAAAACATGGTACAGAAAACAACTACAACTTTATTACTACAATTGTCGTGCAAAATACAACAACACATATGTTGTGAGTTTTGATACAAATATCTACCAACTGCGACTCATGTCCCAACCTTGGATAGTACGTCACAATGGCACCTTACATAAAGGTATAGTCAATAAATGTTTTAGAATTTAAAATCTTTGGGAAGTGCTCAAGAAAACCTTCGTACATGGGAGGTCATGCATCTAGGTTATGATAGATATCATATGCCCACAGAATTATCCTCGGTTGACCCAATAGACCCCAAAGAAAAATGAGAAGACTACTAGCATATTCTTTCCAATGGTGAGTCTTCTCTTGACATATCATTATCTCCACCGTCTCTAATTGAGAATTATATTTCAACCAAACTCCAAGATTATTTAGGTAGTGCTCGTATATATACTCAGCAAGTGAATGTGCACAACTCTGTCTTATGATAACACGAGATTGTATATCATTAGACATCTTGTATGATAGTGGCAAAACACCCTTCCAACGTTGGGTTCGTCTCACCTTATTTGATTCACCAAATATAATTACTAAATGATGTATAAAATACAACACACTTTTCTATACTGTTTAGGGAGAACTCCACAGCTAGAGACCACCGTTCTATTCCCTTGTTACCCCCGCTTGACCCAGCTATACTCTTATTACCTGAAAAGAAATTGTAAAGAAAAAGGGTGAGCACAACTAGCTCAGTAAAGAATATTATGAATAAAGATAATTAAATTTTCAATAGCCTTCATCAATAATAAATCGGAGATTTAGAACATATGGTAAATGATAAAACTTTTCAACCATAGTTGCAGCGGAATGAGCAATCCAATAGAAGAGTCAAATAGACCATAAAATCTATTATCTTCTCCATGTTAAAAGTCCACCAACAATGTTTTAACCCTGTAACATTAATCAATAGTTCCTGTCCACAATCATGTGAATAACTCATAATCATAATTGTAGTTCTAAATTCCTTTTCGCATTCAGGACGAAGATAATTTTCATCACTTGTCTTTACCTGAAACATCAAAGATCATGGTTATACCAAATCACAGTTCCTGTTCATAATCATACTAATAAATTCATCTTTGCACTACGGGCTAAAGATATTCATCAACAGTTCATCTTTGCACTACAGGCCAAAGATATTCAACAAAAGGTCATCTTTGCACTACATGTCAAAGATATTCATCAACAGTTCATCTTTGCACTACGGGCCAAAGATATTCATATCTCAAAGAAACACATAATCATTTCAGAATTTATATAAACCATAATTATAACCATGTTGATCAATTCACCTTTGCACTTAAGCTAAAAATATTCAATTATAAATTCAATGATCATGATCATACCAGTCAACGATTCAACTTTGCACTACTGGCCAAAGAGAACCCATAGTCACGATCATACCAATAATCTACCCATCTTTATACTCAAGTCAAAGAGAAATTTCATCACCAGGATTATAAAATGTTATATATGATAATAAAAATAATATGATCAAAACATTGATTTAATTTCAAGAATAAGATTCATAAATCAATGATTTCATAACACCTTAATCCAAATGTTATAAATCACTTAATAATCTCATAATCTAATATTATTAATATTACCATAATATCTTAAGCATTTCTTAAACTTATAAACAATTTATTTTAATTGTTTATACTTTACTAATTAATGTATTTAATCATTATAAAATGTCAAACTCATAAGATTTCATGACCAATAACCAAAACTCTCATAAACAAATCTGCATATACCTTATATAGGATTCTTAAGCCATAAAATCCTATTTTCGAAATTTCTTACTTCACATAACATATTTAATTCATTTACTCATAACTAGATCATTTCTATGAAAAATACCAAATCAGTTTCAAAAATATTTCTTTTCTGAAATTTAGCATAATATAGTCCCATATTGAACATATATTTTTTTCATAATTTTTAAAATTCATTTACTATTTTTTATATAGCCAAAACTACCGAATATTTAGACATTTATCATAAATTGTACTTTTGTCCAAAAATTCTGAAATTTACACGGTATACTTCTGTTATATACATCTACTTCCAATAAAATTTTCATCAATTTGGGAGTTAACCACAAGGAGTTATAAGCGTTTACTTTTAAAATAGTATTTTCACATAAAATTCATAACTCTTAATCTATATATCCAAAAATCGCCATTTTTGGACACAATCAACAAAACTCATCAAATTATCATTTCAAATTTTTTTAGAATTTTTGAAGATTTGAAAAAATTTCAAAACTGAAAAACATAATAACCCTTAAAATCTCTTACTATCCCTTACCTCAAAAGAGCAGTACTGGAATGTCAGATATAACGCTTAACGAACTTGTACCGTATAGCAACACTCAAGATATCTGAATACTCACAAAATACGCTCGATAATATAGAGAGAGAAAACTTGTGAAGACCCCAAACTCAGGTACTTGAAACCTGAACTCGGTTCATCATGATACCATTTCTATGAGCAAAAAATACTAATAATAATAACAATAATATAAATATCAAACTTAACTTACATTTCTCAGAGTCTAATCCCAAGTACGTAACCTTTAAACATTCATTACAAACCATGATAGATAATATATATCATACTTGTCTTAATAGTATTAAACTATTACATAAGATAACGTTCATTCATTTATTCAGCAACCTTTTCCATTTTCCTTGTTCTTAGCAGAGCTCTCTGATCATTCACACTTAGCTGAAAATATTTAAATTAAGCAAGGATGAGCATTTGGTTACCCAGCAAGTAATAACAATTATGAATATATTTATCTGAAATAAATAAATATTTTCTTTGAACATCACTTCCACAACGAATTTATAGTTGTGAAGTAAACTGAACTGATAATAATAACATAACAATTCTATCCCAAAATTTTGAAACTACGTATTGACTATATATATAGGGTAGTCGACATATTATGAACATTATTTTAAATTTTCGATAAGGTTAGACAGAACTTCATCTACAAACCGTCATAACTTACGGGCACGAGGTTGTACTTTCCATGTACCCTGTATTGATCAATACTACATTATAAGAACGATGATATCGTTCACTCTGTCCGCCTTGAGCGCATAAAAGTTTTCCCGTGTAGGGATGTTCATACTTAGTCTGGAATCTGAACCAAAACAATTTGATTGGATATAAAAAGATTTTAACTTATTCAACGATATTTCTGAATTTGTGTCTAGCTGGGTCAAATAGCTTAGACGGCTTATATATATATATATATATATATATATATATCAACATGTGATTAAATACAATGATTATCCAAGTGGGGACACTTGTATAACCATGTTTAGAAATTAACGAACAGAATATATATCTGAATTACCATATACTAACATGTTGATAAACAATGATCGGATATAGAATATATCACAATAGGGTTAATAATAAAGCATAATAATAATATAATTCTGAAACTTCTTACTCATGTCCATTGCATAAAGGAAATGCAAAGGTAAGATACTTGCCTGGTGCGCTGCTTACAGTACGCAACTTAATTTTATCTTTTATATCAAAACCTATTATTAATAAGATCATTTAATCGATTAGAATAACATACTATAACACATAGTACTGCTTATTGCAGTTAGCACATAACCTAATCACATTGTCACATATGTTTCACAACCATTGAATCACAAATAAACACATATTTAATCAAATTATCTAAGTTCAGATCAATTTCTGAAACATGTCGGTGTACCGACGACTTTATCGGGTAATCATCGAGTCTAAGACTCTATCCTGTAGTTCAATATCTGTAAGTATCGATCATATTATTTATAAATGACTTATAATAATTTTTAAACATTTATTATAATTTATCATGAATTTTCAAACATCAGAATCATTATTAAATGATTTAAATATTACACAATTCTATTATCATTAATATTTAATTAATATTACATTATTAATGAAACCATTGCCAAAAGGTTAAAGTTATTTATAATAACTCAAAATACTTTTAAAGTATTAATATTACCTTTAAATAATTTTTAAAAGAATTAAAATTATTTTTAAATAATTATCATTAATATTAAAGTATTAATATCTTATTTATCAAAATATTAAAAGTCATTAATTATAACTTGAAATATTTTTAATTCATTTATATCATTTTTAAATGATTTTTAAATCAATAAAACCATTTTAAAACTATTTATTTAATATAATTATTAAATAAATCTAATATCATTTAATATTAAATTAATATCATTTATTAATGAAATTATCCTTTAAATATTAAAAGTTATATTTTATAACTTAAAATATCTTTAAACACTTTATTTTCATTTAAAATGATTTTCTTAATATTAAAATCATTTTTAAACTAATTTATTTAATATAATTATTAAATAACTTTAATATCATTAATAATAATTAATTAATGAAATTTTACTTTAAATATTGAAAGTTATATTTTATAACTTAAAATATTTTTAAACTATTTATTTTCATTTAAAATGATTTTTCTAATATTAAAATTATTTTTAAACTAATTTATTTAATATAAGTATTAAATAAATTTAATATCATTTAATATTAAAATATTAATATTTTTCATGACAAAATATCAAAAGTCATTTTTTTATAACTTAAATAACATTTAAATCATTTTTCTATAATTTTTACATCATTAATTCTATTTTCCATAATTTATTTAATACATTTATTAAATAACTTAATTACCATTAATATTAATTAATTAATGAAATTTCATCACAAAATATTGAAAGTTATCAAAAATAACTTAAATTATTTTCTTATACCATAATATAATTTTAAATAATTTTTCATGTATTAAAATCATTTTTAAATAATTTATTTAATATTATAATTAAATACTTTTAATATTACAAAAATATTAAATATTTATGAAATATATTCAAAATAATTAAAAGCTAATTTTCGGAATTTAAAATAATTTTTAAAATTATTTTTGTAATTTTTAGAATTTATTTTCTATTTTTAAAGCATTTTTCAGAATTTAAGAAATTAAATTAATTAAATCCGTCGCTAAAGGCTTTAGCGACGATTTCTGTTCTGGCCAAGAACACTGACATTCAGTGGCTAAGGTACCTATTTTGACCGACTTTAACTTTCCGTCTACACATGTTCTGGACAATCTTATGGATTGATCATGTAGTGTTTATGTAATACTACATGAATCAAGCATGAAATCAGTCATACCAACACATAGCACGAAGATCTGGCCACTCAAAAGCATTGTCAGAACTTTCTGGGTTTTCCAGAAAACCCAGTCAGCTTCTAGGTCCATTTTGAGGCTTTAATTTCTATACACTCTGGTTACTGTTAATGTGATCTAAAGGTTTATAATTATAGCCAAGATGTCATAGAACAACTTTGTAACAACAAAGCATCATATCATCATCACACAAGAAAGATCAAAGTTGGTCAAACATTGTCAAAGAATGTGTTCTTCCGGTTTCTGGAATTTCCAGAAAAGTAACTCGTGATCAGATGGTCAGGTTTGACCGTCCACTACCTTTGATCAGTTGATTGTTTGTGGAATATTAAGAGATGACTTTAAAGAGCATATAACAGACTATAAACTAGTTATAACAACAACAACAACAGAAAGCTTAACTAATTGACAGATCAAGGCTTGCAAAATCTTGTCAGGCACTGAAAACAAGTTTCTGGGTTACCCAGAATTCAGCCGGTCATACCCGGTCAACTGGCTTTGACCGTGAATAACTTCCAATCGGTTCATGATCTGACTTTGATTCTTGAACCAAATGAGAGATCTTATACCAGACTACAAATAAAAACTTTTAAACAACAAAAACACTTAATAATCAAAGATCTATGGGACCTGACATTCACTGTCAGAAACAAAAAAATAAATTTTTAGATTTTTGAAATCTGCAAATTCGAGCCTCTAGATGTTATGGATCTAACATCTATCAACCCAGATCCTCATTATACACTAGATTTAACATGTTTAACACAAAAAATCTAACATCTAACAACAGATCGTTGGACAGAAATTATGGCTAGGGTTTATACCTTCTATGAACGATTCTTGATCCTGGCTACTGATGTTGTTATGGTTTATAGTAGGGCTTGGTTTGTGACTGATTTATGAAGGATAATTCGTAAGTTTTAGAGAGAGAGGCTCAAGTATGAGAATTTGTGCAAAATAAGTGGCCAAATGAGATTTTTCCCACTCCAATTCTATATATAGATGTCTTGGATGCATGAATTGGCTGAGATTTCTTGATTTGTTGGAGATATAAGGTCACATGGGGTGGTTGGTTTGGTGAACAACTCCACCAATTGTCAAAACCTATATTCTAGCTTCAATAATACATGAGGGGCAAAAATGTCATTTGGTAAATTATTTTAATGGCAAAATTATAATCTTGACAAACTCTTAGGGTTTAGGGTTTAGGTTAGGGTTTAGGGTTTGAACCATTTTAGGGTTTAAAAATAATTCTAAAATTTCCAATTTAGGGTTTGAAAATAAATAATAAAATTTTAGTTTCTAAAATACAAAATTAAGGTTTTTTAATCAATTAGGTTTTTAATTACTTAACACCTTACTAATTAGGTTTAAGATACACTAATTAGCATTAAGCTTTCCAAATCAACAGTTAGGGTTTACAATTTAAATAAATTAGGGTTTATAAAATAAATATTAGCGTTTCTAGAAATTAATATTTCTAAATATTAATTAGGGTTTTGAATAATTAAGATTCTCCCTAATTAGTGTTAATATCTATAACACCGATCATAAATCTCATTAACATGATTACATAACAGTCTTAAGCTGGCATCCGACTTTTGAATTAGGGTTTAACAGCTTAAACTAGGGTTTTGACATTATACACATAATTTAACCAACATTATCAGTCCTCACATATACAATACATATTTACGACACAGAAATAAAATAATATTAATATTATATTATTATTCTTATCCATTGATAAAAATCCAAAATTAGGATTTCGTATCTGATTTATTCATTATATATAACATTATTAATTAAGTTAAAATAATTAACTTAATTAATCTTGCATAAATTCATATAATAAAATAAATAATTATTATAATAATTCTAAAAATCATTTCATATATTATTTAAATAATATATAATTATATTTTCATGGAAAATAATTAATAAAAATATTTCTACTATAAAATTAATTATTATAAGAATATGCTTTATAATAATCAATAATTCTAAAATAAAATTATTTGTAAACATTTATGTAATAAATATATTTTTATTTATTACATAATTACATATACACATTATCTTGTACAAATCTTTATCCTTGAAATAAAAAAAAATTATACGCAAAATTTATGATTTAATTTTTATAGAAAATATTGGGTTGTTACAAAACTTCAGTTTCTGGTGTGATTTTCAATTCTAACCTAAGCACCCTATTTATAGGAAATTGCTTAGAACACCAAAGCAGAAAATATAATAAGATATTAATATATTTATATTATTTTTTTACGTACACCTTGTCATCTGAATTCAGCCACAAACACATGCAAGTGGGTCTCACAAACACACCAAACATGTTTTTCTTTTAAAAAATATTTAAAACTTCAAAAATCAATTATTTCAGAACTTTAATAATTCATAATAAATAGCCTATTTATCAGAAAAATTCAAATCTTATGTCCATTCTATAGGAAATTTAATTCTCTATAACTTTGCAGAAGAAAGTTTTTCTAAATTCCAAACAGAAATTGACCGAAATCCACAAACGGACGATTTTACAGGCTATAATCAAATTTCAGTCAAAAATGGTGTCCAACAACACACAAAACATGTGTTAAATATTTAATGCAATAAAAATATTCTTCCTCCTCATTTAATCATATATCACACATTCATTATAAAAATATCACCATTATTATATTATTAAAATATAATAATATATTTAAATGAATTATTTTATCAAAAAAAGATAAAATATTAATTTTCAACAATTGTCACATTAAAAATTTTCTTCATCTATATTCACATAAAATCAATATTTTCCTCATCATATAAATCAATAATTAATTATTCACAAATAATATTACAGAATCACAATACTGGCAACCAGGCCGTTCCTAGGAAAGAGGGGGCTTTTCAATAAGGATTTCTCCTTACTGGCGCTCAATTAGGTGACCAAACCTCTCCTTAGACAGAACTTTCTAGACATTGCCAATAATGTTATCTAGTAATATTATTAAAATAATATGAACTATTAATCTGATAATAGAAAAAACCGTGTAGTGATAATTATTGAAACAACAATAATATAAAATATCAACGTAGCAATTATTGAATCAATAAAATAAAATATTGAACAGTAATTATTGTAACAATTATCGAGTAATGCCTTCTTACGTAAAAAAAATATCATGCTTCGTGAATAGTACTCGTGAATAGTAACTCGTGAATAGAACTCGTGAATAGTAACTCGTGAATAGTAACTCGTGAATAGTAACTCATGAATAGTAATTATAAGAAAAATTAAATATTTTTATTTCATAAAATTCGGGGTCTTACATTTAAGGTCGATACAAAATTCAATTTCTCGCTCTGGGGGTAGGCTTGAAAGTTCTTCAGGGAATACGTCAGGAAATTTATTAACAATAGAAATATCATTCAAAACTGACGCATTCTTGCTTAAATCCATGACATGAGCTAAGAAACTTGACATCCGTTTTTCAATAAACGAATAGCTTTATGGCTTGAGATGACAGTGATTGATTTTAATGGTTTGGTTGCTTGAATTCGCATAATAGGTTGGTTAGAAATATGAAAGCTAACAACCTTACGAAAACAATCAATTTTTGCATGATGAGTAGTTAACCAATCAATTCCTAGAATTACGTCAAATGCAAGTATTTTCAATGAGATCGACAGGTAATGTGAGGGTACCGATTTGAACCAAACAAGACTTATAAACAGTGGATGTAATGAAGGATTCTCCCAACGGAGTTTCAACAGATAAGTTAAAGTCTAATTTCTCCGGAGTCAAATTTAAACATTGAGCGCAAGTAGGAGAAATAAAAGAATGGGTAGAACCAGTATCAAATAAGGTATAGACTTCGCTAGAGTTTATGATAAGCTTACCCGTGATGACCTCATTCGGGTTCCTTGCTTTCTGGGAGGTCACGGCAAACGCTCTCCCTTGAACTACCTGTTTTGACTTTTCTGGGACGGCCTTTGGTGCCTCCATCCCAGCTGGACTTATCTTCGGTGCACGACAAAATCAGGCTAGGTGACCTTCTCTTCCACAATTATAACACACTTTGGACTGCATCGCACAGTTTAGACTGATGTGCCCCTCCCCTCCGCATTTGAAGCATATGATAGGTGGTCGTTCTCCTTCCTTAATAATGGGTACTGGTGCTGACGTCTTTCCATTATTGTTGAATATCCTCTTCTTGAAATGTCCACTCTTATTGTCTTGGCCATGATTACCACCGAAGTGGTTACCTTTCTGGCATGTTGATTCCCTCCACATTTGTTGGCACCGCTTCGATGACTACTGCCACTGGTATTATTATTTTGTCGGCTGCTCTCTCTTGGTTGGGTTGACTCATTATCACGTTCCAATAACTGAGCCCTATTTACAACATCTGAATACAAACACAGTTTATGAGAAATTAAGTATCGACATATCTCAGGTTTTAAACCTCTTAGAAACATCCGCGTCATTCTCTCCTCATTTATCAACAAGGTGGGATGCAAACCGGGACAACTCGACAAACTTAGCTTCGTACTGCGACACGGTCATATTGTTCTGCTCCAACTTGATGAACTCTACCTCCTTCATGTGACGAATACTTTCGGGAAAGTACTTGTCGTTGAACAGTTCTTGGAACTTCTCCCAAGACATCTTCAGTGCGGTAGGTTGAGTACGCTTTACAGATTCCCACCAGTAATCTACTTCTGCCCGCAACATGAAGGTGGCAAAGGGAACCTTTTGCTCCTCGAAGCATCCCAAGACATCAAATATCTTGTTGATCGGCTTTATCCACGTATCCGCCATAAGTGGTTTTGGCTCTCCAAAAAACTCCGGTGGTCCCAACTCCTTGAACTGTTTAGCAGTGACCGTCCAAGAGTTGCCAGTGTTTCTACCTGTATTTTGGACAGGAGTCTCTCTTGTCTGATGTTGCATGAATTGCAAAAAGCCTCTGAACATTCTATCGTTCATCATTTGGTCAGTGTTGTTGTTTACATGAGGACTGTCACTTTCCTTATGCACATTATCCTGATTATTGATCTGTGGAGACTCAACGGTCTCTTGTGCTCCATTGCTATTCTCAACATTCTCGAATTTAATTTTCAAATACTGCCACAAAACAATGGTTAATTGACATGTCATTTATTATCCCTATACTCTGACCAACCAATTAAATACAAAATAAACTTAGGTAGGTCATACTAGCGAAGGAATTTCCCGTCTCTCCCCTCCTAGTTCTTGTCTCACATCTCAGCCAGGGATCATATCCCTAAGCTTTGATACCAACTGTGACGCCCCCAAAATAAGTATACATCACCCATCTTGAGTCGCCAAATACATGGTATAAAATTCAAATACAACTTAGTAATACAACTGTCGTGTAACATACGACAAAACATAAACTGAGAGTTTTAATACGAATATTGTCTTCTAGAAAGTATTCAAACTCAAATGGAGTCCTCAATACATTTATTATCACACTATTTCATAGAATAGTGAGGACTACTAATGCTATCATCTGGACCGTCACTCCGTTCCCCGACTAGTCCCGGCTACGTTCTCATTTCCTGAAGAGAACAATGAAAGCAAAAGGGTGAGCTCAACTAGCCCAGTAAGAAATATTATGACTAAGATAACGCAGAATAATTTATCGTTAGCCTTCAACAGTGTTAAACTGATAAAATATAACAAACATCAAGTTTAACTGCAGCGGAATAAGCAATCCATTAGAAGAGTCAAGTAGAGAATAAAATCTACTATCTTCTATGATTTAAAAGGTTTTTCATCACTTTTATCGCTGAGACTCAACTTAATAAATAATCCACATCATCCTTGCACTACAGCCAAGGATATTCATTAGTATCACGACCACAAATTATCCATGCACTACGGGCTAAGGATATTCGTGTATTCATCAATGGTCATGATTATGCCAACAACTGTCCATCAATGCACTACGGGCCAATGAGGACTTTTATCACATCATTTGTAACATTACGGTCATGATTATACCGAATAATCCTTGGTCATAATCAGACCAAGTCCATCTATGCACTACAGGCCACAGATGACTTTCAACAGAATGTAAACATGAGGATGATGACAATGATATAAGAATTCAATAAAACAAGTTCAAGGATAAATTTTTAAAGATTTATAATTTAATTTATCCAGAAATCAATAATGTCCAAATTGTCAACATGATACTGCTTTGTGGAGTAAAATTCAAGAATAATATTATACTAAAAATAATTTGGACCGAAAATGAATCAATTTTTTTATCATAAATAGTACCCCGGGTGAATAGTACTCGAGTAAATAGTACCTCGTGAATAGTACTTCGAGAATAGTAATCCCGTGAATAGTACTCCGGTATGAAAAAGTTAAAACTTATCAAGAATGCTCAGAATAATATTTTCATAAAAAGATACTAGATGAAGCGAAATATCAAGGATATTCTACTAATTTTATGGAGTATAGAAGCTAAAATTTTAACAAAACGAGTACAGAATTCAAAATCTAAAACAAAATAATATTACTTACATACTATAGAGTATGGAAGAAAATATTTTTTCAAGCGAATATTGAACAAAAATAACATCTCTTACATTAAAAAGAAGAGTATTCCAACTGGTATAGCGGAGATATTCTTAAAGAAAACTTTCACTGCTTTTCTACGCTCAAAGCTTTCTAAAACTCTAAAGAAATACGCTAAAGATTATAGAAAAAGAATTCTCTGATTCTGGTGTGTTTTTCAATTCTAACTTAAGCGCTTATTTATAGGAAAATGCTAGAAGGCCATAGCAGACTAAAATAATAAAAAAATATTATTATTTTATTTTATTTTTCAAATCTTACGCCTACCCACCAAATGAACAGTCAACTTGGAACAAAAATTTCAGCCAACAAGTTTGAAAAACAAAAGCGGGTCCCACCCAATTTTAATAAAAATATTTTATTTTTCGAAATTTCAGTAATTCATAATAAATAGTCCTTTTATCGAAAAAATATGAATTTTATGTCCATTCCACACGAAATCGAATTCTCTACAACTTTGTAACTTTAAGTTTTTCCAAATTCCAGACAGAAAATATCTGAAATCCACAAACGGATGATTTTTAACATATTTTAAAATTCATAACAAATCATGCGTTAATTTTTAACGGTTCAAAATTTGTGAATATATGCTCAACTTATATACGCATAACATATCCAAAAATTACAACGATCCAACGGTCGGATCAAAATTATAACTCACGTAATAGAGCTTTAAAAACACCGATTTAATTTTTAATACCTCCATTCCGATAAAAATACTGATAAAACACCTCAACATTAATTCCTTTATTTATATCCACATAAAAAATAAATATTTCCTTATCATATAAATCAATAATTAATTATTCACAAATAATATCACAGAATCACAATTATGACAACCAGGTCGTTCCTAGGAAAGTGGGGGCTTTCCGATAAGGATTTCTCCTTACTGGCGCGCAATTAGGTGACCAAACCTCTCCTTAGATAGAACTTCTTTAGACATTGCCAATAATGCTATCTAATAATATTATTCAAATAATATAAATTATTGATCTGATAATGGAGATACTATGTAGTGATAATTATTGAAACAACAATAATATAAAATATCAATGCAGCAATTATTGAACCAATAGAATAAAATATTGAACAGTAATTACTGTAACAATTATTGAGTAGTGCCTTCTTATGTAAGAATCAATAATTCAACAATATTGTGCAATACCGTGTGCTACTGTACAACAACACGTATTACTGTATTTTAACCACCAGGTATTCCAACAGTGCTAACGGTAACGATTACGCCGTTATTTATAGAAACTAAAATTTGTCATTTTCTTCATCCGACAGTTATTCTGTTATGGGGCCCATAAATGGCTGCGCCGTCGTACGAATATTCCCCGACAGAAAGAATATTCAACGACCAAATGAATATTCCCCGATAACATGAATATTTTATAGCCACTTGCTTATTTTGCTAAATTTATAAATATTGCCCATAACTATAACATTATATCAAATTCACTCCATAATATTCAAAAATGATATTTATAGAAAATTCATCTTTATTCATAAAAGTTGGTGTCTTACATTGAACTTGAGAAGTTCTGTCTATGTGCGAATGTGCGATATTTGTACAAGGTGGTAGAACGTATGAGGCCTTGAGCCACAATTTGAACACTTCGGTGTTTCTATGATATGAACTGTTCTGTGATTGAGTTGTTCAATACAAGTATGTTCTGTTTATACATGAACCGTTATTGTTAAGTCTGTGCTAATGATTTTAGCCAGACAGGAGGTGTATGAAAAAGGTAGAGGACTGAAAGTATTTCAAAATGAAAGTGACTGATATTTTAAGATGATAGGAATCGAGACTATTTCTATTATTAAAGCTGCTTCATAACCTTTGTTCGGTTATCGAAGTTACGAAAAAATGTTTAAACTCGTGAAGTTGTTTGTTCAACTGTTATGACTTGCTGGGAAATTGAATGCTCACACTTGCTTTTAAATGAAAAACATTTTCAGCTAACAAGGTTAGAAGAACTTAAGGATCCCGTAAAAATCAAGCTGACGGTATCCAGATGAAGTGTCATTCAGAATGTGAATGAGCGAGAAGATCAAGTGAAGACTTGTAATATAGAAAGATGAAATTGAATTATAGACTAGCTTAATGAACTGTTATTGGTGGCGGATAAAAGTCACTCTTGTAAGATGAAATGAATAATGTATTTATTATTATTTGTAATGAAAAGGTTATAAGGTTTCCAGAACCTGGGATTTGAGAGTGTATGTCGTTATATTTCCATATATAATGATGTATGTTGGATGAATGATGTACTCGTGACATACGGAATCTGGGTGTGAAGATAGACCGAATTTTGGGGCGTTACATTTCCATTCAAAAACTCCTTACCCCACGTACATCTCTCACTCTCCTCTCCTAATCAACCACTACAAGACACCCTATATCTACACCACCAGACTTCCGTAAACACATCATGAACCGAGTTTGGGGGTTTTCTCAGTGTTAAAAGTTTGTGCAGAACATTCCAAGGACTGTTAGGGTTTGTCAATTGGGTACACAGAGTTCAATCAAGATTGTCATCTTCTCATTTCTGTTAGGGCTTTTCTTCATCAATCTCCATGGGTCCAAAACGAGCACGTTCCCGTACTCTTGAGTACTCCTCTTCCAGTAGTCAAGATGAAAACATCTTGGACCTCACCAAGTTTGTCAACTTAAATGCTCAGATAGAGTACTACCGAATTGTGGCCAAAACATTTGTGAAGGAACGAGGATTTAATCCCGGGAAGCAGGATGGTCAGTTATGGGAAATGATTCCGGAGAGAGGTTGGGTAGGAGTTATATCAAGCCCCATACCTGCACCAATGGCTTTAATGCGTGAGTTCTACGCCAACACTAAGGAAACAATGAGTGGGTTATCGTTTATCAAAGGTGTGCAAGTAGACTATCGCCCACAGGTGATTTAGGAGGTCTTCAATTTACCCAACCCACTGACTGGTAGAGCTAATTGGGTGGAGGCTGCTCGGTTTGAGACGGATTTAGACAGGGTCATTACTGATTTGTGCGTACCTGGTACTCGGTGGAACTACAAACAGGGCAAAAATCAGCCCACCAATTTCCCAAGTGCAGCACTTAACCTCTACGCAAAGGCATGGAACCTATTTATATGTGCCAAGTTACTGCCATCTACGCACCAGTATGACATCTCGTCTGAGAGAGCTATTATACTGTGGGGGATTGTCACGGGAAAATACATAGACGTGGACCACCTCCTCCACCAAAACATGCTCCGTTATATGAGGGGTAGCACCACAGGTAGCATGCCACATGCCTCAATTATCGCCCATTTGTGTGCCAAGGCGGGAGTTACTTGGGACGATGACCAGTTGCAGTTGCCTAGCCAAGACATTACCCATGCCACTATTGTGAAATTTAAGGATTGGGCAGGAGGCACACCACACCCGAGGGGAAAAGGTTTTATCTTGCCAGCTCCGTCATCAGTGCCATCTCCGCAGCTGACTGAGGCAGCCGCCTCCCCCCAAGCCACTACCGAAACTGATGATTGCAGGCTAAGGCGACTGACAACTTTTTGGCGTTTGCAAGCGGGTTGTCTAGATACTTAGCCGAAGCCTTTGCGCAGCAAGGGACAATGTTAGAGTGGCCCATATTTGGTTCAGTCGTGCCTTATCCACCGCTAGATTCACCACCCGAGGAGGGTGGACATGCCGACACTTAGGGGAGTTTTCTTTGCCCTTTACCTTCATTCATTAGGGATAATGAATATGCTAAATTTGGGGTATTGGGTCTAATTAGTAGTGTAGAGCATGTAGTGTAATTTGCATCATTTATCCATGTTTCATAGAGTTTCTGCATATTAGTAGTATTAGTTTACTTTTGCAGTAAAGTTATTTCTTTTTGTTGCGTAGTATCTGTTTAGTTTATTTGTTTAGTTGCATAACATTGCATAATCCCAAGTATCTAGTTTGTTGAATTCTAATTTGGCCAATGATGAATTAAGAAATTTGATAGATTCTTGAACTTAGTGGATATCTTGAGCTGAGTTATAATTTTATACATGAGATGATTTATGCCTGTAGTTTAGATGCTACCGGATAACACGTAAGTGTTCATGTTTGCTTGTTGGTTAAAAATTAGCTTGTTTGTCTGCTGAGTAGAAAACGTTGTTTTAAAGATAGAATTGTGTAGGAAGTGAACATTGACTATGAAAACACTTGTGACGTCCCCAAATCCGGGTACTTTGAACCTCGAACTTGGTATGTTATGGTACTTCATCATCATACATATTCTATCATCTAATACGGAACAAATAAACATATATTGTTTATTTTACATAATTCCATAACCTTTTCCCAGGTTTATTAACCTTAACTGAATACATACCTTCAAAATTACAAAGGTTTACAATAAGATAACTAAATAGTTATCCTTATAACAATCTATTACTGTATTTTACTTTTGTCTCTGCCCTTCTTCAAGCCTTCGCCTTTATCTGAAATTTTTTATCATGATATAGCAAGGGTGAGCAACTACTTTGCCCAACAAGTTTAAATTCAATAAAGATATATCATGATTGAAAGAATAATAAGCTTTCAAGTTTTCAACAATTTAATAATTGTGAAGAAACATGAATCAAGATGTCAATAATTGAATGACTGAATCAATAACGTTTAAAGTCAACAAGGAATAGAAATAACTTTATCTGAACCTTAGGGTAATGAAGGTGATCAGCCTTTCATACCTGATAAACATATACAACATGCACTAAGATGTGAATAATCATCAATAATCATTCACTAACATACTTTAAAATATAACTCAAGTTTGAGTTAAGGAAACTTGCCTGCATTGTCGATTACCGCTACGCAATTTAATTTATTCTCTTTATTGAAAAGACCTATCAAGTATAAGATTGATCTTTCAATTAGCATATCATACCTTATTTCATAATACTATCTAACACTTAATCATATAGTCAAATATTAGATAATCTTAACACCATATCCATTTAATTACTTATAATCTCATCACCTTATATTAACTTGTCTAACCTTCACTCACAAAGTTAAGTATTAGACATTACACCTTAGTCTTAGTATTATCATTATACTTTGATAATCTTTTCATCACTTATAACTTATACTTATAATTTTTTCCTTTATATGTTATCTTAGTAAGCTAGATAACCTTTCAGCAAACTGAAATATCATTTCAGTAAACCGGATTACATTTCAGCATCCTGAAATTACTATTTCAGCAGACCACAAAATATTTCAGCAGACTGAAACCATTTCAGCCATCCCAAAATCCAATTCAGCACCCTGAATTCTCATTTTAGTCTATTACAAGCATAACATAATTCATTGGATACCAAATTCAACAATTATATTAAAAAATAACATAAATCTCTTATTTTAATCTCCCGTCGAATATTATTAATTAGGTAATAATATTTTACGCTAAGGTTATTAACCTTTTAATAACATTCCAGCCAAATACTACTAATAATATCTTAATCCAATATTATTAGCTATACAACAATAATTTAAGTCATTAATCAAATTAATAAACAATTTATTTTAATTATTTTCCTTTCCTTAATTAACTCATTAAACATTCTAAAATGCCATAAACATCACAATACTTCACACCCAACCCAAAACTACATCAAAAATCTGCATAAGCCATGCTTAAGGGTTTCAAGTCATAAAATTGTATTTTTCATATTTTTGGACATCATATATTTAATTAAATCCATTTATCCATTTATAATTATTTAGATGAAAAATACCAAATCAGTCCCAAAAATATTTATTTTCTGGGATTTGACAGAATACAGTTCCATATTGAACATATATTTTTTCCGGAATTTTTAAAATAGATTTACTATATTTAAATAGTCCATAATAGCCAAATATTCTCCGATTTTTCATAAATCGAGATTAACTCCAAAAATTCTGAAATTTTTACAGTATGTTCCTGTTATAAACATGTATTTCCAGTAAAAATTTTGTAATTTTTGGACTTATACACAGAGAGTTATTCGGATGGATTCATAAAAATAGCCCTTCACCGTAAAATCCATAACTCTCAAACCGTATGGCCAAAAATTCTCAAATATTTACACAACCTTCATAACTTCTGATATTAACACTCCAAATTTTTCCAGAATTTTTAAAGCATAAAAGGTGGACAAAAATGCCCCCGTTTCAGACTGCCCTGAAACAGTACCAAAAAAAACGAGACAGTTTTTACCAAAATCCACACCACGACTTTTAGAAATGTGATTTTTGAGTTCTACCACTTGGGTATACTAGTCAACACATATATCTAGCACCTCTCTTCGACGGATCGCAAAAAGGAGTTATAGATTTAAAACGGTGGATTTTCAAAGTAAATAAAAATTAGGTTTCATAAACTAGAAAAAAAAAATTTCTTTTCTTTTTTATTCAAACCAAATCAACACCCATTATGGGTAGATCCATACTTGAATCCATGAAAAACACAGATTATAGGAGTTTGAACTTTCAATTCAAAAACCCCCTTTTCAAAAATAAAAGAAGAAAGTAAAGCTTAGGAAGAAATAATTTTATACCTTTCTTTCTTTTTCTTCTTCTCCTTCTTCATCCATGGAGGATCTTCTTTTCTCCCTCCTCTTTCTTCCTCAAGGACTGCCGCCCCTCTCCCCTTCTCTCCCTCTCGGTTCCTCTCTTTTTCTTCTCTTCCCTTTTCTCTTTCTTCTTTCTTTTCTTATCTTCTTATTCTACCGATTGTTTTTTCCTTCGTAAATTCGGCACATGGCCTTCTCCTCTCCACTTATGTTATTTTATGTCCAAAATATCCTCATTAATTGGTTTAAAAAAAATTTGGGCCACTCTCTTTAATCTTTTAGGCTTTCACTTAATCCTTTGGGCCATGTAATATATACATAGTCCAATCATTTTCATCTTAACCCACCCTAAATATTTAATTAAGGTATCCTTTTCAAATATTTAGAATTTAAATCATCACTCTTGTACATTAAATTTTATAACCCAACTAAACTTGTTTTAATTAAGTTATAAAATTAATAACTTGAGATAATAAAAAATATATCTCTTAACTTAATATAATTTTTAATATCATTATTCTCCCATTGAGCTAACAAATTTACTTGTTTTACTTACTAACAACAACCAACTTGGGCTTTCAACCCTAATTAAATTGGGTCAATATAATACTTGTCACATACATAATATATTGGGCTAGATTAAATAATTTAAGGAACAATTACATATTATAGTACATTTTTAAAAGTAATTATAAAAATCATACATCCATAAAATAATTACAAAAATAATATATTTTTTTATATTTATTTAAAAAATTAATATATTTGAATATCCTTTAATCGTGGTATGCTATTATCTCCTTATCTCTCCCCTATTTTTAATCTCCAATTTCATCACCATCATTATCATCCATTTTTATCACAATAATTTCCTTCCACAGATCAAAACGATGCCTTCTTCAATTTCTAGATCCCCACCCTCCCAGAATCAATACCTCCAAACCTTTTTGGAATACGCCCGTCCTTTCCTCTGCGGCGAACTCGAATCCGTCGACCCAAAACTACCCTCACTCGTCGCTGTCCTTCGCTCCGTCGGCGCCGGTGAGTGTTGCCTCGTGGTGTTGCCGAATTCTTATTCCCAAATGTCAATATTTCAGACTGGCATAAAGCCCTCATCAGCCAAAGCATGTTGAGAATTTGAGGAAGCTTCCTGTTTGCGTTCAAGCATTCTTTGCTTACGATGGGATCTTTTTAAGGCTCTGACTATGTCTTCTAGGCAATGTGGTGGAGGAAGCAGGCCGATGGTCTCCTCAATCCCAGGTGGGATCCCAAAAACATATATAAAGGAAATAAAGGGTCTGACATTGCATTAACATTATTGTTCACCTGCAATCGTAAATGGGTCAAAATAAAGGGGAAAAAAGATGCATTTTGGATCAAGAAATGAAATAACTCATTTTCTTTTTCATACTTCAAATGCAAAAATCATTTTAATTGGTACATTAAAAAAGTGGGAGGATAAACAAAGCTCAAGGTAACACCTGCATTTTTTTTTGGTAACCAAACATTCATACCAAAGTAACCAAACTGTCATACCAAGGTAACCAATCCACACCTTCAAATTTTTCATAGTGCAATTGGTAACCAAACCTTTACATCAAGGTAACCAAACCTTCATATCAAGGTAACCAAAGCTACTATTGAACCAATCCACCTCCACACCTTCAAATTTTTCATAGTGCAGTTGGTAATCAAACCTTCACACCAAGGTAACCAAACCTTTATACCAAGGTAATCAAAGCTACTGTTGATCCAAAATTAGCAACTGATAGAAGAGATTGGTAACCAAACATTCATAGCAAGGTAACCAAACATTCATACCAAGGTTACCAAACCACCTCCACACCTGTAATTTTTTTATAGTGCAGTTGGTAACCAAACATTCATACCAAGGTAACCAAACTGTCATGCTAAGGTAACCAATTCACCTCCACACCTTCAGATTTTTCATAGTGCAGTTGGTAACCAAACCTTCACACCAAGGTAACCAAAGCTTCACACCAAGGTAACCATAGCTACTGTTGAACTAGAGAAGAAGATAATGGAGCTAGAGGGTGTTCTGACTTATTCAAGGAAGAAGGTGAAAGAACTTCAGACATTTTCAGAATCTAAGTATCAGAGATGGAAAGAGAAAGAACTTAGCTACAAGAGCTTCTTAGACTTTCAGTCTGGATCACTACAGGTTTGCAACAACTGTCATGTCTATGAATTGTGAGTTTGTGTGAGTGTGTGTGTGTGTGTGTGTGTGTGTGTATATATATATATATATATATATATATATATATATATATATATATATATGTTTCACGGTTTATTTATTTTGACATGAAGTGATGAAACTACTCAGGAATTAAGGGTGGGTTTCAACTCAATAAAGCAAGAACAGAAAATGTATTTGTAAGAAATTAATCGCTTAGGTAGTGTCAACAGTCCAATCGTATTTGTACTTTCAGAAATCTTATGTTTCTTTGTATTTTATCGTGATGCAACTTGTGAAGAATGAGATTCGCGGCGGAAGAGAGGGCTACTGTGAGGGAGATGAAGTTTTGAATTTGAATTTGTTTTTCTCAAATATTTAAATTTGAATTATTAATTATGACAGTTATTTCTCCTTGATTTTAGGTTTCCTTATTAATGTGAATTGCGTTATTTTTGTAATTATTTTGTGGATGTTTTATTTTTGTAATTACTTTCTAATTGTTGTATTTTAGTGTTAAGGATCCATAATTTAACCACTATTAATCACTTTATCTACAAGTCTCATGTTTAATTAATTAATTAGGCTTGTTTAAATAATATAACTTCCTTAGTCCATTAAATTTAATTCTCTTGGACTCTATTTAAATTCTTAGGCTATGACCTCATTATAATCCATTACTTTTAATTCTATTCTACCATAATCATTTAATTAGGGCTCCACTACACCTTTGTAAATAAAATTCTTACTCATGCCTTTTTAATTTCATAACCCAATTAGACTTGGTTATAAAATTAATTATTTTGAGATATATAAAATAAATCTATTAATGGTAGTATATATATTTATATACTAATATTCTCCCATATTATAACCTCTTAGGTTATTTAATTATCACACCTAATATATATTAGGTTATATAACTTAATTCTTAATTCACTTTTATATACAAAATAAATGTATTCACATTATATAATGTATATTTACCTAATCACACACATAATTTACATAATCATAATATATTTCATTTCTCACACTAATTTTGACTTTTTTCCATAAAAAGTCAACTGTTGACTTTGACCAAAAGTCAACCTTTACACATTTTGTGTTTACTGTCCATTCTGACTAAACTTGACGTTCCGGACGCAACCGAGCAGTCCGTGTTTCAAAATTCTATCTCTAACTCAAATTTTGAGTTTTAAATTACTCCATTTTTATTGCTAATCATATTAACTAACGACTTTATACTTATTCAAATTCTAATTTGCCAGTCAAGGCCAACGTTCAAGCTATGTTAATTACTAACATAGTTTTATCTTGATCCTTATATCATTAACTTAATTCATCATTCCTATTGCTAAAATATATATATAGCACCTTACTAAGTATATATATTTATGTACATATACTCATCTTCGTTTAACCTCATAGCATCTCTTCATGTGAAATCTTATCTCCTTAATAAAATTTCCATATGTACTTATATAACATTTCTTAGACTATTCAGTTCACATCAAATTTGCAAGTATCGTAATACCCTATTCTTGATATTCATTCAATTACATATTAATTCATTTCTAGGGTTTTAGAATTTTGTAACCCATATTTTCTCTATTCTCATTCGAATAGTAAACCATATAGGTTTTACTTGAAAATTTTAAAAAAATCCTCAAATTCTCATCTAGGTTTTATTCTTTAACCTTTATTCTAATCATTCAAGATTTTATAAATTTTCGGGTTATCACAACACTGAAACTCAAGCATTGGGAATGCATGGGTATACTTGCTATATATAAAAAAATAAAAAGAGAAAAAATGAATAAAATACCGTGGCTAGTCTTGTTTCGGGGCCTTTGTTACTTGAGCAAGTACGCCCGAGGGGATTGTCTCTACACCTAGTGCCCTAAGGTCTTTATGGTCTAGGAGTCGTTGGTTGAAAGCTCGCTAAGGGGTAGCACTGTTAGCCTAATGGAATGAGGCATTGCACAGTCATGGAAAAAAATATATATATATAAATCAATAAACACCGCGAAAAAGTGCGAAAATCGCCCTCATGAGTAAAAATTAAGCCGAATAAACCCGTTACTGAACTTTAGTTTGTATTGATGTGTTGGAGTAATTGTTGTTTCATTTGTATGCATAGTTCTTGATTTGAACCTCAGTTTTCTTTCTTAAGTAGTATTGCATGTGAAATCTTTGCTTTTATCAAGCTTATTTGTGAACACATCACACACACACAGTATCTTTATAGCAGGTTTGGATTATCTGATTGTATGTCATTATGCTTGTAGCTTAGTTTGATGATTTGTTCTTGGATCTGGATATTTCTCTAAGGCATATTTTATTAGAATTCTAGCATGGCTGGAAATCTTGGGATTCATTTAATTAATAGTGTAGCTGCATAGCATGTAGTTTGCATTTCATATTTCATATTTGTGTTTATTGCTTGAGGGCAAGCAATAGTTCAAGTTTGGGGGTATTTGATAAGTAGATTTTATACATACTTATTGAGTACTAACTTACTAGAATTTTGCTCAACTTAAGCATATTTAGTATTGTTTTATTGCTTTGTATGTTTGTTTTGTAGTTTGCATCAAGGAAATTCCCAAAGCATGGTGATGGCATAGCAAGGCATGGTATGGTGAACAATGGATAGAATGGAGGAGGTAGCTGAGCTCAAGCAGGAGAGGAGGACATCTAAAGGATCTTTGAAGTGATAAAGTGAAGAAGAAAGAAGTGAAGAAAAGAAGAAGAAGCAAGTAGAAAGCAGCAGCAAAACACCAGCAGTATACAGAATCCAGCACCAGCACGGCCGCGCCCAGCATAAGGCCAGACACAGCGCGCCCGTGCTGCAAGCATGCCAGACGCAGATAAGGCACAGCGCACCCGCGCCCGACTCAAGCTATACACCCGCGCGGCCGTGCCAGTCAGACTTGAATTAAACGCTGACTTTCCATTTTGTAATGTTGGAACGTGATTTCTATATTAGGGTGTATTTGCTGGTTTAAAAAAAGGACGTATTCTATTCTATCAGATATTACTATTTTACGGTTTCATAGTCTAGAGAGAATCCATAGCCTTTCTCTACTATTTTGAGCTTCTCTCTCTAGATTGATTAGATTGTGAATATTGGGTTTTATTTTGGTGATGATTGTGGACCTGAACTAGCTTGGAATCATACTTTGGAGAGCAGGGTTTTATCAAATTTGATTCTTCATTTCCCTTAAATCTCTTTACTCTTTTTGTTTATTTCAATGCTTGGCTTAAATCCCATAATGGGTGTTGATTTAGTAATGAACTAACTTCCATTATGGGATTCAAATGAAGTTTAATGTGTAGTCCAGAATTGTATGCTATATTGTGATGCTTGTATGTTTAATATTGGATTGCCTAACTTGGTTGCACCTAAATGTTTGAATGCTTGATCACCATTCACCTTAATAACTTATATAGAATTGAAAAAGGAAATATAAGTGCAGATTTAACTATGTTAGCATGTGTTCATGAGACTTACATGTGTTAGGTTTCGTGATTCGTGACCCGAATAGGCATATACCGGTTCACTATATGTAGTCGTTGAGAGAGTTTGTGCTTAAATCATTATTGCTTGTAATTCACATAGATATATAGTGGGTTAGGTAATTTTGATGTTCATATGAATTCTATCATTTTGTGGATTTTGTGTGATTTGGACATGGTACATCGAAAGATGGCCATGTTTCACTTTTGTGCTCTCGACTAGCTGTCCATATTAATTACTTAGGCATAACAAGAGGCGTGCATTTTGGATAAAGCATTAAATGACATTAGGATCCCATTTCTCTCCACTTTGATTCCCCAAATTTGGTATTTAGTAATTTTGTGTTGATAATTAATTTAGATTCTAATTTACTTGATTATTGATCGTTTAAGCAATCAAAAATAGTGATAAGGTTGTTGCATGCTAGTGTAGAAATAGTCACCTTTCTCTGTGGGAACGATACTTTCTTACTCTGTACTACTTGTTGACCCGTGTATACTTGCATGAGTTAGACTCTGTTTTGTTAACCCGAAACAAGCCCAATAACAACATCGCACTCGTACCCGCATATGATCTTCTACTCAACGCGTTAGCTACCACGTTCGCTTTTCCAAGATGGTATTAAATGGTATGGTCGTAATCTTTCAACAAATCGAGCCAACGTCGTTCCCGCATGTTGAGCTCCTTTTGGGTGAAGAAATATTTGAGGCTTTTATGATCTGTATAGATCTCCACTTTCTCCCCATGCAGGTAGTGTATCCAGATCTTTAACACGAAAAAGACTGCTGCCAACTCCAGATCATGAGTAGGATAATTCCTCTCATATTCTTTGAGTTATCGCGAGGCATAGGCTATGACTTTTCCATGTTACATGAGAACACATCCTAACCCTTTGTCCGAAGCATCGATGTAGATAACAAATCCATCCAAACCAAATGGTATTGTTAGAACATGTGTCGAAATGAGTCTTCTCTTGAGTTCTTGAAAACTCTTCTCACAATCCTCGCTCTAACCGAATTTTGTATTTTTTCGAGTCAGCTGAGTTAATGGAGTAGCGATTCGAAAAAATCCTTCCACAAATCTCTGATAATAATCAGCTAAGCCCAAAAAACTACGTACTTCGGTCGCTGACTTCGATTGCTCCCAACTTTGTATTGCTTCAATCTTTACCGGGTTAACAGATACTCCATGTTTTGACACCACGTGCCCAAGGAATGCTACTTCCTCAAGCCAGAACTCGCATTTCTTCAACTTGGCATATAACTTGTTATCACGAAGCCTTTTGGAATAGACGAAGATGTCATCAATAAAGACAACAACGACCTGATCCAAATATTCCTTGAACACACGGCTCATCATATCCATGAAAGCAGCAGGAGCATTAGTTAATCCAAAAGACATGACTAAGAATTCATAATACCCGTACCGAGTTCTGAAGGCAGTCTTCGGAATATCCTCAGTTTTAATCTTCAGCTGATGATATCCAGAAAGAAGATCGATCTTTGAAAAGAATTGTGCTCCTTACAACTGGCCGAATAGGTCATCAATGCGAGGTAGTAGATACCTATTCTTGATGGTGACATGGTTCAATTTCCGATAGTCAATACAAAGTCGCATACTCCCGTCTTTCTTCTTTACGAATAAAACAGGAGCACCCCAAGGAGATATACTAGGACGAATGAAACCGATATCTAACAACTCATGTAGTTGGACCTTTAACTCCTGAAGTTCAATAGGAGCCATTCGATATGGGATTTTAGAAATGGGTTTTGTACCAGGTTCAAGGTCAATAAAGAATTCAACTTCACGTTCTGGGAGTAGACCGGAAAGTTCTTCAGGAAATACGTCAGGAAATTCACTAATAACATAAATATTATTAAAATCTGACGTATTTTTGTTCAAGTCCATGACATGGGCTAAGAAAGCTTGACATCTGTTTTTCAATAAACGAATAGCTTTATGGCTTGATATGACAGTGATTAACTTTAGTGGTTTGGTTGCTTGAATTCGCATAACAGGTTGGTTAGGAATATGAAAATTAACGATCTTACGAAAACAATCAATTTTAGCATAATTAGTGGTTAACCAATCAATCCCTAAAATCACATCAAATACAAGTATCTTTAAAGAGATGAGATCAACAGGTAATGTGATGGTGCCAACTTGAATCAAGCAAGATTTATAAACAGTGGATGTAATGAAAGTTTTTCCTAATGGAGTTTCAACAGATAAGTCAAAGTCTAATTTCTCAATAGTCAAGTTCAAACGTTGAGCACAAGCAAGAGAGATAAAAGAATGGGTAAAAATGGTATCTAATAAGGTATAAACTTCGCAAGAGTTTATGATTAGCTTATCCGTGATTACCTCGTTCGGGTTCCTCGCGTTTTGGGCAGTCATGACAAACGCTTTTCCAAGAACCACCGACTTTGACTTGTCCGGGACAGCCTTTGGAGTCACCATCCTCGTTGCACTTGGTTTCGCTACATGACAATCTCAAGCTATATGACCTTCCTTTCCACAGTTATAACACACCTTGAATTGTTGTGGGCAGTTTGGGCTGATGTGTCCCTCTTTCCCGCATTTATAAAATACTACCGGTGGTCGTTCTCCTCCCGTAGAAATAGTTGATGTTGGTGCTGACGTCTTCACGTTGTCATTGTTGTACCTCCTCTTTTTGAAATCTCCCCCCGACTCTCTTCTTCTACTATCATGGCCACGATTACCACCAGAGTGGTTACCGTTTTAGTCCAAATATTTTCCTCCCCGCTGATTATCATTGCTCCGATGACTGCTGCCACCGGTATGACCATGGTTGTGATCCCTCAGTTGAACAGACTCATTATCTCGCTCTAATAATTGAGTCATGTTCACAACATCTGAATATAGAGAAATTTTGTGAGAAATGAGGTATTGACGAATTTCGGGTTTCAAACCTCTTAGAAATATCCGCGTCATACGTTCCTCTTTCTCTACCAAATAAGATGCAAACTTGGATAACTCCGCGAACTTAGCCTCGTACTAGGACACAATCATGTTGTTATGTTCTAGTCTGATAAATTCTACTTCCTTCATATGACGAATACTTTCAGGAAAGTACTTGTCATTGAACAGTTTTTGGAACGTTTCCCAAGACATATTGAGTGCAGCAGGCTGGGTATGCTTCACAGATTCTCACCAGTAATCTGCCTCACCACAAAACATAAAGGTGGAAAATGGAACCTTCTGTTCCTCTGTGCATCCCAAGACATCAAATATCTTGGTAATTTGCTTAACCCACATTTTTGCCTTGATCAGATCCGGCTTTCCCAAAAACTCTGGTGGTCCCGACTCTTTGAAATGCTTGGCTTTGACAAGCCGCGCGTTGCCATTATTTCCACCTGCATTTTGAACAGGAGTCTCTCTTGTTTGGTTTTGCATGAACTGCAAAAAGCTTCTAAACATCCCATCATTCATCATTTGATCGGTGATGTTGTTTACAGGAGGAATATTGCCTTCCTGATGCACATTATCCTGGTTGTTGAATGCTAGTGTCTTAAAAGTCTCATGTGCTCCATTGCTTATCTCAATATTTTCAGATATCATTCTCAAATACTGCCACAAAATAAGGGTTAATCAAAAAAATTTACATGTCACATATTATCCCTATATTCTGACTGACCAAACAATTAAGCTTAGGTAGGACACACTAGCGAGGGATTTACTCGTCTCTCCCCTCCTAGTTCTATTCCCCTATCTCCGCAAGAGACCATATCCATAAACTCTGATACCAACTGTGACGCATCTAAAATAGGTCCACACAACCTATTCCGAGTCGCCAAATATATGGTACAGAAAATAACTACAACTTCATTATTACAATTATCGTGCAAAATACGACAACACATATGCTGTGAGTTTTAAAACAAATATTGTCTTCTAGATAATATCTAAACTCAAATAAAGTCCTCATTACAATTATTGATACACTATTTTACAAAATAGTGAGGACTGCTAAAACAACTGTCTTGAACCATCACTCCACACCCCGACTAGTTCCCAATATATTCTCACCTCCTAAGAAGAAAAATGGAACAAAAAAGAAAAGGGTGAGCTCAACTAACCCAGTAAAAAATATTATGACTAAGATAATGTAAAACAAATTATCCTTAGTCCTCAACTGGGAAAAATCTGATAGAATATAATAGACAACAAGTTTTAGATCAACAACTGCAGTGGAAACAACAATCCATTAGAAGAGTCAAGTAGAACATGAAATCTACTATCTTCTATGATTTAAAAGTCCATCATCAATATTTTATCCCTGTAGCATCATTCAATAAATATTTTAATTCAACGAATTATCCATGCACTACGGGCCAAGGGTATACGTTAGTATCACCAGTGGTCATGTTCATCTCAACATCTGTCCATCTTTGCATTACGGGCCAAAGATATTCATTAGGTAATCATTCATCTTTGCACTACATGCCAAAGATATTCAGTTATATCACCATTTAGGACTGAGGATGATGAAAATATTTTAAAGAAAATGAATCTAGTGAGATAAAAGGACGAAGATTAGGGATTCGTACTTCAGTTTATCCAAGTTCAAAAATACTCTATAATAATCAATTGTAGAGCAAAACTCAAGAATGAAGATCAAAACACGGATACAATCAAAGATAGTAACCATAATAGACAACTTGGACAAAAAAAATTTAATTTTTCTGTGAATAGTGTTGTATTCGTGAATAGTGTCGTATACGTGAATAGTGTTGTATACGTGAATAGTAACCCCGACATGAAAAGATAAAAATTTCATAAGAAAAATCATACTTCGTGAATGGTACTCGTGAATAGTACCGTATTCGTGAATAGTGTCGTATACGTGAATAGTAATCTCGACATGAAAAGGTAAAAATTTTATAATAAAATTTATACCAATATTTCGGTATAATGATATTAAAAGAAATAACATCATTTACAAAAAAAATAACATCTCTTACCTCAAAAGAGTAGTACTTCTGGCTAGAATATTGGATATAATACTGAAAGAAACTTGCACTGAATAGTAACACTCAAAGTATTTAAATATTCACAAAAATATGCTCGATATTATAGAGAGAGAAATTTCTGATTCTGGTGTGATTTTCAATTCTAACTTAAGCATCCTATTTATAGGAAAATACTTAGAACACCAAAGTAGAAAATTTAATAAAATAATATTTTATTTAAAAATTTTCACGCCCACCCTTGATCAATTTCATCAGCACACCAGTAGGGCCCACCTATGACACCCCCAAATCTCGGTACTTCATTTCCTCAGGATTTGGTGTTCACGTAATCAAAACATTCATTTCTAACTACCCAACTATAATAAAATTGAATAAACAAAACCTGCCCATACAGGATTAAACTTAAATAAATCTCCCAGGTTATCTAACCTTTACAAACATTCATTCATGCGGAAAATTAAAATAAACTTCATTACAATCTTTAAACCAAGTCTGAAAATAAACTATTTAATTATTACAAGTCTTCAGCATTGCTTCGTCTTTCCTTTCCCTTTACTGGTACTAGGTACATCACCAATTTCAACCTTAGCTGTAAAAAATTTTACAGGCAAGAGTGAGTAAACAAGGCCCACTTGAAATAACAATAATTAAATCATTAAACTTTTACATCATTTGTCAACATTAAGCTCAATAGAATTAAACAATATATTCTACTAACTTTTGGAAAGCTTTAACCTTTACTGAGGGTCTAATGACCTCGAATCATGTCCACAGTTATAAGTAATTTTTCAACTTAAACTTTAACAATCATAAGACTATAAGGACTTCACGTACTTAGGGGGATCAACCCTTCGTACAATGTATTGTGCACAACCATTTCAACGCTAAGCGTAACCTCTTATAAAAGAGTTGTTCTTCTCAGTATTTAGAATACAAGTCCGTACCAAAGTGAGTTTGGTTTGGATACATTATGGGGTAATTTAGAATTCAACGGTAATCAACTAAGGTTTAGTTGATTACAAACGACATAATTGTATACTATGGAATAGTCATAGTTTAATTGATGTTTATAAATTGACATCATGCTTTAGGGATAATCTAATAGCATACAAGTTGAATAATTACAACCTACCTTGCTTGAACAATAATAAGACAAGGTTAATTGAATAATAAACATCCACAACATGTATATAATTGTACATGCTAAACCACAAGTTAAGTACAAGAATAACTTGTTCCAAATAAATTTACACCATTATATGATAATCGAAATTGAAACAATAATTAGTTCAATAACACCAATGATTAGAAAACTTATACAATAAAGAACTTGCTAAATATCAAAAGTTAAGGCTTAGAAACTTGCTCAATGTAAAAGGTAGGTTTAGGAAACTTGCCTTTAGCACAAGCTACACTTTTACCACTTGAATTGATACCCTAAACATATGTCATATTGACATAATTAGTCCTAACCAACATTGTACATTTATATAAACAATTACATTCATCATATGGGTTGAATTACCCATTCACATAATCAATTATTTTTCAAGTAGATAATACTTAATAACATGATAGTTCATAGTCTAATCATACTGAAATTATCATTTAACATTATTATGATAAACACATAACATTTATTTTCAAGTTTTGTACATTTAAACAAAACTGTCAGACAGTTCTGCCAAGCCGCGCCGCGGCGCCACAGTTTGTACTGTGGCTCGCGCTGCGGCGCTGAGTCGGCGCTGCGGCGCAGCGATTATACTATGAGCCGGCGCTGCGGCGCAGTGATTGTGCAACAGGCCGCTTACGTCATGGTGATGGCGCTGCGGCGCCAGCAATGAACTGCTGGGCCGCGCCGCGGCGCGAACTGTCAGCGTCGACTGACAGCTTCGGCAACGATGAAAGAAAAAGCCAAATTGGCCAAAAAGCTCGAATCTAATAGACTAGTTACACTCTATTTTGCACATAAACTTCATATAAACGTATAGTAAAGACTTCTAACATGTTTCTACTCATAAATTAACACAAACATCAAATATTCAACACCCAATTTCAATATTTTTGTCAAAAACTCCATTTTTGATATCTTCCATGAAAATCAATACTGTGATTTTGTTATTCAACCAAAACAGTAAATTCTAAGCATCATGATTATGATGTTACATACTCTAGCAATTCTTATAATCAATTTATCAATACAACAACTAATTACACCTTAATTTCCATTTTAACTAAAGCCATACTCATTCATAAAAACTCTCTGTAAAATAATTTCTTCATAAAATACATACATACATGAACCAATGTATCTTATAAACATATATAATCAACAATCATACCAATTATAATCATAAACAATAAAAAATCCTTTTTATAAAATTTTCACAGAGAACTTTTTAAAAGAAGAAAACTAAATTGTTTAAAGAAGAAGATGAAGCTCCTACCTTGTATTAGGAAGATGATGATTATCTTCTTTGATTAACAACTTTTCTCCAAAACCTGAAAAGAAAACTCTCAATTCTCTCTAGAACTCCCTCAGTTTTCCTTCTTTTCTTCTTCTTTTTCCTCTGTCTTTTCTAACTGAGTCTTTCTCTAACCTTAGTCTAACATATGTAATAAGAAAATAACGTATATAATAATAATAGATATATTAAGTATAGGATTGTTAACTGACATCAGTTATCAAATTTAAAAAATCAAAAGCCATAAGGCTTGTTTGGTTAAGTTAAATAAAATAACTCATTATTACTTACTCCTTGTTTGGTAAAATCTAATTAAAATACTATTATATTAAAGACTTATTATGCCATAAGGCATGTTTGGCAAAAACTAAATTAAACTCTTTTAATTTATTTTAATAACTCCTTTATAGCAAGGTTATTAGTCACCCTTTATTTAATTAAATAAATCAATTAAAACATTAATCTATTAAATTACTTTGACACATAAACAATTATAATTCTTTTTACAATTATAATTTCATTTAATCAACTAATATTTCAAACTACAATTTCTAATTTAAATATTATTATTTAATTAAAATCATTATAAGCTCTCTAGCTTATTAAATTAAACTCCATTATTATAAAATCTCATCATAATTAATTTATTTAGCTCCTTAATTATTTACTCAACAAATAATTAATTAAATCACATCAACTCAAATTGCCATATAATTCAATAAATATTTAATATTGCTAATAAATATTTAATATTTAATATTTAATTATTTATTCAACAAATAATTAAATAAACCACATCACTCAAATTGAACAATTATTTATTCAACAATAAATATATCCATTAAATACTTAAATAAATCAATAAATATTTAATGTCACACTTTAAAATTATGGAATGTTACATCATTCCCTCCTTACAAGGATTCTGTCCTCAGAATCACAATTCAAACAAATCATTCGTTACATTTCTTCCCTACTTACAAAGATTCTGTCCCCAGAATCGAAGACACAGATTAAACAAATAACTCAGGGTATTCCTTCAATATTTTCTCTTCGAGTTCCCACGTAGCTTCTTCAGCGTTGTGGTTTCTCCATATCACCTTCACAAAAGGTATCACTTTATTCCTGAGCTTGTTCTTTCCTGTAGACTATCTGGATAGGGATCTCTTCATAAGTCAAATCTTTTTCGAACTGCAAAGGTTCATACTCGATCACATGCTTGTAGTCGGGTTTATATGGTCGTAACACCGAAATGTGAAAAACATTATGAATATTTTTCAACACTGGAGGTAGAGCTACCTCGTAAGCCACTTCTCCCACTCTTCGCAGCACTTCAAAGGGTCCAATAAACCTCGGACTTAGCTTTCCCTTTTTACCGAAACGAATTTTCCCCTTCCAGGGAGAAACTTTTAAGAATACAAAAGTTCCTACGTCAAATGTACGATCTTGTCTGTGATGATCAGCATACTTTTTCTGTCTGTCTTGAGCTGCGACCAGTCTTGTCCTGATGAGTTTGACAACATCAGCAGTTTGTTGTACCAGTTCTGGTCCTAACAGTTTGCGTTCACCGACTTCATCCCAACACAGTGGGGTTCTGCACTTTCTGCCGTACAATGCCTCGTAAGGTGGCATGTCGATGCTCACGTGATAACTGTTGTTGTAAGAAAATTCCACCAATGGTAGTTGATCTTCCCAGCTTCCTTTAAAGTCCATGACACATGCTCTCAGCATATCTTCCAATGTCTGAATTGTTCGTTCGCTTTGGCCATCTGTTTGTGGATGATAAGCCGTACTCATTCGCAACTGTGTTCCCATACATTCTTGTAGTCTCTTTCAGAAATTCGATGTAAACCGCGGATCTCTATCAGACACAATTGATACTGGCACTCCGTTCCTCGAAACGATCTCCTTAATGTACAATCTTGCCAGCTGATCAAGATTGAATCTAATCTTTATTGGTAAAAAGTGCGCTGATTTCGTCAGTCTGTCCACTATTACCCAAATCGCATCGCATCCTCTCTGAGTAGTTGGAAGACCCACCACAAAATCCATCGTGATGTGTTCCCACTTCCATTCCGGTATTTCTAACGGTTGGAGTAATCCGCTGGGTCTTTGATGTTCGGCTTTTACTCTCTGACATGTCAAGCATTTCGCTACGCATTCAGCAACATCTCTTTTCATATTTGGCCACCAAAAATGTCGGCGCAAATCCTGATACATTTTCGTGCTTCCTGGATGAATTGAATACTTTGAGCTATGAGCTTCAGTCAGAATTTCTTCTTTCAGCTTTAGCACTGCTGGAACCCAAATTCGTCCATCAAACCGTAGTAAACCTTCGGTATCGACCTTGTATTTTACATCTCCGCCTTCACCCAAATTCTCTTTGATTTTTCCACACTCTCCATCTTGTAATTGAGCAATTTTCACTTTGTTCACTAAAGTTAGATCAGCTTCTATCTAGAATAGTTATTCGTCAGATTCTTTTGGAAATTTGATTTCCAACTCTAATTTTGTCATTGCTGAAATGAGCTCCTTTTGAGTTGTTATCAGCATCAACTTCTCCCAACCTTTCCTGCTTAAAGCATCTGCAACTACATTCGCTTTACCCGGATGATAAAAGATCTCACAATCGTAATCTTTTATTAATTCCATCCACCTTCTTTGACGCATGTTCAAATCCTTCTGAGTGAAAATATACTTCAGACTTTTGTGGTCTGTGTAGATCTCACATTTCTCTCCATAAAGATAGTGTCTCCATATTTTTA
Source organism: Panax notoginseng (assembly GCA_016801055.1). Lineage (NCBI taxonomy): Eukaryota > Viridiplantae > Streptophyta > Magnoliopsida > Apiales > Araliaceae > Panax > Panax notoginseng. The sequence goes on from CM029018.1 coordinate 121,611,273, forward strand.
GAGCAAACACCACTGCAGCCAATTCCAAATCATGAGTCGGATACCCCTTCTCATACTCCTTCAATTGTCTTGATGCATAGGCAATAACTTTGCCGTTCTGCATAAGAACACAACCCAACCCTTTATGTGAGGCATCACTATATACCACAAAATTTTCTGTATTATCTGGCAAAGTCAATACAGGTGCCACACTTAACTTCTTCTTCAAATCTTGGAAACTCTCTTCGCACTTCTCCGTCCAAACGAATTTTACAATTTTTCTTGTCAAATTTGTTAGCGGAGTGGCTATCTTAGAAAAATCTTGAATAAATCTTCTATAATAACCAGCCAGTCCCAAGAAACTCCTCACTTCCGACGGTGTTTTTGGTTGTTCCCAATTGATTACTGCTTCCACTTTCGACGGATCCACTGAAATCACATCTTTGTCAATCACATGCCCCAAAAATTGTACACGGTCGAGCCAAAATTCACACTTAGAGAATTTCGCGTACAGTTTTTCCTTTCTTAGTGTCTCCAATGTCAGACGTAAGTGTTCCACGTGTTCTTCTTGAGTTTTAGAATACACTAGAATGTCATCAATGAATACCACTACAAACTTGTCTAGGAATGGTTTAAACACCCTGTTCATCAAATCCATGAACGCAGCAAGTGCATTGGTTAAACCAAAAGACATCACCAGAAACTCGTAATGTCCATACCGAGTTCTGAATGCCGTTCGTGGTATATCCTCCTTTCTTACCTTTAATTGGTGATAACCACTTCTCAAATCTATTTTCGAAAAGTACTTAGCACCCTTCAGTTGATCAAACAAGTCATCTATTCTTGGCAACGGGTATTTGTTTTTAACAGTGACTTTGTTTAACTCCCTATAATCAATGCAAAGACGCATTGACCCGTCCTTCTTCTTCACAAATAAAACTGGCGCTCCCCACGGCGATACGCTTGGTTGAATATATTTCTTGTCCAGCAGCTCTTGCAACTGAACCATTAGTTCCTTCATTTCTACCGGAGCCATTCTGTACGGGGCCTTCGATATCGGTGCTGTTTCCGGTACTAAGTCGATCACGAACTCAATTTCTCTGTCAGGCGGAAGTCCTAGCAAATCCTCTGGAAAAACGTCCTCGAATTCCCTCACAACTGGTATTTCTTCCAGCTTTACCCCCTTCTTTTGAGTATCGACTATGTAAGCTAAATAGCCCACACAACCTTGACTCAACAATTTCTTGGCCTGCATAGTCGTCAGACATTTCATTTGTCTAGGCAACTTGCTACCATAAAATACTACCTTTGACGGAGTCATAAGGTTTACACACTTCTTTTGGCAGTCAATTACCGCTCCGCATTTGAACAACCAATCCATTCCCAAAATTACATCAAATTCCCCCAGTCTAATCGGAATCAAATCTACCAACAAAACATTCTCCTTAATGTTCACCCTACAGTTCTTGTATACGAATCTAACAGGGATTATTTCCTTATTCGCAATTTCTATGTTCAAAGGAAAATTCAGTTCTTCTCTAGGCAATTCTAACCTCTTAGCAAATTCATCAGATATAAACGAGCAAGTAGCACCCGAATCAAATAATACATATGCATCAATATCATTGATTGGGATAATACCTGAAACTACATCCTTTGATTGCACAGCATCTTGCACAGTCATGTTAAAGGTTCTGGCTGTGGGTTTGATTGATGTTGCAGGTCCTGTAATAGCCCACGCACCTCCATTGTTATCTCCTTTGCTTCTGGGTGTCACTCCCTCCTTCTTCTTAGGACATTCACGAGCAAAGTGATCCTTGGATCCGCACGTGAAGCACGCATTCTTCTTTGATTGAGTGCAATTTGGGGCGATGTGACCCTCCTGGCCATAATTGTAGCAAACTCGTTTTTCCATCAAGAACGCACCCTTGTGAAACTTTCCACATGTCGCACATGCTTCAAACTTTTTGTTCTGCTGGTTACCTTGCTGGTTTCCAGTACCCATACTCCCATTCCACTTCCTCTTGTTGTTGTTGTTGTTATTGTTGTTGTTTCCACTGCTACTACCACCATTCTTCACCTCATTCTCATTCTTCTTCTTCTTTTGTTCCTGGTTAAATTTTGTCACCGCCTCGCCTCCACCTTCAGCGAGTACTGCTTTCTCCATCACTGCTGCAAACGTCTTCAATTGGAACAGGGAAACCCTATTGTACAACCATGGCTTCAGTCCCTGTTCAAACCTCTTCGCCTTACGCTCATCTGTGCTAACCTGATATGGCGCAAACGTCGCCAATTCATTGAATTTTGCGGCATACTCAGATACCGACATCGTCCCTTGCTTCAGTTCTAGAAACTGTACTTCCAGCTGACTCTTCGAACTCTCCGGGAAATAGGTCTCGAAAAACAACTCCTTGAACCTATCCCAAGTCATCACTCCTGGCCCTTCACGAGTTTTATTAGCCTGCCACCAATAACTAGCTTCTGCTTTCAACATGAACGTTGCGAAAGCAGTCTTCTGATCATCCTCTACCCTAGCGACATCGAACACCTTCTCTATCTCCATAATCCAGGTTTGTGCTTCGACTGGATTCATGGACCCACGGAATTCAGGTGGTCCAACCGCCTTAAACTCCTTAAACGTTGTACCTTGGTTTTGAGGTTGATTCTGTAACGCTCCTGACAGTAGTGTTACTAGTTGTTGAACGGGATTCGCACCAACATTATCATTATTGTTAGTTCCTTCAGTGGTTCTCTGTCGTGTTGGCTGACGTCTGGGAGGCATTTTCTGACAAAATAAAACACCTATTAGACCATTACTCAACTTCTTTAAGTATTTCTAATTACCTTGCTTCTATAAAAGAAATGCCCACATAGCATATAACACTTTGAACAAAATAATAACATTTATTTATTCATAAACTTTCTGAAAACATAACACAATAGCATCTCTGCTATCTACATTCCTTTCCTGAACTACAAAAGTTTCAGGACAACATCATTATTTTCATATCCCATGGTTACTTAACACTAGGGACTTACACATTATTTAATACTTATTACGTACATTACCGACACATTTTCTACGATGATCTATTAAGGTACTTCGTATCCCTATCACGTTCTTCCTCCATGACTCGAAACATTGTTCTGCGATCTAACACGAATGATGGCAGCGTCTCGAACTGAATTGGATATCCCATGACCCGATCTTGAGCTCGATTAATTGCGGTGTTAAATACTTTATCCATCTCTTCCATCTTCATCCTTTTTGCCTGCGCGTCTCTCGCTGCTCTTCCAGTTCGTTGATAAGCTTCCTCGTATGCATCTTCAGCTCTTGCCCTCTTAGCAGCTTCTTCTCTCAGCTTGCTCTCCAGTTCAGCAACCATCTCAATCAATTGTTCTTTCTCTCCTTCAGTCTGTATTAATTTCTCCTCGGCGTTAGTCAGTCGTTCTTCACGATCCAGGATCTCATCGTCCTTCTGTGTCATTGCAGTCTGTTGTTCAGCTACTATCTCTTGCAATTCCTCAACTGTATCCTGAAGTTCCACGTTGCGGTCATGCACCTCATCGTATATACGGCCTGTTATCGAGTTAAGTGGAATCCTTTCTTCCTCATCCTCCTCATCTGTCTCCACATCATCCTCCTCATCTTCAACTACTGTGACCAACGGGGCTAACTCCCGTGGCAGTAGTTGCTCCCAAACTACCTGAATGTCGCGAGGCTCCTCCTCTATAGGCATTTGAGGTCCCTCCTCCCTAGCCTGACCGGATTCTCCGACATTAGTCATCCTGACAACAAAATTTTAAAGTTTTAGTTATTAATCATTCTACTCGACACTCGCGAGCACATAAGTTATAAACACATAAGCACATAAGTGTTTTATTACTTCTTTCTTAAAACTCGATAAGAGTTATCTCCACTATCTTTTCAAAGGTTACTTCCTAAGGCTTTTCCCCCCCACCTAAGGTTCATAACCTAAAGCTTTGATACCAACCTGTGACACCCCCAAATCCCGGTACTTCATTTCCTCAGGATTTGGTGTTCACGTAATCAAAACATTCATTTCTAACTACCCAACTATAATAAAATTGAATAAACAAAACCTGCCCATACAGGATTAAACTTAAATAAATCTCCCAGGTTATCTAACCTTTACAAACATTCATTCATGCGGAAAATTAAAATAAACTTCATTACAATCTTTAAACCAAGTCTGAAAATAAACTATTCAATTATTACAAGTCTTCAGCATTGCTTCGTCTTTCCTTTCCCTTTACTGGTACTAGGTACATCACCAGTTTCAACCTTAGCTGTAAAAAATTTTACAGGCAAGAGTGAGCAAGCAAGGCCCACTTGAAATAACAATAATTAAATCATTAAACTTTTACATCATTTGTCAACATTAAGCTCAATAGAATTAAACAATATATTCTACTAACTTTTGGAAAGCTTTAACCTTTACTGAGGGTCTAATGACCTCGAATCATGTCCACAGTTATAAGTAATTTTTCAACTTAAACTTTAACAGTCATAAGACTATAAGGACTTCACGTACTTAGGGGGATCAACCCTTCGTACAATGTATTGTGCACAACCATTTCAACGCTAAGCGTAACCTCTTATAAAAGAGTTGTTCTTCTCAGTATTTAGAATACAAGTCCGTACCAAAGTGAGTTTGGTTTGGATACATCATGGGATAATTTAGAATTCAACGGTAATCAACTAAGGTTTAGTTGATTACAAACGACATAACTGTATACTATGGAATAGTCATAGTTTAATTGATGTTTATAAATTGACATCATGCTTTAGGGATAATCTAATAGCATACAAGTTGAATAATTACAACCTACCTTGCTTGAACAATAATAAGACAAGGTTAATTGAATAATAAACATCCACAACATGTATATAATTGTACATGCTAAACCACAAGTTAAGTACAAGAATAACTTGTTCCAAATAAATTTACACCATTATATGATAATCGAAATTGAAACAATAATTAGTTCAATAACACCAATGATTAGAAAACTTATACAATAAAGAACTTGCTAAATATCAAAAGTTAAGGCTTAGAAACTTGCTCAATGTAAAAGGTAGGTTTAGGAAACTTGCCTTTAGCACAAGCTACACTTTTACCACTTGAATTGATACCCTAAACATATGTCATATTGACATAATTAGTCCTAACCAACATTGTACATTTATATAAACAATTACATTCATCATATGGGTTGAATTACCCATTCACATAATCAATTATTTTTCAAGTAGATAATACTTAATAACATGATAGTTCATAGTCTAATCATACTGAAATTATCATTTAACATTATTATGATAAACACATAACATTTATTTTCAAGTTTTGTACATTTAAACAAAACTGTCAGACAGTTCTGCCAAGCCGCGCCGCGGCGCCACAGTTTGTACTGTGGCTCGCGCTGCGGCGCTGAGTCGGCGCTGCGGCGCAGCGATTATACTATGAGCCGGCGCTGCGGCGCAGTGATTGTGCAACAGGCCGCTTACGTCATGGTGATGGCGCTGCGGCGCCAGCAATGAACTGCTGGGCCGCGCCGCGGCGCGAACTGTCAGCGTCGACTGACAGCTTCGGCAACGATGAAAGAAAAAGCCAAATTGGCCAAAAAGCTCGAATCTAATAGACTAGTTACACTCTATTTTGCACATAAACTTCATATAAACGTATAGTAAAGACTTCTAACATGTTTCTACTCATAAATTAACACAAACATCAAATATTCAACACCCAATTTCAATATTTTTGTCAAAAACTCCATTTTTGATATCTTCCATGAAAATCAATACTGTGATTTTGTTATTCAACCAAAACAGTAAATTCTAAGCATCATGATTATGATGTTACATACTCTAGCAATTCTTATAATCAATTTATCAATACAACAACTAATTACACCTTAATTTCCATTTTAACTAAAGCCATACTCATTCATAAAAACTCTCTGTAAAATAATTTCTTCATAAAATACATACATACATGAACCAATGTATCTTATAAACATATATAATCAACAATCATACCAATTATAATCATAAACAATAAAAAATCCTTTTTATAAAATTTTCACAGAGAACTTTTTAAAAGAAGAAAACTAAATTGTTTAAAGAAGAAGATGAAGCTCCTACCTTGTATTAGGAAGATGATGATTATCTTCTTTGATTAACAACTTTTCTCCAAAACCTGAAAAGAAAACTCTCAATTCTCTCTAGAACTCCCTCACTTTTCCTTCTTTTCTTCTTCTTTTTCCTCTGTCTTTTCTAACTGAGTCTTTCTCTAACCTTAGTCTAACATATGTAATAAGAAAATAACGTATATAATAATAATAGATATATTAAGTATAGGATTGTTAACTGACATCAGTTATCAAATTTAAAAAATCAAAAGCCATAAGGCTTGTTTGGTTAAGTTAAATAAAATAACTCATTATTACTTACTCCTTGTTTGGTAAAATCCAATTAAAATACTATTATATTAAAGACTTATTATGCCATAAGGCATGTTTGGCAAAAACTAAATTAAACTCGTTTAATTTATTTTAATAACTCCTTTATAGCAAGGTTATTAGTCACCCTTTATTTAATTAAATAAATCAATTAAAACATTAATCTATTAAATTATTTTGACACATAAATAATTATAATTCTTTTTACAATTATAATTTCATTTAATCAACTAATATTTCAAACTACAATTTCTAATTTAAATATTATTATTTAATTAAAATCATTATAAGCTCTCTAGCTTATTAAATTAAACTCCATTATTATAAAATCTCATCATAATTAATTTATTTAGCTCCTTAATTATTTACTCAACAAATAATAATTAAATCACATCAACTCAAATTGCCATATAATTCAATAAATATTTAATATTGCCAATAAATATTTAATATTTAATATTTAATTATTTATTCAACAAATAATTAAATAAATCACATCACTCAAATTGAACAATTATTTATTCAACAATAAACATATCCATTAAATACTTAAATAAATCAATACATATTTAATGTCACACTTTAAAATTATGGAATGTTACACCACCAACATAAAAAAATGTTTTTCTTTTAAAAAATATTTATAACTCCAAAAATCTATTTCGCCCCAATATTCTGGAACTTCAATAATTCATAATAAATAGCCCTTTTATCAGAAAAATAAGAATCTTATGTCCATTCTGTAGAAAATTTAATTCTCTACAACTTTGTAGAAGAAAGTTTTTTCAAATTCTAAACGGAAAATGACTGAAATCTACATACGGATGATTTTTAACACCTTTATTCCGATAAAATACTGATAAAACACCTCAGCATTAATTCTTTCATTTATATCCACATAAAATAAATATTTCCTTATCATTTTTATCAATAATTAATTATTCACAAAAAATATTACAGAACCACAATATTGACAACCAGGGTTGTTCCCAGGAAAGAGGGGGCTTTCCGATAAGATTTTCTCCTTACTGACGAGCAATTAGGTGACCAAACTCCTTTTCTAGACAGAACTTCCTTAGACATTGCCAATAATGATATCTAATAATATTATTCAAATAATATAAATTATTGATATGATAATGTGAAATACTGTGTATTGAATCAATAATATAAAATATCAACGTAGCAATTATTGAATCAATAAAATAAAATATTGAACAATAATTACTGTAACAATTATTGATTAGTGACTTCTTACATAAGAATTAATAATCCAAAAATAATGTGCAATACAGTGTGCTACTGTACAACAACGCGTATTACTTTACTTTACCCACCGAGTATTCCAACAGTTTTAATGGTAATCGTTACGCCATTATTATTAAAAAACTCATTCGTGTCGTTTTCTTCATCCGACAGTTTTCCGTTATTGGGCCCATAAATGGCTGCGCCGTCATACGAATATTTTTCGACAACAAGAATACAAAACGAATATTTCCTAACAATAATGAATATTTTATGACCACTTGTTTACTTTGCAAAATTTGCACATTTCACCCATAACTAAAATATTATATTAAATCAACACCTTATTATTCAAAAATAATAATTAGGAAAATTAAATTTTTATTCATAAAAGGTTGGGGTCTTACATTGGTAGTTGGCCTACTCCTTTATACCCATTGTTTCCTTCCATTTTCCATTGATTCAAACCATAGAATAAAGTTATGAACTGGACAACCATTTCTCTATAAATAACAGCCAAATTCTTCATTTCTCAGTGCTTGAAAATTTGTCTCATAAGTGTAAATTGAGAGTGAGAGCTGTTGAGCATTGAGGGAGTATAATTAGTGCATTGAGGAATCAATTTAAGCTTCAAAGAAGTATAAATTCTATTTGTGTTTTTAAGTTTAAGTTTTGTCAAATTCTTGCAATTACTTGAATTCTCTATCAATGAGTATGAATTAACATGCTATCAAGTGTTTATGAAGTTTGTATACTTGTATAGAACCTCTAAGAATGAGTTTAAGTATGATTGATTGAAAGAAATTTGAAGTGGGTTGATACTCTGTAGAACAGAGTATCTTACTGGTGCTGGTCCAGGAAGGGCGCAATTGCGCCCAGTTTATACTAGGGTGTAGCGTAGCTGCGCCGATCCCCGGAATCAGAATCTGGTTTCTGTTGGGCTGTGTTGTTTCTAACTTGGTATTAAGACTTATACATGCATAAAAAGAAGCATAACATGTGGTATAAAAGCTTTCTTATGAGATAGGAAATGACCAAAATGATTTAGTTGGGGATTTATAACCAAAAACTCAATGTTTCAAAGTCGAACTTTAATGAAACTCATGTTCTGCAAATTCTAAGCTTGATAGTATATACACATGACTGATTTCTGAACATAAAAGAGCATGAGTTGTGATTTATAGTTCCTTTGTTCATGACCAAATTGTTAGGCTTTGAGTTAGGTGACTTTTTCAAAAACAAAACTTGACATATTGAAGCTAATATCCATGAATACTACATGGAGTATGTTTTGACCTTGTGAAGATGCTAACATGACTTAAATATACATGAAAAGAGTTTTAAAGATGTTTTGTATGTGTCAATTTATATTGTTCAAGTTAAAATGATTTCAAAAGCAAACTCAGATATATTTTCAAACTAAGTTGCATTAGTGTTAGTAGTTAAGTTTTGAAGATTTAAGATGACATGTTTATTTTCATTATGTCTCTAAACATGATTCTTATATGTTAAACGTAAGGAAAGTAAACCAAGCATGAGTTTAAGCATGTTTTAAAGTAATAAACAATGCCAGTTATGAATAAATGATGTGAACACTTATAAGCATGCGTAATACAGATTACATGATCTCTTTATATGGACATATGGTTAATTAGTACGCATTGTGATTACATAACCCTATTTGGCCTTAATTCCGTAGAAATCTCAAACTAAAGTCCCTAACATGTAAAGTTGATCTTGAAGTGGTCATACAAGTATGTACAGTCCTCTAACATGTGTGCATGAAAATTGTTAATGGCTTAGTATGTAAAAGATTTGACTGGAACCAGGAGAGCAGAAGCTTAACTCTAGTCAGGCTAGCCTAACCAGGGCGCAACTGTGCCATCCTGCAGTACAGTCTGTCTAATCTGCTTGTGATCTGAAATGTTATGCATGTTTGTATTGTTGTCTTAATCAGTAATATGTGTCCAAATATAGTATTCAAGGTATCAATAAGCATGCTAATGTTAAATATCATAGATCAGATATGTGTTTATAAACTTTCAAACGTTAAGTCAAAAGGGGGTTACGAACTATGTTATTTGATTTCATGGTGTCTTATAAACTGATTTTGTGCTGAATATGTAAGGTATGTGATGAAGTATGTATAAATTATACAACTAAGTTAGACGTTTATGTATGCGTTTAAACTTACATATCATGTATGAGTATACGTAACTGATGAATATCCTATACGCGTAACTATATTATGTTAGGATTTGAAAAGTGTTGATAAGCTATACTTTGATAAACTATGCTTGAGACAAGTTTCATAACTTACGCAACTTTGGATTCTGTGCAAGTTCTCGAACTTTATTTGATTCTCATATTGAATGCAAGGTTCCTAAATTCTTTGAACTGTATATATAATAATACGAAGTGATGCCATATCAACTATATTTATTTCCAATAAATGTCTAGTACTATTCAAAAATCATTGGTATATCTTGATGATTGTTGCAAGCATTGAATTTATCATTCTTAAATGCATTATAAAAGTTGTCTAAGCCATTGATTCGACTAGACTATTATCGTATGTTAGAAAGCTATCCAAACCAAATTTACTTGGTGCAGACTCTTATTGACTGAGATGAACAACCCTCTTTGACGGGAAAACCATATAATTGTCAAGAAACCGACGTATGCACATGAAATGTTATGCATGACATAGGGTACTTTAGGCTGATCACTTGGTGTACTTGTTTTATTGGATTATCAGTTTATTACTGTTAATTCTAGTAGAAGTTCATAGTCCTTAGCGACGGCTCAGTATTCATTACTTTGAAATCTTGAATTGAATAATCGTTGAATCTTGTTGATATCTTTCAATCCATAGCGACCTTTATTGAGAATCGTTGATAATTCTTGAATTATTATTCACTATCATACCCTTGAAGATTGAACTCTATATATGATTGTTCCTTATTACGATATTACTTGCTGGGCAAATTTGTTGCTCATCCTTGCTTTCCTTAAAACTTTCAGTTAAGGCAGAACGTGGTGAACCCTCTGGCAAAGACAAAGGTAAAGAGAAAGCTTTGGAGTAGTTAGTTTCATAGTACTGGGAGTGTACTATTATTCTATTGTAGAAGAATTTATTTACTATGATATATTAAGCTATGTTTAAACTAAGTTGTGATGTAATAGTAACGGTTGCTAGACCTTGGGACGAGAATATTTATATTATATCAATGTAAATTATTCTATTATTCCATTGTTGATGATTTTAGTAGAATATTAGAGTTAGCACGTGACGAACCAAATTCGAGATATGAGTGTCTGAATTTGGGGGCGTCACAAAATCAATATAGACCGTCGGTTGAGGTTTTAATAATAAATCAATATGGACCGTCCGTTTTAATAGTAAATCAATCTGAACCGTCCATGAATCAGTTACTATTTAGTCCATTCTCCTATAAATATAAGCTCATTCCTTCATTATTTTTTACGAATTCACTAAAATTATAGAGAGAAACTATAGAGAGATAATAAGAGAGAAAGAAGAAGAGTATTCTGCTACTACACTATTGCAGTATCCAATCTTCTACTAAGGTAAGGGATATTATTTTTCGTATTCGTAAGGGGTATTATTTCTTTCGTATTCGTAAAGGATGTTATTTTCTTCATACTTATAAAGGTTGTCATTCTATTCCTTATTAATTTGCGGGAGTAACCTGTCTACGCGGATTACTGCATGCATGGTGAATAACCCTTCGTATTCATTCTTTATTAATATGCGGGAGTAATCTGTCTACGTGGATTATCGCATGCCTGGTGAATAACATTTCGTATTCATTCTTTATTAATATGTGGGAGTAACCTGTCTATGCGGATTACCGCATGCATGGTGAATAACCCTTCGTATTCATTCTTTATTAATCTACGAGAATAACCTGTCTACGCGGATTACCGCATGCCTGGTGAATAATCCTTCGTATTCATTTTGTATTAATCTGGGGGTATAACCTGTCTACGCAGATTACCGCATGCCTGGTAAATAACTATTCGTATTCATTCTTTATTAATATGCAGGAGTAACCTATCTACACGGATTACCGCATGTGTAAGACCCCGAATTTTATGAAATAAAAGTATTCAATTTTTATTATAATTACAATTTAGTAAATGGTTAAATTGATAAAAGTTTAAAGTTATGGGTGAAATATGAATTTTTTTTCAAAATAAGCAAGTGGTTATAAAATAATCATTGTTGTCGGGGAATATTCGTTTGGTCGTGGAATATTCTTTCTGTCAGAGAATATTCGTACGACGGCGCAGCTATTTGTGGGCCCCATAACGAATAACTGTCGGGTGAAGGAAAACGATAAATTTGAGTTTTTACAAATAACGGCGTAGTTGTTACCGTTAACACTGTTGGAATACCCGGTGGTTAAAATACAGTAATACTCGTTATTGCACAGTAGCACACGGTATTGCATAGTATTTTTGAAATTATTGATTCTTACGTAAGAAGGCACTACTCAATAATTGTTACAGTAGTTACTGTTCAATATTTTATTTTATTGATTCAATAATTGTTGCGTTGATATTTTATATTATTGTTGTTTCAATAATTGTTGCTGCACAGTATTTTTCTTTATCAGATCAATAATTCATATTATTTGAATAATATTATTAGATAACATTATTGTCAATGTCTAGAAAGTTCTGTCTAAGGAGAGGTTTGGTCATCTAATTGCGCGCCAGTAAGGAGTAATCCTTATTGGAAAGCCCCCTCTTTTCTGGGAACGGCCTGGTTGTCATAAATGTGATTCTGTAATATTATTTGTGAATAATTAATTATTGATTCATATGATAAGAAAATATTTATTTTATGTGGATATAAATGAGGGATATATTTTTGTGGTTAAAAAATGAAGGAGTTAATGTTGAGATTTTTATCCGTATTTTTGTCGGAATGGAGGTATTAAAAATCAGGGTTTTTGAGATATTTTGCGGGGGTTATAATTTTTAATCCGACCGTTGGATCGTGGTAATTTTTGGATATGTTATACATATATAAGTTGAGTATATGTCCACAAATTTTGAACCGTAAAAAATAAACGTATGATTTATTATGAATTTTACGAGATGACTGGTTCAGAAATTGTTGAATTTTCGGAGTTTATCATTTTGGTGGAAAATTCTAGAATTGGTGGGCTCCACTTGTGGTTGGTGAAGAAATGTGCTGAATTATATTTCAAATGTGGTGGGTGGAAATAGTAGCAGGTAAAGCCATCAGGTTGCAGGTCAAACCTACCAAAATTTTCCTATAAATAGAGGGCTAAGTTAGAATTAAAAATCACACCAGAAACATAAGCTTTCTCTCTTTCTCTCTCTAGATTATTGAGTATATTTTGTGAGTATTTAATACTCTGTGAGTTTCTATTCATCAGTGCAAGTTTCCTTCAGCCTTATACCGATCAGAAGTACTGCTCTTTTGAGGTAAGGGATAGTAAGGGATAGTAAGGGATATTAAGGGATTTTAAGGGTTGTTATGATTTTCAGTTTCGTAATTTTTCTGATCTTCAAAAATTCTGGAAAAATTTGAAATGATATTTTGATGAGTTTTCTTGATTGTGTCCAAAAATGGTGATTTTTGGATGTATAGATTGAGAGTTATGAATTTTATGAGAAAAGACTATTTTAAAAGTAACAGCTTATAATTCCTTGTGGTTAACTCCAAAATTGATGAAATTTTTATTGGGAGTACATGTATATGATAGAAGTATACTCTGTAAATTTTAGAATTTTTAGACAAAAGTACAATTTTTGATAAATGTCTAAATATTCGGCTATTTTAGCCATATGAAAAATAGTAAATGACTTTTAAAAATTCTGAGAAAAATATATGTTCACTATGGGACTATATTATGCTAAATTCCAGAAAAGAAATATTTTTAGAACTGATTTGGTATTTTTCATGAAAATGGTCTAGTTATGAGTAAATGAATTAAATATGTTTTGTGAAGAAAGAAAATTGGAAAATAGGATTTTATGGCTTGAGAATCCTATATGAGGTATATGCAGATTTTTGATGAGGGTTTTGGTTATTGATGATGAAATTGTAAGAGTTGGCATTTTATGATGATTAAATGCATTAATTAGTAAAGTGTAAACAATTAAAATAAATTGTTTATAAATTTAAGTAATGTTATTCTTTCAATATCATTATACCGAAATATTGGTATGGATTTTATCGTGAAATTTCTATCTTTTGTGTCGGAGTTACTATTCATGAGTTACTATTCACGATTTACTATTCATGAGTTACGAATATTACTCTTGAGATTAAAACTATATGTTGATCATATTATTTTTATTATCATATATAACATTTTTATAACCCTGATGTTGAAATTCTCTTTCACTGGAGTGTAAAGATGGGTAGATTATTGGTATGATCATGACTAGGGTTCTCTTTGGCCTGTAGTGCAAAGTTGAATTGTGACTGGTATGATCATGACCATTGAATTTATAATTGAATATCTTAAGCTTAAGTGCAAAGGTGAATTGATCAACATGGTTATAATTATTGTTTATATAAATTCTGAAATGATTATATATTTCTTTGAGATATGAATATATTTGGCCTATAGTGCAAATATGAATTGTTGATGAATATCTTTGGCATGTAGTGCAAAGATGGCCTGTTGATGAATATCTTTGGCCTGTAGTGCAAAGATGAACTGTTGTTGAATATCTTTGGCCCGTAGTGCAAAGATGGTTTGTTGATGAATATCTTTGGCCCGTAGTGCAAAGATGAATTTGTTAGTATGATTATAAACAGGAACTGTGATTTGGTATAACCATGATCTTTGATGTTTCAGGTAAAGACAGGTGATGAAAATATTCTTTGTCCTGGGTGCGAAGAAAAATTTAAAGTCACAATTATGATTATGAGTTATTCATATGATTGTGGAAAGGAACTGTTGAGTGATGTTACATGGATAAAATATTGTTGGTGGATTTTTAACATGGAGAAGATAATAGACTTTATAGTCTATTTGACTCTTCTAATGGATTGCTCGTTCCGCTGCAACTATGGTTGAAATTTTTATCATTTACCATATGTTCTAAATCTCTGATTTATTGTTGATGAAGGCTATTGATAATTGAATTATCTTTAGTCATGATATTCTTTACTGAGCTAGTTGTGCTCACCCTTTTGCTTCACAATTCCTTTCAGGTAATAAGAGTGTAGCTGGGTCGAGCGGGGGTAACAAGGGAATAGAACGGTGGTCATCATTTAGTAGTTATATTTGGTGAAGAAAATAGGGTGAGGCGAACCCAACGTTGGAAGGGTGTTTTGTCACTATCATACAAGATGTCTAATGACATACAACCTCGTGTCATCATAAGACAGGGTTGTGCTCATCCACTTGCTGAGTATATCTATGGGCACTACCTATATAATCTTGGTGTTTGTTTGAAGTATAATTCTCAATTAGAGACAGTGGAGATAATGATAAGTCAAGAGAAGACTCACCATTGGGAAGAATATGATAGTAATCTTCTCGTTTTTCTTTGGGGTCTATTGGGTCAACCAAGGATAATTCTGTGGCCATATGATATCTATCATAACCTAGACGCGTGGCCTCCCATGTACGAAGGTTTTCTTGAGCACTTTCCAAAGATTCTAATTTCTAAAACAGTTTTTGACTATACCTTTATGTAAGGTGTTATTGTGAGGTGATGTCCACGGTTGGAACATGAGTCACATTTGGTATATATATTTGTATCCAAACTCACAGCATATGTGTTGTTGTATTTTGCACGACAATTGTTGTAATAAAGTTGTAGTTGTTTTCTGTACCATGTATTTGGCGACTCAGAATGGGTTGGGTGGAATGGACCTATTTTGGGGTTGTCACAGGTGGTATCAGAGCTATAAGTAAAGAGCCCCGAGCCTCTCGCTGGTGACTTCCTGTTGATGGGGGATGCACCGAAGCCAGACTCTCCGTAGGGGACGCCGTTCTGCGGTGGCAAACTGATAGATACCACTGTAAGGTGCTGTCCACTGATGGGACGTGAGTCACAGGTGGTATCAGAGCTTAGGGATATGATCTCTGGCGGAGATCGGGAAATATAACTAGGAGGGGAGAGATGAGTAAATCCTTCGCTAGTGTGTCCTACCTAAGCTTATTTGTTGGTCAGTCATAATATCGGGATATTATGTGATATGTTAATTTGTTCAATTAACCCTTGTTTTGAAGCTGTATTCTAGAATGATATCTGAAATACAGGAGATGAGCAATGGAGAAATCATGATGACAGGGAAGATGGAATCTGAAATGAAAGCAAGGTATTCTCAACTCTTTGAAATACCAGGTACGTAAATTTCGGGGACGAAATTTCATAAGGAGGGGAGATTGTAAGACCCCGAATTTTATGAAATAAAAGTATTCAATTTTTATTATAATTACAATTTAGTAAATGGTTAAATTGATAAAAGTTTAAAGTTATGGGTGAAATATGAATTTTTTTTCAAAATAAGCAAGTGGTTATAAAATAATCATTGTTGTCGGGGAATATTCGTTTGGTCGTGGAATATTCTTTCTGTCAGAGAATATTCGTACGACGGCGCAGCTATTTGTGGGCCCCATAACGAATAACTGTCGGGTGAAGGAAAACGACAAATTTGAGTTTTTACAAATAACGGCGTAGTTGTTACCGTTAACACTGTTGGAATACCCGGTGGTTAAAATACAGTAATACGCGTTATTGCACAGTAGCACACGGTATTGCATAGTATTTTTGAAATTATTGATTCTTACGTAAGAAGGCACTACTCAATAATTGTTACAGTAATTACTGTTCAATATTTTATTTTATTGATTCAATAATTGTTGCGTTGATATTTTATATTATTGTTGTTTCAATAATTGTTGCTGCACAGTATTTTTCTTTATCAGATCAATAATTCATATTATTTGAATAATATTATTAGATAACATTATTGTCAATGTCTAGAAAGTTCTGTCTAAGGAGAGGTTTGGTCATCTAATTGCGCGCCAGTAAGGAGAAATCCTTATTGGAAAGCCCCCTCTTTTCTGGGAACGGCCTGGTTGTCATAAATGTGATTCTGTAATATTATTTGTGAATAATTAATTATTGATTCATATGATAAGAAAATATTTATTTTATGTGGATATAAATGAGGGATATATTTTTGTGGTTAAAAAATGAAGGAGTTAATGTTGAGATTTTTATCCGTATTTTTGTCGGAATGGAGGTATTAAAAATCAGGGTTTTTGAGATATTTTGCGGGGGTTATAATTTTTAATCCGACCGTTGGATCGTGGTAATTTTTGGATATGTTATACATATATAAGTTGAGTATATGTCCACAAATTTTGAACCGTTAAAAATAAACGTATGATTTATTATGAATTTTACGAGATGACTGGTTCAGAAATTGTTGAATTTTCGGAGTTTATCATTTTGGTGGAAAATTCTAGAATTGGTGGGCTCCACTTGTGGTTGGTGAAGAAATGTGCTGAATTATATTTCAAATGTGGTGGGTGGAAATAGTAGCAGGTAAAGCCATCAGGTTGCAGGTCAAACCTACCAAAATTTTCCTATAAATAGAGGGCTAAGTTAGAATTAAAAATCACACCAGAAACATAAGCTTTCTCTCTTTCTCTCTCTAGATTATTGAGTATATTTTGTGAGTATTTAGATACTCTGTGAGTTTCTATTCATCAGTGCAAGTTTCCTTCAGCCTTATACCGATCAGAAGTACTGCTCTTTTGAGGTAAGGGATAGTAAGGGATAGTAAGGGATATTAAGGGATTTTAAGGGTTGTTATGATTTTCAGTTTCGTAATTTTTCTGATCTTCAAAAATTCTGGAAAAATTTGAAATGATATTTTGATGAGTTTTCTTGATTGTGTCCAAAAATGGTGATTTTTGGATGTATAGATTGAGAGTTATGAATTTTATGAGAAAAGACTATTTTAAAAGTAACAGCTTATAATTCCTTGTGGTTAACTCCAAAATTGATGAAATTTTTATTGGGAGTACATGTATATGATAGAAGTATACTCTGTAAATTTTAGAATTTTTAGACAAAAGTACAATTTTTGATAAATGTCTAAATATTCGGCTATTTTGGCCATATGAAAAATAGTAAATGACTTTTAAAAATTCTGAGAAAAATATATGTTCACTATGGGACTATATTATGCTAAATCCCAGAAAAGAAATATTTTTGGAACTGATTTGGTATTTTTCATGAAAATGGTCTAGTTATGAGTAAATGAATTAAATATGTTTTGTGAAGAAAGAAAATTGGAAAATAGGATTTTATGGCTTGAGAATCCTATATGAGGTATATGCAGATTTTTGATGAGGGTTTTGGTTATTGATGATGAAATTGTAAGAGTTGGCATTTTATGATGATTAAATGCATTAATTAGTAAAGTGTAAACAATTAAAATAAATTGTTTATAAATTTAAGTAATGTTATTCTTTCAATATCATTATACCGAAATATTGGTATGGATTTTATTGTGAAATTTCTATCTTTTGTGTCGGAGTTACTATTCATGAGTTACTATTCACGATTTACTATTCATGAGTTACGAATATTACTCTTGAGATTAAAACTATATGTTGATCATATTATTTTTATTATCATATATAACATTTTTATAACCCTGATGTTGAAATTCTCTTTCACTGGAGTGTAAAGATGGGTAGATTATTGGTATGATCATGACTAGGGTTCTCTTTGGCCTGTAGTGCAAAGTTGAATTGTGACTGGTATGATCATGACCATTGAATTTATAATTGAATATCTTAAGCTTAAGTGCAAAGGTGAATTGATCAACATGGTTATAATTATTGTTTATATAAATTCTGAAATGATTATATATTTCTTTGAGATATGAATATATTTGGCCTATAGTGCAAATATGAATTGTTGATGAATATCTTTGGCATGTAGTGCAAAGATGGCCTGTTGATGAATATCTTTGGCCTGTAGTGCAAAGATGAACTGTTGTTGAATATCTTTGGCCCGTAGTGCAAAGATGGTTTGTTGATGAATATCTTTGGCCCGTAGTGCAAAGATGAATTTGTTAGTATGATTATAAACAGGAACTGTGATTTGGTATAACCATGATCTTTGATGTTTCAGGTAAAGACAGGTGATGAAAATATTCTTTGTCCTGGGTGCGAAGAAAAATTTAAAGTCACAATTATGATTATGAGTTATTCATATGATTGTGGAAAGGAACTGTTGAGTGATGTTACATGGATAAAATATTGTTGGTGGATTTTTAACATGGAGAAGATAATAGACTTTATAGTCTATTTGACTCTTCTAATGGATTGCTCGTTCCGCTGCAACTATGGTTGAAATTTTTATCATTTACCATATGTTCTAAATCTCTGATTTATTGTTGATGAAGGCTATTGAT
This sequence comes from Panax notoginseng, assembly GCA_016801055.1. Taxonomy (NCBI): domain Eukaryota; kingdom Viridiplantae; phylum Streptophyta; class Magnoliopsida; order Apiales; family Araliaceae; genus Panax; species Panax notoginseng. The sequence continues at coordinate 121,630,447 of CM029018.1, forward strand.
AATTGAATTATCTTTAGTCATGATATTCTTTACTGAGCTAGTTGTGCTCACCCTTTTGCTTCACAATTCCTTTCAGGTAATAAGAGTGTAGCTGGGTCGAGCGGGGGTAACAAGGGAATAGAACGGTGGTCATCATTTAGTAGTTATATTTGGTGAAGAAAATAGGGTGAGGCGAACCCAACGTTGGAAGGGTGTTTTGTCACTATCATACAAGATGTCTAATGACATACAACCTCGTGTCATCATAAGACAGGGTTGTGCTCATCCACTTGCTGAGTATATCTATGGGCACTACCTATATAATCTTGGTGTTTGTTTGAAGTATAATTCTCAATTAGAGACAGTGGAGATAATGATAAGTCAAGAGAAGACTCACCATTGGGAAGAATATGATAGTAATCTTCTCGTTTATCTTTGGGGTCTATTGGGTCAACCAAGGATAATTCTGTGGCCATATGATATCTATCATAACCTAGACGCGTGGCCTCCCATGTACGAAGGTTTTCTTGAGCACTTTCCAAAGATTCTAATTTCTAAAACAGTTTTTGACTATACCTTTATGTAAGGTGTTATTGTGAGGTGATGTCCACGGTTGGAACATGAGTCACATTTGGTATATATATTTGTATCCAAACTCACAGCATATGTGTTGTTGTATTTTGCACGACAATTATTGTAATAAAGTTGTAGTTGTTTTCTGTACCATGTATTTGGCGACTCAGAATGGGTTGGGTGGAATGGACCTATTTTGGGGTTGTCACAGCATGCATGGTGAATAACCCTTCGTATTCATTCTTTATTAATATGCGGGAGTAACCTATCTACGCGAATTACCGCATACATGGTGAATAACCATTCGTATTCATTCTTTATTAAATTGTAGAAATGATCTGTCTACGCGGATTATCGCATGACGGGTGAAAATCTATTTGTAGTTTCGTATATTCTTCCATACTCGTATGAGATATTTCTTTTGTACTCGTTAAGGGATATCGTTTTCTTTCGTATTCTTCATTTATGGGTACTATTCATATCTGAGTACTATTTATTCAGGGTACTTTGCATGATGGGGTACTATTCATTCGGGGTACTTTGCATGATGGGGTACTATTCATTCAGCGTACTTTGCATAACGGGGTACTATTTATTGGGGTACTATTCACGACAAAATTAGTTTCTTTCTATCCAAATTATTTTTGATAAATGAATATCAATCTTGAATTTTACTCCACAATTAGTTATCATGTTGACAATTTGGACATTCTTGAACTCTGGATAAATTAAATTATAAATATTTAATATTTATCATTGATCTCACTTGATTGATTTGTTATATCACTGTTATAATCCTCAGACTTAAATTTGTGTTGGAAAGTTGTCTTTGACCCGTAGTGCAAAGATGAACTGTTGATTGATATGATTATGATCAGGAATTGTGTATTGGTATAATCATGACCGGAATTGTATATTGGTATAATCATAACCATTGGCTTTACAGTTGTATGTCTTTGGTCCGTAGTGCAAAGATGGACTGTTGATTATTGATTTTACAATTGTAAGTCTTTGGCTCGTAATGCAAAGATGGACGGTTGACTATTGATTTTACAGTTGAACATCTTTGGCTCATAGTGCAAAGATAGACAATAGATTGATATGATCATGACAATTGTTGTTACATTTAAATGTCTTTGGTGTAAGGTGTAAAGACGATATGATTATTGAGTGTTTTTAGCCTTTGTGGCAAGGATATTGAGTGAAAGTTCTATTAAGACTTTGTGGTAATGACAAACTGTTGATTTACATTATTATAAATATGAATTGTGAATTAAACTATAATCTTTGGTGGTTCAGATGAAGACAGGTGATGAAAGTTCTCTTTGTCTTGGGTACAGCAAAGAACTGTTGATAGGTATTACCGAGATGAAATATTAATGATGAACTTTTAATTTGGAGGAGATAGTAGACATTATGTTCTACTTGACTCTTCTAATGGATTATTGTTTTCGCTATAGTTGTTGATCTAAAACTTGTTGTCTATTGTATTCTATCAAATTTTTTCTTGTAGAGGACAAAATATAATTTGTTCAAATTATCTTAGTCATAATATTCTTTACTGGACTATTTGTGCTTATTCTTTTGTTTCACAATTTCTTTCAAGTAATACGAGTGTAGCTGGGTCGAGCGGGGATAACAGGGGAATAGAGTGATGGTCTGCGACTGTTGACGTTTCTCAATACATTATAAAACAGTATGACAATATATAATTGTATTGAGAACTTAAAGTGTGTGTGTCGTATTTTATACGTCATTTAATAGTTAATTTTGGTGAACAACAATAGGGTGACCAGAACTCGACTTTGAAAGCGTCAAAAAATACACCACATTAGAATGAGGAGGACATAAATCTTCTCGTGTTCCTTTGAAAACTTGAAATATTTATTACTGTATTTTATATGGTATTGTAATAATTTGGGTGTGTATATTGTCATATTATATTCAGTACAATATTTGTATTGAAACTCATAACTTATGTATTTTCGTATTTTGCACAACAATTTAACAACTGTATAAATGAAATTTGTATTTAGATTTTGTACCATGTATTTGGCGATTCAAGATCGGTAGTATGACCCTCTAACATAGCTAGAAATGCAATTTTAGTGACATGAGAAAATTCAATCTACCTATAATATAAATAATGGCATGTTAGAAACTTTCTGTCACTTTAAGATCTAAAACTGAAAATGTAGCTTTAATTTTAAAGCGTACTAAAAGAGAAATTGTTTCTCTACTTTTGGAATAGGGGGAGTATCATGCCAATGCAACCATATTTCTAGCAAATGTATTTGATATGTCCGGAAAAAGTAAAATTTTCTTTGAATGTCGTCGTTTAAGATAAGGAGAGTTGCATGTAGATTACCTCTCGATTATTATAATTGATGATTTCCAATTTTGAGTAAATGTTTAGTTTTATATTCATTTTATTTTCTTTGTTTGTTTCAAACAGTCACTGAAGACGGGCGGATGGATAGCAAGTACAGCATAGGCCTGCCAATGCTCAGGTTTTTTTTATGGGTAAATTTAGATTTATAAGAAATTAAACTTCATTAGCATAAAGAAAAAATCGATTATAATCTAAAGAGTCTTACAGAGAGTTAGATAAGAGGGGCGAGAGCTCAGTTCTGCACTTCTTCTGCACTTCTGCTTCACTATTTAGCCAACTAAAACACTGGTCCGCGAGTCAACGATTTCTCCTCTTCTCAGCCGCGACCTCAGCTCCTCTTCTCGGCCCTCGCCCCTCGCCCCTCGCCCCTTGCGTATATGTGATTTAGAAGGTAGCTTTTTTTTTTTGATAATTTAAAATTTTTAATTTGTTTAAATTTGTTGTTGGTTGTGGACTTGGGGAGTTGGGGTTAATTTCAATTCAATTTATTTGATGTATTTGTTGTATTGGACTTAAGAGGTAGCTAATTAGTTTTTTTTTGTTTGATAATTTTTTAATTTTTAGGGCTTTCTTTTTTTTTTATTATTTAATTTTTTTCTGTTAAGAGTTGGGGTTAAATCTGTTGTGGATTCTGTTGGGGTTAAATCTGATGTATTTAATTTTTAGGACTTAAGAGTTGGGGTTAAATCTGTTGTATATTGTCAAAATTATAACTCAGAAAAAAAAATATGTTGTCTTAATGTCTTCACATTACTATATCAAACTCAGCAAAAGACCTTGAGTAATTTAAAGGAAGACCATAATTGGCTTTGACTTTTCCGGTTGCTATTGCCACGGTGGAGAGAATATTTTCAGCAATAAATATTATTAAAACCACTCTCCGAAATCAAATGGGCTATAAATGGTCGAGCGATTGTTTGGTTACTTATATTGAAAATGTTGTTTTTAAAACTATTGATAATGAATATATCTTAGAACATTTTCAAGCTATGAGGTTTAGGAGGATAACATTGTAATTTGCAAACATTATTATAATTAATTCAAATTTTTTTAATTTAACTTCAACAAAACAAGATTTAAAATCTGCCCCTGCTAAGATTTATTCCTGGATCCGCCCCTGCCCCTGCCCCTGCCCCTGCCCCTGCCCCTGCCCCTGCCCCTGCATGGATGCTATGGGTTCTAAATTCTACTAACTAAATAACTTTTATTCAAGGCTCCATTACTACTATTACTAGGGAATCCTTTATTTCCCTGGGCCTAACAAAGGTTAAAGGGCTAGTAGCATAACAAATACAAGACTACCAAATATTGGTCATCAGCCATAGCCTCTTTTTTGAACTTAGCTTCAGCTAGCTTGTATGTGGTGACGTGTGTTTGTCTTGTTTATGTGTTGTGTATGCCCGTTTATGATGGAAAATTGTGGAGTGGACAACCTTGGGACCTCCTCTGGTACTTTGGTTTTGTGATTAGAGCCTCCGCAATATGACCTCTTGGGAGATATATCAAGACCTTGCTATGTCTGGAGATAGTGAGGTATTAATAGAAAATAAGGCGTTGCCCAACGAGTGGCAAATTTTTATGGTACGTGGTGTGTGCGACATATGATGGGTGTTAGTATACCCCTGCCATGCCTGCAAAAATCACTAAAGGAATATGTTTTCAACCAAGAAGATTGAACATGCTACAAGGAGTCTAGAGGATTCCTGTCTCACGTGCTAAGCAAGCACACAACAAAACACATACCCATCTTTCTCTTAGATTGCTGTCCATTCTCTTACATTCTTCTCAAATTATTGTCACTGCATTAAAGGCCTTGATTAACTAGCCTTTCCCCTTTTATGCAAAACCCGTGGAACCATTTGTATCTTCCTGATCTCATAAATATCTAAAATCTGTCTCCATCTCTCTCTCTTAGATTGTTTTGAGTCTCTACCGTTACTCCAGAGTTCTTTGGAGGCATTTTGAATCACTGTGCAACGCCTATTGCATAATTTTCCCTTCTCTTCCGCCCCAAATGTTTGATAGGAAAAGGGGGACGCGGATACCAAATTCAAAAAAATAACAACTTTTAGGCTCTTATTTTTTTGTAACATGATTCATCTTACCTGTGCATGATCACCGTCTTATGTGGATCCGAACTCGTTGAAGTTGGTCAAGTACATATTGAAAAACTTTAATTTGTACATTACAGAGATTGCAGTTTCCTTGACATTATTTTATATTATTAACGTTGCAACAACTTTGTGTTGTAAACATGCAACTCTTTTTTTTGTATAACTTGACCAACTTCATCAAGTCCAGATGCGTCTTATGTTATAACTTATAAGTTAATTCAGACAATTCTGAAGGTTGATTTTCAATATAAATGTGTCCAATTCAGATTCTGCAGATTTATGGAAGGTTTATGTGTCATACATTCATGTACTAGTAGTTGATAGCATGGTTACCAGGAACGCTTATCGAATAGGTACAGAGCCGGTCCTCGGTTTTGTAAGGCCCAGGGCAAAAAAATTCAAGAGTGCCCCTTTATACAAATTAAACAAAAAAATAAATAAATTATCAACTAATTAATTTTATTAAAATTATAAGAATTTACAAAAGACAAATAAGAACACTTTGGGGCCTCGTTAAAAAATTTGTTTGGGAAAAATCTAATGGGACAAAATCCCAAACGAAGAAAAAAGAGTACCCCAAATTGTAAACATTGCATTAAAAACGAAGAACAAAAATCTCAGTCAAGTTTTCTGTTGAATTAAATAATAAATAAGAAAAAGTTAACAAAAATATATATTACAATTTACAAAATTTATATATCTAGATTCTATATGTATCTTTAAAAAAAATTACCTTCAAAGAAAGGCATTGGTCTAGCTGGTGGATGATTTATTTTTCAACTTTGTTGGAGAAGAGGAGAATCATCGAAAAAAAAATAGCTTGCGTTGTGTTATGAACCGAGAGGGTCGAAGGGTTTTTCCTTCTTTTTGTGGCTAAGAGTATTTTGATTCTCCATATTTATTGATTTGTTTTATATTATATTTTATAATTATTTTTTAATTTTTGTATACATATATACATAATTTTTTAAAAAAATTGGGCCCTCCTCAGCTTTAGGCCTTGGGCAGTCGCCCTGGTAGACCTGTCCCAGGGCCGGCTCTGAATAGGTATGTGGAACAAAATTGGGTACGAGAAATGCTATATGTGGTAGAATGCGACTTACAAGTCGTTTATGCTACAGTGGGATTGCAGGAATCAATGTGGGAATGCAAGGACTCATTCCTATAATGGAAAAAAAATGTGGTTGGTTGTTTTTTGCAATGAAATGAACCATTCTCATTCTTACCAAATTTTTGAATTTTATTCCTTAGTGGTGGGTATGAAATGACTCATCACTTTCAGGAATGGAATGAATCATTCCACTATCCATTTTAATTTCTTTTCTATTCCATTCCTCCAATCCAAACGTGGCATTTGTTCTCGTACCACGATTCGGAACAATTGTACGCAGTACATAGGGCAATTAGAGTTCCATGGTAACCCTGTTTAATGGTTTGACTCCAGAAAAATCGTGGAAGGCCTATAATAAACAAGAGGCATCTGATATAGATCACCACATATCAGATCTTCTAGTAACAAGAATATACTCTTCTTATAGTTTGTCTAAGAATTTTCCGTTACTCTTTTTTTTTGTTTTACAACACTTTTTGTTGCTAAAAAAATAACTCTTTTCATTTATTTGAAATGGCAGGAGATTATGAATGGTTTTTCAAGTTGTGCTGAACTAACAGGAGCTCCGCTCTGGTCTCAGAATTATACTCCCAAGCACTCTAGTATCTCAGTGACTATTGACTCACAATCATCAATATGTGGTATGACTCCGGTCACATCAATATTTGTGTATATGCATTTATCTGTCTTCTTGTGTGTATTCATGTATGCGAGTATGTTCCATGCATTCTTCTAGTAATCACTTATGTTTAGGAAACTATTTTTAATGACCATGACCATGTAAGCCATGATGGTTTACAAAAATAAAATCTTTTATAGAAAGAAGGGCCTAGTAAGTTCCTTTGTACTTGTTATTAGTGTAACTGCAAATGCATTTGTAATTGGCAGTTGGGAGTCCAACTTCAGCTACCAATCTGCCAAAAGGCCGAGATAATCAAGCAATGGGAGCTAGTAGTGGTTCATCCCGTGAGCAATCAGATGATGACGACATAGACACAGAAGCCGGTCCATGTGAACAGAGTGACCAGGTCGATGTGAAACGTATTAAAAGGTAGTTGATGTCTAAAAACTGGAATAGAATAGCTAATATGAACTTCTTATGCCCACTTGATATAGTTTATCTGGCTTAGGATGGTCTCCAATAGAGAGTCTGCCAGGCGCTCTCGAAGAAGAAAGCAAGCCCATTTAGTAGATCTTGAGCAACAGGTATAGTTTCTATAGTCGTTTTTATCTGATAAAGCAGAAAATAATGCTTCATGTGGTTGGAAAATTAAAGTACAAAAGAAAAGGGATATTGGAAAAGATTGGAATATTTAATATTATTCATGCATTTATTTGGTTTTATAGTATATTGAAATGGACGAATTTAAATAAATCTTTTTTTGGTGTTTTTTTTGGTTTCTTGAGTAGGTTTACATTTTTAACTTTTTATATGTATTGTGTGTATGTATTTATATGTGGGTGTATTTTAATTTACTTATTTATGTTATTTTTATTATTCTTTTCTTATTTAACCAATTCATATTTTTTGTTTTCTTCTTTACCTTTTCACTGTTTAAGCTTATATATTGGATTCCTTTCAGCCTACGCCAAGTAGTTATAGATAAAAAAATGTTGGTCGAGTATTTCGAAGATGTAAATGTTTCTTTTGTGTAACCTCATGATGGCTGAAAGCTATTAGTAAGATGATTTGGTTAATAAATACGTCCATGTTCAAAGTGTAATCTATTTTAAAAGTTAAACTGCTTCCCTTTTTTTACAGGAGATTAAAATAAGTTACTTTTATGTTGTTCATGAAATGACACCCAACTTCTTTGAATTCATTTATTAATTTGATTTACGGCTTTTCCATAGGTTGAGCAGCTTCGTGGAGAAAACTCAACTTTGTTCAAGAACCTCACAGATGCTAGTCAACAATTTAAAGATTCTACCACGAATAATAGAGTTCTCAAGTCAGATGTGGAAGCTTTGAGAGCTAAGGTACGAAAATTATAAACGAACCAATATTCCACCCCTTCCCCCCCCCCCCAGCTCTTTCCTTTTCTTTTTTCTCCAGTCAAGTCATTCCACAAAATTAAGATTTTTCTTCTTTTTGTAAACTGAGGTAAATATAAATAAAACTATGTATTAAACATCTAGAATCTACTAGTCCCATCCATGAATCATGACCACTTAATTTATGGAATATCGAAGCTGATATAAATGGGGAAGCTTGAATCTTAGGTCCAGTACGAGGATATTTAGCAGGAAAATCGCCTATTGATTCCTGGTTTTAAAAAAATCTGAGCTTAACAGCGGAAACTTCACATGTCAAGCACAAATAGTCACCCAGGGAGTTTATTTTTAGGATAAAGAATGAGTTCCCCCCTCCCCCCTCTCCCCTCTCCCCACCCTCACCCCTCCGAAAAAAAAACCTCCATGGATTAAACAGAGAGTTGCTACAGATGTGTGCAAACTGAACCATATACCTGTGTCTGGATCTTCCAACCTCGGTTCCAATCCCTAGTGAATAAGAAATCCTAATGAAAGAGAAGAACCTCATTAAGGTTTACTTTTATTGTCCTAACACCAAAAGGATTTATAATATCCTTATAGCTAAGATTCTTTCATTAAAGAAAGAACTATAAAAACTGAAATGATGTTGCAACAAATGTTTTAGTGCCGCCATGTGATATCAAAGGAGTTCATTTCTTCAAGTTAGTTTTGACTGTATGAACTCCACTTTTTTTTCAGAACTGTGTTAAATTAGGATATTTGGAAGTTGCGTTTCTTATGTAGAAATTGTATGTTCAGGTGAAACTGGCTGAAGATATGGTAACGCGAGGCTCACTTACCACCAGTCTAAGCCATCTTCTTCAAAATCATTTAAACAGTACTCCTCAATCATTTGGTGGTCATAACATTGCCAGGGTGAGTAATGTCTCCCCTTCCATCACCGTGCATGAAGATGATGCATCATATCCTGGATTAACAGGTTCAGGCCAGACTTCAACACTCGGAGTTGAACATGTGGACGCCTTTAATGGCAATTTCAAGAATGGAATTATCAATGATGCTGTAAGTTGTGCGTCAGAGATATGGCCCTGGGGATCTGATGCTTCTACAATGTCAAAGTAGATCTGGACTCATTCCTCTGTTGTTTAAAAGCTATCTCTGATTTGCTACTGCTTCCTTTCTTTTATTCTGTTTTTCCGTTGGTTGGTTGCAAGACCTTGTGTTCATATTTTCAGACTATCGGTAATGATGTATACATTTGAACATTCCAGCTATAATTTTGTTCACAAATCCCAACAATGAACAAAAAAGAGTATAAGCCAAAACGCACTTGAACAGCAACGCACTTGCTTACAAAAACATTCATTTTAAAAGGGGATATTAAATGTAGCCAGATGTACGTGGTTGATGAGTCATTGTCTAGATGACCCAATGCTATAACCACTAATAAATTGTCAAATCATAATATAAATACGTTTCGTATCCATGCTTTTTCTTCTTTTTTTAAATGTAGTTGTAAATAACTCAGATTTTTTAATAATTAAATATTAATTAATTTTATTTGATAAAAGCGTAATTGAATTGGAAAATGTAAGTTATTAACTTTTTATTTTTATTTCGTTTAGAAAATTAAATTCTTTTAGTAGATGATTAAATAATTAATTTTATTAAAATTAAAGAGTCCATTAGAGTTTTGGTAACTTATATTGTTTCAGAGATGTAACCTTAATTTTATTTTAACTTGATTAGTTGAATTTCCGAGTAGAATACTTATACGTATTGTAGCTTGTTAGGATAAATGTATATTTGATTTGATGATGATGAGATGATATATATTTGTAATTAGTAGCTTTTGTGAAGTCAAATGAAATTGATGTAAAAGGACATGGAGTAGAAGATCAAACTTGTTAGGTTGATCTGTTGAATGAATTGAATGTATAGACTAAAAGAAATTAAATAATCGTAACGTTCTTTAGACGATTGAACGATCGTAGGGCATAATGATTGATGTTCGGGAGTGTTTTCCCGACCCTCTTTTGGGCTGAAGGCTTGGGTCGGGTCAAAGGAGGACGGGCTCGTATGTTCAGAGATGTAAGATCGGGGTCGGTTACCCGATCCCAATAGGCTGGGGCCCGTGGTCATCGTAAGGGTTGGGTTTGGCTATTGGTTTGGGCCTGAGCGTATGAGCAGTCCACATGCAGAGTTGGTGCGACAAGGAGTTTACGTGATTAAGGGTATCAACCCTAATCTTACGTCAACAAGGTAACTCTGGATGTAGTGGTGGAAAGGGATTCCACTTGCACTTTTTAAGGAGATTGTGTTGGACCCAAATATGGTAGCTAACATATTTAGGAGTCCTACTCTAATCCAAAGAAGAGGATACCAAGGTGGTGAGAGCTCTATAAATACAAGGCCAAGGTTACAATTAACAGGTAATATCTACTTTGAGCACTAAACATATAAACCTCCATTGTTAAACCTTGTGAACGGCCTGTACTTATTCTCACACCGGAGCTATCCCCCGGCGGTACGGCCGTCAAGCTTCTGTGTGATCTGTTATTGTGCAGGATTCAGCGCGTGGATTTTGTGATTGGACGCGCAGACGAAACTTGGCGTTAACATTGGCGCTAGAAGGAGGGCGTGCTTCTTTGCAACCACAAATACTTTTCTTCGGCAGCAATCATGGCGAGTAGAGATAATATCGCTGTCTCGGAAAGGGCCAAGACCCAGCAGTCCCACCAAACAACTCAGGCGAGGGGGTCAGTGAAGGACCGACTGGGGTCTAAAATCCAGGAGGTAGAAGAGTTACCGGTCCATGATCTTCGGCGAAAGCTCTTCCCCGACAGTCAACACACACCTCATCAAGCGAGTCAGGCCGACGAGAGGCACTCTCAAGCCCTCGTGAGGCAAGACCGGGGAGCAGGAAGCCGAGACCTGCGAGAGTTTCTCTTGCAGAAGAGACTGGACCAGAACAAAGACGCCATGTTGGCACTCCAGCTACAACAAGTGGAGTTGGAGAGACAGATGGCCAACATGGTCGATGATCAAGAAGCGAGTTCCAGAAGGCGTAGGCATCGAAGCCGGTCCCGATCGCCTCGGCGGGGAGAGGCAAGAAGAGAACAGAGCAGGCACAGGAGTCGCTCCAGAGACAGAAGGAGCAGAAGAAGGAGTCCTTCGGCCGGGCTCCGATCAGAACACCGAGGCAGGACGGGGCAAACAGAAAGGGAAGCGTCTCCTGATTATGGGAAGGACAAACCTCGATCGTCCCCTCATATGGAAGGATCCGACCCCCTTACCCGAAGAGTGGTTGAATTAGAAAAGTTGCTGGGGACAAAAAACTCGACGGGGACATCTTCGACAGGTTTAGGATCTCCCTTTTCGCCCGAAATCAACCGGGTGATAGCCGATCCAAAGAAGAAGATGCCCCCGATGGAGACATATGACGGATTGGGAGATCCCTACGACCATTCGGATGGATATTATCGGCTGATGTCGTACTATGGGCATTCGGATGCAGCCAAATGCCACATGTTCGCTACAACACTTAAGAAGAGTGCCAGGGAGTGGTTGGGGACCCTGGCACCAGGATCAATCGGGTCATGGAACGATCTTCGTGAAAAATTCCATGCTCGGTTTGGCAGCAACTGAAGACGAGGGAAGATCACGACGTCCCTCATGCAGGTATGACAGAAATCAGACGAGACCCTAAGTCAGTTCGTCAAACGATTTAGAGAGGCAGTGGGATCGGTAGCGGAGCTGAATTCCCCACAAGCACTGGGATTTTTTACTACCGGCTTAGACATCGGGAGATCTAAGAAGCTGGTAAAGGATTTGGTGATTAACCCTCCGGCAGACTTGACCGAGGCCTTTCATCGGGCAGAAGGGTTCATCGCTATAGAAGAAGCTTTGGGAAATTTCAAACCGCACCAACAACCTTACGAGAAATCGAAAGATCGGGAAAAACCGACCTACCAACGTTCGGACAATAACCAGTGGAAATCAGACCGAACGGAAAAGAAAAACTTCAACGGGGGAGGTTCAGGTAGCAACCGGCCTCCACTACCCAACCGTAACGTCAGCAAGGTCTATACTCCCCTCACCGCGGATCGATCGAAAATCCTGTAGGAAATGAAAAACCAACCATTCTACGAGCCATGCCCCAGGCGAACCAAGCCCGGGAGGCGTGGTCGGGATAAGTATTGTGAATACCATCAGAGTACCGGACACTCGACCGAAGCATGCGTTAATCTGATGGATATGATCGAGAAAAATGTCCAAAACGGACAACTGTTACAATACGTGGCAGGCCGGGGAAATGCCGAGGTGCCCAGAGAGGAGACCACAGATCAGATCCCGGATACCCAGACGCCGCAGAACCCCCCAGCCCGAGGTGTAGTTGATGTCATTTCGGGGGGTTCCGTTAGACGGGTATCGAGAAGAAAAAGAAGTGGGACTCTGGAAGCAGTGCTATCTGTTGCGGGGTCAACCCCTAGAAAGGATCGGGCATATCCGGGAACATCTATCTCATTTACGGATGAGGATTACCCGACAGATCTCATCGAGCCCCACGATGGTGCGTTGGTAATAACGGCTCAGGTCGGGATAGTGGATATGAAAAGAATGATGATAGATAACGGGTCTTCGGTCGACGTCCTATATTCTCACGCCTATCAGAGGTTAGACCTGCAAGGAAAGAAGATGGATTTGGGAGGTGAAGGCCCCTTGTACGGATTTAGTGGAGATCCGGTGCTTGTGTTGGGCACCATCGAGATGCCAGTCAAATTTGGCACGGCACCCAATCAAGTTGAAAATAGTGGTGAAATTTTTTGTCGTCCAAATAGACTCGGCATACAATGCGATCCTCGGAAGGCCTACCTTGGCAGCCCTGCAAGCAGTAACATCGATACCCCATTTTAAAATCAAGTTTCCAACACCGAACGAGATCGGGGAGGTAAAAGGTGACCTAGATATAGCCCGAAGGTGTTACCGAAACAGCTTGATTTCTTCAGGGGTCGGGGTCTGCAAACGAAAACAGACAATGGCCATTGAGATCGAACCATTCACGGAGGGAAGCACGGAGCCACTTGCTCTTCCGGCCGAAGAAACTGATGATGTAGAATTGATACCGGGGCAGGAAGACAAAATAATTAAGATCGGGTCGGGGTTATCAGAACCCTTCCGGACCGGGCTGATAGAATTACTCCGAGTCTACGCCGATATCTTTGCATGGGAACCCAGCGACATGCCGGGGGTAAGTGAATCAGTGGCTCTACACCGGCTGCACGTGGACCCGGACAAGAAACCGGTCATACAGAAGCGGAGGATTTTCGCCCCAGAAAGACAAAAAATCATCGACGAAGAGATTGCCAAGCTCTTGGAGGCCGAATTCATCTTCGAGATTGATTACCCGGAGTGGTTGGCCAACGTGGTATTGGTCCAGAAGCAAAATGGGAAATGGAGGTTGTGTATTGATTACACGGATCTAAACAGAGCGTGTCCGAAGGATTTCTACCCTTTGCCCAACATAGATCAACTGATCGACGCCACGTCGGGATACGGTATGTTGAGTTTTATGGATGCATTCTCTGGGTACCACCAGATTTTGATGAGCAAGGAAGACATCCCGAAGACAAGTTTTATCACACATCGGGCGATATACGCATACAGGAAAATGACCTTCGGGTTATTAAATGCCGGGGCTACATATCAACGAATGATGAACCTGGTGTTCACGAAACAATTGGGGAGGAGCATGGAGGTCTACGTAGACGACATGATCGTTAAAAGCATGTCAGTCCGTGAACATCTTGAAGATCTGGAGGACTGTTTCGAGACGGTCCGAAAATGCAAGCTAAGGCTAAACCCGACCAAGTGCACTTTTGGGCTGGGATCGGGTAAATTTCTAGGATACTTGGTCAGCAAAAGGGGAATCGAAGCAAACCCAGAGAAAATCCAGGCAGTCCTGGATATGAAATCACCAAAGTCATACAAGGATGTGCAGAGACTAACGGGTCGGATAGCGACCCTACGAAGGTTCGTCTCTAAATCAGCTGAGAGGTGCCTTCCATTTTTTGACACCTTGAAAGGACCCAAGAATGAGAAAAGCTTCCAGTGGACCTCAGAATGTGAGGACGCGTTCCAAGGGATCAAACAATATCTTTCTTCGGCACCTCTGCTGATGAAACCAATCCCTTCAGAACCCCTATACCTTTATCTGGCGGCCAGTTCGATGGCAGTGGGAGCAGCATTGGTTCGGGACCAAGGAGGAAATCAGTTCCCCGTGTACTACGTCAGTCACGTACTTCGGGACGCAGAACTCCGATATCCGAACCTGGAAAAATTCGCCTATGCCTTAATCATTGCAAGCAGAAAACTTCGGCATTATTTCCAGGGTCGGGTGGTGGTGGTATACACCGATCAGCCGTTGAAGAAAATTCTACACCGACCTGAGGTTTCGGGAAGACTGGCGGCATGGGCAATGGAGTTAACACAGTTCGCGATAGAGTATCATCCCCGAACGGCAATCAAAGGACAGGCGCTAGCAGACTTCGTCGTGGAATGTTCGTTCTCGGAGCCAGATGTGGGATCGGTGGCCGAAACGCAACACATAAAGACTTCATGGACACTATATGTCGATGGCTCATCAACGTCAGACATCAGTGGTGCAGGGGTCATACTGACGAGCCCCGAAGGATTCAAGGTCCAACAAGCTATTCGATTTAAGTTCAGAGCGACCAACAACGAAGCAGAATATGAGGCCATTCTAGCCGGGTTAAAATTGGCCCGATGCCTAGAAGTACAAAACTTGGTCATCTACAGTGACTCGCAGCTGGTCGTCAAACAGATATCGGGAGAGTATGCGGCTCGGGGGGCGAGAATGACGAAGTACTTAGTCGAGACAAAGAATAAACTGACATACTTCCACTCGGTCAGCTGTCAGGGAATTGACCGATCCAACAATACAATAGCAGATGCCCTGGCCAGACTGGCGACAACCGATGCCAACTCCTTCATCGGTTCGGTATATCTAGAGACATTGGAGCAGCCAAGTGTCTCAAAAGAGGAGGCATTATGTGTTGATTGGCTAGACTGTTGGCTTACGCCCTACATCTATTATTTGGCTGACGGAACCTTACCATCAGACCGCATCCTAGCAAGAAAGATCAAGCATCGAAGTTCGAATTTTGTACTGATTGATGGAGATTTTTACCGAAGGGCCTTCAGCTCTCCCTTACTTAAATGTTTAACACCGTCAGAGGCAAGCTACGCACTTCGGGAGGTACATGAAGGGATCTGTGGAGATCACATGGGCGCCAAGTCACTGGCGCATAAAATTCTAAGACAGGGGTATTACTGGCCAACCATCTACACAGAGGCCAAGGAACTTGTCAAAAAATGTCCCAAGTGTCAACTGAACAGTAACATCCCGCATCAACCCCCCGAAGAACTCTACTCGGTCTTATCCCCGATCCCCTTCGCAGTATGGGGAATCGACATCCTAGGACCTCTGCCGAAGGCCAAAGGGCAAGTTAGCTTTATAATAGTGGCTATCGATTACATGACAAAGTGGGTCGAAGCCAAACCACTGCAGAAGATCACCGAACAGGAATGTCTTAAATTTGTGAAAGAAGGAATAATTTATCGGTTCGGCATCCCGATGGCTGTAGTGTCGGATAACGGTAGACAGTTCGTGGGGTCAAATTTGAAAGCTTCCTGAAAGAGTTGGGAATTCAACACCGGAAGACCTCGGTTGCCCACCCTCAGTCAAACGGTCAAGTGGAAGTGACAAATCGAACCCTACTCAACGGCATAAAAAGAAGGTTGGATGAACTGAAGGGTCGGTGGCCCGAGGAACTACTCAGCGTTTTGTGGGCATACCGGACGACCCCAAGGACAACAACTAGAAACTCCCCCTTCCGGCTGGCCTATGGGACCGATGCACTCATACCGGTAGAGATTGGGTCACCCACCCTTCGGGTCAGCCAATTCAAAGAACTATATAACGATGAAGGTTTGAAAATGAATCTGGATCTGCTAGATGAAGCTCGTGATGCCACGGTGTTGAGGTTGGCCATTTATCAGCAGAAGACAGCCCGACATTACAACCAGAAGGTGAAGTTAAGGAGGTTTGAGATAGGAGATTTGGTGCTTCGGGAGGCAGAGGCGTCAACCCCCCAGAACACAGGAAAGTTAATGCCTAACTGGGAGGGGCCTTATGAGATATTAGAAGTGCCGAAGCCAGGGACTTACCGGCTTCGAGCAATGGATGGGTCAGAAATAAAGAATACATGGCATGCTGGAAGACTTAGGAGATATTACCAGTAAATACATACCTGTTCTTTCCCGATAACGGTGTAATTTATGCGGTTTATCAATGAAATGAAAACTTCTCTCAAGAGAAACGTTTGTACTTCATTTTAATCTTGCACTGCTTTACCGATCAGATAAACTTCGAGCGTGAAACGATCAGACGGTCCTAAAAAACTTAACTGATCGATAAACGCCACAAGTGTAACTGATCGACAAAGATACACGTCCGATCGGACAAGCTTCGAGCGTAAAACAACCAGACAGTCCGAAAGAACTTAACTGGCTGATAAAACGCCACAAGTATAACTGATCGATAAAAGTTACATATCCGAGACAATACACTTTAGACATAAATGGACCAGAAGGTCAGAAATGACCTAACTGGGCGATAAAAATAAAGTTAAACTGATCGAGATAACTACTTAAAAATCTTGTCTTCATTCATATTATAAAGGTTTTACAGTTCCCGATCAGATAGGTTTCGGGTACATACACCGTCGGCCTCTCTGGTCAGGTTGAATTACAAAACTTAGAAAAAAAGAAATTACAAATATGAACAAATTCAAGAAAAATTTAAGGGGAACCAGCATCGGCTTCGGCCTCGGACTCCTCGTCGGAAGAATCAAGGATCGAGGCGTCCAAACCAGCATCAACAAGCTTCGCTCGGGCCTTCTCCCGATAAGCTTCGACACCCTCGGCAAACTGGGTCATAATCTTATCGGTCAGGGCAGGCGATTCCTCGTATTCTCTGATGGCAGCCTATTTGATGATGGCCTGTTCGGCCATCAAAGTGTTGTTCGCGTGGATCAAGTTACTCAGCTGAGCGTGAACCCCCGCGAACTTCCCTTCGATGACCTGAAGGTTTCCCACCAAGGTCCTATTCTCTTCGACCAGAAGTTCCTTATCCTGCACCAGCTTTTTGGCATGATCGTTGAGACCGACGAACTCTTATTGAAGTAGGGAATTTTGTTCTTCGAGTTTGGCAATCCGGCGATTAGCCTGGGATACTTTATTACGGGTATCAGCATGGAGATCCCGCTCCCTCTTCAGCTCCGAATCCCGACCCGATAATTCGGCTTGGAGAAGCTCCACGTCAGTTCTTAGCTGGATCTCTCTCTTGGTAGATCGGGCAAGGGGAGCAATAGCTCGAGCGAGGATGGCGTTGGCCTAAATACATAGGCGAATTGGTCAGACAGCAAAGAAACAAATGAAGACATATATAAAATTGAGGATAAATACCTGAGTCTGGGCTCGGAGATAGGTAACCAGAAAATCCTCTGACGAAAAGTTCTTGAACCGCTCATCATCACCGGAAAGCCTGAATTGATCAAGCAAATGGAAAAGGAATTTGTCGGCTGGGCTCTTCGGCCAGCAGGTAGTTGGGGATCCTCCGGAAGAGCTAGCCTTGGACTTCGGGGAAGAAGCATTGATCGGGACAACGACCTCCTCGGCTTGGGAGGGCCCCTCGACCAACCGCGGCTTCTTCAAAGCAGGTTCCAGAAGCTGATCTTCAGTACCCTCCGAATCTTTGGCCACCATCACTATGATCGGAGGTGGAGGAGTTGCTTTCAGAGCAGGCTTCGGCGGGGCCGCAACGATGGCCTTGGGGGGAGCTCGAACAGAAGATCTTTTCTTTGACTTCTTTAGCAAAGCCATCTTGTCGGCCCCCTTCATCTGCAACACACTTTTCGTGGAAGCATCAGCCTTGGAAGGTTCGGGAAGAGGGCCGGTTGACGAACCGACAGACATTTCGGCAATTAGAACAGCCTCGTCTGAAGGAGAGTCATCAGCGGCTGGGAGATGGATTGGCTCGACGAGGATCGGCAGTGGGGACATGGCCTCTTCAGTATTGTTTGGCTTGACGATGGTCAATACAACATAAAATAAAAGGATCATTATGAAAATCGAAGCAAAAGATCGGGTGAATAAGAAAACAAGGTCGGATAGGTTAACTTACAGCCGTGTTCGTAGAGCCAGGATTCATTGGACACGATTCCTAGGCCCCAGTTAGTCTGCCTCAGAAGGACGTAAAACTTCTTGAAGGCTGCCGAACGACTCCTCGGAAATTTGCTGACCTTCATGGGGACGTCTTCGGGACCGGCCCAGTTGGGGAGAAGGTTGAGATCGGTTCCCCTCATGAAGAACCATTGTGAATGCCACCCCTTATTACTGGATGGGGTCTTCACGAAGGTGTCCCGTCCAGGAACACGGTTCAGATGGCGAAGGCCGGGCTCTTTTGACCGACCCACCGAGAACAGGACGAAGAAGAAGTCCAGCCCGGGGGTGATGCCAGCCTCCTGGCAGAGGGCGATGAAGCTGATCAGCTGGATGTAGGAGTTGGGAGCCAGCTGGGAGAACCCGATCCCTACCAGGCAGAGGAAAGAAGAGATGAATTCGTGGAGGGGGAACCAAACCCCGTACCTTAGGGCATACAGATGGACGGCTACCCATTCGCCCTCGGGTCGGTGGTACATCCTCTCGCTGACCTCGGGAACCCGAAGCTTGTATTCTTTGGGGATGTTGAATAAGGTTTGGATGTCCGACAGTTGAGAGTGGGTGATGGAAGATTTGGTGTTGATGACAGCGTAGTCGGTTTCCGAAGCGTAGAGTTGGCGAATTCTGGTTTCGGCGTTCTCCATGGAGAGTTCGACCGGAGCAGCCTCTAGCTCGATTTGGAGAAGGTCGCCGGAGGTAAGAGTGGGAATGCCGGCTGCTGTGGCTGGTGTGGGACGAGGATCGCTGAAATCAGCCATTTATGGTGGTTTGAAGGGAAGAAAGGTACAAGACAAAAACTTAGTGGGGAAACGTTACGGACTGAAGAAATCTGGAAAAATGAGTGTCTCGCCGGAAATCGCCCTTGCCGAAAATTTTTGACAGAGATTCAAAATATTGAAGGCTCGAAGAAAGTGACGGTGATGAATGTTGGGGAGCTTATATAGCCCGTCTAGCACGGCTTCCAAATGTGGTTATTTATGGCAGGTGGGCCCAGTTATGAAAAAACGTGTACCAGCTCGCGGACCGAGGAGAAACCGCTTGGGTTCCCGAGACAACTCATCATTATGGCGTGACTATTAGAATTCATGTCCTCTCAAGTCTCGTGTCATAAATATCTTATAACAAGAGACTGGGGGCAATGTTCGGGAGTGTTTTCCCTACCCTCTTTTGGGCTGAAGGCTTGGGTCGGGTCAAAGGAGGACGGGCTCGTATGTTCAGAGATGTAAGATCAGGGTCGGTTACCCGATCCCAATAGGCTGGGGCCTGTGGTCATCGTAAGGGTTGGGTTTGACTATTGGTTTGGGCCTGAGCGTATGAGCAGTCCAAATGCAGAGTTGGTGTGACAAGGAGTTTACGTGATTAAGGGTATCAACCCTAATCTTACGTCAACAAGGTAACTCTGGATGTAGTGGTGGAAAGGGATTCCACTTGCACTTTTTAAGGAGATTGTGTTGGACCCAAATATGGTAGCTAACATATTTAGGAGTCCTACTCTAATCCAAAGAAGAGGATACCAAGGTGGTGAGAGCTCTATAAATACAAGGCCAAGGTTACAATTAACAGGTAATATCTACTTTGAGCACTAAACATATAAACCTCCATTGTTAAACCTTGTGAACGGCCTGTACTTATTCTCACACCGGAGCTATCCCCCGGCGGTACGACCGTCAAGCTTCTGTGTGATCTGTTATTGTGCAGGATTCAGCGCGTGGATTTTGTGATTGGACGCGCAGACGAAACTTGGCATTAACAATTGAGATCACAGAGTCTGCTCAAAGATCATAAGACAAGACAAAGATCGTAGAGCTAACTATTCCAAGAACGTAAAGCATCAAGAAGATCGTATAGTTTGATAAGAGATCGTAAAACTCATTGAAAATCGTAAAGCAGATCGTAGAGTCAGATTAATCAGATACTCTACGAGCACCATGAAACTCTACGATTCGTAGAGTATGTCAACTCTAACAATGGACTAACAATGTGAAGACTTGTAGAGTGAAGATCCTAAGATGGTTGCTGAACATCCTACGTTTAAAAAGAAATATCAGATCGAAGTGTTTCTAACAGATAGTTCGGTGAAGTGACAACATCCACGTGAAAGTCATTGTAGTAGTCTGATGTGACATATCAGACCCGAAAGCAAGTTGACACATCCCCTCTAAAAGTCAACAATTAGAGATATTCTAAGATCAGAGCATTAAATGAGCAACGACAATTTCCCAATGGAAAAATCTCGAGGGCGTCTATAAAAGGCACGCAGACTCAATCTAACAAAAACAAGAAAATCGATCAAGATTTGAATTGTTACACAACTTTCAAAAAGCTCTACTCTACGAATAAGAAACTCTTGTTCTGTTGTTAAGTCATTCTTCATTGGACTTAAAGCCACTTAACAAGACCTCAAAATCACTTATTCTCTTTGTGTTTCCTTGGTTTTAGTGAACTTTTTGTAACAAAGTCTAAGTGACTTGAAAAGTTCTAAGTGAACTAATCTTAGTCAAAAATACCAAATCTTAGTGAGTTGAAGGAATCTAAGTGAATCATCTATTGTAATATTTTTTAGTGAATTGATCGAAGTGATCACCCCCATAATTAATGGATTTCCTACTCGAAGAGTATGAGATCTTTGTGCTCCGAACAACTTAAAAATTCACGTGTCTAATTTACTTTTTGCACTTAAATTTTTGCAAAGTATTTATATTTATTTGTGACTTAATTCTACTTGTGTATTAAATTCAGAACTGAGAATTCTTTTAAATCTTTGAAAGGATTTTCAAACTATCATTCCATTGTGCATAATTAAATTAAATTGTTTAATTTATAAGTTGGTAATATATCTTTAAAAGAAAAGTTTTTTAAAGGATCTATTCAATCCCCCCTTCTAGATCTCTTAGTGCCTTTGGGAAACAACAAGTGGTATCAGAGCTGTGACGCCCTCAAATCCGGGTTACCTGACCCTCGAGTTTGGTGTTCACGATCCACAATATAATACCATTTAACTACCCATTCATATATAAATAGGAATACATAAGTCATTAACATATGTTGTTAATACATAAGTCCCAGGTTCTCTAACCTTAACATTACAGACATACCCTTTAGATATACAATAAGGGTTTACAATACAACATAATAATAATAATATTCATTATGCTACTCCAGCATTTTGCCTTTGCCTTTGTTCTTCTTTGACCCGCTGGCCTCTTCGTTCCTAGCTGAAATATTTTATTTAGCAAGGGTGAGCAACAAGTTTGTCCCGCAAGTTAAGACATACAGTAAATGTATATGAATAAATAACAAGTCTTCTCGTATTCTATACAACAATAATCTGAATATGAAAAAGTACAACGCTTTCAAGGTTTTCTACGATATTAAAATGAATAATTAAGAATTAATTCTACGAAATAGCAAAGTGGAATATTTTTCAGATTTATGTTGAGCGATCCGTTGTATCTTGAACTTCTCTTCTCGAGTAACTATCAAACATTTGACTTTTGATATACCCAGGTGTTTCAGATAACCATAAAGATTAAATCATACCCCTCTGCAAGTACTTAGAGCCGGCCAACTCTTTGTACCCTATATTATGCATAATACTCAACAGTGCGCAATGGCCGAATATACGACCTAAAATGTTCCCTTTATATAAAAGGTTGTTCTTCTCAGTCTTTGAATCAGAATTTGATTTAACAACGAAATGCAATGATTTCAATATCTAATCACTTCTCTTCTCAAACTTATCAAGTTTTCTTTTTCGATCTAGCCGATACAACTGACATTGATTTATCAATAATAATTAAATTATCTTCTCTTCTCTTCTAGAACCTATCAAGTTCTAACAAATGTTTGTCTAGCTAGAATAATTAGCTAAGACATTTCTCAAGATAATTCGATAATAAACAGGAATTATCTGTACTGTCAATATTAGCTTCTACGAATTTAAATATCCAACAACAGTTATTCTACGAATATATTTTTAGAATCAGTAATTCAGTTTGAATTATTAAATATGCACTAACTGCGAATAATCAAACAATAAATCTCTGGACGTGATATAATTAACAATAATTAACCACTATAATAATTGAACAATATTAACTCAAGGTTGAGTTAGGAAACTTGCCTCTTCCGCTGTTTACAGCTACACAATATACTTATCTGCATTTGAAAGGCCTATAACCAATAGTATCGGTCTTACAATTAACACAATATTTTATAATACGTAACACTGTATTCTACAGTCAAACTTCTCCTATGCACATTACCACATAGCCACATTAGTGTTTATAACCTATATAAACATTTAACAAGTCTAACTAATTTGGTCTGGTTGGACTTTGGTCTCATCTCGGTGTTCTGGTCACCCTATCCGACAATTAACACAGTTATTGTGATTAATTTTGGTCTCTAAGCTTCAATATTATATTAGATAAGTCAAATATCATTTATAATATTTTTTGGAAGCTTTTAATAATTTATAAACAATTATTATAATTTATAATAATTTTTTAAACACTTAATTCATTTTTAAATGATTTAATTATTAAATAATCTTATCATTATTAATATTTAATAATATAAAAATATTAATGTTATTCTTGTCAAAATATTAAAGTTATTATTAATAACTTAAAATAATTTTAAATCAACAAAATTTCACTTAAATGATTTTTAAAATAACTAAAATTATTTTTAAATCATCACCATTAATATCTAAATATTAATGAAATTATTATTCAAATATTAAAAGTCACTAATTATAACTTAAAATATTTTTAAATTATTTTTCTCATTTTTAAATAATTTTTAAATCAATAAAATTATTTTTAATTCATTTATTTAATATAATAATTAAATAAATCTAATATCATTAATATTATTTTATTAATGAGAATTCTCCAAAAATATTGAAATTTATATTTTATAATTCTAAATATTTTCTAACACTTTATTCTTATTTAAAATAATTTTTGAATCAATAAAATAAATTTTAACTTATTTATTTAATTTAATAATTAAATAAATCTAATATTATTAATATTAATTTATTAATGAAAATTCTTCAAAAATATTAAAAGTTACACTTTATAACTCAAAATATTTTTAGATACATTATTCTTATTTAAAATGATTTTTCATAAAAATTAATTATTTTTTTCTAATTTATTTAATATACTAATTAAATAAATTAAATACCTTTAATATTTAAATAATTATAAATATTAAAGAAAAATATTTCAATTGGTAAAAAATTATTTTTTAGAATTTAAAATAATTTTTAAAACTATTTTTAATAATTTTTATAATTTATTTCTATTTTTAAATAATTTCTTGAAATTCAGAAAATAATTATATTAAAAACCGTCGCTATAAGGCTTTAGCGACATAAAGCGTCGCTGTTGGTGTTCTTGAGCCTCAAGAACACCGACAAGTCAATGTTCGAGGTGCCCTGTTTTACCGAATTTTAATCTCATCTCGAAATGTTTCTAGGTCATGTTTAAATGTTGATCTTGTAGTACGTATGCACCACTACAACTATCGACCAATAGATAGGTCATACATCAACACAACAACGAAATTTGAGCTGCGAAACATCTTGTCAGACATTACCAGGGTTTCCCCAGTAACCTAGAACTTCATCGGGTTAATTTCAAGCCCATTTTAAGTTAGGTTCTGGTCCTTAGATAGGTGGTTTCTTGGTTCATAAATCTAGTACTCCTAACATAGAACAATTATACATCAATATAACAGCCCAACTAATGAAATCACAAGATACATCCTGGTCAAACCATGTCAGAATCATTCCTCAACCAGTTTCTGGGTTTTCCAGAAACGATAATCATGATCGACATGCCCAGTTTGACCAACTGCTACGCTTGATCTACTGCTTATTTGTGGGATCTAAAGCCACGAAACTATAGTCCAGACAACCGGCTACACATTGATTACAACAACAACAATAAATAAACATAAAAACTGACAAATCGGGTCCTTGGAAAGTATTGTCAGACGCTGTTCATGTAATTCAGGGTTGCCCAGATTTTGACTGGTCAACGTCGGTCAACGGGTTTTGACCATTAATAAAATGAAATCTAGCCATTCAATCACTGTGATTCCACTTCCAGATTGAAGACAACATAACAAGCTACAAATCCAAAACTAAAACAACAAAAATATTAAACGAGCAATGATCTGTGGCCACTGACATTTATTGTCAGACCACAAAAATGCTCAAGAACAGTTTTTGAAAACTTCATTTTTAAGGCACTTTGATGCTATGGATTCATGACACATCATCATAGATCTTCATAAAACATCCATTAGCAAGATTCTAAACACAAAAACACAAAATTTATCTAAGCATACAAGATCAAATTAGGTTTTAGAGTTTATACCTTCTTGCTAGATCTTTGATCTTAGATCTCCTTATCTGATATTGGTTGATCTAGGGCTGAATATAGGACTGATCTACTTATGTATTTCGTAGGTTTAGGAGAAAGAGAGAGTTGGTGAGAGCAAGAGACCAAATGGCTAATGTTTATGAACTTTCTCTCTCTAAATCTCTTATAAATGATGATATGTTGCTATGATCTGTAATTTTCGGCTGGTTGGCTGAGATCATTAAGTCACAATGTCAACAAAGTGGTTCACCAACTAAAGTTGCTAGCATTTTTACAAGTTATATATTAAAGAAAATGAAAAAGGGTATTTTAGTCATTAGCAAATTAATTTTAATGGCAATCATGACAAATGCACAAACCCTTAGGGTTTAACCCTAAGGTTTTAACCCTTAGGTTTTAAATACTCCAATTCTAGAATTTTCTAATTAGGGTTTAAAATAGAAAATTAAGAATTTCAAAAATATAATTATGGTTTTAAATAGAAATTAATATTTCTAAAGTATAATTAGAGTTTCCTAATTATATTAACACATACTAATCACTTTAGGCTTGCAAATTAGGATTAAGGTTTCCTAATTAGGGTTTTAGGATTCTCGAATGTGAAATTAGGGTTTCTCGGCTTTCAATTAGGGTTTTTAACTGTACGTTATGTTTCCTAAATCTGAGATTAGGGTTTCTAATCTCTTATTGGGGTTTATAAATTTTAAACCTTATTCGATCAATCATTGATCAAAATCTCTATACAGTACAAACACATATATATTAATATAATTATTTTAATTATATTTTCTATCGAATCCCTATCCGTAACTAGGGTTAGGGTTTCTATTCTCCGTTAAGCACAACTCTACTCTTAATTTATTAGTCAATACACAAATTGACCTTCTCGAGGCTCGTATCACAAACACTTGTCATAAAATTGATAATCAATATTAATATTAATAAAAAAAAATTATTCATAAAATTTTGATTATTCGAAATTTCGGGTTATCACATTCACCCCTCCTTAAAAGGATTCCGTCCTTGGAATCACCGCTTTCTTATTCTCAACAATTTTTTAAAGTTGTATCATCAATTCCTTTTTATCAACACTATATTAATTTGTGTTTCAAATTCTAACATGTGACTTGAATCTATAAAAGAAAACAGTTCACAGAAATATTTGACTCATCATTCTTGCGTAATTAAATTCTTAAACGAAATTGTTACCTGCTGCCACCTCCTGAGTAGCCACTGCATCTTGCGCCGTTATATTGAATGTACGGGCCTTTGATCTTCCTGGCTGAGCAGGTCCTTGAATCGCCAAGGTTCAACTACTGGGTCCTTTGTTGCCACTTTCTTTCGCCGCATTCCTCTTTGGACAGTTCCTAACCATATGATCTGTCAATCCACATGCAAAGCAACCTTGTATCTTCTTCGAATTGGGACAATTGGGCGACATGTGTCCCTCTTGTCCACAGTTGTAGCAGACTCCCTTCTTCTTCAGACAAACCCCTGCATGGTTCTTACCACAAGTTGAACATGGCTCCCTTCCTTTCCTATTATCTTCTGTCTTATTACCCGGCTGGGTATTCTCGCTCCATTTCCTCTTATTCGGATTACTACCACCACTGCTTCCTCTATCGCTTGTCTTTTTCTTCTTCTCCTGATGAAATCGAGATGTAGCTTCGCTCCCTCCTTTAGCAATTAATGCTTTCTCCATCAAAGCCGTGAACGTATTGATCTGCAATAATGCTACCTTGTTGAATATCCCTAGCTTCAGTCCATTCTCAAATCTTCTCGCTTTTCTCGCCTCTGTGTCCACCTGATGAGGTGCAAATCTTGCTAATTCTTTGAAATTAGTCGCGTATTCTGATACCGACATGTTCTCCTGCTTCAATTCTAGAAATTTAACTTCCATCCTGGATTGCGTACTCGGCAAAAAGTAGTTCTCAAAGAACAACTCTTTAAATCTGGTCCAAGTCACCATAGCTATTCCAACTCTCGCTTGATTAGTCTCCCACCAGTAATTGGCTTCTCCCTTCATCAGATAAGTTGCAAAAGTTGTCTTCTGCTCTTCTGCCACATGCGCAATGATGAATGCTTTCTCCATCTCCTTTACCCAAGTTTGGGCTTCAATCGGATCTGTAGTCCCTTTGAATTCAGGCAGTCCTACAGCTTTAAAGTCTTTAAAGTTTTCCAATCTGTCGGCTGGCTGATTCCTCGCCCTTCCTCTTGCAGCTGGAGCTCTAGTTTCCATAGCTTGGGCAAGCATGTCTACGAAATTCTGCATTGGGTCCGCTTGACCTCCTTCGTTATTCACTAACTGTTCTTCTCATTGGTTTCGATTCTGTCGTCTAGGCGGCATGATCTGATTTAAATAAAAATCTTATATTAATTTTCTTTCTTTACACAAATTCTTAACACAATAATAATTCAACACATAATTCTCATATAATTGCATATTTATTCAAATAGCACATAGTACATATAGTACTTAACACATTTACTATCCCTTTTTAAATAAATTTTAGGATCAACATACACAACTTTACACAAAAAGTTGTAATTCTCCAATCACACATAGCTATTACCCGTTCGTCAAACTTACCACACTTATGAGTTCAGGAACTTGCCACCATTATATGAGTGTATGAACTTGTCCTAGTCAGACCTTTGGCGTCCATTCGCTGAGGGGTTCAAAATATTTCATATAATTATGAGTCATTAACTTACCATAAGTATGAGTTTTAAGAACACACAAATTACTCTTACTCTTATATTCATATAGAAAATAAAGATTTCATTCATAAAACGTATATATTTACATATGCTTAAACATCATTCTCGATATTACAACACTTAATATCATAGTCTTCTACCAAAAGATACTAATGCTTAAACTTAAGCCATCTACGGTCCACTCCCTTCACCAGTCTTCTTCTTATTAGGACACTTGTTAAATCTGTGACCCGTTCTCCCACACGAGAAACACTTCCTCATATTCGGCTTAGGACAATGCAAAGAAATATGTCCTTCCTACTTACAGTTGAAACAGACATTCTTCCACATCATGCATTCTCCCACGTGACTCTTCCCACACTTGCTGCAAGCTTGCCTCTTTTTCGGGTTTGAATCTTCAGAGTTAGGGCTGTCGTTGTCCCTCTTTCTCTTTTTCTTTCCCTTCTTGCTGGTTCCTTCAGATGATCCACCACCTTTAGTCTTCATCCTTTCCACCTGTGCCTTGAGCTCGTTCCGTTCTCCAGTCATCTCGCGTAACGCTCGCTCCGTCTTCCACAACTCCTCCAAGAGAAACACTTTACTACGGAGTTCTTGAACTTCTGCAGATAGCTGATCTTGTTCTCCAACTTTGATCTTATTCTTTAACTCCACCTTAGCTTCTTTAGACTCCGCCTCTTCATCAGTACTCAGATACATCTCGGGATAATCATCATGATCACTACCGAGATTGATCATGGGTTCATCTTTTCCCATTTCTTCAACTGACTCGCTTTGTGCTGGTACCTCGGCTACTGGCACTGGTGCGATAGCCGCTGGCATCTCCGTACTCATCTTATCTTCTCCCAACATCCTACAATCAGTTTAAACAACTTGATTAGTACTCCATTAGTACAATCTTCTAACACTATGAGTCCAAATATCTCACTATAGATACGGTTCAACAATCTCTCACTTAGTACTCTAAATGAGTATTCTCTATCTCGCTTATGGTTATAATCCTAGGATTTTCCCCCTCTCCACTTAAGGTTTATAACCTACTGCTTTGATACCAACCTGTGACGCCCCCAAATTCGGGTTACCTGACCCCCGAGTTTGGTGTTCACGATCCACAATATAATACCATTTAACTACCCATTCATATATAAATAGAAATACATAAGTCATTAACATATGTTGTTAATACATAAGTCCCAAGTTCTCTAGCCTTAACATTACAGACATACTCTTAATATATACAAAAAGGGTTTACAATATAACATAATAATAATAATATTCATTATACTACTCCAACATTTTGCCTTTGCCTTTGTTCTTCTTTGACCCGCTGGCCTCCTCGTTCCTAGCTGAAATATTTTATTTTGCAAGGGTGAGCAACAGGTTTGCCCCGCAAGTTAAGACATACAGTAAATGTATATGAATAAATAACAAGTCTTCTCTCTATATAATAATAATCTGAATATGAAAGAGTACAACACTTTCAAGGTTTTCTACGATAGTCAAATGAATAATCAAGAATTAATTCTACGAAATAGCAAAGTGGAATATTTTCCAGATTTATGCTTAGCGATCCATTGGATCTTGAACTTCTTTTCTCGAGTAACTATCAAAGATTTAACTTTGATATACCCAGGTGTATCAAATAACCATAAAGATTAAATCATACCTCTCTGCAAGTACTTAGAGCCGGCCAACTCCTTGTACCCTATATTATGCATAATACTTAACAGTGCACAATGGCCGAATATACGACCTAAAATGTTCCCTTTATATAAAAAGTTGTTCTTCTCAGTCTTTGAATCAGAATTTGATTTAACAACGAAATGCAATGATTTCAATATCTAATCACTTCTCTTCTCAAACTTATCAAGTTTTCTTTTTCGATCTAGCCGATACAACTGACATTGATCTATCAATAATAATTAAATTATCTTCTCTTCTCTTCTCGAACCTATCAAGTTATAATAAATGTTTGTCTAGCCAGAATAATTAGCTAAGACATTTCTCAATATAATTCGACAATAAACAGGAATTATCTGTACTGTCAATATTAGCTTCTACGAATTTAAATATCCAACAACAGTTATTCTACGAATATATTTTTAAAATTAGTAATTCAGTTTGAATGATTAAATATGCACTAACTGCGAATAATCAATAATAAATCCCTGGACGTGGTATAATTAACAATAATTAACCACTATAATAATTGAACAATATTAACTCAAGGTTGAGTTAAAAAACTTGCCTCTTCCGCTATTTACAGCTACACAATATACTTATCTGCGTTTGAAAGACCTATAAACAATAATATCGGTCTCACAATTAGCACAATATTTCATAATACGTAACACTGTATTCTACAGTCAAACTTCTCCTAGGCACATTACCACATAGCCACATTAGTGTTTATAACCTATATAAACATTTAACAAATCTAACTAGTTTGGTCTGGTTGGACTTCGGTCTCATCTCGGTGTTCTGGTCACCCTATCCGACAATTAACACAGTTATTGTCAATTAATTTTGGTCTCTAAGCTTTAATATTATATTAGATAAGTCACATATCATTTATAATATTTTTCAGAAGCTTTTAATAATTTATAAACAATTATTATAATTTATAATAATTTTTCAAACACTTAAATCATTTTTAAATGATTTAATTATTAAATAATCTTATCATTATTAATATTTAATAATATAAAAATATTAATATTATACTTGTCAAAATATTAAAGTTATTATTATAACTTAAAATAATTTTAAATCAACAAAATTCCACTTAAATGATTTTTAAAATAACTAAAATCATTTTTATATCATCACCATTAATATCTAAATATTAATGAAATTATTATTCAAATATTAAAAGTCACTAATTATAACTTAAAATATTTTTAAATTATTTTTCTCATTTTTAAATAATTTTTAAATCAATAAAATCATTTTTAATTTATTTATTTAATATAATAATTAAATAAATCTAATATCATTAATATTAATTTATTAATGAGAATTCTCCAAAAATATTGAAATTTATATTTTATAATTTCAAATATTTTCGAACACTTTATTCTTATTTAAAATAATTTTTGAATCAATAAAATAAATTTTAAATTATTTATTTAATTTAATAATTAAATAAATCTAATATCATTAATATTAATTTATTAATGAAAATTCTTCAAAAATATTTAAAGTTACACTTTATAACTCAAAATATTTTTAGATACATTATTCTTATTTAAAATAATTTTTCATAATATTAAATCATTTTCTCTAATTTATTTAATATACTAATTAAATAAATTAAATGCCTTTAATATTTAAATAATTATAAATATTAAAGAAAAATATTCTAATTGGTCAAAAATTATTTTTCAAAATTTAAAATAATTTTTAAAACCATTTTTAATAATTTTTATAATTTATTTCTATTTTTAAATAATTTTCAGAAAATTCAAAAAATAATTATATTAAAAACCGTCGCTATAGGGTTTTAGCGACACAAAGCGTCGCTGTTGGTGTTATTGAGCCTCAAGAACACTGACAAGTCAGTGTTTGAGGTGCCCTGTTTGACCGAATTTTAATCTCATCTCGAAATGTTTCTAGGTCATGTTTAAACGTTGATCTTGTAGTACGTATGCACCACTACAACTATCAACTAATAGATAGGTCATACATCAACACAACAACGAAATCTGAGCTGCGAAACATCTTGTCAGACATTACCTGGGTTTCCCCAGAAACCTAGAACTTCGTCGGGTCAATTTCAAGCCCATTTTAAGTTAGGTTCTGGTCCTTAGATAGGTGGTTTCTTGGTTCATAGATCTAGTACTCGTAACATAGAACAATTATACATCAATATAACAGCCCAACTAACGAAATCACAATATACAACCTGGTCAAACCATGTCAGAATCATTCCTCAACCAGTTTCTGGGTTTTCCAGAAACGGTAATCATGATCGACATGCCCAGTTTGACCAACTGCTACGCTTGATCTACTGCTTATTTTTGGGATCTAAAGCCATGAAACTATAGTCCAGACAACCGGCTACACATTGATTACAACAACAACAATAAATAAACATAAAAACTGACAAATCTGGTCCTCGGAAAGTATTGTCAGACGCTGTTCTTGTAATTCTGGGTTGCCCAGATTTTGACTGGTTAACGTCGGTCAACGTGACCGTTAATAAAATGAAATCTAGCCATTCAATCACTGTGATTCCACTTCCAGATTGAAGACAACATAACAAGCTACAAATCCAAAACTTAAACAACAAAAATATTAAACGAGCAATGATCTGTGGCCACTGACATTTCTTGTCAGACCACAAAAATGCTCAAGAACAGTTTTTGAAAACTTCATTTTTAAGGCACTTTGATGCTATGGATTCATGATAGATCATCATAGATCTTCATAAAACATCCATTGGCAAGATTCTAAACACAAAAACACAAAATTTATCTAAGCATACAAGATCAAATTAGGTTTTAGGGTTTATACCTTCTTGCTAGATCTTTGATCTTAGATCTCCTTATCTGATATTGGTTGATATAGGGCTGAATATAGGACTGATCTACTTATGTATTTCGTAGGTTTAGGAGAGAGAGAGAGAGCTGGTGAGAGCAAGAGACCAAATGACTAATGTTTATGAACTTTCTCTCTCTAAATCTCTTATAAATGATGATATGTTGCTATGATCTGCAATTTTTTACTAGTTGGCTGAGATCATTAAGTCACAATGTCAACAAAGTGGTTCACCAACTAAAGTTGCTAGCATTTTTACAAGTTATCTATTAAAGAAAATGAAAAAGGGTATTTTAGTTATTAGCAAATTGATTTTAATGGCAATCTTGACAAATGCACAAACCCTTAAGATTTAACTCTTAGGTTTTAACCCTTAGGGTTTAATCCTAAGGTTCTAACCCTTAGGTTTTAAATACTCCAATTCTAGAATTTTCTAATTAGGGTTTAAAATAGAAAATTAAGAATTTCGAAAATATAACTAGGATTTTAAATAGAAATTAATATTTCTAAAGTATAATTAGAGTTTCTAATTATATTAACACATACTAATCACTTTAGGCTTGCAAATTAGGATTAGGGTTTCCTAATTAGGGTTTTAGGATTCTCGAATATGAAATTAGGATTTCTCGGTTTTCAATTAGGGTTTCTAACTGTACGTTATGTTTCCTAAATCTGAGATTAGGGTTTCTAATATCTTATTGGGGTTTATAAATTTTAAACCTTATCCGATCAATCATTGATCAAAATCTCTATACAATACAAACACATACATATTAATATAATTATTTTAATTATATTTTCTATCGAATCCCTATCCGTAACTAGGGTTAGGGTTTCTATTCTCCATTAAGCACAACTCTACTCTTAATTTATTAGTTAATACACAAATTGACCTTCTCGAGACTCGTATCACAGATACTTGTCACAAAATTGATAATCAATATTAATATTAATAAAAATAAAATTATTCGTAAAATTTTGATTATTCGAAATCTCGGATTATCACAAGAGCAGGTTTATCTTGTACAAAGCTTAAAACGCTTGAGTAGATCAATGACACAAAACAAAACCAGTTCTGAGCTTGGTGGTAGAAACAAGCCACATCTTTGCAACAGAGATAAATTTATTAACTGGAAAGTTAGAATACATGCATATATGTACGCGATCAATGAAGATCTGTTCGATGCGGTGATCAATGACCTGTATGTCCCATAAAGCTCGCTCCAATAATAAAAGATCTAAACAAGGTTGTGGCCAAGCAAATGGCAGAATGGACATATATGGAGAAGAATCTCATGCAGTTAGATAAAAAAGTCGAGAACATTTTGTCCATAGCTTTGGAGGTCGAATTGTTTGAGAACATGGTCAACTATAAGACAACAAAGGAAGCATGATAAACTTAGTTGGTGATGTATGAGAGAACTAAAAAAGTCAGGGAAAATAAGAAATCCCTACTGAGTTAACAACATGAGATGTTCTCCCATATCCTTGGGGAAAACATAATGTTATTTCCCAAAGGCAAAATACAGATTTAGAAGGGTGGGTTGAATAGATCTTTAAAATTCTTTATATTACTTAATTAAATTAACTCAATAAATATTTAATCAAGAATGTCTATACGCAACGGAATATAGGTTTGAAAACTCCACTTGAAGATTTTCTTTAAAATCTCAGTTCTTAAAACAAGTTATATGAATGATCAAACACATAGACGATATAACAGTTATAGATTATAGAATGAAAATTTTAGAATGTAAAAGACACGAGTGGTATTAAGTTGTTTCGAGACTGAACAACTCCTACTCCACTCTTTTACTCAACGAGTAGGATATCCACAAAGAATATAGGCCCAACAGACCATTTTACATTTGAAGACCTTGGGTTCCTTCGAGTTATAAAGTCTCGACATCGAGTCACTTATATTCAAAAATTCAGTCACTAATGACAAGGATCCACCGACCTCAATTCGTTCCTCAAGACCAGGATCAACCGACCACCCCACTTCGGTCACAAAGACCAGGATCCATTGACCCTTCTTCCTTTATTATGGAAGTGTGTTTAAGGTGCTGCTAAGATGGCTTGAATGCTCTTCATCTTATGATACTTAGCAACATTGTTGATCATCTTCTTGATGCTTGCTGAACTTTGTTGTTGAAGCTTGATTTTTTCTGATTATCAGCAGCTACTCATGATCAATGTTGATGTGCTGCTGAGCTATTCACTTAAGCTCTTTAAATTTTGTACGTAGCAACATTGAACACTTTTCAGAATCGTAGACTTATGTTCTATGTATTCATCTGATTGATTCTGAGTGTTCCTGATGAAACGTATAGTGGTGCCTTGAGGTTTGCCTTTTGATCTTCCACTCTCACGTTATCAATATTAACTAAATGGCTTCTTCATATTTGGACCTTTAGTTCTGCTATGTCCTACACTTTCTGGGCTCTACGACTCTAGGTCATTTATTCTAGAGCTTTCTAGCTCTTTTGACTTTAGCTCTGTGGCTCTAACCTTTTTATGTACTCATCAGCTTCTTGTAGTCTGATGAGGTGCTGCCAAGATTAACTTTAATCTCTTTCTCTTTTGGACTTGATAGCTTTGAACATTTATCTGCTCGTAGAGTTGACCCTACTCTACATTTTCACTTATTCAGCTCGATGTTCATCTCTGATGATGATTCTCCTTTAGTATTGACGTTCAGTGCTCATCATCATCATCATCATAATTCTTCAAAAATGTTATCTTTTATACTCCTTTGAAATCTTTTTGTAGAGAAGTATTTGTTGGAGCATTTAATGCTTAGATATTTTGATATCTCTGATGTTGACTTTTTGAGGCTTTGTGTCAGCATACTTTATGACTTAGGACTTGTCACATCAATTAGCATCCTTACTTGCTATTCTGATAGCTCGCTTTTAGCCAACTAGCCGGTAGATATATCTTTATTTTCTTCCAAGAATACATCTTATACCTCGAGATTATCTTCATGCAACGTTCTATTTACCAGTCTCATTGTCAGACCTGACACAGACTCTACGATCTTGTTGTTACAAGAATCGTAGAATTGAGCTTTACGTTCTTCCTTGAGCTTTTCTTTTTTTGTATTCTTTTAACTGTTTATAGCAGAGTGATGGTTGTCATAGTCTTATGTTCTATATCATCACTATTGTTATGGCCTTATCTTCTTTTATGCTTTTTGATTGCTTCATGAAGTTTGAATTTGCTTTGTAGACTCTTCTTCTTTCTTTTGATACTTTAGCTGTCTTGCGAAGTTGATAACATCTTTTTGAGTGAGCTATTCTTCTTTGATATCAAGTACTGGCTGCTTCTATACGAAGTCCTGATTGCTCTACAGTCTGTTCTGAGTTCTATGATTAGGTAGAATATCGTTGTAGTTGTGACCTTTAGATTTCTTCTTAAGATTTCTTCTTGTAAGAGATATACTCAGATATTATCAGAGTATATTCTTTTGCTATGTCCTTCTTGAGTAATCTTTACCTTATATCAATGGCACAAGATAAGCTTAGTGCTCTTTTTTATCTTGTCTACTTAACGACCCCAAAATTCATACAATTTAACTATCGACTTCGGTCGTTAATAATACGTCTAATTTTTAATTTTATATCATTATTCGATGTTAAACTTAATAAAATGCAGAATAATTGAAACTTTTATGTCTTCTTACTTTAATTCCCTGAATCAAAACTATTATCATTTACAAATCTCTGAATCAATTTTATTTTATGATTCGCTTCATCACAGGTATTATATAAAATTTTACATTTCAATTCGATAACCTTTTCATATCAGATAACTCAAACTTGACAGTTTACCATAACATAATCATTGTGATTTATCAAGAACATTTCTCAAAACCTTATCTTTACCTATCCTTGATCCATACTTAATTTATTACTCACTTTATTAGAGTTAGTAGATAAAACTTACATCTAGGTTCAATACCCTTTATACAACAGACAAAACTTAAACTTTATAACTCAACATCTATTAAACATCATACATTATTCGGAACCTTAAGCATGGTTCAAATAATAATAACTCAGTTAAAGTGTATAAATCTTCAAGTATCACATCTGATTCATGTCTTTCAAGTAGCACATAACTTTACCTTGAATCTTTAACCTGCAAAAGTGGACATTTGCAAGGTTGAGCTCGACAGCTCAGCAAAATCTAACAGTTTTCATGCATCATATAACACATAATAGCATGCTCAACATACATCTCATAAACATTGGACTAACATAACATACATGTTGTAGTTCATATAACAAGTATAAAGATTGAGTTCCTTACTCAATCAACATTCATTATTCAATCAACGAAGTCATAAATTGACTTTAACGTTTCATACTTTCAATATATATAGAACACATCATACTCTTTGCAACAAAGATTTAAAACAGGTCATCATCAAGTTCACATAGCAAATAGGAACTGAAAGACTTGCCTTGATCGTTGTTTACCAATAACAGTTTAACAACTTACAGATATCTGCACTTCACGTGCCCTACACAATTATATAATCATGCAGATCAACTATTAGTCACATAGCAATGAATAGTAGTTGTAATGTAAACTTTACTCTATATCACATAACCCTTCCAATTATCAATACACAATGTTCAATTTGATTGTGTTAACTTTCGACTTACATCTCACTATATTTCATACTCGAAGTTCATTCAAGTGTTTAAGTCTTGCTAGGAATCATTATTGATTTTATATTAACCCCATTTCATATCTTATAATATTCATTTCATTTGACATAATACACTTTTTACGTTCATTAACACTTGTCATGATGTTTCGACGTTCATTCGTCACACGCCCTATTCGTCTCTCTTGTGTGTGCTTAGTATACTTATACAACTTATCTAATACATCATTTATTAATGTTAAGCACCATTATATTTACAAATATTCATATTTTATAACTTAGGACAATATCTTTTATCGTCAGAAGCACTACACTTGCATACGTGCATGCCCGACACCCTTCGATTGTCTCTTAATATATATCAGTCCCAAAGATGACCATTTTTACCCCTGTTCATGACCTCAAATTGAAAAACTTAAAGAACACAAGTTGTAGGTCTATTCGTCCTTGTTCCGGATCATCTTGAATCGCCTCAATCGAAGTTTGTATAAAAACGCTATGGCCATTTTACTACAGGAGGTCAAAACAGTCTAGCCGTGACTATTATTCCGGCTTTGCAGCGCCCCCTAGCAGTAAGGTACGCGTTGTTTTTTTTCGTTTTACTGTTCTTACGAATTTTTTACCCTTTCTCCTTCCAACCTTCACAACTTGAGTTATATACACTCAAATCAGTCTGTTTTCGACTCTGAATTTGTAATTCATAGAACTACAACATACTAAATTTATAACAATTTACAGAAACATTAACCAATCTAAATCTTGACCCAAAACATATGTTCATACTAAACTTTTATGTTTTAACATGTTTAGCGAATTCATTCACTATGAATTCGTTTTACAACCAAAACAGTTAGTTTCAATTAATTTATTTTCGTTTCTTCATGTATTTTCGCAATCAATAGCCAATTTATACATTATACTATGAATTAAACATCAATTTTGACTTCAATATAAACCATATTCATATATATTTCACTGTTAAATAATTTTCTCCATATATATCATATTTACATGAAGTAAACTACTCTAAATCATATACTAAACATAAGAAAATAATTTATCTACAAATTATTATATATACCAAATATATAATCACAATTATACAACTTTTATAGAGATTTTTTCATATAAAAGAAACTAGAACTTTAAAAGAAAGCTATAACTTTGGGAAGAAAGATTATACCTTTGCTAGAAGATAATAACACAACTTTTGATTACTACTCCTTCTTGCAAAACTTCTTCTCTCAAACTTTCTCTAGAGCTCTCTATTTTCTCTCTTCTTTCTTCCTTCTGTTCTTTTACGTAATAGAAAATATAACTAATATATAATGTAAGACCCCAACTTTTTATAAATAAAATCGAATTTTCTCTAATTATTATTGTGAATAATAAGGTGTTAATTTGATATAATGCTTTGGTTATGAGTGAAATGTGCAAATTTTACAAAATAAGCAAGTGGTTATAAAATATTCATTGTTGTCGGGGAATATTCGTTTGGTCATGGAATATTCTTACTATCGGGGAATATTCGTACGATGGCGCAACCATTTGTAGGCCCCATAACGAAAAAACGGTCGGATGAAGAAAACGACAAGTTTGAGTTTTTATAAATAACGACGTAGTTATTACCGTTAACACTGTTGGAATACCCGGTGATTAAAGTACAGTAATACGTGTGGTTTCACAGTAACACACGATATTGCATAGTATTGTTAAATTATCGATCTTTATGTAAGAATGCACTACTCAATAATTGTTAACAGTAATTACTGTTCAATATTTTATTTTATTGATTCAAAAATTGCTACGTTGATATTTTATATTATTGTTGTTTCAATAATTGTCACTGCTCACTATTTCCCATTATCAGATCAATAATTCATATTATTTGAATAATATTATTAGATAGCATTATTGACAATGTCTTAGGAAATTCTGTCTAGAAAAGGGGTTTGGTCACCTAATTGCACGCCAGTAAGGAGAAATCCTTATCGGGAAATCCCATCTTTCCTGGGAACGACCTGGTTGTCATAATTATGATTCTGTAATATTATTTAAGAATAATTAATTATTGATTTATATGATAAGGAAATATTTATTTTTATGTGAATATAAATGAATGAATCAATGTTGAGGTATTTTATCAGTATTTTGTCGAAATGAAGGTATTAAAAATCATCCGTATGCGGATTTCAGACATTTTCTGATTGGAATTTGGAAAAACTTTCTTCTACAAAGTTGTAGAGAATTAAATTTCCTATGGAATAAACATGAGATTTGAATTTTTCTGATAAAAGAGCTATTTATTATGAATTATTGAAATTTTAAAAATAAATATTTTTATTAAAAATATGGTGGGCCCCACTTTTGGTTGGTGTGAAAAATTTGATTCGTGGGTGAGCCCCACTATGGTGTGTTGAAGTTTGATCAATTGTGGTGGGCGTGAAAATTTGTTTATAAAATATTATTTTATTAATTTAGTCTGCTTTGGCGTTCTAAGCATTTTCCTATAAATAGGGTACTTAGTTAGAATTAAAAATCACACCAGAATTATAAGCTTTCTCTCTCTATATTATCGAGCGTATTTTTGTGAGTATTTAGATACTTTGAGAGCTACTATTTAGTTCAAGTTTCCTTCAGCCTTATACTTGATATTTCAGTCGGAAGTACTGTTCTTTTGAGGTAAGGGATGTTATTTTCTTCGTAAATGATATTATTTCTTTCAATATCATTATGCCGAAATATTGATATGAATTTTATTGTGAAATTTCTATCTTTTTGTGTCGGGGTTACTATTCACGTATACGATACTATTCACGTATACGACACTATTCACGTATACGATACTATTCACAGAAAAATAAAATTTTATCTTCTTTGTCTAAGATGTCTATTATGGTTACTATCTTTAATTGTATCCATGTTTTAATCTTCATTCTTGAATTTTTCTCCACTATGGTTTATTATGGAGCATTTTTGAACTTGGATTATCTAAAGTACGAATACGTAATCTTTGTCCTTTTATCTCATTGGATTCGTTCCTTTAAAATATTTTTCATTATCCTCAGTCCTAAATGATGATATTACTGAATATCTTTGGCATGTAGTGCAAAGATGAATGATTAACTGATGAATATCTTTGGCCCGTAGTGCAAAAATGAACAGGTATTGAGATGAACATGACCAACTGGTGATACAAATGAATATCTTTGGCCTGTAGTGCAAAGATAAATATTTGATTCAAGATGTATATTGATTGATGTTACAGAGATAAAATATTGATGATGGACTTTTAAATCTTAGAAGATAGTAAAATTCATTCTCTACTTGACTTTTTTAATGGATTGCTATTTTCTGCTGCAGTTGTTGATCTAAAACTTTTTGTCTATTATATTCTATCAAATTTTTCCCTATTGAAGATTAATGATAATTTATTGTATATTATCTTAGTCATAATAATCTTTACTGGGCTAGTTGAGTTCACCCGTTTTCTTTTTGTTCCATTTTTCTTCTCAGGAGGCGAGAATATATAGCAGGAACTAGTCGGGGTGTGGAGTGATGTTTCCAGTCAGTTGTTTTAGTAGTCCTCACTATTTTATAAAATAGTGTGATAATAATTGTAATGAGGACTCCTTTTGAGTTTGAATACTATCTATTAGATAATATTTGTATTTAAACTCACATTATATGTGTAGTCGTATTTTGCACGACAATTGTATTAATGAAGTTGTATTTATTTCTGTACAATGTATTTGGCGACTCAGAATGGGTGATGTATACCAATTTGGGGACGTCACAGTTGGTATCAGAGCTTAGGGATATGGTCTCTGGCGGAGATCGGGGAATAAAACTAGGAGGGGAGAGACGAGTAAATCCTTCGCTAGTGTATCCTACCTAAGCTTATTATTTGGTATTTAATTGGTCGGTCAGAATATAGGGATAATATGTGGCACGTTAATTTGTTTAATTAACCCTTGTTTTATGGCAGTATTTAAGAATGACAGCTGAAAATGTTAACAATGGAATGAATGAGACCGTGGAGACACCTTTAATCACCAACCAGGGGAACATGCAACATGAAGGTAATATTCCTCCTGTAAAAAAATACTACCGAACAAACGATGAATGATGGAATGTTTAGAATCTTTTTGCAGTTCATGAAAAATTAGACGAGGGAAACTCATGTACAAAATACGGATGGAAATGATAGAAACGCGCGGCTTGTCACAGCCAAGTAGTTCAAAGAGTTGGGATCACCAGAATTTTTGGGAAAGCCGTATTCGATCAAGGCGAAAACGTGGGTTAAACAAATTACCAAGATATTTGATGTCTTGGGATGCACGGAGGAACAAAAGGTTTCATTCACCACCTTTATGTTTCGTGGTGAGGCAGACTACTAGTGGGAGTCTGTGAAGCGTACCCAGCCAGCCGCACTCAATATGTCTTGGGAAACGTTTCAGAAACTGTTTAATGACAAGTACTTTCCTGAAAGTATTCGTTATATGAAGGAGGTAGAGTTTATTAGACTGGAACAAAATAACATGACGGTGTCCCAGTACGAGGCGAAGTTCGCGGAGTTATCCAGGTTTGCACCTCATTTGGTAGAGAATGAGGAACATATAACGAGGATGTTTTTGAGAGGTCTGAAACCCGAGATTCGACAATATCTTATTTCTCACAAATTTTCTCTATATTCAGATGTTGTCAACAGGGCTCAATTATTAGAGCGAGATAATGAGTATGTTCAACCGAGGGAACGCAGCCAGGGTCATACCGGTGGCAGCAGCCATCGGAGCAATAATAACCAGCGGGGAGGAAAGAATACGGACAAAAGCGGTAACCACTCGGGTGGTAATCGTGGCCATGATAATAGAAGAAGCGAGTCGGGAGGAGATTTCAAAAAGAGAAGGTACAACAATGATAACGTGAAGACGTCAGCACCAACTGTTTCTAGAGGAGGAGAATGATCACCGATCGTTTGTTATAAATGCGGGAAAGAGGGACACATCTGCCCAAACTGCCCACAACAATCTAAGGTGTGTTATAATTGTGGAAAGGAAGGTCATATAGCTAGAGATTGTCTTGTAGCGAAACCAAGTTCAACGGGGATGGTGACTCCAAAGGCTGTCCCGGACAAGTCAAAGTCGGTGGTTCCTAGAAGGGCGTTTGTCATGACTGCCCAAAACGTGAGGAACCCGAACGAGGTGATCACGGGTAAGCTAATTGTTGGGTAAAATCTAATTACACACAACACGCAAGTATACGTGGTCAACAAGTAATAAAGTGAAAGTAGAGTATCGTTCCCATGAGGAATTGTTTAATAAAAATCACCAAGTACTAACCCGTAACCAACTCAATCTTATTTAAACGAATGAATTTCAAATTATATAAATTAAATTATTTAATTACACTAATTCTAATTATGTGACGCCCCCAAAATAGGTATACATCACCCATCTTGAGTCGCCAAATACATGGTACAGAATATAAATACAAACTTAATTATACAACCGTCGTGTAATATACGACAATACATAAACTAAGAGTTTTAATAGGAATATTGTCATCTAGACAATATCCACACTCAAAGGAGTCCTTATTACATTTATTGTCACACTATTTAATAGAATAGTGAGGACTACTAATGCTATCTTCTGGACCGTCACTCCTTTCCCCGACTCGTCCCAGCTATATTCTCATTTCCTGAAGAGAACAGTGAAAGAAAGGGTGAGCTCAACTAGCCTAGTAAGAAATATTATGACTAAGATAATGCAGAATAAATTATCAATAGTCTTCAACAATGTTAAACTGATAAAATGCAATAGACATCAAGTTTAACTGCAGCGGAATAAGCAATCCATTAGAAGGGTCAAGTAGAGCATGATATCTACTATCTTCTATTATTTAAAATATTTTCATCAATTTTATCGCTGAGACTCAGCTTAATAAATAAACCACATCATCTAATCATCCCTGTATTACGGGCCAAGGATATTCATTAAATCATCAACGGTCATGACTATACCAAATAATTCCTGGTTATAATCATACCAAAAACTGTCCATCAATGCATTACAGGCCACTGAGAACTTTTACCACATCATTGATAACATTACAGGTCATGATTATACCGAATGATCCTTGGTCATAATCATACTAAGTCCATCTATGCACGTAAGCCAAATATGACTTTCATTACAATATAAGCATGAGGATGATGACAATGACATAATAATTCAATAAAACAAGTTCAAGAATAAATTTTAAAGATTAATAAGTTAATTTATTCAGAACTCAATAACGTCCAAATTGTCAACATGATACTGCTTGGTGGAGTAAAATTCAAGAATGCTCAGAAGAATATTTTCACGAAAAGATACTAGATGAAGCACAAATATC
Source organism: Panax notoginseng (assembly GCA_016801055.1). Lineage (NCBI taxonomy): Eukaryota > Viridiplantae > Streptophyta > Magnoliopsida > Apiales > Araliaceae > Panax > Panax notoginseng. Next base: position 121,673,651 of record CM029018.1, read on the forward strand.
CAGGATATTCCACTAATTTCAAGGAATATAGAAGCCAAAACTTTAACCAACTGAGTATAATAGAATGTATGAAACTGTAAATGGATTTTCACCCATCATGCGGTAATCTACGTATACATATCATTTTCACAATTTAATAAGGAATGAATACAAATGATCATTCACCATGCATGTGGTAATCCACATAGACAGGTTATTCCAATAGAATAATAAAGAATGGAATAACAGAAGGATTCACCATGCGTGCGATAGACTGCAGAGACAGGTTATTCCCAACAGAATAATAAATAATGGAACCAGGTTATACGTAACGCACAGACAGGATATTCTGACAGAATAATAAATAATGGAACCAGGTCCGGCGTAAACGTACAGACATGATATTTTGACATAATAATAAATAATAAAACCAGGTCCGGCATAAACGCAAAGACAGAATATTCCTACAGAATAATAAAGAACGGAATAATAGAAGAATTTCACCATGTATACGGTACTTCACATAAACAGGTTATTCCAAGATAATAATGAGGAATGGAATAACAGAAAAATTTTACCATGTATACGGTAGTCCACGTATACATGTTATTTCAACAGAATAATAAGAATAGAATAACAGAAGTTCTCTTCATGAATACGAAAGAAATAATACCCCTTACCTTAGAAGAAACTGGATATTGGAAAAGTGAAGTAGCAGAATACTTTTCTTCTTTCTCTCTATAGTTTCTCTCTCTAGAGTTTCAGTGAATTCGTAAGAAATAATGAAAGAGTGAGCTTTTTTTTATAGAAGAACTGAAAGTGGCTCTTGGTCTTAACGAAGGGTCAAAATGAGTCTTGGTAATATTGAAGAGACAACTATTATTTGCGAAGGGGCAATTAACTCTTGAAACACCGAAGGGGAAAATAACCTTGAAAACTGAAGGGACAAATAACTCTTGGAAAACTGAAGGGACAAATAACTCTTGGAAAACTGAAGGGACAAGTTACTATTAAAACTTTAAATCAACGATCCATATTGATTTACTATTATAATTTCAGCCAACGGTCTGAAAAATTAGCACATCTCCTCATAAAATAATATTGTACCCAAAATGATTTGGACAAAAAAAAATATATTTTTTGGGTGAATAGTATCCTGTGAATAGTAACTCGTGAATAGTAACTCGTGAATAGTACTCCGACACAAAAAGTGCTCCGAATACCCGACTGAACAATATAACCTCCAGACATCAATTATTATCGAAATAAATGTCGATTTCCACTAACACAAATAATTTCAACACAATGGAATTATCAAATTCATCTTTAATCAACACGAACTTATTCATCATTAATATTATAACTCATAATATTTAACAACCAGGTCGTTCCTAGGAAAGAGGGAGCTTTCTAATAAGGATTTATCCCTATTGGCACGTAATTAGGTGACCAAACTTCTCCTTGACAGAACTTCTAGACATTGTAAATATTTCAATTTAATAATATGAATAACTTTGTCGTCTCAACATATTATGCAGATGATACTGTGACAATAATCGAATCAATAATATGAGAAATATGATACAGCAATTGCTGTAGCAATAATTGAGTATTACTGAGTGACTTCTCACGTAAGCATCAATAACCAATACCGTGTGCTACTATGCAACCACGCTTATCACTGTACTTTTACTACCGGGTAGTTCAACAGTTTTAACGGTAACACTTCCGCCGTTATTTTTATAAAAAAATAATTTTGTCGTTTTCTTACTACGACAATACTTTCGTTGTGGGGTCCACCAAAAATTGTGCCGTCGTACGAATATTCCCTGTTAAAATAAATATTTTTCGACCAATCGAATATTTTATAACAACTTGCATACTTTGCAAAATTTGTAAATATCACCCACAACTATAACATTATATCAAATCCACATCATAATATAAAAACATATTTCGAGAAGTTTAAATCTTTATTCATAAAATTTGTAAATATCACCCACAACTATAACATTATATCAAATCTACTAATTAAAACTCAGATTACGGAGATTTAAGATCACAACTTCACTTATTGCTTCATTTAAGTTAACACACTTCTCATCAATTATTTTCTATCCTGAATTATTAATCAAGAACACTAAAGCAGATAAAATCACCTCTCGATGCATAATACCCATACTCACTTAAATCCACAGATGATAGACTTAAGCAAGACACCCTAATTAACTAATCCATTATATCTCTATATGAATTACAATTAAAAAGGATTTAAAGCACAAGTTCTCTATAAGATTACATATGGCGTAAAGACATATCTCTCTCCTAAACACAAATCATGAATTCCATCTGTGTAGAAATTATAAACACATGCTATCATGATCAGATCTAAATCTATACTTCATCTCTCGAGTTCATATAGATTATCACGGTAATTGTTAGCTAGGCAATTAAGCAATTAAGTCTAAATCGTAATAGACAATCCAAATATAGCTAATAAGACTAACAAAGAATCATATCAAAGTAAACTACACAATAAGATCCATAGTAATCTCAAAATAGAGTTTAATTCATAACGGAACTAGAATCCATCATCCACAATTGATTATGCATTAAAAGATACAAATAGATAAGAAAAGAAATTAGAATTGAGATAAACAAATCTGTATTCTCTTGCTTCCAATATGTTTCTCCAATGATGATAAATAGCTTCAATCTTCAATTCTAATCTAATCTAGAGTTCTTAATCTACTATAATCTAATCCAATAGAATTCTTCTTCTCTTCTAATCTAAATTTCCTCTCTAATCCTTGTGATTCTCCTCCTTTTATAAGCCTTTTTATCTGTCTTTAAGTCCTCTTGGAAGTCCTTGAGTCAATCGGATCGAAACAATCCTTCTCCAACTTAAATTCGAGCAAAAAATGGCTTTTCTGTGCATACCCCCGCCCCGGCGGGGGTTTATACACTAAAAGGGCCCGCCCCGGCGGGGGTTTATACACTAAAAGGGCCCACCCCAGTGGGGATCCATTCTGTTTTCCAGCTACTATGCCCGCCCCGGCGGTAGTTTTGTTAAGGAAAAGCCTACCCCGACGGGGGTCCATTTCCTGCCACAGTGTCCTCTGGTAAAACGACCATAAAGTTTGATCCGAGAGGAGTTAAGGGGACTGTCACCTATCAAATCGAAACTATCGACGAGGTCTACAACTTTCATTCTTTAAAAATTGACAGATTCAGATTGGATGAAGGTCAAAATTGGGATGGAAGTGACTACTATGCAAATGACCACCCAAAATAGTGAAGTTCAACGTCCGTTGGCACAAAGATCATAACTCTTGCATCCGAACTCCGATTGGAATGATTCAAGATATTCCGAAAAGCTAAGAAGAAGCTCTACAATATAATCCTATATCCAAGCCAGGAATATGAAATAAACATGAAAGCCCAAACGATGTCCGGATTGCTTTTCTTTACGATTTCATACCAATTCTTTGCAATCACAGCTCCCACGCATATAATCTACAAAACAAACACAAAGTGCATGAAAAGTAACTAAGAAACATGAGATTAAGCAACTAATACAAGTAAAAGATACAAGATAAGTAGGTATAAAACTTACTTATCAAATACCCCCAAACTTAAACCTTTGCTTGTGCTTAAGCAAAAACACAAAACAACAATGCAATACAACTAATCTACATGCCTACGAATTCAGCAGTAATGACAGAAACAAGTCTATTCAACCGGCCTTAGAGAAATCAAGTAAACTTGATAATAGATCATATCAAAATAAATCATTAACTTCCCAATTAATCATCAAATCTTAGACTGTTATCACTAATATAGTGTGTGTGTGCTCCACAATAATGTTAACTGATGTAAAATCAAATTTAATACATAACAAGTTTCTTCAAAGGCATCATATAGTGTAAACTTAAGAAATTCAAAAACAAGCTAAATCAAACTAAAATCAAACAATTACCAATATCGAGGGTCAACATGGGATACTTATGCTTTATTTTTCACTTACGGGGGTTTTTTGCTCTTATTTCCCGTTTTATTCATTTTTTCTCGTTTTTTTATATACACATAGCTATGCAATGTCTTATTCCCTTAGGCTTTTCAATGCTACCTTAACGAGCTTTCGACCAATGACTCCTAGACCATTAAGACCTTAGAGCGCTAGGTGTAAAGACAATCTCCTCAGGCTTACTTACTCAAGTAACAAAGGCCACAAAACTAGACAAGCATGCCACGGTGTTTATTCGTACTTTTTTATTCTTTTTCTTTTCTTTTTAGCTTATATACCCCAAATATTCTCCCAAACTTAGGTTCTTGTCTAACTTTAGTCATCACTACTTATTCTTGTCATTCTTTCATTTAAACTAGCATTATCCTTTAGAGTCCCATTATGTATCAATTTAAACTCAATCAATCAACAAGTTGTTTTTGCTGTGCTATCCTTATTATACCAGTTTCAAACAGAAAAAGACTCAATTCATAACAAAAAATCACATCAAAGCTCTAATAGTCAGTACTATACTTGTCTACCCAATTCCAATCTCATCATTGGCCAAAACAAACTTTAAATATCAAACAGCTGGACTCATGCAAGATGAACATAGTAACTAACTATTATTTTTGATTTTTTTCATTTTTTTAAAATAAAAAACTGAATATAATGCTATTAAAACTATACTACTATGCAACTACTTATACAGTTGTACTACATGAATGCAAACATAATGAACCTAAACTAAATTAACAACATATGAAAAATAACATAACATAAACATGAAACTAAACATGCAATAAAGAACTAAACTAAACTCCCCCAAACTTAGCAATTACAATGTCCTCATTGTAAGAATATAGCGGTAAGTAGAAGAGAACTTCCCTGTAATCAGCTAAGCATGAGGTGATGGTGGCGATGGCGGCGACGATCATTTTCCTATCCATTGAACCTCCAATACCTGCAATGAAGAGAGACAACATGGATTAGATTATAAGAGAACTTAATAAGCAAATTAACTCCTAAATTTTTTACGAACTAACATCACTAATTAAACTAGTAAAATATATAAATATAAAAATTCCTGGGTTGCCTCCCAGTCAGCGCTTGATTTCCAGTCTTTTAGCCTGACTTTGTCTGGTCAATGCTATCCAATTCCTCTTCGAAAGTTGAGAAACCCTCCATCCATCGAAAATAATGTAGCTTTTGGTAGGTTCCCAATTGTGATAGCCATTGCATTAAAGTCACCTAGCATGCTTTGTTTAGATAAGATCACATTTGAGAATGTTGAACATCTAGGTGTTTTCTCCATTGTGTTTACAAATAGATTCTGGCATTGAAGCTTGTCAGACACAACAATCTCTTCTTCTATCTTCTCCAGCTCATCGCACCATGGCTTCGAGGTTGTACTCGCTTTTACGTCACAAGGAGTATTGCCGACAATATGACTACCTAGCGAATAAGGTTTTGCAAATCTAACCGGATCCTTGAACTTTGGTGGAGAAGGCACTTGAGGCATTAATAACATCGACTCATCCTCGTTAGTACTCATAGTTAGTTCTTCACAGACCTTGTTGTCATTATCCCTACTTGTCTCCTTTTTTTCAACATCTCGTGGCTCATCCAGCTGTAGATTTGGCTCGGGCACTTCATCAATCTTGGAATCCTCATCATAACACCAATTATTTTGAGGACAATTTTTCAAGGCTTTGAGCATTTGATCCATCTGGTTCTGTAGATTTTGAATTGACTTCTCTTGATTAATCCTTCTCTCCTCATTTGATGCTACAAACTTGGACAACAATTCCTCCAATCTCGAATTATCTGTCTCAATTTTGGAATCCATGTATTGAGGACCATGAGTTGAAGTGGTGATGAGTTGTTCCATCTGGTGCTAAAAATTGTGGCTCGATATTTCTTGACTCATCATCCTCTCCTCTTGGTTTGCTATGACCTTTGATAGTAATTCCTCCAACTTTGACTTTTCTTCTTTTAATGGAGGTTGATATGAGAATTCCGGCGTGTATGTTGGATTTGGAGTAGAGTATTGATCTTGATAATTATAGCTCCATGAAGAATCCGGGTGATACCCCCAAACTTGATGATAACTGGGATAAGATTAGTTGTTGAGGTTGTTACCACCATACTGTACCGGCCCAAGACTGATGGTGCATTGATGACTCAGATGATTACCAGCATAATAATTGCACGTAACTGCTATCCTTCGAATATGTTGGGCTGCAACAACGTCCAACCTCCTTGAAAGTGTCTCAAGTTGTGCTGATAATGCAGAAAAAGCATTGAGTCCATCAATTCCTGTGTCCCTTGGCTGAGTCATATTCGAATAAGGCCATTGATAATTAAATTCCGCCATGGTACCTGAAAGGGAAGAAAATTAGGAAGAGAATTAAATAAAAAGGAAAAAGAAATTTTTTTTAAATTAAGACTAATTTGATTGAAGCTAATATTAGCAAAAATATATTAACTAATTCCCCGGCAACAGCGCCAAAAACTTATTGGGTAAAATCTAATTACACACAACAAGCAAGTATACGTGGTCAACAAGTAATAAAGTAAAAGTAAAGTATCGTTTCCATGAGGAATTGTTTAATAAAAATTACCAAGTACTAACCCGTAACCAACTCAATCTTATTTAAACGAATAAATTTTAAATTATATAAATTAAATTATTTAATTACACTAATTCTAATTACCAGTAATTAAAAATCAGATTACGGAGATTTAAGATCACAACTTCACTTATTGCTTCATTTAAGTTAACACATTTCTCATCAATTATTTTCTATCCTGAATTGTTAATCAAGAACACTAAAGCAGATAAAATCACCTCTCGTTGCATAATACCCATACTCACTTAAATTCACAGATGATAGAATTAAGCAAGACACCCTAATTAACTAACCCACTATATCTCTATGTGAATTACAATTAAAATGGATTTAAAGCACAAGTTCTCTATAAGATTACATATGGCGTAAAGACATATCTCTCTCCTAAACACAAATCATGAATTCCATCTGTGTAGAAATTATAAACACATGCTATCATGATCAGATCTAAATCTATACTTCATCTCTCGAGTTCATATAGATTATCACGGTAATTGTTAGCTAGGCAATTAAGCAATTAAGTCGAAATCGTAATAGACAATCCAAATATAGCTAATAAGACTAACAAAGAATCATATCAAAGTAAACTACACAATAAGATCCATAGTAATCTCAAAATAGAGTTTAATTCATAACGAAACTAGAATCCATCATCCATAAATGATTAAGCATTAAAAGATACAAATTGATAAGAAAAGAAATTAGAATTGAGATAAACAAATCTGTATTCCCTTGCTTCCAATCTGTTTCTCCAATGACGATCAATAACTTCAATCTTCAATTCTAATCTAATCTAGAGTTCCTAATCTACTATAATCTAATCCAATAGAATTCTTTTTCTCTTCTAATCTAAATCTCCTCTCTAATCCTTGTGATTCTCCTCCTTTTATAAGTCTTTTTGTCTGTCTTTAAGTCCTCTTGGAAGTCCTTGAGTCAATCGGATCGAAACAATCCTTCTCCAACTCAAATTCGGGCAAAAAATGGCTTTTTTGCGCATACCCCCGCCCCGGCGGAGGTTTATACACTAAAAGGCCCCGCCCCGACGGGGGTCCATTCTGTTTTCTAGCTGCTATGCCCGCCCCGGCAGGTGTTTTGTTAAGGAAAAGCCCGCCCCAATGGGGGTCCATTTCCTGCCACAGTGTCCTCTGGTAAAACGGCCATAACTTTTGATCCGGAAGGAGTTATGTAACATTCCAGATTTTAATTGTAAATTTCTAAATATTTATTGATTTATATAAATATTTAATGGAGGTGTTATCGTTGAATACATATTTGTATTTGTTTAATTTATTTTGAGTTGGTTAATTGTTTGTTAAATAAATAATTAATGAGGTAAGAAAATTATTATTATATTGATATTTTAATTTGATAGTTAATCATTTGTGTTGAGTATGTGATTAAATGATTTATTTAATAAATTGTTACTTGATGTAATTAAATTAAGTATGAAGATTTAATTAAATAAAGTGTGACAAATAACTATGTTATAAGGAGTTATTAAAATAAATTAAAGTAGTTTAATTTGATTTGTGCCGAACAAGACTTAATAGTATTAAGTGTTTAACTTTTAAATGGTTTTTGCCAAACAAAGCCTGATGGCTTTTGGATTGTCAAAATTTGAATTTAAATAATCTAAATAAAATAAATAAAACAAATTAAATAATAAATATAATATAATTATAACTTATACGTTATTTTATAACTGATATCCTAATTAGTATTAGTATTAAGGTTTATCAGTTTATTTGTTTACGCTTAACTAAGAGTTTAGTCTACTGAGAAGTGAGAAGAGAGAAGAGAAGAGAGTTTTCAGAGGAATTGGAGAGAAGTCTTAAGAATTTTCACAACAAAGTCTGTGTTTAACAAGGTTGTGCAAGCTAATTGAAGGTAATTCTTCCATAATATCAATATTATACACACACACACACACACGCACACACACACACACACACACACACACACACACACACATATATATATATATATATATATATATATATATATATATATATATATAAATTTACGGCAATAATTTTTATACTCTGTGAATTTCATAGGTTAAGAATGATTGCTATGCCTTTCATACCTGATGAACATTTGCAACATGCACTAAGTGCGAATCAATAATCAGTTTAGACATGAATAATCATCAATAATCATTCACCAATATACTTTGAAATATAACCCGAGTTTGAGTTAAGGAAACTTGCCTGTACCGTTGATTACCGCTATGCAATCTAATTTAATCTCTTATGAAAGACCTATCATCAATAAGACCGATCCTCCAATTAGCATATATAATACACTTTATCTCGCAACACTATTACTCAAATAATAAATTAGCTAACATTTAGCCACATATTTAAACATTGAATAATTCTTTAACTCATTAGTAATATTATTATCCCTTAATAATATTACTATCACTTAACCATTACCTTAAACTTTTGTCTAATATTTTTAAATCATTTAATAGAATATTTATCATTCACAAATATTATTAATCATTTAATAATATTTAAATCCTTTACTAATATTATTAATCATTTAATAATATTTTAATCACCTTCTAATATTATTAATCATGTAATAATATTTTACTTGTTTCATAAATAATAAAGGTCTCACACATTTTAAGATGCAAATATTTTACATCTTGAAGCTTAAACCATTTAAATTTCATTTCAGAAATATCTTTTACATTTACTCGCAAATTCGGAGTTTAAACAGCTAATGCATAGCTTTTATAGTAAAACTCAATTTACTAAATTATTTCTTTAATTTAAATAATTTTTACATCAGTTTGTCCATTCATGAGTCAACACTGACTGTTGCCTCATATATAAATATTTTATCTCGCTAGCACATTCGCTTTATTTTTTTATTTTACGATTATTCGCATTTTCGTTTCATGTATATATATATATATATATATATATATATATATATAATACGTTACATAAATCTCAGCTCAAGAACTTCATTTTGAGCTCCGAAAACCTCAAAATATCATTTTTATGATTAATACAATTTTTTAAAGGTTTTACATTCATCGTTGCACCAAAAATAATTTTATAGGCAACTATAATTTTTATTTTACTTACATATGTAATTTATATTTATTACATATTTTTATTGCTTTATTTATGCTCCGAAAGGAAGTTTCTCGGCATAAAATATCACTTATAGTCAAATCTCGCCCCGTAGGACTTTATTAGATTTATTATGACTTATTATTTTACCGGAACACGATTCGGAACGTCGAACGTCAAAGTCGCTCGACGCACCGACGCTCGGCGTTCGCTCGTTTACAAGTTCTGACATGCCTATTCGATCATTTTTAATTCTCAAATCATGAGTCATATAACAGCGAAAGTTTGGGCATATTATAGACCTCATGATATAGTATTTTAGAAAATTTTCACACCGCAAAAATTGATCATGGAAACTAACCAAAACAATACGCGAAAAGGACGTCCAGCAGCAGTCAGCACAGCTCAGCCCAGGCGCGCGCGACGCTCGACAGGTGCTGCTGCTGCTGCTGCTCTGCCTGTTACGCATCTTAAGCCAGCCACTTGGCAATTTTCTCACGCATTACTCGTAACTCCGATTAATCTGAATTTTGGATATGTTATACATGTCATACCAAAGTATTTTTAAAAAATATCACCCAGTAATTTCGGACCTCTTAGGCAGCCTAAAACAGGCCCCAAAAATGTCCCTTCGCAACAGTTTTCATATTTTTCCCAGATTTACCCTCTTTCGCTAAAACAGTCATAACTTTTTCGTTTTAAAACATTTTTAGGCGATTCTTGAGCCCACGCGAAGCTAACTTCCGGGACTACAACTCTTACCTACTGATATATTTCCAGATTCTGAACATATCAGCCCAGATATTCCGCTCAAGTGGACTGTACTGTACTTGTTGGACAGTTTTGACACTACTACTTTGAAATGTCATAACTCTCTCCTCCGATTTCGGATTTAGTCCGTTCCGATGTCTATGGAAAGCTTATTCAGTATACTAAAACATACCAAAAGCCCATAATTTTTATAGCACTCTAACTAAACCTGAATTTTCTGTTTAGGGCCAGCAGTACACTAGTTATTTCTAAGTTTCAAAAACTATTTTACTCTTTTTTTTTTCCAACTTTTAACACACAAAATGTTTGGATCTACACATAACACACACTAAAACATGTAGATCAGGAGTTTTAGAGTTTAAAAACATAACTTCATATTTAATCAAATCATCAAAATAAAATACCTAGATTAAGTGTTTAGGGGTTATACCTTTGAAGCCTGTCTTCTTCTTCCTTCACAAAGTAACTTCATGATTCTTGGAGACATGAAAATCTCCTTCCTTCTACTTCATAAAGTCGGCAGCCCCTTGGGCTCTCTCTCTCTTTCTTTCTCTATTTTCTTTCTCCTTTAGCTCTTAAGTTATTTAGAAATGATGAAAGAGAAAAAGAAGTAAACTTGTGGTAAAAATGCATAAATATTATATATGTATGCATATAACTTGAATATCTAATTAAAATCTCCCAACATATCTTTCACCTTCTCTCTCATAATCTTGCAAAATCTTGGAGAAATGTGGCTAGGCTATAAGAGAGACACTTGGCTTAAGTGTGAATCTCAACTTTGACAAAAAATATTACACATGCTCCTACTCCCTCTAATACCTGGTACATTCCCCCTTCCTTTACTCTCATCTTCTCTCTCTAGAATCCCTTGCATATCTTTGCAAAGAGAAAAAAAAAATAAGGCTTAAATGATATGGTGACACATAGGCACATAAGAGATTTAAAAAAATGATTTTACCCATATGATTAATTCCCCCTTGAGGGGTCTGGTGCATCCTCCCCTTAATTGCCCAAATTAGTGATTTATTTTATTTGCTACACTTAGCTTCATAAAATAATTAATTCAATATTTCTTTTAAGGCTTTTGTTAAGTAATTTAATTATCCAATCCCAGTAACTTAATTTAATCAAATAAGTTACTACATAATTCTCCTTAATTTATTTTACCCTCTTGGAATCATATAATTTACATAACTCATCTTTGATATATAAATTATATAAAATATTACATAACATACTTAAATTATATATTTATTTTATAATTGTAAAACAAATATGCCACACATAATTTTTTTATGCAAATACAATTATTTACATACCTAAGATATTATAATATAATATCCTTATCGCATTAACATAAATTCAATTAAGAATTTAATTACTTCCTTAAGATACTATGATAAATATAATATATTTCCTTTAATAAAAAATTTCATATAAGAATTTATTTTATACCCTTGGGTAAAGTATATATAAATATTATATGCTTAACCCGCCTCTTTTTGCTTTATTACGCAAATTGTTCCTAACAATTTTATTTCCTTGCGTGACATATATATATATATATATATATATATATATATATATATATATATATATATATATTTATTAACTCCTAATTATAAATTACACCAAACATACACACATCACATATATAAAATAATTAATAATTTTATTTTCTCACATCATAAACTGTTTATATCAATTTATTTACATATAGCAAATATAATTTAATATATTTACCATATTACATAAACATACATATTCTTCATAAATCATAAAATGATTTATATACTCATATATTAGACTAGACATTTAATTTAACGTCCAATAACTCTCTTAATACAATTTGTTACATTCAATAAGTCTTTTTCACATGGCTTGCCATATTTATTATTACATAGTCTCTTTCAATTATTAAACCGTATAGATTTTTCTTAAAAATTTTAAATAAATCCTTTATTTTCACTCTAGGTTTTAAATTTTAATATTTAATTTAATCATTTAAGATTTTCTAAATTTTCGGGTTGTCACATTATGTAATTGATAAATTTAAAGTTTGAATGATTAGTAAGTGATGAATGTGGTATATTAGAACTTAGTGAGCATGATGAATAGTAAGTCGGTGTTGTGAAGGTTAACACTTGTAATTTCTGATAAATTGTATGGTATCCTAAGACTTGTGCTTAAGAGATAAGTCTAACTAGAAATGCGTGTTATGTGAATGTTATTATATCTAATGGATGATGGTTCTAAACCTATATGTAGGTGAACGTGAGTTTAATATTATAGCTTACGCTCGAGGCAAGTTTCTAAACTCATCTTTTTATATTGAGCAAGTTTTCTAACTCCATACCTTCGTTGAGTTAGTTTGTTATGTTTATGCAAGTTTTCTATCTCTTGTCTCTTGACTCTTGACATTAAACAACGTTATTGTTTCTAATTCAATTACAATTACGCAATTTCTTCTAACTCTACACTTTCGTTGAGTTAGTTCTATTATTAAATTGTGCAAGTTTTCCTAAACCTAAACTTGTTATTTTAGTATGCAATTACTTTTATTCTGATGAACAAGTTTATTGTTCAAGATTATTACTTGTTATGCATGCTTAGTATTCGATTCTAAGATGTAACCTTAGCTTAATGTTGTTCAAAGCAAGGTATGATATATTGTTTGTAAAGGTTAGATAACCTGGGAGATTTTTATTAATGTAATCCTGTATGGGCAGGTTTTATTATTCAATTTTATTATGATTGGGTAGTTAGATATGAATGCTTGATTAAGTGAACACCAAATCTTGAGGTAATGAAGTACCGGGATTTGGGGGTGTCACAAGTTACGGGGCCTGCCACCTATCAAATCTAAGCTATCGACGAGCTCTACAACTTTCAATCTTTGAGATTTGACAGATTCAGATTGGGTTGTGACACCCCCAAATCCGGGTTACCTGACTCCCGAGTTTGGTGTTCACGATCCATAATATAATACCATTTAACTACCCATTCATATATAAATAGGATTACATAAGTCATTAACATAAGTTATTAATACATAAGTCCCAGGTTTGCTAACCTTAAATTTACAAACATACCCCTTACCCAAACAAAAAGGGTTTACAATACAACATCATAATAATAATGTTCATTATAACTACTCCAACATCTTGCCTTTGCCTTTGTTCTTCTTTGACCCGCTGGCCTCTTTGTTCCTAGCTGAAATATTTTATTTATAGCAAGGGTGAGTAACAAGTTTGCTCCGCAAGTTAAAACATAAAATAAAGGTATATGAATCAACAAGAACATACTATCTATTTTAATAGAATGAAAGCAAAGTTTGGTGAACTTTGAAATAGCTGAACAAATCGTTATTCAATAACAAGTCTTCTCGTATTCTAGGCAACAAAATAATCTGATAATGAAAGAGTACAACGCTTTCAAAGTTTTAACGATATTCTATTGAATAATCAAGAATTAATTCTACGCAATAGCAAAGTGGAATGTTTTTCATATTTATGCTGAGTGATCACACTAGATCTAGAACTTCTCTTCTCGAGTAACTATCAAAGATTTGATTTTGATATACCCAGATGTATCAGATAACCATAAAGATTAAATCATACCCCTCTATAAGTACATAGAGCCGGCCAACTCCTTGTACCCTATATTATGCATAATACTTAACAACGCGCAATGATCGAATATACGACCCAAAATGTTCCCTTTATATAAAAGGTTGTTTTTCTCAGTCTCAAAATCAAGATTTTTGATTTATCAACGAAATACTGTGATTTCAAATTCTATCTACTTATCGATCTAGCCGAAACAATTGGCATCGATCTATCATTAACAATTGATTTCTCTTCTCGTATTTATCAAGTTCTAACAAATGTTCGTTTAGCCAGAATAATTAGCTAAGACACTTCTCAATATAATTTGACAATAAACAGGAATTATCTGTTCTGTCAATATTAGTTTCTGCATATATAAATATCCAACAACAATAATTCTACGAATATATATATTCTGAATCAGTAATTCAATTTGAGTTAGGAAACTTGCCTTTCGTGTTGCTTACAACTACACAATAAACTTATCTGCTCTCGTAAGACCTATAACTAACAATGTCGGTCTCACAATTAGCACAATCATTTATAACACGTAACACTGTATTTTACAGTCAAACTTCTCCTAGACACATTACCACATAGCCACATTAGTGTTTATAACCTATATAAACACTTATCCAGTCTAACTATTTCGGTCTGGTTGGACCTCGGTCCATTCTCGGTGTTCTGGTCACTATATCCGATAATTAACACATTGATTGTCAATTAAACTTGGTCTCTAAGCTTCAATATTATTTTAGATAAGTTAAATATCGTTTATAATATTTTTCGGAAGCTTTTAATAATTTATAAACAATTATTATAATTTATAATAATTTTTCAAACACTTAAATCATTTTTAAATGATTTAATTATCAAATAATCTTATCATCATTAATATTTAATAATATAAAAATATTAATGTTATATTTATCAAAATATTAAAGTTATTGTTAATAACTTCAAATATTTTTAAATCATCAATATTCTACAAATATGATTTTTAAAGTAATTAAAATTATTTTTAAATCATCTCCATTAATATTTAAATATTAAGGTAATTATTATCAAAATATTAAAAGTCATTAATTATAACTTAAAATATTTTTAAAATATTTTTCTCACTTTTAAATGATTTTTAAATCAATAAAATTATTTTAAATTCATTTATTTAATATCATAATTAAATAAATCTAATATCATTTATTAATGAGAATTCTCAAAAAATATTGAAAATTATTTTTTATAATTTAAAATATTTTCTAACACTTTATTCTTATTTAAAATAATTTTTAAATCATTAAAATCATTTTAACTTATTTATTTAATTTAATAATTAAATAAATCTAATATCATTAATATTAAATTATTAATGAAAATTCTCTAAAAATATTAAAAGTCACATTTTATAACTCAAAATATTTTTAAATACATTATTCTTATTTAAAATAATTTTTCATAATATTAAATTATTTTTCTCTAATATATTTAGTACACTAAGTAAATAAATTAAATACCTTTAATATTTAAATAATTATAAATATTAAAGAAAAATATTTCAATTGGTCAAAAATTATTTTTCATAATTTAAAATAATTTTAAAAATCATTTTTGGTAATTTTTAGAATTTATTTCTATTTTTTATTAATTTCCAGAATTTCAAAAATTAAAAAAATAAATAAACCGTCGCTAATAGCCTTTAGCGATAAAAAGCGTCGCTGTTGGTGTTCTTGAGCTCAAGAACACTAACAGCCGGCAGTGAAAGGGTTAACGTTTGACCGTGTGTAATTTCCAATCTATACAAGTTCTGAGCAATGTTAAGCATTGATTATGTAGTGTACATGTAGTACTACAAGATCCAAGCATTATCTCGATCATACAACCACAAATCTGCATGATCCAGAGCCTCAAAGTAGATGTCAGACATTATCTGGGTTTTCTGGGTTACCCAGAAACCCAGACAGTGTCGAGGTACTACTTTCAAGCTTAAACATCTTAGTGTTCTCTTCTTTATTCAAGTCATATTAAGGTTCAAATATATAGTCCTTATGTCAAGGAACACTACTAAAGCAACAGATCGGTATGACAACAACAAAATCATAAGTTATAAGACGGTCAAAGGCTGTCAGAAAATACGTTCATCAAGTTTCTGGAAATTCCCAGAAATTCAAGTCATGGCCGATTGGCCTACTTTGACCAACTATTACATTTGATCTGTTGATTTTTTAAGAGTTCTAAGGCCATGCATCTAGAGTCCATCTTATAGGCTACATCATGGTTACAAAAACATCAACAATACACATACAACCTGTCAGATTCAAGCGTTACAAATAGCTGTCAGACGCTGATAAACCGTTTCTGGGTTGCCCAGATTTCATCCGGTCAACGTCGGTCAATGGTCTTTGACCATTAATAACAAGAAATCTGGACATGTAATGGTTGTGATTTCACTTCCAGATTACAGTCCTTATGTCAGACAACAGATCCAAAACATCAAACAACAAAAATCATTAACACACACGAATCTGTGGCGCCTGACATTAGCTTGTCAGACCACAAATTGTGTTCTTGACAGTTTTGAAAAACTTCAATTTTTACCAAATTTGATGTTATGGATCCATCATGGATCATCATAGATCAACTAAAAACATTATATATCACTTATAAAAACACAAAAACAAAATTTTTCCTAAGCATACAAGATCAAAAGTAAACTAGGGTTTATACCTCTTCTTGCTAGATCTTTGATCTTAATCCTCCTTAGTTGTTCTTGGTGATCTAGGGACTGATTCTAGGACTGATCTACTAGTAATTTTAGGAGCTTTTAGTGAGAGAGGGAGTTGGTAGGAGCTTGGAGAGAAAATAAACAAAATGGGTACACTTTCTCTCTTTAATCTATATATATATTACTTAGATACATTAGATCTAATGTTGCTGGCACAAATGTGTGGTTTTGATTAGATTTTCATGTCCCAAAGTCAAGAGAATTGGTCACCCACTAAAGTATTGGCAATTTCTACAAGTTAGCTTACTAAATTATCCAAAAAAGGCACTTTTGTCATTTGTATTTTATTTTAAATGGCATTCTTGTCAATTAGTCAAACCCTTAGGGTTTAGGGTTTAGGTTTGGGTTTAGGGTTTGGGCCCTTTAGGGTTTAAACCCTTTAGATTTGCAATTTAATTTCCAAGATTTTCAAATTTCGGTTTTCAAAATAGAAAATTAATTTTCCAAAATTATAATTAGGATTCAATAAATATATTAATATTTCCTAATCATAAAATTCAATCTTGCTAATTAGGATTAAAATTCTTAATTAAAATTGCTTAATTTAGCAATTAGGGTCAAAATGATCATTAGGGTTTTTAACCCACGAATTAGGGTTTTAGTTGGAAAAATAATTTTTCTAAATTACAATTAGGGTTTGTAAAATAGAAATCAATATAATAAAAATATAATTAGGATTTTCTAATCATATTTAAGTTTAATACACACATTAAGCTTGCCAATTAGGATTAGGCTTTCCTAATTTAGGGTTTAGAATTCCTGTATATAAAATTAGGGTTTCCCGGCTTTCGATTAGGGCTTCGAACGGTACGTTAGAGTTTCTGATCCTGAGATTAGGGTTTCTAATCTCTTATTAGGTTTTATAAATTTCAAACCTTATCCGATCAATCATTGATCAAAAATTCTATACATTACAAACACGAACTCATTTAAATAATTATTTTAATTATATTTTCTGTCGAATCCCTATCCAGAAATTAGGGTTAGGGTTTCTAAAGCTGTTAAGCACAACTCTACTCTAATTTTATTAGTCAATACACAAATTGACCTTACGTATCACTGATACTTGTCACATAAATGATAATTAATATTAATAATAAAAAAAAATTTATTCGCAAATTTTTGATTATTCGAAATCTCGAGTTATCACATTCACCCCTCCTTAAAAGGATTCCGTCCTCGGAATCACCGCTTTCTTATTCTCTACAATCTTTTGAAGTTGTATCATCAATTCATTTTTATCAACTCAATATTAATTTGTATCTCAAATTCTAACCTATGACTTGAATCTTTAAAAGAAAACAGTTCACAGAAATATCTAACTCATATTACTCGCGTAATTAAATTTCTAAGCGAAATCATTACCTGTTACGACCTCCTGAGTAGCCACAGTGTCCTGCGCCGTCATGTTGAATGTACGAGCAGTTGGTCTTCCTAGCTGTGCAGGTCCTCGAGTTGCCAAGGTTCCGCCACTGGGTCCCTTGTTGCCACTTTCTTTCTCCGCATTCTTCTTCGGACAGTTCTGAACCAAATGATCAGTCGATCCGCATGCAAAGCAACCTTGTATCTTCTTCGGACTGGGATAATTGGGCGACATGTGCCCCTCTTGTTCGCAGTTATAGCAGACTCCCTTCTTCTTCAGGCAAACTCCAGCATGATTCTTCCTAAAATTTGCACATGGCTCCCTTCCTTTCCTATTATCTTCTGTCTTGCCTCCTGATTGGGCACTCTCACTCCATTTCCTTTTATTAGGGTTACTTCCAACACTGCTTCCTCCGTCATTAGTCTTCTTCTTCTTCTCCTGATGGAATCGAGACGCAGCTTCGCTCCCTCCTTCCGCAATTAACGCTTTCTCCATCAATGCCGCGAACGTGTTGATCTGCAATACCGCTACCTTGTTGTATATTCCCGGCTTCAATCCATTCTCGAATCTTCTCACCTTTCTCGCCTCTGTGTCCACCTGATGAGGTGCAAATCTTGCCAGCTCGTTGAATTTGGCAGCATATTTAGATACCGACATGTTCTCCTGCTTAAGTTCTAAGAATTTAACTTCCATCCTGGATTGTATACTTGGTGAGAAGTAGTTCTCAAAGAACATCTCCTTGAATCTTGTCCATAACACCACCTCTGTACCAACTCTCGCTTGGTTCGTCTCCCACCAGTAATTAGCTTCTCCCTTCATCAGATAAGTTGCAAAAGCCGTCTTTTGCTCCTCCGCTACTCTGGCGATAACGAATGCTTTCTCCATCTCCTTCACCCAAGTTTGGGCTTCAATAGGGTCTGTGGTCCCTTTGAACTCAGGCGGTCCTACCGCTTTAAAATCCTTGAAGTTAGCCAATCTATCTACTGGCTGATTTCTCGCTCTCCCTCTTGCTGGAGCCCTATTTTCCATAGCTTTGGCTATCATATCTGCAAAATTTTGCATTGGGTTAGGTTGACCTCCTTCATTGTTCACTGACTGCTCTTCTCGTTGGTTTCGATTCTATCGTCTAGGCTGCATGATCGGATTTAAATAAAAATCTTATATTAATTCTCTTTCTTTACACATATTCTTAACACAATAAGAATTCAACACTTAATTCTCATATAATTGCATGTTTATTTAAATAGCACATAGTACTTAACATATTTACTATCCCTTTTTAAATCCTAACAGGATTAACGACACAACTTTACACCAAAAGTTGTAATTTTCTATTTACACTTAGTTATTACCAGTTCGTCAAACTTACCACACTTATGAGTTCAAGAACTTGCCATAATTATATGAGTGTATGAACTTATCCTAGCCAGACCTTTGGCGTCCATACGCTGAGGGGTTCAAAATATTTCATATAATTATGAGTCATTAACTTACCATAAGTATGAGTTTTAATAACACACAAATTAATATTAATCTTATATTCATATAGAAAATAAAGATTTCATTCATAAAACATATATATGTACATATGCTTAAACATCGTTCTCGATATTACTACACTTAATATCATAAACTTCTACCCAAAAGATACTATTACATATATCTAAGTTATCTATCGACCACTCCCTTCACCAGTCTTCTTCTTGATGGGAAACTTGCTGAATTCGTGACCTGTCTGCCCACATGAAAAACACTTCCTCAAATTCGGCTTAGGACAATGCAGAGAAATATGTCCTTCCTGCTTGCAGTTAAAGCACACGTTCTTTCACATCATGCATTCTCCCGCGTGAGTCTTCCCACACTTGATACAGGCTTGCTTCTTCTTCGAGCTTGATTTTTTAGATTTAGGGTTGTCTTTTTCCCTCTTTCTATTCTTCTTGTCCTTCTTACTGGTTCCTTCAGATGATCCACCACCTTCAGCCTTCATTCTGTCCACTTGTGCCTTGAGCTCGTTCCTTTCTTTAGCCATTTCTGGTAATGCTCGCTCCGTCTTCCACAGCTCCTCTAGAAGAAACACTTTACTTCGGAGTTCCTGGACTTCTGCAGATTCGTGATCTCGTTCTCCAACTTTAGTTTTATTCTTTAACTCCACCTTAGCTGGCTCAGACTCTGCCTCCTCATCTCCACTCAGATACATCTCGGGATAATCGTCATGATCGCTCCCCAGATTAACTATGTGTTCATCTTCTCCCACCTTCTCCACTGATTCGTTTTGCGCTGGGACCTCGGCTTCTGGCACCGGTGCAACAGCCGCTAGCATCTCCGCACTTTTTTCACCTTCTCCAGACATCCTACAATCAGTTGAAATAACTTGATTAGTACTTCACCAATACAACTCCTCACACTATGTGTCCACATATCTCACTATTGATGCACTTCAGCAATCCCTTACTTAGAACTCTAAATAAGTTTTTTCTATCTCGCGTATGGTTATAATCCTAGGGTTTTCCCTCACCCCACTTAAAGTTTATAACCTACAGCTCTTCTATTAACTGGTGACACCTTGGTCACTATAGCTCTGATACCAACCTGTGACTTTCATGGTGCTTCCAACCATAGCACCTCATAGTGGTACCTATCAGCTTGCACCGACTGGCTCGGCGTCCTCTACGGAGAGTCTGGCTTCAGTGCATTCCACATAAGGAAGTCACCAGCGAGAGGCTCGGGGCTCTTCACAAATTCATGCTTATAGCTCTGATACCAACCGTTGACTTTCATGGTGCTTCCAACCATAACACCTCACAGTGGTACCAATCAGCTTGCCACCGATTGGCTCGGTGTCCCCTAAAGAGAGTCTGGCTTCGGTGCATTCCACACAAGGAAGTCACCAGCGAGAGGCTCGGGGCTCTTCACAAATTCATGCTTATAGCTCTGATACCAACCTGTGACACCCCCAAATCCGGGTTACCTGACTCCCGAGTTTGGTGTTCACGATCCACAATATAATACCATTTAACTACCCATTCATATATAAACAGGATTACATAAGTCATTAACATAAGTTGTTAATACATAAGTCCCAGGTTTGTTAACCTTAAATTTACAAACATACCCCTTACCTAAACAAAAAGGGTTTACAATACAACATCATAATAATAATGTTCATTATAACTACTCCAACATCTTGCCTTTGCCTTTATTCTTTTTTGACCCGCTGGCCTCTTCGTTCCTAGCTGAAATGTTTTATTTATAGCAAGGGTGAGCAACAAGTTTGCCCCGCAAGTTAAAACATACAATAAAGGTATATGAATCAATAAGAACATACTATCTATTTTGATAGAATGAAACCAAAGTTCGGTGAACTTTAAAATAGCTGAACAAATCGTTATTCAATAACAAGTCTTCTCGTATTCTAGGCAACACAATAATCTGATAATGAAAGAGTACAACGCTTTCAAAGTTTCTACGATATCTATTGAATAATCAAGAATTAATTCTACGCAATAGCAAAGTGGAATGTTTTCCAGATTTATGCTGAGTGATCACACTAGATCTAGAACTTCTCTTCTCGAGTAACTCTCAAATATTTAACTTTGATATACCCAGGTGTATCAGATATAAATCATACCCTCTACAAGTACTTAGAGCCGGCCAACTCCTTGTACCCTATATTATGCATAATACTTAACAGCGCGCAATGATCGAATATACGACCCAAAATGTTTCCTTTATATAAAAGGTTGTTCTTCTCAGTCTCAAAATCAAGATTTTTGATTTATCAACGAAATACTGTGATTTCAAATTCTATCTACTTATCGATCTAGCCGAAACAATTGGCATCGATCTATCAATAACAATTGATTTCTCTTCTCGTATTTATCAAGTTCTAACAAATGTTCGTCTAGCCAGAATAATTAGCTAAGACATTTCTCAATATAATTTGACAATAAACAGGAATTATCTGTACTGTCAATATTAGTTTCAGCAGATATAAATATCCAATAACAGTAATTCTACGAATATATATTTTTCGGATCAGTAATTCAATTTGAATTTTAATCATGCACTAACTGCGAATAATCAACAATAAATTTCCTGGACATGGTATAATTATCAATAATTAACCATTAAAATAATTGAATGAATATAACTCAAGGTTGAGTTAGGAAACTTGCCTTTCGTGTTGATTACAGCTACACAATAAACTTATCTGCTCTCGTAAGACCTATAACCAACAATGCCGGTCTCACAATTAGCACAATCATTTATAACACGTAACACTGTATTTTACAGTCAAACTTCTCCTAGACACATTACCACATAGCCACATTAGTGTTTATAACCTATATAAACACTTATCCAGTCTAACTATTTCGGTCTGGTTGGACCTCGGTCCATTCTCGGTGTTCTGGTCACTATATCCGACAATTAACACATTGATTGTCAATTAAACTTGGTCTCTAAGCTTCAATATTATTTTAGATAAGTCAAATATCGTTTATAATTTTTTTCGGAAGCTTTTAATAATTTATAAATAATTATTATAATTTATAATAATTTTTCAAACACTTAAATCATTTTTAAAGTTATTGTTAATAACTTAAAATATTTTTAAATCATCAATATTCTACTTAAATGATTTTTAAAGTAATTAAAATTATTTTTAAATCATCTCCATTAATATTTAAATATTAATGTAATTATTATCAAAATATTAAAAGTCATTAATTATAACTTAAAATATTTTTAAAACATTTTTCTCACTTTTAAATGATTTTTAAATCAATAAAATCATTTTTAATTCATTTATTTAATATCATAATTAAATAAATCTAATATCATTTATTAATGAGAATTCTCAAAAAATATTAAAAATTATATTTTATAATTTAAAATATTTTCTAACACTTTAATCTTATATAAAATAATTTTTAAATCATTAAAATCATTTTTAACTTATTTATTTAATTTAATAATTAAATAAATCTAATATCATTAATATTAAATTATTAATGAAAATTCTCTAAAAATATTAAAAGTCACATTTTATAACTCAAAATATTTTTAAATACATTATTCTTATTTAAAATGATTTTTCATAATATTAAATCATTATTCTCTAATTTATTTAGTACACTAAGTAAATAAATTAAATACCTTTAATATTTAAATAATTATAAATATTAAAAAAAAAATATTCCAATTGGTCAAAAATTATTTTTCATAATTTAAAATAATTTTTAAAATCAATTTTGGTAATTTTTAGAATTTATTTCTATTTTTTATTAATTTTCAGAATTTCAAAAATTAAAAAATAAATAAACCATCGCTAATAGCCTTTAGCGACAAAAAGCGTCGCTGTTGGTGTTCTTGAGCTCAAGAACACTGACAGCCGGCAGTGAAAGGATTAACGTTTGACCGTGTGTAATTTCCAATCTATACAAGTTCTGAGCAATGTTAAGCATTGATTATGTAGTGTACATGTAGTACTACAAGATTCAAGCATTATCTCGACCATACAACCACAAATCTGCATGATCCAGAGCCTCAAAGTAGATGTCAGACATTATCTGGGTTTTCTGGGTTACCCAGAAACCCAGACAGTGTCGAGGTACTACTTTCAAGCTCAAACATCTTAGTGTTCTCTTCTTTATTCAAGTCATATTAAGGTTCAAATATATAGTCCTTATGTCAAGGAACAATACTAAAGCAACAGATCGGATCGACAACAACAAAATCGTAAGTTATAAGACGGTCAAAGGCTGTCAGAAAATACGTTCATCAAGTTTATGGAAATTCCCAGAAATTCAAGTCATGGCCGATTGGCCTACTTTGACCAACTATTACATTTGATCTGTTGATTTTTTAAGAGTTCTAAGGCCATGGATCTAGAGTCCATCTTATAGGCTACATCATGGTTACAAAAACATCAACAATACACATACAACCTGTCAGATTCAAGCGTTACAAGTAGCTGTCAGACGCTGATAAACCGTTTCTGGGTTGCCCAGATTACATCCGGTCAACGGTCTTTGACCGTTAATAACAAGAAATCTGGACATGTAATGGTTGTGATTTCACTTCTAGATTATAGTCCTTATGTCAGACAACAGATCCAAAACATCAAACAACAAAAATCATTAACACACACGAATCTGTGGCGCCTTACATTAGCTTGTCAGACCACAAATTGTGTTCTTGACAGTTTTGAAAAACTTCGATTTTTACCAACTTTGATGCTATGGATCCATCATGGATCATCATAGATCAACTAAAAACATTATATATCACATATAAAAACACAAAAACAAAAATTTTTCCCAAGCATACAAGATCAAAAGTAAACTAGGGTTTATACCTCTTCTTGCTAGAACTTTGATCTTAATCCTCCTTATTTGTTCTTGGTGATCTAGGGACTGATTCTAGGACTGATCTACTAGTAATTTTCGGAGCTTTTAGTGAGAGAGGGAGTTGGTAGGAGCTTGGAGAGAAAATAAACAAAATGGGTACATTTTCTCTATTTAATCTATATATATATTACTTAGATACATTAGATCTGATGTTGCTGGCACAAATGTGTGGTTTTGATGAGATTTTCATGTCCCAAAGTCAAGACAGTTAGTCACCCACTAAAGTATTGTCAATTTCTATAAGTTAGCTTACTAAATTATCCAAAAAGGGCACTTTTGTCATTTGTATTTTATTTTAAATGGCATTCTTGTCAATTAGTCAAATCTTTAGGGTTTAGGGTTTGGGTTAAGGTTTAGGGTTTGGACCCTTTAGGGTTTAGGGTTTAAACCCTTTAGATTTATAATTTTATTTCCAAGATTTTCAAATTTCGGTTTTCAAAATAGAAAATTAATTTTCCAAAATTATAATTAGGATTCAATAAATATATTAATATTTTCTAATCATAAAATTCAATCTTGCTAATTAAGATTAATATTTCTAATTAAAATTGCTTAATTTAGCAATTAGGGTCAAAATGGTCGTTAGGGTTTTTAACCCACGAATTAGGGTTTTAATTAGAAAAATAATTTTTCTAAATTACAATTAGGGTTTGTAAAATAGAAATCAATATAATAAAAATATAATTAGGGTTTTCTAATCATATTTAAGTTTAATACACACATTAAGCTTGCCAATTAGGATTAGGCTTTCCTAATTTAGGGTTTAGAATTCTTGAATATAAAATTAGGGTTTCTCGGCTTTCGATTAGGGCTTCGAACGGTACGTTAGAGTTTCTGATCCTGAGATTAGGGTTTCTAATCTCTTATTAGGTTTTATAAATTTCAAACCTTATTCGATCAATCATTGATCAAAAATTCTATACATTACAAACACGAACTCATTAAAATAATTATTTTAATTATATTTTCTATCGAATCCCTATCCAGAAATTAGGGTTAGGGTTTCTAAAGCTGTTAAGCACAACTCTACTCTAATTTTATTAGTCAATACACAAATTGACCTTCTCGATACACGTATCATCGATACTTGTCCCATAAATGATAATTAATATTATTATTAATAATAATAAAAAAATTTATTCGCAAATTTTTGATTATTCGAAATCTCGGGTTATCACATGGATGAAGGTCGAAATTGGGCTAGAAGTGACTGCTATGCAAATGACCACCCAAAACAGTGAAGTTCAACGTCCGTTGGTACAAAGATCATAACTCTTGCATCCGAACTCCGATTGGAATGATTCATGATGTTTCGGAAAGCTAAGAAGAAGCTCTACAATATAATCCGAGATCCAAGCCAAGAGCATGAAATAAACATGAAAGCCCAAAAGATTTCCGAATTGCTTTTCTTTGTGATTTCATACCAATTCTTTGCAATCACAGCTCCCACACATATAATCTGCAAAACAAACACAAAATGCATGAAAAGTAACTAAGAAACATGAGATTAAGCAACTAATTCAAAAAGATACCGGATAAGTAGGTATAAAACCTACTTATCACTAATCATAAACTCTTGCGAAGTTTATACCTTATTAGATACCGGTTCTACCCATTCTTTTGTCTCTCCTACTTGTGCTCAACATTTGAACTTGACTCCGGAGAAATTAGACTTTGACTTATCTGTTGAGACTCCATTAGGAGAAACTTTTATTACATCTACTGTTTATAAATCTTGCTTGATCCAAGTTGGTACCATCACATTACCTGTCGATCTTATTTCTTTGAAAATACTTGCATTTGATGTGATTTTAGGGATTGCTTGGTTAACTATTCATCATGCCAAAATTGATTATTTTCGTAAGGATATTAGTTTTCATATTCCTAACCAACATGTTATGCGAATTCAAGCAACCAAACCACTAAATTCAATCACTGTCATATTAAGCCATAAAGCTATTCGTTTATTAAAAATAGATGTCAAGCTTTTTTAGCCCATGTTACGAACTTGAACAAAAATACGTCAGATTTGAATAATATTTCTGTTGTTAGTGAATTTCCTGACGTATTTCCTAAAGAACTTCCCGGTCTACCCCCAGAACGTGAAGTAGAATTCTTTATTGACATTAAACTTGGTACAAAGCCCATTTCTAAAACCCCATATCGAATGGCTCTTATTGAACTTCAGGAGTTAAAGGTTCAACTACAGGAGTTGTTAGACATCGTTTTTATTCGTCCTAGTACATCTCCTTGGGGTGCTTCTATTTTATTCGTAAAGAAGAAAGACGGGAGTATGCGACTTTGTATTGACTATCGGGAATTGAACCATATCACTATCAAGAATAGGTATCCACTACCTCGCATTGATGACCTATTCAACCAGTTGTAAGGAGCACAATTTTTTTCAAAGATCGATCTTCGTTCTGGATATTATCAGCTGAAGATTAAAACTGAGGATATTCCAAAGACTACTTTCAGAACTTGTTACGGGCATTACGAATTCCTAGTCATGTCTTTTGGATTGACTAATGCTCCTGCAGCTTTCATGGATATGATTAATCGTGTGTTCAAAGAATATTTGGATCATTTTGTTGTTGTCTTTATTGATGACATCCTCATCTATTCCAAAAGCCGTGAAGATCATGAGCGCCATTTGAAGCTAGTACTTCAAAGGCTTCGTGATAACAAGCTATATGCCAAGCTGAAGAAATGCGAGTTCTGGCTTGAGGAAGTAGCATTCCTTAGGCACGTGGTGTCAAAACATGGAGTATTTGTTGACTCGATGAAGATTGAAGTAGTACAAAGTTAGGAGCAACTGTAACGCCCCAAAATTCGGTCTACATTCAGACCTGAACTCCATGCGTCACGGTCCCATATCTTACCAATCATACGTCATTATATAGTTAAATATAACAACATACATTCTCAAATCTCAGGTTCTCGAAACCTTAAAACCTCTTTCATTACAAATAATGATAATTACATTATTCTTTACATCTTGCACAAATGACTTTCATCCGCCACCACGGATACATAAACGTTCATTAAACTATTCTATAGTTCAATTCATCTTTCTACATTACAAGTCTTTACTTGATCTTCACGCACATTCACATACTGAATGGCACTTCGTCTGGATATCGCTCAGCTTGATCTTTACGGGATCCTTAAGTTCTTTCTAACATCGTTCGCTAAAAATGTTTTTCATTTAAAGTAAGTGTGAGCATTTAATTGCCCAGGAAGTCATAACAGTTGAACAAACAACTTCAAGAGTTTAAACATTCTTCAGAACTTCGATAACCGAACAAAGGTTATGAAGCAGCTTGAATAATAGGAATAGTCTCGATTTCTATCATCTTACAACATTCATCACATACTCTTTACACTACTTTCATTCTTCTACCTTTTTCATACACATTTTGTTTGGCTAGAATCATTAGCACAGACTTAACTATAACGGTTCATGTATAAACAGAACATACTTGTATTGAACAATTCAATCACATAACAGTTCATCTCAAAGAAATACCGAAATGTTCACATTGTGGCACAAGGCCTCATACGTTCTACCACCTTGTACAAATATTACACATTTGCACACATAAGAAACTTCTCAAGTTCAACATCTGTGAAGTTTACGAAACTAGCATTCATGTAAAATATGAATGAAGTTAGAAAAACTTGCTTTATGCACAGCTACAACTTATAGTTTACACTGAACTGCTCATTCCAATTCCTATGTAGCACATAAGAAAATAGCACGTATACCAATTAGTCATATACTTGACTTACGCATTGGTTTACTTAACTTTACTTCTTAAGGTTCGCGTTCTTGTAATTTAAGTTTACGTGACTAACTTTCTTTACCAATTTACAGCTTTATGACATACGGAGATGTCTTGCTCATACGTTCATCATTATTGATGATTTACATTCTTATATTCTTCTTATAACTCTCCTAGGACTCAGCACACATCGTATCTCTGCTAGTAGTCCATATGATAGTCTGAGTGGTTTCTCACAAACAACCAACAAACAAGTTCCCGTCTCATCTACACTGCCCACACAGTGAGTTAGATCGGTTGCCAATTTTGTATATACCTTCGCTCTCTGATGGAATTGTTTATCCCAGCTCCCATATGTCAACCATCAAAGTTACGATTGTACCACAACCTAACTTCTCTTAACTTATCCGAACCATTAAACTATAATGTTCGTTAAGTCAAATTCATATTCCTTACGTCTTTCTGGCAACTAAATGCCATACCTCAGGATTTATTCTTTATCGTCTAAGTCATACAGTCCTTCGTATACTCAGAGCGATCATTCAATGTAAATACTATGAGGTCATAGCGTGAAACATTTTACAATCCTTTATTCTTATCTTACCACGTCCGGTTCACTCGACTCGGAACGTTATCCAAGTTAAAACTACTAACTCGGCTTCTTAATGTTATACGTTATTATCTTCAATTCATTTTCTTCACCGTTCACGGATAAATCTTAGTCTTCATTACCTTACGGTCAAACCATACACGGAGTGTAGGTTCTGCCCGTTTAATATTCACGTACACTCAACCCTTACGTTGGTTAAAGTGTTTAACGCTTACTTCATTCCAACATTCTTTATCCGACTCACCCTTGGACTTTCATTAATCTCATTACCGTTCGCTACGACTTTCTTACGATAATTCATATCTTACTTACTACTTTCGTCAATGTCCAAGTATACAACCACTATACACTTAGAACGTTCGTCCGACGCGATTACGATTCACGAGGATCGCTTACGTATTCCACGTTTACGTTGCTCGTCTCTTAATCTCTCATTCAACCTTTACTCAAGGTTTTAATTGCTCTACATCGTTATCCATCCCATGAACCCCATGTTCATTATTCTTTCTTAATGTCAAAGCCATACCGTTCATTGTATGCTAAGACTGACCGTTCATCGCAACAACATTGCGTTCATAGCGTCTAAACACTTTACACTTATCTCCCCTTACCATGACATAACATCGGAATGTTATTCATTACCTTCATCACTCAACGTCTAAGGAGTAGCAATCATAGCAATCCCTCACATTCATTCATGACGACTACGGTCCCCGGATATCGGTTACGTAATCTATCGCTTACATTCTCTATCTTTTAATCTTTTCGTTCAATCTTTAATAAAGGTTTAGAACACTTGATTAAGTGTTACATTATGTGAACTAGATGTTCATAATTCTTTCTTGCATATCCCCCAGTAATTGAGCACATAAAGTCTCATTTATGGGCCTTGCCCTGCACCGGCGCTGCGGCGCCGTGCCCCTTCCTTTCTCTTGCGTTGCGGCGCGACCTACTTCTCTCTCTTCTCTTTTGGCCTGGCGCTGCGGCGCCAAGTCTTTGTTAACACTCGCGCTACAGTGCCAACTAATAGAACCTGAGGCCCGAGCTCGCGCTACGGCGCCACTTCTGCAAGCTTAGCCGGCGCTGCGGCGCCGAGCCAAAACCCTAAAAAATTTTCTAAGTCTTGCACCAAGTTTGAGACGCGTACTTCCTGATCTCATAACTTCTTCGCTATAACTCGGAACGAGGCTGTTTGAAATCCATTTTCTTCCTTATCTTACGTACTTCAATACCCCTCAGACAGAACTTCATTCTAAATCCGTTAACATGCCATTCGATTGGCTTAATCTTCACCCTTCGGTCATTTTAACGCTTTTAACGTTCTTCGCTAGTTCGTTCGTAATTCGGTCATCCGAACACGGAACTCGTTCATTCTTGAGTCCACGACTCACATTTCCTACGTTTTCTTACATTCTTATGAAACCCTACACATTCAAATTTATTTACTAGCTTTCTAATTCTTGTTCGTCTTTTACAAAAATTTTGCCATAACTTCGTTATAACTACGTTTTAATCCGTTATTCATGAACGTTTCTACCATTCCTAACCAAGCAATATGCAACTAACTTATACGTGATGGTTTTAAGCTTGTCCATCAACAAAAATTATCCTACGATGGTTTTAAACTTGTCCATCAACAACAATTATCCTACGATGGTTTTAAATTTGTCCATCAACAACATTCTTCGTGTTCTTCGCGTTCTTCGTTCGTTCTTCATTTTAATCGATATTTTGGACTACGATTCTACTTTTTCTTGGAATTTGATGTTATAGAATATCATTCCTTACTTATTTCACCTACTCGTTCATAAGATTCATTCGGATCGCTCAAAATCCTTACGAATCTTATACTTCCTTAAGAAATTTATAAACTAAATTTCTAAGTTCTTATTTCTTCTTTTCTTATGAT
The DNA here is from genome assembly GCA_016801055.1 of Panax notoginseng. Classification (NCBI taxonomy): domain Eukaryota; kingdom Viridiplantae; phylum Streptophyta; class Magnoliopsida; order Apiales; family Araliaceae; genus Panax; species Panax notoginseng. The sequence continues at coordinate 121,704,602 of CM029018.1, forward strand.
TTCAACCATATAAAATCATTTCTAACATTATCTTCTCTCTATTCTCGTTAAGCTATGTTTTTGAACATAAAAACTTAAAGAAAAATATTAGAAGAACTAGGGTTCGGATTACCGTTCTTCTCTATTCTTCTTCCGTTACAGAAAGCCGGCGATTTGCGAGTTTTTCTATTTCACGATCACTTTTGATCCGAGCCTTCATGCTCAATCTCTTCATTCTCCCTCTTCATCCGAGCTCTTTCTCTCTCTCTCAAGTTATAGGATTTCACAATCCTAAAAAATGAAATCTAGGTTCCTATTTATAGAAAACCAAAGCTTAGGGCAAATTGGTCATTTCGCCCCCCACCTCCTTACTATTCACACATCCTCTATCCCTTAACCACCAAGTTTACTTGGCCACCACCCTTACTTGGTGGCCAAGTTGCCGGCCCACATGCCCATGGGTTGCCCCAATGGTTATTACCCATCTGTTTACCCATCGGTTCGATCCGCGATTTCTTTTCTTGGGTTGGGCCTTAACCCTAATTCTTATTGGGCCTAACTTGGGCTTGATTTCACAAATCATTGGGCTTGACATAATCCAAGTCCAATTAGATTCTACAAAGTCCATGAACTCAAAGTCCATTAAGACTAATCGTATTCTACGCATTCCATTCTCGTATTCTCTTCGTATATTTGTTCGTACGATATTCGTATTATACGTCGTACTAATCTTCGTATTATACTTATATAATAACTAGTATTATACTCTTATCTCTCACGCATAATAACCCTAGTTATTATACGTACTCATTAAAATTCTCAGAAATTACTTTTCCTAACCCTTAGGTTTTGAGTCCGCAGGCGAAAACTTCATTTTTGCCATAACTGAAATATTATTGAATATTCCATCACGTCTCAACATTTTACGTAATCGTTAACTTCTCGGAATTTCAAAATAAAACTCTGAGCAGAAACTGATGAATAGTGCCTATTTCGTCTTTTTCCCCGAAAATATTTTTGTTCCCGAAAAACTTTCATTTTCGTCTTGAAAATTCTTACTCGCTTAAAACTAGCTCGTAGCCAGAATACTCCCGACTTATAATCATCCTAAGTCATAGAAAGATTAATAAACACTTAGCACAAAATAGTATTAATAAAAATTTATTTTATTAATAACTAATTCTTTAAACTTAAATTCTGGACAAACCGAATTTTCGGGTTGTCACAGCAACTGAAGTCAGTGACTGAAGTACGTAGCTTTCTGGGCTTAGCTGGTTATTATCGGAGATTCGTGGAAGGATTTTCCATAATCACTACTCCGTTAACTCAGCTGACTCGGAAAGATACAAAATTAGTATAGAACAAGGAATGCGAGAAGAGTTTCCAAGAGCTCAAGAGGAGACTCATTTCGGCACCTGTTCTGACAATACCATCTGGTTCGAATGGATTTGTTATCTACAGTGATGCTTCGGGCAAAGGATTAGGGTGTGTTCTCATGCAACATGGGAAAGTCATAGCCTATGCCTCGCGACAACTCAAAGAATATGAGAGGAATTATCCTACTCATGATCTGGAGTTGCCAGCAGTCATTTTCGCGTTGAAGATCTGGAGACACTAACTGTATAGGGAGAAAGTGGAGATCTATACAGATCATAAAAGCCTCAAATATTTCTTCACCCAAAAGGAACTTAACATGCGACAACGACGTTGGCTCGAGCTGTTGAAAGATTACGATCATACCATCCAATACCATCCTAGAAAAGCGAACGTAGTAGCTGACGCATTGAGTAGAAGATCATATGCGAGTACGAGTGCGATATTGTCAACGTAAATGCCTATTTTGTATGACTTGCAAAGGATGGAGATAGAGTTAAAGGCTCCAAGTACCCACGTGATGATATCAAATATACGAGTAGAACCAACTTTAATCGATAAAGTTAAAGCTACTCAAGCTACGGACCTGGAGCTGATGCATATGAAGAAGAAAGTGCAAGAAGGTGCTATTCCAGAAGCAAGAATCGATGAAGAAGGAATACTTCGAGTCAACTCCAGACTTTGTGTTCCTAACGATTCTGACTTGAAACATAGAATCAAAATGGAGGCACACAACACACCGTTTACAATTCATCTTGGGAGTACCAAACTGTATCAGGATCTTCGACATACTTTTTTGTGGAGCAATATGAAGAGAGATGTGAAGTTTATCTTGAGGTGTTTAACTTATCAACATGTAAAGACAGAGCATCAGGTGCCAAAGGGTCCATTGCAACCACTTGGATTCTAAAATGGAAGTGGGAACACATCACCATGGATTTCGTTACGGGTCTTCCCAAGGTTTCTCAAGGCATAGATGTGATTTGGGTTATTGTTGATAGATTAGCCAAGTCTGCTCATTTCTTGCCGATATAGGAGACTTATTCCCTTGAACGTCTTGCTCATATGTACGTGAATGAGATTGTGAGATTGTATGGCATGATAGTTTCCATAGTTTCGGATCATGACCCAAGATTCACTTCACTATTTTGGGTTAGCTTGCAGAAAGCTATGGGCACAGATTTACAATTCATTTTGACATACCATCCTCAAACGGACGGGCAATTAGAAAGGACTATTCAAACTCTTGAAGATCTATTAAGACTCTATGTCCTAGATTTCAAAGGTAGTTGGGATAAGTATTTGCCATTGGTGGAATTCTCCTACAACAACAGTTATCAAGTAAGTATAGGCATGGCTCCATTCGAAACGTTGTATGGACGAAAGTGTCGCTCTCCAGTATGCTGGGATGAGGTGGGAGAAGCAATGTTGTTGGGACCAGAATTGGTACGCATAACTACTGTAACAACCCAAAAATTCGGATTGTCCAGAATTTAAGATTTAAAGAATTAGTTATTAATAAAATAAATTTTTAGTAATACTATTTTGTGCTATGTGTTTATTAATCGTTCTAGAACCTAGGATGATTATAAGTCTGGAGGATTCTGGCTATGAGCTAGACTGAATGAGTAAGAATTTTTAAGACGAAAATAAAATTTTTCTAGGAAAAAAATATTTCGGGGAAAAAGACGAAATAGACACTATTCACCCGATTAAACTCTAAGGGTTAGGGTTTGAATAACCTAAGCCTTTCCAAGAGTTCGGTATGTCAAAATGACATTCCGTCAAAAGATTTGACAATAATATATCGTGAAAAGTTAAGTAAGAAGATAAAAGTTTTTTTTCGAAAAACGTGTAGAAATCGGATGAAATAAAAATGACGAAAAGTACTGTTATGTACTTTTCATTCGTTTAACTACGTTAGGAGAAAATGTGAAGGAAAACGCTTAACACCAAAAAATGTTTTTTAGTTTTTCAGAGATCCGAAGAATATGTAAAAGTTAATCAGTAAAGGAAAGACGAAATATCCAAAAATATTTGGATTCCGAGAATCGCAGTTTTTAAAACTGTCGGACGAAACCCGAAAGACGAAACCACGAAACTTCCAAGGGAAGTTTTGTGAATAGTAAGGAGGTGTATTGAGGAGGTGAGAATAGTAAATCTAGGGGCAAAATGACTATTTTACCCCTAGCTTTGAAAATCTATATAAGGAAAGTGTTAGTTAATTTTTTTCAAAATTAATCAACACTTTGAAAGAGAGAGAGAGTTTGAGAGCTTGGAAGAAGGAAGAGAATGAGCATGAATGCTCAGATCGAAGGTGATCATGAAATAGAAAAGCTTGCGAATCGCCAGCTTTGTCTAGATGAAGAAAAATAAAGAAGAGAGGTAACCTAAAACCTAGTCGAATTTAATTTCTCTTTAAGTCCAATATGTTAAAAACATAGCTTAATGAGAATAAGAAGTAAAAGATGTTAGGGATGATTTCATATGGTTGAAATCATGAGAAAAAGATGAAATAAGAATTAGAAGTTTAGTAAATAAATTTCTTAAGTATAAGTTTTGTAACGAATTAGAACGATCCGAGTGAATTATATGCATGATACGGTGAAATAAGTAAGGAATGGTGTTTTATAACATTAAATTCCAAGAAAAGTGAAATCGTAATCAAAATATAGATTAAAAATGAAGAACGAACGAAGAACACGAAGAACACGTGAAGAACACGAAGAACGTTGTTAATGGACAAATTTAAAACCATCGTAATATAATTGTTGTTGATGGATAAGTTTAAAACTATTGCGTATAAGTTAGATGCTTATTTCTTGGTTAGGAATGGTAGAAACGTTCATGAAGAACGAATTAAACTTAGCTATAACGAAGTTATGGCAAAAATTTTGTAAAAGACCAACGAGAATTAGAAAGTTAGTTAATGAACCTGAACGTGTAGGGTTTCATAAGAATGTAAGAGAACGTAGAAAACATGAGTCGTGGACTCAAGAACAAATGAGTTCTGAGTTCGGATGACCGAATTACGGACGAACGAACGAAAAACGTTAAAAACGTAAAAACGAACGAAGGACAAAGATTAAGCCAATCGAATGGTACGTTAACAGATTCCAAACAAATTTTTGTCCGATGAAGATTAAAGTATGTAAGATAAGGAAGAGAATGACTTTGGAACAACCTCGTTCCGAGCTATAACGAAAAAGATATTATATTTCAAAGTAAGCGTCACAAAATGATCAAACACTTAGAAATTTTTTTCAAGAGTTAAGGCTTGGTGCCGCAGCGCCAGCCATACTTTGTAAGGTGGCGCTGCTGTGCCAGACCGAGGAGGTAGCCACTGTAGAGTGGCGCCACGGCGTGAAGGAAAAGGAGAAGGAGGGAGCCGGCACCGCAGCGTCGGTGCAGGGTAAGGCACAATAATGAGTTTTTAATTGCTCAATAACTGCGGGGAAGTGTAAAGGAAGATAAAGAACATAAAGTTCATCGAATGTAACACTTAAGAAAGTAAATTAAACCTTTAGTGAATGTTGAACGAAAAGATTACACGAGATTAAAAGACAAAGAAAGTAAACATGGGTTACGGAATCGATGTCCGGGGATCGTAGTCGCGATAAACGAACGTGGGGGGTTTCTATGGTTGTGATTCCTTAGAAGTTGAGTGGCGAGGGTAATGAATAACATTTAGATGTTATGTTGTGGTAATGAAAGATAAGTGTAAAGCATATAGATGCTGTGAACGCAACGCTGTTGCGATGAACGATCGGTCTTAGCATACAACGAACGGTATGGCTTCGACATAAAGAAATAATAATGAACATGGGGTTCATGGGATGGATAACGATTGAAAGCGATTAAAATCTTGAGTAAAGGTTGAATGAAAGATTAAGAGACGAGCAACGTGAACGTTGAATACGTAAACGATCCTCGTGAATCATATTCGCGTCGGACGAACATTATAAGTATACCCTGATTGTATGACTTAGACGTTGATGAAAGTAGTAAGTAAGATATGAATTATCGAGAAAGCTGTAATGAACGGTAATAAGATTAATGAAAGCCTAATGTGAGTCAGATAAGAATGAATCCTGCGGTATGGCATTCAGTTGTCAGAAAGCCATATAGAATAAGAAATTAATGTAACGAACATTATAATTTAATAGTTCGGATAAGTTAGATGAATTTAGGTTGTAGTACAATCATAATCATTGATGGTTGACATATGGGAGCTGGGCTAAACAATTCCTTCAGAGAGAGAAGGTATATACGAAACTGGTAACCGATCTAACTCACTATGATGGCAGTGTAGATGAGACGGGAACTTGTTTGTTGGTTGTTTATGGGAAACCACTCAGAGTACCATATGGACTACTAGCAGAGAAGCGATGTGTGCTAAGTCCTAAAGAAGTTATAAGAAGAAGATAAGAATGTAAATCATTAAAGATGATGAACATTTTGAGTAAGACATCTCCGTATGTCATGAAGCTGTAAACTGGTAATGAAAGTTGGTCGCGTAAACTTAGGTTACAATAACGCGAACCCTAAGAAGTTAAGTTAAGTAAACCCATGCGTAAGTCAAGTATGTGACAAATTGGTGTACATGTTATTTTCTTATGCGTTTTATAGGGATTGGAATGAGCAGTTCAACGTAAGCTGTAGCTGTGCGTAAGGTAAGTTTCCTAACTTCATTCATATTTAAAATGAATTCTAGTTTCTAAAACTTCTCAGATGTTGAACTTGAGAAGTTCTGTCTATGTGCGAATGTGTGATATTTGTATAAGGTGGTAGAACGTATGAGGCCTTGTGCCACAATGTGAACACTTTGGTGTTTCTATGAGATGAACTGTTCTGTGATTGAACTGTTCAACAAGAGAATGCTCGGTCTATACATGATGCATTATTGTTAAGTCTGTGCTAATGATTCTAACCAGACAAAATGTGTATGAAAGAGGTAGAAGAATGAAAGTATTTCAAAGTGAATGTGATTAAGGTTTTAAAATGATAAGAATCAAAATTATTCCTATTATTCAAGCTGCTTCATAACCTTTGTTCGGTTATCGAAGTTCTAAAGGAATGTGTGAATTTTTGAAGTTATTTGTTCAACTGTTATGACTTGCTGGACAATTGAATGCTCACACTTTCTTTAAATGAATAACATTTTTAGCGAACGATGTTAGAAGAACTTAAGGATCCCGTAAAGATTAAGCTTATCGGTATCCAAGAGAAGTGCCATTCAGTTTATGGATGAGCATGAAGATCAACCGAAAACTTGTAATGTAGAATAGTTTAATTAAAATATAGATTAGTTTAATGAACAGCTATGTATCCTTGGTGGCGGATGAAAGTCACTCTTGTAAGAGATAAAGAATAATGTAATTATCATTATTTGTTATGAAAGAGGTTATAAGGTTTTAGAACCTGAGGTTTGAGAATGTATGTTGTTATACTTCAGTATATAATTATGTATGTTTGGATGAATGATGTACTCGTGATGTACGAAATCCGGGTGTGAAGATTGACCGGATTTTGGGGCGTTATAAGTTGGTATCAGAGCTGATAGGTTATAAATCCTAGGTATGAGTACCTAAGACTATAATCGTAGAGAGAATGATAAGAAGATCACCACGTGATCATAGTAAATCGTAGTAACAGATGAGCTGTTAAACGATGAATGATTTATAGCTAACGCTATAAATGAATGGTACTACGAAGTAATACGAGAAGAAGAACTCAGATTGAGTTGGGAAGGATAGCATACAAATTAAAAAAAATTCGTATTAAGTAAAGAGAAATTTAGAAGTTGTAAAATTTCAATTGAGGACTCTAGTGATAGCTGAGTTGTATGAACCTCTGTTATGGACTGGAGGTTTATGCTTTGGTGTAACAACTGCTTAGCTTATTATAGTGATAATCATTGGAATTGGTCACGCTATCAAGATGTATATGACGAGAAGGTGAATCTTTTCTCATGTATGTAATTGATAGGTAGAGAACGATAAGGTAGGTGTGAGTTCTTGAAACTCATACTTATGGTAGGTTCGTGGCTCATAATTATATGGTATGTTTTTGAACTTCTCAATGAATGGATGCCTATGGTCTGATGAGATAGTTCTTAAACTCATATTATTGTGGAAAGTTCCTGAACTCATAATGTGTGGTAAGTTGATGGACTGTACTAAGGTATAGGAATGTTTAGACTGAAAATAAGTTATTTTCAGTAGGCTTAGTATTGAAGGTGCTAGAAAAGATTAAGTATTGTCGCAAGTAAGACAATGAAGGAAGATGGAGAATGGGATATTCCAAGTCATCTAGCTATGCTAGAGTTCGAAGTTTCTTGATATCGTGCTTATGTGTGCGCTTTTTTGAAAAGGAAAGAGTTGGTTCAACTTTTGGAAACCAATAGATTTAAAAAAAAACTATTCTTGGTATGTCTATGCTAATTGTTTCGGCTAGATAAAAATTAATTTAAAATATCAAAATGAATTTTATATCATCCGTGCATTCGATGCAAGGATGGTAAAAGGATGGAGTTATTAATACAATTAAGCCTGGTGTTGGATGTGATCTTAGGATCAACAACCCGCTATGGTATGATGTATAATGACGAAGTCACATATTGACGAAGTCCTCAACGTACTATGAAAAGTATGGTATCATGACGTCATAAAACGTTTTGATGTATTATAAAAGAATTTAAAGAAGTAGTCAATGTCAATTGAGTTGACTAGGCGAATGTTTCAAGTTGATATCCAATTTATTGGTATGGTCTAAGCTATTTGATTCGGCTAAGACAAATGGTATGTCATGTTATAAGAAAATCGACCTTTCTTTGAAGAATTTATGCCAAGCCAAATTATTTTAGTGCGGAATCTAATGATTAAGTCTGAGGTGAACACCCCCCGGAATGGGGTTATACAATGGGTTGATCGCCTACGTATGAAAGAGGCAGTTTACCTTCTTGGTGATTGTAAACTAACCGTGGAAGAGAGGTTACGACGTCATGCTGTTAAATCTAGTAAGAGTTCATGGTCGATTTGACCCCTCAGCAAAAGAATGAAATATTTTAAAGGAATTCTTATATTCCTCGTTATTCATTTTACTTCATAATTCTTGATACGCTATGAAGGTAAGAGAATGTTTGAAAGATTAGTACTCCTTTGAAGAGAAGTAGAGAAGAAGAGTAAGCTAAAATTTTGAGGATGAAATTCTGTGAAGAAGGGGTGAATGTGATGACCCGGGTAAGGGTGTGGTTTTAAGAAATTCCGAGGACAGAATTTTTATAAGGGGGAAGAGTGTAACAACCCGAAAATTCGGATTGTCCAGAATTTAAGATTTAAAGAATTAGCTATTAATAAAATGAATTTTTATTAATACTATTATGTGCTATGTGTTTATTAATCGTTTTAGAACCTAGGATGATTATAAGTCGGGAGGATTCTGGCTACGAGCTAGACTGAATGAGTAAGAATTTTTAAGGCGAAAATAAAATTTTTTCGAGAACAAAAATATTTCGGGGAAAAAGACGAAAAAGACACTATTCACCCGACGAAACTCTAAGGGTTATGGTTTGAATAACCTAAACCTTTTTGAGAGTTCGGTATGTCAAAATGACATTCCGTCGAAATATTTGATGATAATATATCGTGAAAAGTTAAGTACGCCGATAAAAGTTTTTCTCGAAAAACGTGCGAAAATCGGACGAAATAAAAATGACGAAAAGTACTGTTATGTTCTTTTCATTCGTTTAACTACATTAGGGGAAAACATGAAGGAAAACACTTGATACCAAAAATTGTTTTTTAATTTTTCGGAGATCCGAAGAATACGTAAAAGTTAATTAGTAAAGGAAAGACGGAATATTTAAAAATATTTGGATTTTGAGAATCGCAGTTTTTAAACTGTCAGACGAAACCCAAAAGAAGAAACCACGAAACTTTTAAGAGAAGTTTTGTGAATAGTAAGGAGGTGTATTGAGGAGGTGGGAATAGTAAATCTAGGGGCAAAATGACTATTTTGCCTTTGAAAATCTATATAAGGAAAGCGTTAGTTGATTTTTTTTCAAAATCAACCAACACTTTGAAAGAGAGAGAGAGAGAGAGTTTGAGAGCTTGGAAGAAGGAAGAGAATGAGCATTAATGCTTGGATCGAAGGTGATCGTGAAATAGAAAAGCTTGTGAATCGCCGGCTTTGTTTAGCGGAAGAAAAATAAAGAAGAGAGGTAACCTAAAACCTAATCAAATTTAATTTCTCTTTAAGTCTAATTTGTTAAAAACATAGCTTAATGAGAATAAGAAGTAAAAGATATTAGGGATGATTTCATATGGTTGAAATTATGAGAAAAAGAAGAAATAAGAATTAAAAGTTTTGTAAATAAATTTCTTAAGGAAGTATAAGTTTTGTAATGAATTAGAATGAATCGAGTGAATCATATGAATGATACGGTGAAATAAGTAAGGAATGGTATTTTATAACATCAAATTCTAAGAAAAAGTGAAATCGTAATAAAAATATCGATTAAAAATGAAGAACGAACGAAGAACACGTGAAGAACACGAAGAACGTTGTTTATGAACAAATTTAAAACCATCGTAGTATAATTGTTGTTGTTGGACAAGTTTAAAACCATCATGTATAAGTTAGATACTTATTTCTTGGTTAGGAACGGTAGAAATGTTCATGAATAACATATTAAACTTAGCTATAACAAATTTATAGCAAAAATTTTATAAAAGACGAACGAGAATTAGAAATTTAGTAAATGAACCAGAACGTATAGGGTTTCATAAAAGTGTAAGAGAACATAGAAAACGTGAGTCATGGACTCAAGAACGAATGAGTTCTGAGTTCGAAGACCGAATTACGGACGAACAAACGAAGAACGTTAAAAACGTAAAAACGAACGAAGGACAAAGATTAAGCCAATCAAATGGTACGTTAACGGATTCCGAATGAATTTTTGTCTGATAGGGATTGAAGTACATAAGATAAGGAAGAGAATGACATTGGAACAACTTCGTTCTGAGCTATAACGAAAAAGATATGAGATTTCAAAGTAAGCATCGCAAAATGATCGAACACTTAGAAAATTTTTTCAAGAGTTAAAGCTTGGCGCCGCAACGCCAACCATGCTTTGTAAGGTGGTGCCATAGCGCTAGACTGGGGAGGTAGCCACTACAGAGTGGGATTATGGCGTGAAGGAGAAGGAGGGAGCCGGCGCCGCAGCGTCGGTGCAGGGCAAGGCACAGTAATGAGCTTTTAATTGCTCAATAACTGCGGGGAAGTGTAAGGGAAGATAAAGAACATAAATTTCATCAAATGTAACACTTAAGAAAGTAAATTAAACCTTTAGTGAAGGTTGAACGGAAAGATTAAACGAGATTAAAAGATAAAGAAAGTAAACACGGGTTACGAAACCGATGTCCGGGGACCGTAGTCGCGATAAATGAATGTCGGGGATTGCTATGGTTGTTATTCCTTAGACATTAAGTGGCAAGGGTAATGAATAATATTTAGATGTTATGTTGTGGTAATGAGAGATAAGTGTAAAGCGTATAGAAGCTGTGAACGCAATGCTATTGCGATGAACGATCGGTCTTAGCATACAACAAACAGTATGGCTTCGACGTTAAGAAATAATAATGAACATGGGGTTCATGGGATGGATAACGATTGAAAGCGATTAAAACCTTGAGTAAAGGTTGAATGAGAGATTAAGAGACGAGCAACGTGAATCTTGAATACGTAAATGATCCTCGTGAATCGTATTCGCGTCCGACAAATGTTTTAAGTATACCCTGGTTGTATGACTTAGACGTTGATGAAAGTAGTAAGTATGATATGAATTAACGAGAAACCTGTAATGAACGGTAATAAGATTAATGAAAGCCGAATATGAGTCGAATAAGAATGAGTCTTGCGGTATGGCATTCAGTTGTCAGAAAGCCATAAGGAATAAGAAATTAACGTAACGAACATTATAATTTAATGGTTCGGATAAGTTAGTGAATTTAGGTTGTAGTACAATCGTAATCTTTGATGGTTGACATATGGGAGCTGGGCTAAACAATTCCTTCAGAGAGCGAAGGTATATACGAAACTAGCAACTGATCTAACTCACTGTGATGACAGTGTAGATGAGACGGGAACTTGTTTGTTAGTTGTTTGTGGGAAACCACTCAGAGTACCATATGGACTACTAGTAGTGAAGCGATGTGTGCTGAGTCCTAGAGAAGTTATAAGAAGAAGATAAGAATGTAAATCATCAAAGATGATGAACGTTTTGAGTAAGACATCTCCGTATGTCATGAAGTCGTAAACTGGTAATGAAAGTTGGTCGCATAAACTTATGTTGCAATAACGCGAACCCTAAGAAGTAAAGTTAAGTAAACCCATGCGTAAGTCAAGTATGTGAATAATTGGTGTATATGTTATTTCCTTATGCGTTTTATAGGGATTGGAATGAGCAATTCAGCGTAAGCTGTAGCTATGCGTAAGGCAAGTTTCCTAACTTCATTCATATTCTAAATGAATCCTAGTTTCTAAAACTTCTCAGATGTTGAACTTGAGAAGTTCGGTCTATGTGCGAATGTGTGATATTTGTACAAGGTGGTAGAACGTATGAGGCCTTATGCCACAATGTGAACACTTCAGTGTTTCTATGGGATGAACTGTTATGTGATTGAACTGTTCAATAAGAGAATGCTCGGTCAATATGTGATGCGTTATTGTTAAGTCTGTGCTAATGATTCTAGCCAGACAGAATGTGTACGAAAAAGGTAGAAGAATAAAAGTATTTCAAAGTGAATGTGATTAAGGTTTTAAAATGATAGGAATCAAAATTATTCCTATTATTCAAGCTGCTTCATAACCTTTGTTCGGTTATCGAAGTTCTAAAGGAATGTTTAAATTCTTGAAGTTGTTTGTTCAACTGTTATGACTTGCTGGGCAATTGAATGCTCACACTTACTTTAAATGAAAAACATTTTTAGTGAACGATGTTAGAAGAACTTAAGGATCCCGTAAAGATCAAGCTGATTGGTATCTAGGAGAAGTGCCATTCAGTTTATGGATGAGCGTGAAGATCAAGTGAAGACTTGTAATGTAGAATAGTTTAATTGAACTATAGATTAGTTTAATGAACAGTTATGTATCCTTGGTGGCGGATGAAAGTCACTCTTGTAAGAGATAAAGAATAATGTAATTATCGTTATTTGTTACAAAAGAGTTATGCGGATCTTCATCGAAAGGACGTGAAATTTAATATTGGGGATCACGTATTGTTACGTATTACTCCATGGAACGGAGTTACAAAATTTGGGAAGAGTACAAAATTTGGGAAATGTGGCCTATAGACTCGCATTACCTCCAAGCATGTCTTGTGTTCATAATATTTTTCACATATCTATGCTTCGTAAATATGTGAAAGACCTGAACCACATTATTAAGTTAGAACCAGACGAGATAGCCAAAGATTTAACGTACGAGGAGGTACCTGTTAAGATCTTAGATAGGAAAGAGCATATCCTGCGCACAAATGTTATATCTCAAGTCAAAGTTTTGTGGAGGAACCATGCTATTGAGAAAATTACCTGGGAGTTGGAATCAAAAATAAAAGCGAGGTACCCTCACCTTTTCGAAACACCAGGTACGTACGTCAATTTCGAGGATGAAATTTCATAAGGAGGAGAGGTTGTAAGACCCCAACTTTTTATAAATAAAATTGAATTTCTTCTAATTATTATTGTGAATAATAAGGTGTTAATTTGATATAATGCTTTGATTATGAGTGAAATGTATAAATTTTGCAAAATAAGCAAGTGGTTATAAAATATTCATTGTTGTCGGGGAATATTCATTTGGTCGTGGAATAATCTTGCTATTGGGGAATATTCGTACGATGGCACAGCCATTTGTGGGCCCCATAACAGAAAAATGATCGAATGAAGAAACCAAAAAGTTTGAGTTTTTACAAATAACGACATAGTTTTACCGTTAACACTGTTAGAATACCCGGTGGTTAAAGTACAGTAATATGCGTGGTTGCACAGTAGCACATGGTATTGCATAGTATTGTTGAATTATTGATCCTTACGTAAGAATGCACTACTCAATAATTGTTAACAGTAATTACTGTTCAATATTTTATTTTTTTGATTCAATAATTGCTATGCTGATATTTTATATTATTGTTGTTTCAATAATTGTCACTGCTCAATATTTCCCATTATCAGATCAATAATTCATATTATTTGAATAATATTATTAGATGGCATTACTGACAATGTCTAAGGAAGTTCTGTCTAGGAAAGGGGTTTGGTCACCTAATTGCGCGCCAGTAAGGAGAAATCCTTTTCGGAAAGCTCCCTCTTTCTTGGGAACGACCTGATTGTCATAATTGTGATTCTGTAATATTATTTGTGAATAATTATTCTGTAATCTCTTTTGAAAATAAAATCTTTTATTGATATCTTAACTTGAATCAATTACATATCCTTGAATCAAATTATGTTATGATTCATTCTATTCAATTACTGTATAAATTTTTACATCTCGATTCGAATTTCTCTATGTACCACATAGTACAACTTAACATGTATTACACATCATAAACTGCTATCATGTACATCTCCTAGAACCTAAACATGGTTCAAGAGTATATATTTAAATAAATGAATCAATCTCCGTTGATACTATTGAACTCTATCAATCAAGTAGCACATAATCTTTACCGTGAGTCCTTAACCTGCAAAAGTGGTTATTTGCAAGGGTGAGCTCGACAGCCCAGCAATTCTAACAATTTTCATGCATCACATAACATATAATAATATACTCAGTTCATGCATTCATAATCAATTAATATTTACTACGCATGTTACTTCTTACATAACAGGAATAAAGATTTACTTCACAAGCATATCATCAAATATCAACTTTCAAATTTCATACATATCTGATATGCATTTCATATATATACATCAACATTCTTATAGCATAATATAACTCACTAATAGTTATAGAATTCATATATCAAATATGAACTGAAAGTCTTGTTTGATTTGTAGTTTATCAACTACAACTTAACTGCGTATCATTATCTGCACTTCGAGTATTCCTACACATTTGTATATTCATAGATTCATATCCATTAGTCATACTTATTCATACATTCTCAATGTCATAAAAAGTTACATTGTTTCACTTCACTTCTTCAATATACGCTTAGGATAGCTAGGTTGTTAGCTCATTATACTCTCATGCTTATTCTTTCGAAACAATCTTCCTTTATCTTTTACAATCTTTAAAGTATATATATATATATATAGACATGCTCTAAATTTGAGACAGTGAACAAACTGCTCTTGACCACTCTGCAGCACGGCACGGCCGCGTTGAGTATAAGCTTGGGAGTGGCGCGGCCGTGCTACTCCCTGCCAAAACCAGAACTGACATTTTCAAAATCTAGTTCTCTTACTAACACCTTAATATTTTTGAACACAATATTAACACATAAAGATACGGTTTAAAGCAAATTTGGTTTTCCACACTTGTTAACGTTGATGCTAACTTCTAAAACTTTTAGTTTCTTTTGCATTCCTTGCTCAACTAAGATTATTATGTTCAATAGACTATCGACCAAATTGAACATCATCTAATGTATCCAAAATAGAATTTGATATAAACTCATACAACTTCCTTTTAAAACTCTTCAATCAAGCCTAAATAGATTTATTCAACAAAAGACTCGCTATGTTAACCATTTAGTCACATAACGATACTAAACAATCCTTAATACGCATGCTTTTGTGTATCAAACTCATTTACACACAATTAGTATAGTCCTTTCCTTAAACATGCTTGAAAAACTTTCACACTTAATTAATTGGATGCACATAGCAATCATGCTTAAAGGCGTAACAAGTAATATCATGCTTGCTCATAAGGTTATAATGCATTTAATACAATGCTCATCAAGATAGTTTCTAAAACTTTTAAATTTCTCTTTAAAACACATACTAAACCGAGCTTGACAACTTTATATGCGCAATATATCTTGAAATTACATTCCTTATCCATCCGCGCACATAACTAGGCCACAATCACATGTTCCCAAAGTTGGAACTTAAAAGGCATGAAGTTCGTCAAGTTTTATTTTCAAAACTTCAAGTTTTCTTCTCAAAACTCATGCTAAACCCAATTTAATATACGAAGTAACTTTGAATCACATCCTATACTCATTTGTACATTTACTAGGCCATATATGCATGCTCTCATGTAGACAACCTAGGTTGAATAGTTTAACACTTGAAATCTCATTTTAACCCATGCTTGAAAAGTCTAAATCATGCTTAGCTAGGTGGTGAACATATTCGTCATGTCTAGAAGCATAAAATACTCTAGCATATATGCTTGAAAGGTCAGCACTTTAAAGGATATTAGGTTCATCATGGTTTGCTTTTCAGAACATTCAAGTTTTCCCTTTTAAGAACATTATAAACCAAACCAATGTCACTCGTTATTGCAAAGCAACTTTCAATCACATGTTAGATCCCTTTACATACGTTTTTAAGTTATATACACTTGCTCACATGCTCATAATGTAGTAAGTTTAGTTTCAACAAGGTTTGTCCTTTCAAACTTATAAGTTTCCTTTCAAACTCAACTAAACCAAGTTATCGTAATCTACTATAACTAAGGTAACTTCAATCCATGTGTTGGGGTTATTTATATGCATTTTTAAACTAGTCTAACCTGCTCAGAAAAATAGATTATAGCAGAAGTTAGATTTCAAGACAGACATACGGCGCGACCGCGCTAGGTTTGTACTGGGAAGTGGTGCGGTCGCGCTACTTCGGTGCAAGCCCAGATATGGCCTATGCTTCTGCAGATACCAGTCCAAACAACCATTATACTTTCATTTAGCATGCTCAACCCAGCTATACATTGTCCATAACATACATACCAACTCATATAACATCATGATAACAATTCCCAAACTAATTATCAAGAAATCATTCTAATTCTCAAGAATTTATCGAACTTAAACTTTAGAACATGGTTTAAGAATTATACCTCTCTGAATGCTTAGTTTGCTTAATTTCCTCCTTCTGAATTTGCTAGCCTCTTCTATGGACCACAACTCACTCACTCTCAATTAATCAGAGTTTTAACAGGCAAACAAGTAACGTAAAACTGAAAATGGAGCTGGCATTTATAGATGAGCTTGGACTGGGCATTCAGTTTAGACTGAGGTTTGAATCAAAGGAGAAAGAAAGAAAATATTGGACCAAGAAAGGTTGGCCAACTGCCCACCTCCATAGCCATCATCACTGCTCAATCTAGCTTCTAACCACCGACTAATTATCACGCAATAGAGTTAGGCTACTATTTATGTACTGATTATTGACACTCATTTTGGGACATGGCTAATTCTCAGCAACTAGAGCTTAGTTTAGTTAATTAACTTCCCAAAAATATAATCTTAATGTACCATTGTTGCCATATTAGGAAATTGGGAATTATTTATGTACTCACATTATATACTCCATATACATTTGAGCTAGTCCAAATAATATTTTAATTGGGCTAAGTATAATTCAGTTGGGTATTCCCAACCCATTATTTCCTATCATACTTAAATATCACAATGATTAATATCAATCATTATTATCTTTCCATTAATTCTCTTTTAATAATTTTAGTTAAACATTCAGTCTAGTTTAACTTTAATACTCAGGCCACACGAGACTCATTTATCTCATTTATCGGAGTTATAAAACTCAAGCTCATTATCTCAACAGTAACATATTAGGGTTTAGACCACGTTTGGCTTTTCCCCAATTCCACATCATTTTAATATTTATTTAATATAAGGTTTAGGTGACACACTTTACCTTAATATTTAATTACCTTAAATGAGTATATACTATGAACTTATACTTATAACATCTTTATGCAAATAACCATTTCCTTAATAATTATTATATACTCCACTAATTAATATAATATAATTCTTTCATTTCACTTCTTCCATAAATTGTTCCATAACAATATCTCTCTTAACAATATCTCTTAAGCTTCATAATATAATATTCTATAATATCTCTTAATTAACCATATTTATTCCATGTTAATTAATTAATTCTTATTCAAGTCATGTTTTGCTAATTTAATTCCTTCATGAACACTTAGTCACCATTTATGATCCTTATAAGAGTTATTAGTATACATGACTTGAAATCAAGTTTCATAAACTTAGTCAGAACTTTCTACAGACTGGCGCAGCTGCGCTGATCATAAGCTTGGAAGTGGCACAGCTGCACCACCTCA